>LR812525.1:49005471-49730471 GCA_903798195.1 Danio kyathit
AAAACAAATGACACTTATTAGAGGGTGGTTTCCATACTTTACCCTCTGGGTTAAGGGCCAAGTGAACGACTGTTTGAACAGGTCATTTTTAAATGATCGTCAAATGAGCATGAGTATAATTAGCAAGCAGAGTGGCGCAGCGGAAGCGTGATGGGCCCATAACCCAGAGGTCGATGGATCGAAACCATCCTCTGCTAAAATGTTTTCATTTACAAACACAGTTCCAGCTTGCAAGACGTTTCGCTCAATTGGCAAAAGAATTGAAATATCCAGGCTTTGAACAAGCATTCTCAGCTCCTCTTTCATAAATGAGATTAGGTAAAATAAGATAAAAAACAGCGGTTTTGACAAAGCACCCAAGTAGGAACTGTACCTACAAAGAAGCTGTCTTAGCAGAGGATGGTTTCAATCCACGGACCTCTGGGTTATGGGCCCAGCACGCTTCCGCTGCGCCACTCTGCTACAAACCACCCCAGATGGGACTCAAACCCACAATCCCTGGCTTAGGAGGCTCAGTGCCTTATCCATTAGGCCACTGGGGCAGGACACACAATGTGCTGGACAGCTGAAGAGTTAGTGACCTGTGCCAGGAAGTCTCCTTCACACCGAGGCATGCCAGTGAATGAGGCATTTACTGTGGGTTAAATGATTTGTCCTTGTGCATGCAAACAACAAATGACACTTATTAGAGGGTGGTTTCCATACTTTACCCTCTGGGTGAAGGGCCAAGTGAACGACTGTTTGAACAGGTAATTTTTAAATGATTGGCAAATGAGCATGAGAAAAATTAGCAAGCAGAGTGGCGCAGCGGAAGTGTGCTGGGCCCATAACCCAGAGGTCGATCGATCGAAACCATCCTCTGCTAAAATGTTTTCATTTACAAACACAGTTCCAGCTTGCAAGACGTTTAGCTCAATTGGCAAAAGAATTGAAATATCAAGACTTTGAACAAGCATTCTCAGCTCTTCTTTCATAGATGAGATTAGCTAAAATAAGAAAAAAAAAGCAGCTTTGACAAAGCACCCAAGTAGGAACTGTACCTATAAAGAAGCTCTCCTAGCAGAGGATGGTTTCGATCCATCAACCTCTGGGTTATGGGGCCAGCACGCTCCTGCTGCTCCACTCTTCTACAAACCACTCCAGATGGGACTTGAACCCACAATCCCTGGCTTAGGAGGCCAGTGCCTTATCCATTAGGCCACTGGGGCAGGACATACAATGTGCTGGGCAGCTGAAGAGTTAGTGAACTGTGCCAAGAAGTCTCCTTCACACCCAAGCATCCCAGTGATAGAGGCATTTATTCTGGGTTAAATGATTTGTCCTTGTGCATGCAAACAATAAATGACACTTATTAGAGGGTGTTTTCCATACACTTTCATCCTCTGCTAAGAGAGGTTTTACTTATTTGCATGCATGAGAATAAAGCCTTTATGATTTTTCAGTAGTTCGACAGTGAAAACCTAAGTAATCTCGATATTGCAAATACAGCATCAAGGTTTATAAATGAAGTCAAAATAGTCCTTCTACAGAAATGTGTATGCTGGCTGGTGATTCAGGTGTCCTACCAGTGACTGGTTGGTGGCCATTAACAACTGTTTGGTGGGTCAGGTGTCCTACCAGTGACTGGTTGGTGGCAGTTAGCAACTAGCTGGTGGGTTACATACCTTATATTTGCAGCAAATTTATTCCAAAAAAGGTCTTCAAATGACCCTTAAACAGACTGGTGGGTTATGGACGCTAATCAGCTTGCAGTCAGCAGACAGGGAGCTCCGAGTTTAACTCGTTCGCTTTAACTGTCTCTGCAGCTTTATACATTGATTTACCATCATGAATATACTCTTCTGGACCTTTTCTATTACACATTGTGTATTTTAGTCATGTTAATTCCAGATACTGTGCTTAACTAGCCGGGATTGCAACTGGCTGGTCACGCCTCTCCAGCAGCTCCACCAGCGCACTGGCTGGTTATGCCTCCGCCTGAGTCTGGCGCTTATCCTAGCGCTCTCATTCAGAGGAATTACATTTTTAATTCATGAAATGTGTATTATTTAGCATCTATTTGTATCCATCACTGACATGTGCAGCAGTGTTTCCTCAAAGAAGGTCTTCAATTAGCTCTTAAACTGATATATCGGTGAGTTTGCAACACTCTCGCTGCAGTCAGCATGCAGGAAGCTCCGAGTATACCGTGTTTGCTTTAACTGTCTCTGCAGCTTTACATTGATTTACCATCATGAATTTACTCTTCTGGACCTTTTCTATTACGCATTGTATTTACTGTATTAGTCAAGTTAATTACAGATACGGTGCTGCTGAATTAGCCGGGATTACAACTGGCTGGTCACGCCTCCCCCAGCAGCTCCACCAGCGAACTCGCGCTCCGATTTTGACGCTTCTCTTTGCACTCTTACTACGAGCAATCAAAATGTAATGTTTAATATTTTTTATTCCTAATTGCATTACATCAGTGATATTTTCAGCAAATTTATCCCAAACAATGTCTTCAAACGACCCTTAAACAGAATGGTGGGTTATCGACGCTAATCAGCTTGCAGTCAGCAGACAGGGAGCTCCAAGGTAACGCGTTCGCTTTAACTTTCACTGCAGCTTTATACATTGATTTACCATCATGAATATTCTCTTCTGGACCTTTTCTATTACACATTGTGTATTTTAGTCACGTTAATTCCAGATACTGTGCTCAGATACCCAGGATTGCAACTGGCTGGTCACGGCTCCCACAGCAGCACTCTAAGGCTACGTTCACACTGCGAGGCTTAGTGCTCAAATCTGATTTTTTCTCAGATCTGATTTTTTTTGCCCAGCTGTTCACACTGTTGTTATAAATGTGGCCAATATCAGATTTGCAGTGTGAACAGATCATGGTCGTAAACTGACCTGCATGCGCAGAAGTATAGTTACGGACAACACAAAATGTCTAATTATGCACACAATGTGTATACTGTATGAAGCACGTTGTCAGATTATGCTTAATATGATTATTGCCCTTTTCACAGACAACCGTGGTGTATTACATGAACTGTAAAGGGTTGTTCTTCTAATACTAATGTGTATTTCGGCATTTGAAACCTAAATGCATGAGCATCAAATACCATGTGAGAAAAGCGGTCACAGTACGATTCATTGATTGTAATGTTACTGCAGTTTTGAAGTACAGTTGAAGTTGAAGAAGTATTAGCCCCTCTTTGATTTTTTTTTTTCTTTTAAAATATTTCCCAAATGATGTTTAACAGATTCAGGAAATTTTCACAGTATGTCTGATAATAGTTTTTCATCTGGAGAAAGACTTATTTGTTTTATTTCGTCTGGAAACTACCGAACAAACAATCGTTAAACATTAACTTGCCTAATTCCCCTAACTTGCCTAGTTAACCTAATTAACCTAGTTAAGCCTTTAAATGTCACTTTAAGCTGTATAGAAGTGTCTTGAAGAATATCTAGTCAAATATTGTTTACTGTCATCATGGCAAAGAGAAAAGAAATCAGTTATTAGAGATGAGTTAATAAAACTATTATGTTTAGAAATGTGTTAAAGAAATCTTCTCTCCGTTAAACAGACATTGGAAAAACAAACAAACAGGGGGGCTAATAATTCTGACTTCAACTGTATTTAGAAGTAAAGGTGTACAAGTTGAAGTACACAGAATCCAAGGAAGCGGTGAGGTCACAGTGTTAATAATTACTGTTTGTCAGCAAAAATTAATGCTTGCAGAACTGTTACTGCCAGTGTCCCCTGCACAGGAACTCCATACACCACAGTCTGTAGAAACTGCCAAACCAGGGAACACTGCTTGGGGTAGTTCACACCAAAGATGTAGAATGCTTTAAAGCAAACGTCCACTGCAGCATGAAATGTACTCTGCTCACGTGCTGTGCCATTTATTATAGCAAAGGCTTGAAAGCAGTGGTGGTCTCCAAGCATGAGAACATACGGAAATTCAATAGACTCTTGAATTGAATGGACGAAGATACTCATCCATATTGATCCCAATCTGAAAAAATACAAAATAAAAAAATTTGATTAAGAACTCAGAAGTGTACAAGTTAGTTAACTTTAGAACACCTAAAATACCTGTAGGAGCAAATAAGATCATAACACACCAAACTATCAGCCAGTGTTGGCATTAGTTAACAACCAACCATGGCACTATGCTGCAACTTTTTGGCCCAGATGCAGATGACTTAATGCATAAACTTCCAAAATGCAGTTTACATTCTACTGCAAACTATCACAAATGCAGTTGTAAACAATCTTAGACGAGAAAGAAGGGTCTTAAATAGCACAACAATCTTCTTTCTTTTTCTTCATTAAAAAATACAATTTAAATACTTTTCAATGTCAAACATTCATCTTGTCTTGCTCTGCCTTGTCTGAACTGTGTGTATTCTAGCTCAAGAAAGTTTGGGTACTGAACTCTGACTGTATTTTACACAGAGTTCAGGCAGAGTAAGGCAAAGTGAGCATTTGAAATTATTAATTATTTTAATGGGCAACCCAGTGGCGCAGTAGGTAGTGCTGTTGCCTCACAGCAAGAACGTCGCTGGGTCGCAGGTTCGAACCTCGGCTGGGCTGGGTCAGTTGGCGTTTCTGTGTGGAGTTTGCATGTTCTCCCTGGGTTTTGCGTGGGTTTCCTCCGGGTGCTCCGGTTTCCCCCACAGTCCAAAGACATGCGGTACAGGTGAATTGGGTAAGCTAAATTGTCCATAGTGTATGAGTGTGAATGTGTGTGTGGAAGTTCCCAGAGATGGGTTGCGGCTGGAAGGGCATCCACTGCGTAAAATCGTGCTGGATAAGTTGGCGGTTCATTCCGCTGTGGCGACCCCGCAAGGGACAAAGCCGACAAGAAAATGAATGAATGAATGAATAATTATTTTAATTGTATTTTCTTAATGAAAATAGATAAGACCCTTCTTCCTCAGCTGGGAGTGTTTGCAACCACATTTGGGATCATTTGAAGCCGCATTAAAATTTTCTTTTGAAAGTTCAAAATTGAGGCACCATCTCAGTCCATGGAGATGGAGAAAAATGCTGAAATGTTTTCCTAAAAAAAGCTCAAAACAAACAATTTCCTTACGACTGAAGAAAAAAAGACATGAACATCTCGGGTGACAAGGGGGTGAGTACATTATGTGTGAATCTTTTTGTTGGAAGTGGACTTCTCCTTTAATGAAAATAATGCAGAACTGCTACCCAGTGCTTTCACAATTCATGTTACACTTACAGGCCATATAGAGTTTGTTGCATTCACTATCAATATAAGGCATCTTATCACAAAAAATTAGAGAAATATAAGCCATAGCTGTGACCAAATCACTTCCTACTTACTAAAAATTATTTGTCAATAAAGAAATTATATTTACATGATTTTTTAAAAAATGTTTCTGTTAAACAGATGCAAAAGTATAGTTTTCATTTTTATTTTATATTAACAAACATTCATTCATTTTCCTTTCGGCTTAGTCCTTTTATTAATCAGCGGTCAGCCCAGCTGAATGAAGCGCCAACTTATTTGTTTTATGCAGAAGATGCCCTTCCAGCTGCAACCCATCACTAGGAAACACCCATACACTCTCATTCACACACACATACACACACTACGGACAATTTAGCTTACCCAATTCACCAACACCGCATGTCTTTAGACTGTGGGGGAAACCGGAGCACCCGGAGGAGACCCACGCCAACATGGGGAGAACATGCAAACTCCACACAGAAACACCAACTGACCCAGTCGAGGCTCGAACCAGCGACCTGCTTGCTGTATGGCGACAGCACTAACCACTGCACCCCCATGCCACCCTAATAACAAACATAAAAATAACATTCATTATTAATAAAATAACTGTAAGAAAAGCATTACGCAAGTATTATCAATTATTATGATTTATATGGTTTATTAATAAATGTGTAATTATTCAACTAATGCTTCAAATGAACATCACAAGTCAACCAGACAAATTTTTAGACAAGAGCAGCCCTAATGATTACAATGAACCAAGTAAAATATTACTACATACCTTCAAATGTGGGGATTAACTCTTGAAGATTCCACTCTTTTAGTTTGGTTTGCACATATTCATCCATCTGAAAAAGAATAACAGATAGAAGCATTTTAGCAAAATTAAGTAAAAAAGATCAGCCAAAAGTCACTTTATCACAAATATACTCCTAAATGATCATAATTATCCAGGGTGTCACATAAAATGGTGGTCAAACTTTTTTCTTTTTGTCAGTCGAAGATGATTAGGTTGGATTTAGCCTTAGCTGAGACGTCTGCATAAAACTAACCATACGTACAGGATTAATTAAAGATAACAGTTAGCTCAAATTACGTCTAGAATGTAAAAGGCTCACAGTAAACTAATAGCATTTGCTATTCAATGTACAGCTAAACAACATGTACAAGCAGAGGAGGAAAAATTATTAAGTATGTTCTGACCAAAAAAAACATTGTTAGAGAAGCTGAATTTAACACTCTTATGCATCAAAGTATTGTTACAAAAATCAATGAACACATTTAAAGGTGCTGTATGTAAGTTTTTGACTCTTCTAAAGCATAAAAATACCATAATATGTGTGCAGATATTTAAGAAACATCCCAAGTGAACATACTTGTTTAACTGAAAAACAATGCTAAAGTCAGATATTCTGCTTTGAAAATGGGTTTTCCGTGCCGGAACTCTGTCTTTGTTTAGATAAATTTCATATGCACGATGCCAGTTTAGCCAATTATATGTCAGCACCCTGGGTTGCCTTGTTGGAAGAAACAGCGTATTTCATTCATTCATTCAGAAAGACTCTGAAAGCATGCGTCCCGTTGACCAAAAAGAACAGTATGGGAGACAGATGCAGTTCCACATGAGGTTATTAATTAGCAAATTACATAAATATTACGAACGTAAACATTAGGTGAGCAGGGTTACATTGTAACCCGCGTGTCCTAACAACACGCTGTGACGAGAGAGGGCAGTGATCAGCTATTGGCTGTTTGCACCAGACGAGACACGGCAGAAATGTAAATACAGCCTTTCAGAAGCACAGAATATGCACTCGCTCACGAAACGGTTAAGGTTTAGAATCTATTTAATACATGTTAACCCACTTTAACATCAATGTAGAGCTGAATCACTCATATGTGTTTAGTTCTAAAGTTCAATTTCAGACGGTTTATTGTATTTTCAAGATCTGAGTTGAACTTTCGGCTTTCAGTATATGGCAACAAATGCCATGTAAAATGCATTCAAACTCGCATTGTTAGCATTTAGCACAGAATAAAGCACACAAGGCTTACCTGAGGTGATCTAGCTGTCATAGGTTTCTGTTGTTCAGCTGTGAGAAATAGAAGCCATTTCTAATATATCAATTCGAGGTGTTGGTTAGGACAAAAACTCCTTTTAATATGGAAAATATTCCCTCTATCGCGTGTCGTTGCTTTTATTTAGAACACAGTTTAAATCGCTCCTGTACACAATCTGGCATCCTAGCGTACTTTTATTATGATCCAGGAGTGCAATACCTAGTTCAACCACTGGGTGTCAAACTTACATACTGCACCTTTAAGAAGTACAGGAGTAAAAGTTCTACTTAGTGTTTTACAGCTTAAGATTACAAATCACAGTAAATGCTGCCATTACCTAACCTACAAAAAAAAAGACAAATCTGTCATTCAAAAGGCATTTTATGACAGCAAAAAGCTCCTAAATGATCCTAATTATCCTAGGTGTGGGGCTTATAAAATCTAACAAAGTACATACCAAAGACTCAAGAATAAAGGGACTTTGCCTATACAAAAATAATATTAAGAAATTAAGGAAATTACCTTATCTTTCCAAGCTCCTTCCGATGTCACGCGCGCTTTCCCATCCACAAAGCAACAGGTCCGGTCGCGAAGTAAAGTAGCAGGTCCGGTGGCGAGGCGAGCAGCAGGTCCAGCCGCGAGGCGACGCAGGTCCGGCCCCGAGGCGAAGCGCGGTCGTCGCGTAGTGGTTAGGTTTAAAAAAAAAAGTGAGGTTTAAAAAAAAGTGCGTATATACATTATACAGTAAACTAAATGTGTTATTTCTGAATTAAGTTGTTAAATACACACTGAATAACTTGCGTCTTAGAATTTCACTCGCTTCCCTCTAAAGACGGCGCAAAGAAAATGGCGGTTTCTCACGCTCATGTCCCTGCATGTTGACGTGACGTGCGTGTTCTCTTTCATGTCCGCGTTCCCAACAAGATCGACTTTCAACCCAAATTGGGTTAAATCAACCCAATTTTGTGACCTAGCAGTCTCAACCCAGCATTTGGGTTAAAAAAACCAACCCAGCATTTTTTAGAGTGTGCCTCTGAGCTAATCGTCGTTCTCATGGTCACTAAAACCCATCTCATCCTCACTTTCATCTGCAGAAAGAGACAGTTCTGTCATTTTCTTCTTTCACTTACCACAGAACATAATGGTGTTCGCTAATACACTGTTTACTGTATTCATATTTATTCAAAAGTAGTATTGCCATTAAAACTAAATTTTATCCATAATGCAAATGCCATTAACATACACCTAATCAACATTATATTACTTGCATTCATGTTGATATTTTTACAACTTAAAAGTTCACAACTGACCTTGCTAGCTAGCTAACCCATTGCAATATTGCATGTTCCACTATTGCACAGTGTTGACATTTGGCAACACATACATTTGATCAATTTACAAAAAACTAATTTGATGATAAAAAAAATTGAGTTGTGAATATGTCATCATAACTTACTGGAGGTGATGTTTCAGATTTTTTTGTGGATCTGACATAGTTTGATCCTTTGTTTTAGTGACGTTTACATTTGCACTCAGCAATTACTCACAATAAACGCCAGTCTGTCAGAAATCGCGCTACAGAAAAAAGCTGGGGTCACCCTGGACTTTTCTCCCCATAGACTTCCATTCATACGCACGCGAATGCGTCAGACCGGAAACTCAAGGTCATGCGTCAAGTTTCGCATTTTGCTGCAGTGCAAAGTTCAAGCTTGGTGAACTCTGACCTGCGAAATCGCATCACCTGACTGCGTGAGACCAATCCAGGATCAAAACCTCTCTGGACAGAAATTTAAAACATGGAGCAATCGCTAGCTTTTTTAATGCCTAATCATCTTGTTTAACCCCGCCCCTTTTCGCAGCGCTGTATGACAGAATTTTGCAAGCTCAAACTCTAGTGTGACCGCAGCTTTAGTCCACAGGGATAGATCACCCAGAAATGAACATTGCTGCTATTTTACTCTCTCTCATGTCATCTACAGTTAACACTTTTTTTCATTAAAATATTCATAAAACACTATTCATTCATTTTCTTGTCGGCTTTGTCCCTTGCGGGGTCGCCACAGCGGAATGAACCGCCAACTTATCCAGCACGATTTTACGCAGCAGATGCCCTTCCAGCCGCAACCCATCTCTGGGAACTTCCACACACACATTCACACTCATACACTATGGACAATTTAGCCTACCCAATTCACCTGTACTGCATGTCTTTGGACTGTGGGGGAAACCGGAGCACCCGGAAGAAACCCATGCGAACCCAGGGAGAACATGCAAACTCCACACAGAAACGCCAACTTACTGTACTGACCCTTAAGGTTTCAAATGTTTATTAAATCCAGAGAAACAAGCATTTTACCTAGTGGCATGGACCATGTCCTGTGTCACCATGCTAATGGTGTCGAACTCCCTCAATTTTGTTTGGTTTTATAGAAAACGGAAACACCAAAGACACTTTAACAGTGTGTTTTATTAGACTGCACCGAACAGCATTTTAACAGAACGTTAAAAATGTGTTTAGTATGATATAACAGCACTGCTTCTTCACATGATTATGAGTGATATCGGAAGTGGTCGAGTGCAGCATAATAAAAGCTCTGCTGCTTTCATGCGACACCATGCAATGCTCGTCTCTCATCAGCAAATGCTTCAGTAGTCTTCCTTTGCTTCGATGGCTTTTAGCCTTAATCTGGTTCAAACTACCGTGATAATAAGTGTTGAATATTTACATTTACAATATTTACATGCATTAAGATGATTTCTGCAGGAGTCCGGTGGGATATAATAAAGATGACAACGCCCATGCTTCCACACTAAATAGGTGCCCTCTAGCTGCAAAAATTACATACTGTGCCTTTAAAGTTCACATGAACCGGAAGCTGCAACCATTTTTTTTTCATATTGTAACACAGTTCCTTGAGAATGGAATATTAAATGAGCAATTAAAGATTAGAAGGGCAAACAATTTTTTTTTATTAATGGCATGCACAAATTAATTGTTCACCACAAAACTAGCAATGTGAGCTAACAAAATAATATGGTCAATTTTGATTTCATTTGTACTTTAAGTAGAACCGTAAAGATGGTTTTTACCTGAAATTGTGGCCTATGGTGATTCATGCTTAGTCATGCAAGTCAAAGGCTACTGGCTCTATCAAATATACAGGCCTCCACAAAGCACATTGTCTGCAAGATGTAGGCTATAATAAAAAGCATTTTTATCATTAGAAAAACATCTTCTGTCTACAAAGATCTGGTTGGCAAGGTCTGCAATCCATACCTTCTATTCATAAACATTTTAAAGACATATTGTAAACATCTATTTTCTAAACATCTACAAATGGTTCCAGTCCTTGATTCTGGCTGGTTGAGGCCTGTTCTAAGCTGTTGGAAATTTCTCAACAAACATACACTTGTGACTGTTGCTTGGCAACCATACCACTATCAGTAGTAATCTAAATAAACTGTGTTATTTGCTTTGTTTTATTTTGTGAAATCTTGCTACATTTGCAATGACTATAGCAATAAGCTATGTGAAGGCCTGATTTACAGTGAATGTATAACAGCTAAGTAGGTTTTAAATATGCCCTTAACGGTTTGGGCTTTTTTCTTTACATCCAATAGGAAGTTATGTACATGTGATTTTTATGGGGTATTGTATGTAGAATTTTGAGGAAATAAATTAATTTAATTCATTTTGGAATAAGGCTGTAAAAAAATGTGGAAAAAGTGAAGCGCTATGAATACTTTCTGGATGCACTGTAAGTGTATTGCAGATGAGCAGACACTCAAAAATATGCAAACATCAAATAGAGGTCTCCATGATGTGAGTGTGCTGTCAGGGCAAAGCATTACTTACTTTAATGGTGGCGCAGTGGGTAGCGCTGTCGTCTCACAGCATGAAGGTTGCTGGTTCGAGCCTCGGCTGGGTCAGTTGGCATTTCTGTGTGGAGTTTGCATGTTCTCCCTGTGTTGGCGTGGGTTTCCTCCGGGTGCTCCGGTGTCCCCCACAGTCCAAAGACGCATGCGCTATAGGTAAATTGGGTAAGCTAAATTGTCCGTAGTGTATGTGTGTGAATGAGTGTGTATGGGTGTTTCCCAGTACTGGGTTGCAGCTGAAGCCGCATCCACTGTGTAAAACGTGCTGGATAAGTTGGCAATTCATTCTGCTGTAGTGACCCCTGATTAATAAAGGGACTAAGTGAAAGGAAAATGAATGAATTACTTTAGTTCACAGCTTTTGTAAACAATCCTCAGTGTGTTCATGAAAGTCTGGACAGTGAATTTTGTTGTTTCACAACTTTATTATGGATCACAAACGACTACAGTTTCATTTTTTTAAAAATCGTAATGTTTTTTAATCTTTTCACCTATATCTTGTACGATCTTGTATTGCCTGGGGTGAGTAAATGAACCGCAGGTTTTCATTTTGGCTCCTTTGATATTGCCTCATTCTCGTTTTCAATTTGTGCTTACCCAGGTGGAGGCAGCATACTTAAAGCAGAAAGCAATTGCCTTTGCACCACAGAAGAAGATGATTCTTTGAAATCTTTTATGATTTTTACAAAACTGGAAAGGCAGCTGAGGTCAACTATGCATTTTTAATTCTGAGCGCCTGCAGGGGGCGTATCATGGTCCAAACAAAGTTGTCTTAGAGGTACGAAAGTCAAAATTTCACTCATAAACAAATAAATGCGTAAACACTTAAAGGTAATACTCTAACAGTTAAACTGAGACAAGTTTAACGACACAATATAAAAAGTAACGTGATCCAGCCCCTTGGCTCGCCGGTGTTTGAGATCACGTGACCAGCGTCAGTCAGAGGAGGCCGCGCGCAGCTCCAGGCTCTGCCGTGTTTCTGTGCTGTTGCAGAGTTTTCAATGTGGATCACTACATGGCGGTAATAACGCGGAACACTGCGGTAATAATTATTACCTAAATGCGTTTACTTTAAAACACCAATATTTCCAGCAATATCCGTGGTTGTAGTTAGCACAGGTGGAATTGTTCGCGAAAAGCTTGTTCTCGTTTCAGTGTTTGTTAGGTCGTGTGTACACGAGGCCTGCATGAAAGCTCGTTAGCTTCTGGTCGTTGCTAACCAGACTAGCCGCATATTCATTTCCTGCCTATTTTTTAATCATGACGATTTACCATGTATTAGCGAAGTGGATGCGGATTTATTTGAGACACAGATAGCCAATAAGCATGTGAATCTTGCACGCTTTGCTAAATCACGGTATTTAACAGCTGTAAGTCAGCTAGCTCCTCTGCTGCTGTGATGTACTAGGCAACAAGCGCGCCACTGCCGGTGTCTTTACCCCTCCCTTTGTTGATATAGAGCCGGTGAGTGTGTTGAAACTCTCAGATCACCGACATTACGATTGTGTGTATACACTAAGCCAGATATGTTTGAAACTATTAGCAAAAGCCAACGCAAATGGCGGTTTCTGTTAGTGGTCCAGTTATTCCGGGTTGCTTATGAGGTTTTTAGCGGGGTACTGTTTTTTACTGTTAATACACCTATCTCGTGAATCCGGTGTATGATTGACTCAGACTGTACCAGTTTTCAATCTAGCAAAAAAAAAAAAACTAGAAGCAGGTTAAACGAGTATGTCGTGTTTAAGCATCATGTTTTTGTCAGGATAAATATATATTTTAATGACTAGCAATTGCTTTTGGGATTCCTCCTAAAAATAGAATTTCTGTTTATTATTATTACTATTATTATTTTAAATTGACTGATCAACTGCAAAAGTAGATCAACTGCATTAATGCAAAGCAAATAGGTTCTGCCATTATTCCCTTAGTATTGTGTGTGAGCTCTGTGGGTAAAAAGTGAGTCAGTGATTCCTTTAATATCTTCTCATTGAACTTGTACAAGGATTTAAATCTAAATGTTGTATACTTTTCCATGAACAACAGATCACTGTAAAATTGTGAGTGCTTTGCAGACAAGTCTTCACTGGCTTCACGACCCTGGTTGGCATATAAGGTTCGCCTCATAGGTAAACTGCGTTTATTTTACCTTCTCTTTCCTTTCTCTCTTTCTGTGACTCTTGAGTTGGAAGTTTACATGTGAAGATACTGAGTAAACTGATAATCTGGTTTAAAATTTCACCTAATTATGTGCTTCCTTTTTCGTTCCATGTCCATTGTATCACTTTCCCAGTGAGGCAAAGGTCTGATAATGGAGAATGGACAAGGCACAGGGTCAAAGCTTGGATTACCGCCTCTTACTCCTGAGCAACAGGAGGCGCTACAGAAGGTAAATAGTATATCTTTGTTTTACTTTGATTCTGGGCTTTTTTTGTTGCATGGTTTTCAGTTTCAGATTACACTACTCTCTGGGATTGCTCTTGTGTGGACACTACACAGTGGAACAGTGACTCAGACTCACACATTGTACACCTTTTTTACATTTAAACACCTTTATTTCAGTCAGACAGGCTTCCCGTGAATTGTCATCCCATACAAAATTGCTGCGTTTAAGATCTGATTTCTTTAAAAAAATCATCACTGCCTGGCTGAGATACGATATAAAGTGGGTATCAAACCAAACAAGAAGCACTTCGTTAAATGATATTTTTCACGACATGTCTTTTAAAATCTGGAAAAAAATTTTTACTTCAGTATTTTCAATGGAGTTTTTGCGCTAGCCTGCTGCTAATGGCGGCGCCTGCGTTTAAACAGTATTTTGTCTCTTTTTACGCTTTATCAACCAAATGGATGCTTAAGTCTATTTAACTGATTATATTTAAATTACAATACAACATTGTTGATGTAAAAGGAACCTTATGAAATTGAACAGTCACATAAAGCTTTCACCCGAAGTTCATCATTGACTGAAAAACACTAGCTGTACACTAGCCCATTCTCTGAAAAACACATGCGAAAAGCGATATCAGAAATCATGACAGATGACAAGCAGCAAAATAAAAAATCAAAACCCACTAGAAACTTGAAATCAATGTAGTCTGTGTGCTGATTTGCCATGAAAAGACAAAAGCTGCCGAAACCGCCTAGTACTCGGTAGGTACAGAATTTGAATTTAAACGTAGTACTCAGCCGTTAGAAAAGTACGTTCTATACAGTATGAATGTGAGCAGTTTGAATGGAACTCTGACTTACTACATCTGCCATTTTGTCATGATCACATGACCTACCAGTGTGAGTTGCGTCGCTTCACTCCCATTCATGAATTCTCTCGCGATGCATCATGGAATAGTGTAGCGTTCATCCGATGCGCACTTTAGAATCTCGCAGGAAGTAGTAGGTCATCCGAGTACTTTATATCATCATATCATACTCTCTCGTTGGCTCTAGGTTTTTTGCCAGTGTATGTTTCACACTTCAGGACACCAAGTAGTGGACACTTCTAGATTTTTAGCTAGTGAATATCTCAGTCATTTGCAATTCACAGGTGCTAGTCTCAGATTGCGTGTTTGTCATAGATGTGAATGAGCACCATTTTGTGATCTCATGCAATTGTCTTTTATTTTCCACCAAACAGCCACAGGGGAAAATTGGGGGCTAAAGTCGTGTGTCCCTAGTAGGCATGGGCCGGTATAAGATTCTGACAGTGTGAAAATCTTGGATAAAAAATATCACGGTTTTGACAATATTGTGATTACTGCTCTAAAATGTGTTCTTTTTAAATGCCTGGTTAAAAAACAAAGATCATTTCCCCCTTTTGAACACAATATATTTTATTTTGAGAAACAATTAATATATTTTGTTACAGTAAACATGTCAGGCTAAATAACTCAAATAAATCATTGACTTCTGCTGTCTTCATTAGATTCAAAAACACCGATTTCATTACAATTTAAAACAGCGTTTTTGGCTTTTTTTTTTTTTTTTTTTCTCTACTCCCCCTTTTCTTTTCTGCTGGGTATACTGTTTGTCCTAAAACCAAAACATAATGAAAAAATTTTACATATGTTGTAGGAACAGTATAGCAGAAAAATTTTGGCGTTTTTAAAACCTTAGCTTTTCCAAACCACGGTAATACATTGAAAACGGTTATCATCCCATGCCTAGTCCCTTGCATTAGAGTCATGGGACTAAAAGGGAGGTTGGGATCAGTACAGGTCACAAACCAAATTCCAGCCTGCTTCATCACCTGCTCCATTGTGTCAGAACATGTGTGCTCCTGCTGTGTCACAGCTCTGTCTAAGAATAGATTCATAATTGAAAGAGTCCATGCTGCAGGATGCTGCTTCTCTGTAAGTCAGATTAGGAGACTACATATCCATTTTTGAAAACTTGACCAGAAATCACCAGTACTGATCTCAGTCCGCCTGTTATGTATTATTTTTTCTAAACAAGCATGTGCTCCATTGTGGTGAGTTCATAGATAAAGCAGATAAATTCATTGTCCTCTTTGCTTATTATTTTGCTCCTTTTTTTTAGGCTAAGAAGTATGCCATGGAACAGAGCATCAAGAGTGTTTTAGTGAAACAGACATCGCCCACCAGCAGCAGCAGCTCACAAACTTACAGGTGAGCTCAAATGATGATCTATTTATATAGAATATCATACATGTATTTGTTTGTTGACCTTAAAACATTGATGCTTTTTTGCAAACTAGTATATCTAAAGCTACGTAGACTACCCACTGATTTTATCATATAAAGGGTTCAGTTATTTCATTAATATAAATCATACACAAGCCTGCAAAAACTGATCTTTTAGAATTTGATTCGAAATTTCTGTTGATAAAATAATTGAGTGCTATTTATTCATTATGAGATGTGACAAACAGACTATTCATAATGGCAAAGGTTTTGCCCCTCAGGAAGTCATGTGCTTATTCTTTTCTTTCTTTTGACACATCACAAGTCTCGTCAATGCTCTTTCTGTTTGGTCAGATTAGCCTCGGATTAAACTGCAGCACTTCGCTTAAATGATAACTTGTGCATTATTTGTTTGCTTTCCTTTTCTGCTAGTTCGTTTGAGGTCTGATATTTCTGGTTCATATTTGTTACTATACACATAGATTAAGCATGTTTTTTTTTTTGGATCAAAATCTTCAAATTTAGCAACTGGACATGCTATGTACTGCAAGACCCTGAAGAGTCAACGACAGATGAGTTAACCAAAGAGACCCAGTGCTCAGTTTATTTGTAGACTGAGCAACCGAACTGTTACCTTTGCTGAAATTAAAACCATTAGTATCTATAGCTTAACTAATGTTTGTCAAATTTAATGGGCGGAGTTTAATTTGAGTTCGAAGGCATTGACCAGTCAGAGAGACTGTCTGGAATACTATGTCTGTCTGCAAAGAAAAAAAGAGATACCTAACCTTTTTCAGCACTTTTCCATCTTTACTGTGTTTCAGATGGCAGCATGACAATGGGCTTTGGAGATCCTCTCTCATCTTTACAATCGGTCAATAGATTAATTAACTATTATTTACCACCTGTACGCATTTTGGCATAATGACCGTTACCCTTCTTTAACCGGCATTGGCCTGATAACACTAGACATTTGCGGCAGCATATTTAAAAAGCAGACATGGCTTGAATGAAATGTTTGTTTCTGTCACCCATTTCATTAAGCAGGATGCAAGCTGACAACATGACCTAGTCCATAAACCGACTGTACAGTTTCAGTGTAAATGAATGCCACGGAGGCTGTTAACCACAGCAGCAGAATAAAAGATTATTATATCGACTTTTAATATGACCATTACAAAGGACACTTAGTTTACTGCAAGTCCATTCCATATTGCCTTCCTGATACACTGCATGGCCACCCGTGTGTGTGCTCTCATTTCACTGCTCTTTGTTGGAAGTTTATTCTTCACCTGACGCTCCATGTCTCTTAAGAAATCTTTGCAGGGATTCTGTGTGTGTTGCGAGTGGTGTGTATGGTGCATTTCTTCTTTGTGAATATGCTGTGGCATATAAATGTCATCTTGTCTGCTGTAAAAGAAAAAGAGGGCTAGCGGTCACTGCGACAATCCAAATTGAATCTGCCTAAACTTTGAGCCTTGTGTGTAATCGTTTACTTTCGTCATGTGGCTGACATAATTCAAACTTGAATGATAAATGATGGTGATTGTGTTTAGTGTGAAATGGATAGATTTATGCTGATTCTCCCTCAACAGTGATCTGATAAGTAAGTCCAAAAGCTCACCTCATGAAAAGAGAACAAATTGACCTCAGCTCATTATCCAGGCTTTTTAGTGGTGGTAAGGGGTTAACTATTTAGGCTAAGGACAGAAGTTTTAGTCTGCAAGCACACACTACTTTAGGAACGTGCTAGCAGCTCTCTCGAAGTGGTAAGAAGGGCTGTGCCACATGTTCCTAATTCATGTTACTGTGCTTGTTGTTAATGGTAAGTGATGCAAGTAATAAAATAAGCATAGAGGACCAAAGGGAGTGGGATTAGCACTAAAACCAAACTTCAATCCCTTGCTAAATTTGATCATATTGTCTGTGGTGCTTTGTTTATTTGCACTGGGTTTATTGTTCAGTAGCCATATTTTCTCTTGTTTCTCTTGTCATGACCACCAGGTGGCAGCACAGAGGCAGCGAGCTCTGGCCTCATGTGTCGTGTGTATGTGGGCTTCCATTTATTACGAGCTGGGGAAGATACCATCCGGCAGGCCTTCGCACCCTTTGGTCCCATTAAGAGCATCGATATGTCTTGGGACTCCGTCACCATGAAACTAAGGTATGCTTTTAGAGCCTAAAGGGTTTTCCTTTAGGTGCTCTGGACATTCTTGTGTGAGCCTCCTCAAGGCATCAGTATAGTTATTCCTCATAACAAGCCTATTTGAGATGTTATAATTGGCCTAAAATTGTATCTCAAAAATGTCGTTTCTGTAAGAAGGACAGTTCACAAAAATAAAATTCTGTCATCGTTTACTCACCCTTCACTGGTGAGATTTTTCTTTTATTGAACTCAAGAAAGTTTGGGTACTGAACACTCTGACTGTATTTTACACAGAGTTCAGGCAGAGTAAGGCAAAGTGAGCATTTGAAATTATTAAGTATTTTAATTGTATTTTCTTAATGAAAATAGATAAGACCCTTCTTCCTCAGCTGGGATTGTTTGCAACCACATTTGGGATCATTTGAAGCCGCATTAAAATTTTCTTTTGAAAGACCAAAATTGAGGCACCATCTCAGTCCATGGAGATGGAGAAAAATGCTGAAATGTTTTCCTAAAAAAACCTCAAAACAAACTTTACGACTGAAGAAAAACAGGCATGAACATCTCGGGTGACAAGGGGGTGAGTACATTATGTGTGAATCTTTTAGTTGGAAGTGGACTTCTCCTTTAATGAAAATAATGCAGAACTGCTACCCAGTGCTTTCTCAATTCATGTTAAACTTACAGGCCATATAGAGTTTGTTGCATTCACTATCAATATAAAGCATCTTATCACAAAATTGAGAAATATAAGCCATAGCTGTGACCAAATCACTTACTAAAAATTATTTGTCAATAAAGAAATTATATTTACATGATTTAAAAAAATGTTTCTGTTAAACAGATGCAAAATTAGTTTTCATTTTTATTTTATAATAACAAACATTCATTCATTTTCCTTTCGGCTTAGTCCTTTTATTAATCAGCGGTCAGCCCAGCGGAATGAACCGCCAACTTATATGTTTTACGCAGCAGATGCCCTTCCAGCTGCAACCCATCACTAGGAAACACCCATACACTCTCATTCACACACACATACACACACTACGGACAATTTAGCTTACCCAATTCACCAACACCGCATGTCTTTAGACTGTGGGGGAAACCGGAGCACCCAGAGGAGACCCACGCCAACACGGGAGAACATGCAAACTCCACACAGAAACACCAACTGACCCAGCCGAGGCTCGAACCAGCGACCTGCTTGCTGTAAGGCGACAGCACTAACCACTGCACCCCCATGCCACCCTAATAACAAACATAAAAATAACATTCATTATTAATAAAATAACTGTAAGAAAAGCATTATGCAATTATTATTATTATTATGATTATATGGTTTATTAATAAATGTGTAATTATTCAACTAATGCTTCAAATGAACATCACAAGTCAACCAGACAAATCTTTAGACAAGGGCAGCCCTAATGATTACAATGAACCAAGTAAAATATTACTACATACCTTCAAATGTGGGGATTAACTCTTGAAGATTCCACTCTTTTAGTTTGGTTTGCACATATTCATCCATCTGAAAAAGAATAACAGATAGAAGCATTTTAGCAAAATTAAGTAAAAAAAAAGATCAGCCAAAAGTCACTTTATCACAAAAATACTCCTAAATGATCATAATTATCCAGGGTGTCACATAAAATGGTGGTCAAACTTTTTTCTTTTTGGCAGTCGAAGATGATTAGGTTGGATTTAGCCTTAGCTGAGACGTCTGCATCAAAATAACCATACGTACAGGATTAATTAAAGATAACAGTTAGCTCAAATCACGTCTACAATGTAAAAGGCTCACAGTAAACTAATAACATTTGCTATTCAATGTACAGCTAAACAACATGTACAAGCAGAGCAGGAAAATTATTAAGTATGTTCTGACCAAAAAAAAACATCGTTAGAGAAGCTGAATTTAACACTCTTATGCATCAAAGTATTGTTACAAAAATCAATGAACACATTTAAAGGTGCTGTATGTAAGTTTTTGACTCTTCTAAAGCATAAAATACCCATAATATGTGTGCAGATATTTAAAAACATCCCAAGTGAACATACTTGTTTAACTGAAAAACAATGCTAAATCAGATATTCTGCTTGCTTTGAAATGGGTTTTCCGTGCCGGAACTCTGTCTTTGTTTAGATAAATTTCATATGCACGATGCCAGTTTAGCCAATTATATGTCAGCACCCTGGGTTGCCTTGTTGGAAAACAGCGTATTTCATTCATTCATTCAGAAAGACTCTGAAAGCATGCGTCCGTGACCAAAAAGAACAGTATGGGAGACAGATGCAGTTCCACATGAGGTTATTAATTAGCAAATTACATAAAATATTACGAACGTAAACATTAGGTGAGCAGGTTACATTGTAACCCGCGTGTCCTAACAACACGCTGTGACGAGAGAGGCAGTGATCAGCTATTGGCTGTTTGCACCAGACGAGACACGGCAGAAATGTAAATACAAACAGCCTTTCAGAAGCACAGAATATGCACTCTCACGAAACGGTAAGGTTTAGAATCTATTGAATACATGTTAACCCACTTTAACATCAATGTAGATGCTGAATCACTCATATGTGTTTAGTTCTAAAGTTCAATTTCAGACGGTTTATTGTAATTTTCAAGATCTGAGTTGAACTTTCTGCTTTCAGTATATGGCAAAAAATGCCATGTAAAATGCATTCAAACTCGCATTGTTAGCATTTAGCACAGAATAAGCACACAAGGCTTACCTGAGGTGATCTAGCTGTCATAGGTTTCTGTTGTTCAGCTGTGAGAAATAGAGCCATTTCTAATATATCAATTCGAGGTGTTGGTTAGGACAAAAACTCCTTTTAATATGGAAAATATTCCCTCTATCGCGTGTCGTTGCTTTTATTTAGAACACAGTTTAAATCGCTCCTGTACACAATCTGGCATCCTAGCGTACTTTTATTATGATCCAGAGTGCAATACCTAGTTCAACCACTGGGTGTCAAACTTACATACTGCACATTTAAGAAGTACAAGAGTAAAAGTTCTACTTAGTGTTTTACAGCTTAAGATTACAAATCACAGTAAATGCTGCCATTACCTAACCTACAAAAAAAAGACAAATCTGTCATTCAAAAGGCATTTTATGACAACAAAAAGCTCCTAAATGATCCTAATTATCCTTGGTGTGGGGCTTATAAAATCTAACAAAGTACATACCAAAGACTCAAGAATAAAGGGACTTTGCCTATACAAAAATAATATTAAGAAATTAAGGAAATTACCTTATCTTTCCAAGCTCCTTCCGATGTCACGCGCGCTTTCCCATCCACAAAGCAACAGGTCCGGCAGCGAAGTAAAGTAGCAGGTCCGGTCGCAAAGTAAAGTAGCAGGTCCGGTGGCGAGGCGAGCAGCAGGTCCGGCCGCGAGGCGACGCAGGTCCGGCCCCGAGGCGAAGCGCGGTCGTCGCGTAGTGGTTAGGTTTAAAAAAAAAGTGAGGTTTAAAAAAAAAGTATGTATATACATTATACAGTAAACTAAATGTGTTATTTCTTATTAAAGTTGTTAAATACACACTGAATAACTTGCGTCTTAGAATTTCACTCGCTTCCTCTAAAGACGGCGCAAAGAAAATGGCGGTTTCTCACGCTCATGTCCCTGCATGTTGACGTGACGTGCGTGTTCTCTTTCACGTCCGCGTTCCCAACAAGATCGACTTTCAACCCAAATTGGGTTAAATCAACCCAATTTTGTGACCTAGCAGTCTCAACCCAGCATTTGGGTTAAAAAAAAACCAACCCAGCATTTTTTAGAGTGTGCCTCTGAGCTAATCGTCGTTCTCATGGTCACTAAAACCCATCTCATCCTCACTTTCATCTGCAGAAAGAGACAGTTCTGTCATTTTCTTCTTTCACTTACCACAGAACATAATGGTGTTCGCTAATACACTGTTTCCTGTATTCATATTTATTCAAAAGTAGTATTGCCATTAAAACTAAATTTTATCCATAATGCAAATGCCATTAACATACACCTAATCAACATTATATTACTTGCATTCATGTTGATATTTTTACAACTTAAAAGTTCACAACTGACCTTGCTAGCTAGCTAACCCATTGCAATATTGCATGTTCCACTATTGCACAGTGTTGACATTTGGCAACACATACATTTGATCAATTTACAAAAAACTAATTTGATGATAAAAAAATTGAGTTGTGAATATGTCATCATAACTTACTGGAGGTGATGTTTCAGATTTTTTTGTGGATCTGACATAGTTTGATCCTTTGTTTTATTGACGTTTACATTTGCACTCAGCAATTACTCACAATAAACGCCAGTCTGTCAGAAATCGCGCTACAGAAAAAAGCTGGGGTCACCCTGGACTTTTCTCCCCATAGACTTCCATTCATACGCACGCGAATGCGTCAGACCGGAAACTCAAGGTCATGCGTCAAGTTTCGCATTTTGCTGCAGTGCAAAGTTCAAGCTTGGTGAACTCTGACCTGCGAAATCGCATCACCTGACTGCGTGAGACCAATCCAGGATCAAAACCTCTCTGGACAGAAATTTAAAACATGGAGCAATCGCTAGCTTTTTTAATGCCTAATCATCTTGTTTAACCCCGCCCCTTTTCGCAGCGCTGTATGACAGAATTTTGCAAGCTCAAACTCTAGTGTGACCGCAGCTTTAGTCCACAGGGATAGATCACCCAGAAATGAACATTGCTGCTATTTTACTCTCTCTCATGTCATCTACAGTTAACACTTTTTTCATTAAAATATTCATAAAACACTATTCATTCATTTTCTTGTCGGCTTTGTCCCTTGCGGGGTCGCCACAGCGGAATGAACCGCCAACTTATCCAGCACGATTTTACGCAGCAGATGCCCTTCCAGCCGCAACCCATCTCTGGGAACTTCCACACACACATTCACACTCATACACTATGGACAATTTAGCCTACCCAATTCACCTGTACTGCATGTCTTTGGACTGTGGGGGAAACCGGAGCACCCGGAAGAAACCCATGCGAACCCAGGGAGAACATGCAAACTCCACACAGAAACGCCAACTTACTGTACTGACCCTTAAGGTTTCAAATGTTTATTAAATCCAGAGAACAAGCATTTTACCTAGTGGCATGGACCATGTCCTGTGTCACCATGCTAATGGTGTCGAACTCCCTCAATTTGTTTGGTTTTATAGAAAACGGAAACACCAAAGACACTTTAACAGTGTGTTTTATTAGACTGCAACCGAACAGCATTTTAACAGAACGTTAAAAATGTGTTTAGTATGATATAACAGCACTGCTTCTTCACATGATTATGAGTGATATCGGAAGTGGTCGAGTGCAGCATAATAAAAGCTCTGCTGCTTTCATGCGACACCATGCAATGCTCGTCTCTCATCAGCAAATGCTTCAGTAGTCCTCCTTTGCTTCGATGGCTTTTAGCCTTAATCTGGTTCAAACTACCGTGATAATAAGTGTTGAATATTTACATTTACAATATTTACATGCATTAAGATGATTTCTGCAGGAGTCCGGTGGGATATAATAAAGATGACAACGCCCATGCTTCCACACTAAATAGGTGCCCTCTAGCTGCAAAAATTACATACTGTGCCTTTAAAGTTCACATGAACCGGAAGCTGCAACCATTTTTTTTTTCATATTGTAACACAGTTCCTTGAGAATGGAATATTAAATGAGCAATTAAAGATTAGAAGGGCAAACAATTTTTTTTTATTAATGGCATGCACAAATTAATTGTTCACCACAAAACTAGCAATGTGAGCTAACAAAATAATATGGTCAATTTTGATTTCATTTGTACTTTAAGTAGAACCGTAAAGATGGTTTTTACCTGAAATTGTGGCCTATGGTGATTCATGCTTAGTCCATGCAAGTCAAAGGCTACTGGCTCTATCAAATATACAGGCCTCCACAAAGCACATTGTCTGCAAGATGTAGGCTATAATAAAAAGCATTTTTATCATTAGAAAAACATCTTCTGTCTACAAAGATCTGGTTGGCAAGGTCTGCAATCCATACCTTGTATTCATAAACATTTTAAAGACATGTTGTAAACATCTATTTTCTAAACATTTACAAATGGTTTCAGTCCTTGATTCTGGCTGGTTGAGGCCTGTTCTAAGCTGTTGGAAATTTCTCAACAAACATACACTTGTGACTGTTGCTTGGCAACCATACCACTATCAGTAGTAATCTAAATAAACTGTGTTATTTGCTTTGTTTTATTTTGTGAAATCTTGCTACATTTGCAATGACTATAGCAATAAGCTATGTGAAGGCCTGGTTTACAGTGAATGTATAACAGCTAAGTAGGTTTTAAATATGCCCTTAACTGTTTGGGCTTTTTTCTTTACATCCAATAGGAGGTTATGTACATGTGATTTTTATGGGGTATTGTATGTAGAATTTTGAGGAAATAAATTAATTTAATTCATTTTGGAATAAGGCTGTAAAAAAAATGTGGAAAAAGTGAAGCGCTATGAATACTTTCTGGATGCACTGTAAGTGTATTGCAGATGAGCAGACACTCAAAAATATGCAAACATCAAATAGAGGTCTCCATGATGTGAGTGTGCTGTCAGGGCAAAGCATTACTTACTTTAATGGTGGCGCAGTGGGTAGCGCTGTCGTCTCACAGCATGAAGGTTGCTGGTTCGAGCCTCAGCTGGGTCAGTTGGCATTTCTGTGTGGAGTTTGCATGTTCTCCCTGTGTTGGCGTGGGTTTCCTCCGGGTGCTCCGGTGTCCCCCACAGTCCAAAGACGCATGCGCTATAGGTAAATTGGGTAAGCTAAATTGTCCGTAGTGTATGTGTGTGAATGAGTGTGTATGGGTGTTTCCCAGTACTGGGTTGCAGCTGAAGCCGCATCCACTGCGTAAAACGTGCTGGATAAGTTGGCAATTCATTCTGCTGTAGTGACCCCTGATTAATAAAGGGACTAAGTGAAAGGACTTTAGTTCACAGCTTTTGTAAACAATCCTCAGTGTGTTCATGAAAGTCTGGACAGTGAATTTTGTTGTTTCACAACTTTATTATGGATCACAAAACGACTACAGTTTCATTTTTTTAAAAATCGTAATGTTTTTTAATCTTTTCACCTATATCTTGTACGATCTTGTATTGCCTGGGGTGAGTAAATGAACCGCAGGTTTTCATTTTGGCTCCTTTGATATTGCCTCATTCTCGTTTTCAATTTGTGCTTACCCAGGTGGAGGCAGCATACTTAAAGCAGAAAGCAATTGCCTTTGCACCACAGAAGAAGATGATTCTTTGAAATCTTTTATGATTTTTACAAAACTGGAAAGGCAGCTGAGGTCAACTATGCATTTTTAATTCTGAGCGCCTGCAGGGGGCGTATCATGGTCCAAACAAAGTTGTCTTAGAGGTACGAAAGTCAAATTTCACTCATAAACAAATAAATGCGTAAACACTTAAAGGTAATACTCTAACATTTAAACTGAGACAAGTTTAACGACACAATATAAAAAGTAACGTGATCCAGCCCCTTGGCTCGCCGGTGTTTGAGATCACGTGACCAGCGTCAGTCAGAGGAGGCCGCGCGCAGCTCCAGGCTCTGCCGTGTTTCTGTGCTGTTGCAGAGTTTTCAATGTGGATCACTACATGGCGGTAATAACGCGGAACACTGCGGTAATAATTATTACCTAATGCGTTTACTTTTAAACACCAATATTTCCAGCATATCCGTGGTTGTAGTTAGCACAGGTGGAATTGTTCGCGAAAAGCTTGTTCTCGTTTCAGTGTTTGTTAGGTCGTGTGTACACGAGGCCTGCATGAAAGCTCGTTAGCTTCTGGTCGTTGCTAACCAGACTAGCCGCATATTCATTCCTGCCTATTTTTTAATCATGACGATTTACCATGTATTACGAAGTGGATGCGGATTTATTTGAGACACAGATAGCCAATAAGCATGTGAATCTTGCACCGCTTTGCTAAATCACGGTATTTAACAGCTGTAAGTCAGCTAGCTCCTCTGCTGCTGTGATGTACTAGCACAAGCGCGCCACTGCCGTGTCTTTACCCTCCCTTTGTTGATATAGAGCCGGTGAGTGTGTTGAAACTCTCAGATCACCGACATTACGATTGTGTGTATACACTAAGCCAGATATGTTTGAAACTATTAGCAAAGCCAACGCAAATGGCGGTTTCTGTTAGTGGTCCAGTTATTCCGGGTTGCTTATGAGGTTTTTAGCGGGGTACTGTGTTTTACTGTTAATACACCTATCTCGTGAATCCGGTGTATGATTGACTCAGACT
The DNA here is from genome assembly GCA_903798195.1 of Danio kyathit. Taxonomy (NCBI): domain Eukaryota; kingdom Metazoa; phylum Chordata; class Actinopteri; order Cypriniformes; family Danionidae; genus Danio; species Danio kyathit. Next base: position 49,031,749 of record LR812525.1, read on the forward strand.
GTACCAGTTTTCATCTAGCAAAAAAAAAAAAACTAGAAGCAGGTTAAACGAGTATGTCGTGTTTAAGCATCATGTTTTTGTCAGGATAAATAATATATTTTAATGACTAGCAATTGCTTTTGGGATTCCTCCTAAAAATAGAATTTCTGTTTATTATTATTACTATTATTATTTTAAATTGACTGATCAACTGCAAAAAGTAGATCAACTGCATTAATGCAAATAGGTTCTGCCATTATTCCCTTAGTATTGTGTGTGAGCTCTGTGGGTAAAAGTGAGTCAGTGATTCCTTTAATATCTTCTCATTGAACTTGTACAAGGATTTAAATCTAAATGTTGTATACTTTTCCATGAACAACAGATCACTGTAAAATTGTGAGTGCTTTGCAGACAAGTCTTCACTGGCTTCACGACCCTGGTTGGCATATAAGGTTCGCCTCATAGGTAAACTGCGTTTATTTTACCTTCTCTTTCCTTTCTCTCTTTCTGTGACTCTTGAGTTGACTCTTGAGAAACTGATAATCTGGTTTAAAATTTCACCTAATTATGTGCTTCCTTTTTCGTTCCATGTCCATTGTATCACTTTCCCAGTGAGGCAAAGGTCTGATAATGGAGAATGGACAAGGCACAGGGTCAAAGCTTGGATTACCGCCTCTTACTCCTGAGCAACAGGAGGCGCTACAGAAGGTAAATAGTATATCTTTGTTTTACTTTGATTCTGGGCTTTTTTTGTTGCATGGTTTTCAGTTTCAGATTACACTACTCTCTGGGATTGCTCTTGTGTGGACACTACACAGTGGAACAGTGACTCAGACTCACACATTGTACACCTTTTTTACATTTAAACACCTTTATTTTCAGTCAGACAGGCTTCCCGTGAATTGTCATCCCATACAAAATTGCTGCGTTTAAGATCTGATTTCTTTAAAAAAAATCATCACTGCCTGGCTGAGATACGATATAAAGTGGGTATCAAACCAAACAAGAAGCACTTCGTTAAATGATATTTTTCACGACATGTCTTTTAAAATCTGGAAAAAAATTTTTACTTCAGTATTTTCAATGGAGTTTTTGCGCTAGCCTGCTGCTAATGGCGGCGCCTGCGTTTAAACAGTATTTTGTCTCTTTTTACGCTTTATCAACCAAATGGATGCTTAAGTCTATTTAACTGATTATATTTAAATTACAATACAACATTGTTGATGTAAAAGGAACCTTATGAAATTGAACAGTCACATAAAGCTTTCACCCGAAGTTCATCATTGACTGAAAAACACTAGCTGTACACTAGCCCATTCTCTGACAAACACATGCAAAAAGCGATATCAGAAATCATGTAAGATGACAAGCAGCAAAATAAAAAATCAAAACCCACTAGAAACTTGAAATCAATGTAGTCTGTGTGCTGATTTGCCATGAAAAGACAAAAGCTGCCGAAACCGCCTAGTACTCGGTAGGTACAGAATTTGAATTTAAACGTAGTACTCAGCCGTTAGAAAAGTACGTTCTATACAGTATGAATGTGAGCAGTTTGAATGGAACTCTGACTTACTACATCTGCCATTTTGTCATGATCACATGACCTACCAGTGTGAGTTGCGTCGCTTCACTCCCATTCATGAATTCTCTCGCGATGCATCATGGAATAGTGTAGCGTTCATCCGATGCGCACTTTAGAATCTCGCAGGAAGTAGTAGGTCATCCGAGTACTTTATATCATCATATCATACTCTCTCGTTGGCTCTAGGTTTTTTGCCAGTGTATGTTTCACACTTCAGGACACCAAGTAGTGGACACTTCTAGATTTTTAGCTAGTGAATAATCTCAGTCATTTGCAATTCACAGGTGCTAGTCTCAGATTGCGTGTTTGTCATAGATGTGAATGAGCACCATTTTGTGATCTCATGCAATTGTCTTTTATTTTCCACCAAACAGCCACAGGGGAAAATTGGGGCTAAAGTCGTGTGTCCCTAGTAGGCATGGGCCGGTATAAGATTCTGACAGTGTGAAAATCTTGGATAAAAATATCACGGTTTGACAATATTGTGATTACTGCTCTAAAATGTGTTCTTTTTAAATGCCTGGTTAAAAAACAAAGATCATTTCCCCCTTTTGAACACAATATATTTTATTTTGAGAAACAATTAATATATTTTGTAACAGTAAACATGTCAGGCTAAATAACTCAAATAAATCATTGACTTCTGCTGTCTTCATTAGATTCAAAAACACCGATTTCATTACAATTTAAAACAGCGTTTTTGGCTTTTTTTTTTTTTTTTTTTTCTCTACTCCCCCTTTTCTTTTCTGCTGGGTATACTGTTGTCCTAAAACCAAAACATAAATGAAAAAAATTTTACATATGTTGTAGGAACAGTATAGCAGAAAATTTTGGCGTTTTTAAAACCTTAGCTTTTCCAAACCACGGTATACATTGAAAACGGTTATCATCCCATGCCTAGTCCCTTGCATTAGAGTCATGGGACTAAAAGGGAGGTTGGGATCAGTACAGGTCACAAACCAAATTCCAGCCTGCTTCACCTGCTCCATTGTGTCAGAACATGTGTGCTCCTGCTGTGTCACAGCTCTGTCTAAGAATAGATTCATAATTGAAAGAGTCCATGCTGCAGGATGCTGCTTCTCTGTAAGTCAGATTAGGAGACTACATCCATTTTTGAAAACTTGACCAGAAATCACCAGTACTGATCTCAGTCCGCCTGTTATGTATTATTTTTTCTAAACAAGCATGTGCTCCATTGTGGTGAGTTCATAGATAAAGCAGATAAATTCATTGTCCTCTTTGCTTATTATTTGCTCCTTTTTTTAGGCTAAGAAGTATGCCATGGAACAGAGCATCAAGAGTGTTTTAGTGAAACAGACCATCGCCCACCAGCAGCAGCAGCTCACAAACTTACAGGTGAGCTCAAATGATGATCTATTTATATAGAATATCATACATGTATTTGTTTGTTTGACCTTAAAACAATTGATGCTTTTTTGCAAACTAGTATATCTAAAGCTACGTAGACTACCCACTGATTTTATCATATAAAGGGTTCAGTTATTTCATTAATATAAATCATACACAAGCCTGCAAAAACTGATCTTTTAGAATTTGATCGAAATTTCTGTTGATAAAATATTGAGTGCTATTTATTCATTATGAGATGTGACAAACAGACTATTCATAATGGCAAGGTTTTGCCCCTCAGGAAGTCTGTGCTTATTCTTTTCTTTCTTTTTGACACATCACAAGTCTCGTCAATGCTCTTTCTGTTTGGTCAGATTAGCCTCGGGATTAAACTGCAGCACTTCGCTTAAATGATAACTTGTGCATTATTTGTTTGCTTTCCTTTTCTGCTAGTTCGTTTGAGGTCTGATATTTCTGGTTCATATTTGTTACTATTACACATAGATTAAGCATGTTTTTTTTTTTGGATCAAAATCTTCAAATTTAGCAACTGGACATGCTATGTACTGCAAGACCCTGAAGAGTCAACGACAGATGAGTTAACCAAAGAGACCCAGTGCTCAGTTTATTTGTAGACTGAGCAACCGAACTGTTACCTTTGCTGAAATTAAAACCAGTTAGTATCTATAGCTTAACTAATGTTTGTCAAATTTAGTGGGCGGAGTTTAAATTTGAGTTCGAAGGCATTGACCAGTCAGAGAGACTGTCTGGAATACTATGTCTGTCTGCAAAAGAAAAAAAGAGATACCTAACCTTTTTCAGCACTTTTCCATCTTTACTGTGTTTCAGATGGCAGCAGTGACAATGGGCTTTGGAGATCCTCTCTCATCTTTACAATCGGTCAATAGATTAATTAACTATTATTTACCACCTGTACGCATTTTGGCATAATGACCGTTACCCTTCTTTAACCGGCATTGGCCTGATAACACTAGACATTTGCGGCAGCATATTTAAAAAGCAGACATGGCTTGAATGAAATGTTTGTTTCTGTCACCCATTTCATTAAGCAGGATGCAAGCTGACAACATGACCTAGTCCATAAACCGACTGTACAGTTTCAGTGTAAATGAATGCCACGGAGGCTGTTAAACCACAGCAGCAGAATAAAAGATTATTATATCGACTTTTAATATGACCATTACAAAGGACACTTATAGTTTACTGCAAGTCCATTCCATATTTGCCTTCCTGATACACTGCATGGCCACCCGTGTGTGTGCTCTCATTTCACTGCTCTTTGTTGGAAGTTTATTCTTCAACCTGACGCTCCATGTCTCTTAAGAAATCTTGCAGGGATTCTGTGTGTGTTGCGAATGGTGTGTATGGTGCATTTCTTCTTTGTGAATATGCTGTGGCATATAAATGTCATCTTTGTCTGCTGTAAAAGAAAAAGAGGGCTAGCGGTCACTGCGACAATCCAAATTGAATCTGCCTAAACTTTGAGCCTTGTGTGTAATCGTTTACTTTCGTCATGTGGCTGACATAATTCAAAACTTGAATGATAAATGATGGTGATTGTGTTTAGTGTGAAATGGATAGATTTATGCTGATTCTCCCTCAACAGTGATCTGATAAGTAAGTCCAAAAGCTCACCTCATGAAAAGAGAACAAATTTGACCTCAGCTCATTATCCAGGCTTTTTAGTGGTGGTAAGGGGTTAACTATTTAGGCTAAGGACAGAAGTTTTAGTCTGCAAGCACACACTACTTTAGGAACGTGCTAGCAGCTCTCTCGAAGTGGTAAGAAGAGGCTGTGCCACATGTTCCTAATTCATGTTACTGTGCTTGTTGTTAATGGTAAGTGATGCAAGTAATAAATAAGCATAGAGGACCAAAGGGAGTGGGAATTAGCACTAAAACCAAACTTCAATCCCTTGCTAAATTTGATCATATTGTCTGTGGTGCTTTGTTTATTTGCACTGGGTTTTATTGTTCAGTAGCCAATATTTTCTCTTGTTTCTCTTGTCATGACCACCAGGTGGCAGCACAGAGGCAGCGAGCTCTGGCCATCATGTGTCGTGTGTATGTGGGCTCCATTTATTACGAGCTGGGGGAAGATACCATCCGGCAGGCCTTCGCACCCTTTGGTCCCATTAAGAGCATCGATATGTCTTGGGACTCCGTCACCATGAAACATAAGGTATGCTTTTAGAGCCTAAAGGGGTTTTCCTTTAGGTGCTCTGGACATTCTTGTGTGAGCCTCCTCAAGGCATCAGTATAGTTATTCCTCATAACAAGCCTATTTGAGATGTTATAATTAGGCCTAAAATTGTATCTCAAAAATGTCGTTTCTGTAAGAAGGACAGTTCACCAAAAATAAAATTCTGTCATCGTTTACTCACCCTTCACTGGTGAGATTTTTCTTTTATTGAAGATGTTATTTTGAAAACTGCTCGAATTTGGCACCCATTCATTTTATTGACCTCAAAATATGCACAAGCATTAGTCCGTTTCTTACAGGAAGCTTTTAAACCTTGTACACATTGAATACTCTGTCTCAGGGCTTTGCCTTTGTGGAGTATGAGGTTCCTGAAGCGGCTCAGCTGGCCTTGGAGCAGATGAACTCTGTCATGCTGGGTGGGAGGAACATTAAGGTGGGTTTCAGAAAGCACAGTTGATCTCAAGTGCTCTTTTTTTACAGCTCTGGTTATAGCTCTTTAAAGCATTTTATTGCTTTTGTGTGTGTTCATGATGCAGAGAGCTGTCAGTACTGGCTGTAGTCTGGCCAGTACCTGTGGTGTGTGTGGTGTTAAAGTGCTCCTGTCTACTTGTGTGTATTTGTTCTCTAATCTGAATGTGAGAGTATACAATGTCATGCTTCCCCACTGTCACACTGTTTGTTTTCGGAGCTCCAATTCTCTAGGAGCTGCAGAGAGAGTGTTCGTTTTGGGGACGGACTCTCCTCTGTCTGGGATGTGCTGATGATGGGCTGCGCCTGGCTGGTGTTTGCTTGGCCGCCCCTACTGCAGCACAAATACCACCAACATATAAAAATGTTGTTTTTGACTATCACAGACTCATTATTCATCCATCCCCTCCCCCCACTGTTCAGTGCTATAGATGAAGGCAAGAGTTAGCTAATGTTAAAGAACAACCCTACATATGAGTTTATTTCTTTATACCACAATGAGCTTGTTGAACAAGAAGTATATAAAGACTTATGGTAATGATGGAGCATCATTTTCATGTAACTTGGTGAAAAGGGTTTCTTATATTACAAGAGTATTCAGACTGGAGAAGTCAATTTTTTTTACTCTCAACTGCATGTACATTTACACACACACACACACACACACACACACACACACACACACACACACACACACACATGCTTATTCCTTCATACACTTTCACTTAGTGGCTCCTGTGCTGGTATGTGTATTGTAGGTTGGGCGGCCAGGTAGCATTGGACAGGCGCAGCCCATCATTGAACAACTGGCAGAGGAGGCACGTGCCTACAACCGAATCTACGTAGCCTCTATCCACCCTGATCTGTCTGACGACGATATCAAGAGCGTCTTTGAGGCCTTCGGAAAGATTAAAAGTTGTATGCTGGCACGAGAACCCACCACAGGAAAGCACAAGGGCTTCGGATTTATTGGTGAGCCGGTCTAAAAATTGCTTTAAACTTGTTTTTTTTTTAGAAGTTTGTTTCTGCCACGGAAAAAGGAAAATCAATCACCATCTCACATTTCAGCCTTTATTTTATTACTTTCCACTCGCTACAGAGGTTATGCATTGACCTGATTTTCCCACATGAAGACACTTGTACATACACTTGCACATACATAAGTGTCTAGCTGTAACAGCAGCAGCTTCAAAAATCCATTATATGACAATAATCAGCGTAAATTCATTTTAAATTGACTTGATAGTTGTGCAACCCATAATGATAGTAACCGCTTGTATATTTGTTCATATATCACTTTTAAAAACAACTGGAATTAGCCCATTGATATTTTTTTAAAGTTTCAATTTGTCTTGTAGGAACTTTTAAGGTTCTCTGCATGTGTGTTAGCAAAGTGTTATTATTTATGTGTAGCAGCAATGCACTCTTGAATCTAATTATTTATTTATTTTTAATAAAAGCTGACTGACCAAACTTTGCAATTACACAGAATATAAGATGTTACAATATTTGAGAAGAACTTTTCCCGATTTTGAATGCATTTTCTTCAGATTTCACTCCGTACACTAATGTTTGTCCATTTACACTAGTGCGTTTTTGTTTCAAAATGTATATATTTTGTTATGGTTATGACTGCTCTCCAGGCTACTCCAGCATCTTTGACTCACAAAATGAAGCACTTTAAAAACACAGAAGAACCATTTTAGTTTGGAAACGCTGGTGTTCCATTTCTGTATAAATGGACTAAAACGCAAAGCTGTCCGCATTCATTCTTCGACTGGTCTTCTGGACTATTGCGTACCAAATCTTCTCTGGATGGCAGTATAAACTCCAGTCTGGACAAGAAACATATTCATTCTAAAAAAAATTTTTTAAATCAAAAACACTATTTTAAATGCTGTAAATGTGACGTCACATGCATACCCTCTATTGCAATTTTAAATTAGGCAATTTCTTTTTTTATTTTGCAGTTACATTTATTTTGTAACCTTTTCACAGTTGTGTATTGGTATCTTGAGATTAAAATATTTCCACATGCTTTAATTATGAACATTTCAGGTAAAGAATTTGAATTGTTACAAACACTATGGATGGTGAAATCTTGTACAGATGCTGGCTGTGTTTGCCTTTAAATTGTAATACATATTCTAAAGAAAAGCAAAGCGAGAGTAGAAATATGTGAAAAACATGTTAGCTAACTGAGGACCTGTTCTCCATTTTATGATGGGTAGAATATGAAAAGCCTCAGTCATCGCTGGATGCTGTCTCATCCATGAATCTGTTTGACCTCGGCGGTCAGTATCTGAGAGTGGGCAAGGCTGTTACTCCACCCATGCCTCTGCTAACACCTACAACCCCGGGAGGTTTGCCCCCTGCTGCAGCTGTGGCTGCCGCCGCTGCCACCGCCAAGATCACTGCCCAGGTGAGTCTTACAGCTTATATTAGACTGAACACTAAAACAAGACATGGTCGGTTTCAAAGGGTAAAAGTGGTGTAGAAATGCTGAGTTACAAATGCTTAAGGTTTGATGTTTTGAAATGCTTTCAGCACATGTTAAAAATGTCCGTGTTCTTGCCAAACCAGATCTGGCGAATACCAATATTTTAATTTTTGTCCTTTCATATTTGTTATTGTTTAGTTTCATTATTATTTATTCTTTTCAGGAGGCTGTTGCTGGGACAGTGCTGAGTTCTCTTGCTTCACCAGCTCACATTCTCAGTCAGCAAATGGGACTTCCACAGGCCGTACTGGCTGCCCAGGCCCCTGGCATCATCACAGGTCTGTCCACCATGATTTGTGTCGCTGTTTCCACCTGGTATTAATGTGCTTTCAGTGATCCGATCACAAGTTGAGTTGAGATGCGTTTTTGTTTGCACATGCAAGCATATCTGGTGAGCTCTTGTGTTCAGATTTCACAGAGACCCCGTCCTTTCATCATGCTCTACATCACTCTGTTGGAGCATGTGTGTGAATGAACCTGTGTTTACCACAATCCATGTATTTACACATCATGTACCTTAACCACATGTTAGGTCAGTGCGGCTGATTGAATGTGGTCGACCATATGAGCACTAACACTACAAAAGTACCTCAGTCAAATGCATTTTTGATGTGTTTACACTTTCGTATTGTGCACTTGTGATCAGATTGACTAAATCGCACCTTAAATGGATAGTCTTTTACTAAAATAAAATTAATTGTCATCATTTACTCACCCTTCACTTGATCAAAACATATTTGAATGTCTATCTTCTATTGAACACAAAAGAAGATCTTTTGAAAAATGCTAATTGCTCGTACCCATTGACTTTGTAGTATTTTTTTCCTACTATGGAAGTCAATGGGTCCCAGCATCGAGCATTTTTCAAGATATCTTATTTTGTGTGCAACAGAAGAAGCTCAAAAAGGTTTAAAAGCACGACAGAATAAATGGTGAGGTAATTTTTGCTGTTGGGTGAACTATTCCTTTAATACCAAGTGGCATTTGGGCTTTTGACTACATTAATAAAATTGAAATCTGAACCTTGTTTACACAAAGGTGCATATTAGATACTATAAATGCTTATTTAATATTTTACTTTTTGAGATCAACAAACATTTGCTTGTTGTTGTGACCAATATGAGTAGGTATCTATTTTTAACGCCCCTTGGAAAAATTTAACTGGGCAACCATTGAGATTTGTAATTCTGGCCATGTAGCCGCTGGTGTTACATAAAACTATAGCTCATTTCTCACATACAGTCTTCACGGGTTATCTACTTTTTTGAGATTGTGTGAACTGGACCTTAAAAATAAAGAAGAAAAAACAGCCATCAAAGCATTACATGCTTTAGGGCTATTAAAGGATCATGAAAATCTGTCGGGTTAAAGATGTTGCAATAATGAAGAGTATAAATGTTTTAATCTGTACTAATAATTATAACTTTCTCTTTTGTAATCCGTTTGATAGGTGTGACACCTGCTCGCCCCACTCTCCCTGTAGTCCCGCAGGTGGGTTTGGTCAACCCAGTTCTGGCATCTCCACCAGTCACAGCACCTGCTTCTGTGGGAACACCAACATCTGCAGTGCAAGCGCACACAGAAGTGAAGAGAGAGGAAGACAGCAGGCGGACTGAAGAAGATCACAGTGCACCGGTTGGCAATGGACAGGACAGTGAACTGGAGCGTCTCAGTGTCAGCGCAAGTGCAGGAAGACAAGCAGCCATTCAGTCCAAGGTTCGAAAGCATCACCTTTGGTTTTGTTAAAGGGATAGTTCACTCTAAAATTGAAAAGTAACCCAATATTTTCTCACCCGTGTGTTGTTTTAAACCTTTGAGTTTCTTCTGTTGAACACGAAATAAGATATTTTGAAGAATGCTGGTTAACAGTACCCATTGACTTCCATTGTATTTTTTCATATTATGGAAGTCAGTGGCTACCATCAACCAGCATTCTGGAAATAAACATATATTTTGTGTTCAACAGAAGAAACTCAAATCGGTTCGGAACAATTGAAGTAAGGAAATTCTAGATATTTGAAGATATTAAAGATTTTGAATTTCCCTTTAAAGTTTAGAGACCCAATTGCAAACATGTCACGGCCATTTGAAAAATAATTCAAAAATGACCCAAGCTTGCATCAAACTTCTTATTTTTGGTATTAAAATAATAAATCAGATGTTTCTACTAGGAAGTCTAGTTTAGAGCTTCACATAAATTTACCAGTTTTTCTCTCCTTCCTCTCTTTGCTCTCACGCAGTCAACGGTTATGGTGTTGCGCAACATGGTTGGTCCAGAGGACATTGACGATGACCTGGAAGGGGAAGTGATGGAGGAATGTGGGAAGTACGGGGCTGTGAACCGGGTTATCATATACCAGGAGCGACAGGGTGAGGAGGATGATGCCGAGATAATAGTGAAGATCTTCGTGGAGTTCTCTGATGCTGGTGAAATGAACAAGGCCATCCAAGCTCTCAACAACCGCTGGTTTGCAGGTCGCAAGGTTGTTGCCGAGTTGTACGATCAAGATCGTTTTAATAGCAGTGACCTCACTGCGTAAGACTGTCCCAAAATGGCCACCTGTCCTGTCTCTTGGCACTCAAACTCGATCAGCTTTCATCACCGCTGCTTGAGATCTGGGCCTCTTTGAAACTTGTAATTATTTTTTTATTGATGTTGATAGTAATAATATTATTGGAACAAATCCCAACAGGTGGATTTAGCTTAGGACAAAAGAACATGCTCCTCATACATTTACTTTGTGTCACCTACTGTGAAAGAATTGCATTTTTTTAACAGTTGTTATCATTTGCAGGGTTTTGTTTTCTAATTTTGAAAGAAAAATGCATTTTTCCCCATTCCTACCCCACTTTTTTACAAATGGCAACTTTGTTTCTCCACTGACATTGTGTTCAGACTCTAAACATTGTGTTGGTGACATTGGTTCTGGCTTTACCAAAACAATAAATTTCTCTAATATGCAGTGTTGTCTGTCATTAATATGAATGGTGTAATGATAATTGTCCTGATGCACACTATAGAGTACATAGGTCCTAAACTCGATTCCTGAAGGGCTGCAGCTCTGCACTGTTTTGCTCCAACTCTAATCAGACACAACTGGTCTGACTAATTCAATACTACTAGAGACTATTAAGCAGGTGTGATTTAGAGGTGTTTGGAGCTAAACTATGAGCTGTGGCCATTACACACAGTAAAAAAGACATGGAACCTAAATAGAGCTGCTGCTGATTTTAAAGGTGATGTTTAGAATTAGATTTATTAAAATAAAATTAAATGCATTAACTGAAAATGTAAATAAATAACCAGACTTTTCCAATATTTCTCATCCAAAATATCTTTTTGACAGATTTAAACAGCTAATCTGCCTGTCGCGACCGTTTCCAATTTTATGTAACAAATGTTTTTGATAATCAAATTTTTAAAAAGTTGGTCAAAAATGGTGCATTTTCTAAATGTTATTTCCTTTATTATTTTTTTGAGGAGAAGTGGTCTGATTCTTGATGTATGAAAACAAGTAATTTATGCCAGACACATTTGTAAACCAAAATCATGGTAGTCAAAAACTATTGTTAAACAAACATTTCGATGGATGAACGGGGTTGAGAAAGACAGGGTAAACTATTTAAAGTTTAAAAAGACAGTCAAAGAAAATATCTCAGGCATAATATTGAGGGAATATAATAGACAATGGGGGACAATTGATAAACCAAAGACACAAGGTAAACGATTTAAAGTTTGAAAAGACCGACAGACAGAAAAAAAATGTCTCAAACAATATTGTAATATCGGGGAATATACTGATATATAATGAGCATCCACGAGGCGGCGCACGAGCTTTAGCCAAACTGCAGCGCTCCTGTTGTCCTACTGGTCCTCCACCTCCAAACTCCTAGAGGTCGCCATCCGGATGGGCGGCAGTACTGAGTGTTGTGTGTGGATCTGCGTGCGAGAGGCGCTCACTCGGAGACTCACAACAGCGAGGTGGAGCTGGGGATGGATCGGCTGCTGGAGCGTTACTTAACTCAGCACATCCACACTCTCGCCTACAGGAGCAGGAAATTCCCCGGTAGATAAAGCCCAAAATAAGGGTCTCGCGCGTCCTGCGGCGAGCCACCTATATGAGGAAGACAGAGGGGTCTGAGGCGGATCAGCCCGGGCTCGATATCAGGACGGGTATTGGAGGAATACAAAGCCGGTGGAGTGTCTCTGGAGCGGGTGCGATCAGCCCAGCCCCCCACACACATACACACTCACAACCGGCCTGCTGCTCAGCCTGTTGCTGCTGCTGTGAGTGTATGTGGTTTCACCGCGGCGGGCCCTCTCCTATCGCACGTATCTCAGCGACATACACGTCTGTAAGAGTTTAGAGTTGTTTCGTCTTTGTTTAGAGGCTGCCTGCTGTATTTTCTAGCGCTCGTCGGACTACTATAGCGCCCTGCAGCTGGCTAATCAGTTAGCTGTAGCATTCCGTCGTGTGTTCAACAGCCTCACGGGCACGATGTAGTTTGCTCATTACATATCATTTTATTATTTACACGACGAGACATGTTTGATAAAAGGGCGCGCGACGTTAACCGACGAGTTTGTGATATTTAAACCGCGCATTTTCTACATGTTAACGGCTAAGCGGAGTCACTTAACGTCGATCTGTGCGACATAATCTCGTTTAACGTTAATTCTGCTGCAGACTGTTTTACAGCACGTAAAATGCAAGTGTCGTTGATTTCATTCCGCTGGTGTTGAACCAAACTGTGAATCTGCTAAGAATGTGGAGATACTGAATGAACAGCCCTCGTTTACTCTGACTGGACTGGTCATCTGGATGTCTCCTGCCGTCGGTGGATTTGGTGGACACTTGCAGGATAATCGTTCACACGGTGGCTTTGATTGGACTGCTTTTGTTGGATAAAGTCCGGTGCTCCACCAGCCCGAATCTCCATCGTTTGGCTGCCTGAGTGAGTCCCCGATGCGGCGGGGATAAGCGCGCCCGGGACATGCTGAAGTGTATCCCGCTGTGGCGGTGCAACCGTCACGTCGAGTCTGTGGATAAACGGCACTGCTCGCTCACTGCGGTGCCCGATGAGATCTACCGCTACAACCGCAGTCTGGAGGAGCTGCTCCTGGACGCCAACCAGCTGAGAGAGCTGCCTAAGGTGAGCCACTGCCATCTCCCGTCACCAACACCTCATGTGCGGCTTATGTCTCCGGGCCTGCCACCTATAAATTATGCACACCTGTTGTTGTGATGTTTTGACACGCGTAGATGTGCCTGGTTAAACTTCAGGAGTGATAGACATCATGGTCATAGAAATCTTGATGATGTGGGGTTTTTGTTCTGCTTTAGTTGTGTTTGATTTCATTGATCATGATGATTAATTGGTGGATTAAGGCAATTTCTGTGTATTACGGGACATGTTTGCTGAAAGTCGTTTGCAGTGACAACATATTCTTGTATTTTGTTTGGGATACACTGATAAAAGCATAAATAAACCGTGTCTGATTGAGTTAAAGTTGGCTTTATATTCCCATATTAGTTCATTTTTACGTCCCTATATTACCAGGGTAATTTTGAATATTTGAAGATTGAAATCGTATAAAAGTATGACTTAAAAGCAACATTAGCACTATTTAATTGACTGTGAAGGATGTTGTACTGTGATAGTCACTGACTGATAATATGAGTTTCCTATTTAGGAACTGCAAATAATGCTTTCCTGAAAGGATATTATTAAGGAGAATCTCAGAATGTGAGAAAATAAAACCAACATTACCTCAATCCGTGTCTGCTGGTTTTTGAAAACATTTGGTAACATCGTGGCAATCAAAACAAGGAACAAAAATGCATTGGCTTTGTGCTGTATAAAGAAAATATCTCTTCTGTCGAGTTTCTTTGGACTTGATGTATAGGGCAACAAAATGTAACAAATCTGCATTTTGTAAAAATGTCCTTGATCTCAAACAGTCAGCCAGAAAAAAGCATGCGTTTTATTTTTTATTTTATTTTTAATATAAGCGTTTAGGGTATGAGTTATAGATGAACAGATCCCTCTGTAAAAAGCTTTAGAAAATATATTTTAATGAGACTTGGTGTTTGTAACTGCTACTAAAGTACACATTTCTAGTTTAGTGCATGAGGAAAAAGCTGTTAAAGATGTGTATTATAATTTGAATCTACATTAGCAAATTAAAGCTGAACAATATATCCGCAATAGTCACATCACAAGATTATATAATTACTTAAAGAGTGAAAGATAAAGAAATGATTAAATATTATTATTTTAAGGTCGGTGCCAATGGTGTAGTGGTTAGTGCGTTGAGGTGCTCCCGGCGACCCAAGTTCGATTCCTGCCTCGTGGTCCTATGCCGATTCTTTTCCTCTTTCTGCTTCTCATGCTTTCCTGTCAATACTCTCTACAGTCCTATTAATTAAATGTGGAAACCCTGAAAAAAATTAATATAATTTATTTGTTATCATGTTATTTGACCTTTTTATGGTTTAATTTCTGTACTTAAATACTGTTAGACTTCCTTGACAACCGTAAAGCAGTGTTTATTCATTTATTTTTGCTTGTAATTTATTATAATTTAAGCAGATTCCCTGCATAAAAAAGACTTGATTATCCCAGTTGATTTAAATGAATGAAATATTTCCAAATAGAGCTATTCAAATCATCTGGGCAAATTATATTCATATCGCAGTATATATTGCGGCTAAACAAAATATTGCAATGTCAGATTTTTTCAATATCGTGCAGCTCTTAATGTAATAAATTGTCAATGTTTTCATTTTTACTAAATAAAATGGTTACTTGTTGTGTTTTATGTTAAAGTCCTTGTCTAGTAATTTGAGCAATCAGAGTAATGAAAATGCAGGAAATATTCTAATATTGCGATTATAGGCTACATTTTACAATGAATTGCGATAAATGAGCAATTTAATGCAAGAATATCTCTGTGTGCCTGCCATTAGCACGCTCACTGAAAGACTTTTCAGGAACACATCAGGTAATGTCAGCACTCATTTCTGAAACCAAGCAGAGTGGACATGCCTTGTTGTTGTAATCATTTTACAAATGCTGAAATAAGACTAAGAAGAAAACAATAACACCGCAAATAAGTAACTGCGCTCTGTTTCTAGTGTTTTTATTCACCTGATTGTTCTAGATGTTTTAGGTTAATAAAACTTAACCAGTGGATCAAAGTGGTGGAGATATTTATTTATTTTTTTTACATTTGTTAAAATGGTCAATTTTTTTTTTTGCTGATTGGTTTGTTTTAAGAGAAAGATGTTGCTGACTTGGCGTTGAATTAAATCCAAGACTGTCTACATAGAGTAAACATAAACATATAAGGGCTGTTTTTTTTTTTTTGTTTTTTTTTTTGGCCCTGGGCATTTGTGTCTGTTTGTAAGAGTCACGAGAGACTGTTGGTTAGTTGCCAGTACTAACATTCGCTGAAGTTCCCTGATAGCAAACAAGCTTGATTCAACATTTAAAACTACTGTAAGCTGTTGACAACTGCCACTCATTTTAGGGATCTTATATATAGTCCATATAATGCCAGGACTGTTGGCACAGCCTCACTGGCAGAGGACTCGAGCCATGTTTGCCAGTCTACAGTCAGCATTGCTAACAGGGTCAGACAGAAAGGCACAAGATCCCCTGACTGTGATGTGGAATAGCTGATCCGAGTGGACAGGTCAGGCCCAGAGCTTGGAGGCCTGTGAATATGTGTTTATGCTCTGTTCAGACAGTTGGCATATGTCGTCCCCTTGGCCATGTGGCAGAAGGAGAGAGAGTGAAAGAGAATGAAAACATTCAGGCAGCTCATATCTGGAAAAAAAAGTTCTGGGGCATTAAAAGTAGTCAAATGATGTGTTTTTAATATAATAATAGGATACATTTATGAGAGTTTGTTTTTACAATGTTTGATGATGATTATTTAACACAGTATGTTTTATTGACGTTTTTATCAAATTTCAGAGCAAATATGGTAATATGCTGCCATTGTCTCTTATTTTAAAGCCACATAATATATTTTATAGATATGATTTATCATGCAATGTATTTTTTCAGACTACTATAAATGTGAATAAAAGTCACTTTGTTGAAATTTTCAACATCAAACGTTGCGGAGCAGAGGTCATTGTCCCATAATGCAATTTGAAAGTATAAATAAGCAGAATAATACCCATAATTCCCGAGCTATTCACCTTATTCTCCGCGTACGAGCGGGCGCAGCCATTTGAATCATTTTGGCAGGAGACTTCCGGTCTCATTTACTTCCATTCATTTTTAGAGGTTAAAAACAGCCCGTTATGCTCCATGATGTTGCAAACTGATGTTTTCTTATTATATTATTCTATTTTGTCTGTATAATCATGCAAACACTTGTTTGTAGAGCGAGTAGTCTGACCATTTTTAGCCGTTTATTATTCCTAGTCATTTCTCCCATAGGCAACTGAATCGGAAGTTCTAAAACAATCGCAAAAACGAGCGCACTTCCGCATTGAAGAATAAGGTCAATAGACTGCTGTTAATTAACAGATTTTTTGGAGAGATACACTCGTGTTCATAATGTTGGGGTCAGGAATAGTATTTAAAGAAATTAATACTGCTGATCAGTGAGAATTAGGGATGCTCGGATTGATCAGCCGTAGATAAATCGGCATTGGCCGACAATCACATTTCATGACTCGATCGGTACTTGCCAATCTGGCCGATCTCATGAACCGATCGCAAATGTTTGTTTATGAGTTTACAAGCAGAGGAAGATGCTCAAACACTCCTGTATATTATACATAGCCAAAGCTGAAGTGAAATGAATGAATGAATTGTTATGTGTAAAGCTGCCATTACATGTTCACACCTTAATGGTTATAAGAGACTTGTTTAAGGTATTAAATACAGTACAGCATTCTTTATTTATTCTCTTAGGTAAGGTGAGATCATCTCTTAAGGTTCATACTTAGAGGGAAAATGTGCTTAAAGCATTATAAAACTTGAAGCATCCGAA
Source organism: Danio kyathit (assembly GCA_903798195.1). Lineage (NCBI taxonomy): Eukaryota > Metazoa > Chordata > Actinopteri > Cypriniformes > Danionidae > Danio > Danio kyathit. The sequence continues at coordinate 49,048,867 of LR812525.1, forward strand.
TTGGTACTCCGTATCAGCTGCAAAAATCCTGATTGGAGCATCCCTAGTGAGAATGCTTGACATTATTCAGAAATTATGTTTTTTGCAACAGAAAATTGATTCAGTCAATCAATCTGTAGAATTTGAAGCGTTTTTAATTTTGACAGTTTTTTTTTTGTAGTTTATTGAAAATGTAGCTTTACCATTAAAGTAATAAAGTACCTTTTAACATATGAAAGTAGTGTTATTATTGTATTGCATTTTTGGTCAGAGATTTAAGCAAATTCCAAAAGGAATATTCATTTTTGTGAATTCACTTGTATCTTTAAAATTAACGGTCAATTAACTGAACCTTTTAGGTAATATTTGCCTCTACATATTGTTTCTAATGAGTTCCAGTTAGCTCAGCAGTGCCCTTTTCATTTTGAGTAGCGAGTGCTCTGCTCTACATTTACTGTAACACATAGATGGATGGTCTCAGCAGGCCTGAGCCTGTGCTCTTGAGGAGGCCATATGGTGACTCTGTGTGTCGCCGCTCTGCCATGTGCTGTGAAATGGGCTTTAAGCTGCTTACAGCTCCTTCTCCCCCAGACTCACTCACTGGTTTCTGCTCGTGACACTCTCGCATAATTTCCTTTCCTCTTTTTCTTAAAGACCAATTTACTTCGTAATGATGTCCACGTTTAGCTCCTTGAACGTGGTCATGATACAGGATTTGGGATTAGCGCTGTAGCATGACTCATGTTAAAGCTTTGCAGGTCATGACCCTTTGCCATTGGGTGCAAGGTGTTTTCATGTGTTTCAGTGTGTTGGGTTTTATACAGAAGGGGTCATGTGTGGGCTGGCACAGTGATTGTTGAACAGATGGAGGTTTAGTTACTCTTGTCCACTACAGGTCTCTGAATTTTCAGAAAAGCATCTTTATAAAAATAAAAATATATAAACACCTAAGTGGCTCAGCAGTTGCCCTGCAGCCGTTTCCTGGAGTTGGTTTACGTGGGAAAACATGTTGCTAAACAGTCTGGGAACTGAAGCTTCTGAAGTGCTACTGATAAAACCATTGTTGGGGAAAGTTACCATTGAAAGTAATGCATTACAATTAGGCATGGGCCGGTATAAGATTCTGACGGTATGATAACCTTGGATAAAAATAATCACGGTTTCACGATATTGTGCTCACTGCTCTAAAATATACTCTTTTTAAATGTCTGGGTGAAAAACAATAATTTTTTTCGACTTTGAACACAATTTTTGAGAAACATTTCAAATCTTTCGGAGCAGTAAACATGTCAGGCTAAATAATTCAAATGAATCATTGACTTCTGCTGTCTTCATTAGTTTCTTTACAATTTAAAATGGCATCTTTGAATATCTTTTCTACAGGAGATACTGTTCTTCTAAAAAAAAACGTAAGAAAAATCTTACACATACCTTAGGAACGGTATTACAGAAAATGTTTAAAACCTTGACTTTTCAAAACCACGGTATACTTTGGAAACGGTTATCGTCCCATGCCTAATTACAATATTGAGTTACTTCACAAAGTAACTTTTTACATTACTTGGTTACTTTTTCTAATAAGTAATGCGTTACAGTACTTTTGCGTTACTTTTTATTAGCTGGCTACGGCTTTAATAGAGGAGCTCTACAAATAACAACACATTGTATAATAAATCTATACCTTCTTTTACCTTTAAAAAAACATTTAAAAAATAATTTAGAATAATGTTATTTGAGAACTACCTGACCCCAGAGCTAAACATGGCGTATATACAGATTATTGAAAGTTTAAAGCAATGTGTTTGCTACATTTGTACTATTTGTCTTAAATCAACTCGCTGTCCATTTAGACAATCTCCTTTTCCTGTTCTTCGATGCATTCAAAATAATAAACCCATTCTCTCATTGACCGCGTTATTCATTGTGACTACTTTAATTTTAATTCAGCAATTTATTTTTTAAAAGCTAATTAACTAAACTAAAAAGTAACTCTTGTTACATTTGCATAAAAGTAACTCAAATATTATTACTTATTTACTTATAAGTACTTATATTTACTTATTATTACTTATTGCGTTACTTTACTCATTACTTAGAAAGTAATATTATTACGTAACTCACGTTACTTGTAGTGCGTTACGCCCAACACTGGATGAAACTGTGGGTCGAATCTTGGCAGTTGTGAAGGGATTCCCCATCACACCCTTCGAAACCTCAACGTGAATCTTCCACCTTGTTTCGCCATTATGCAATCCCTAATCCTCGCTGTTTCTGTCCTATTGTGTGACAGTAGAGCACTCGCTCGTCACAGTAAATTCCTCCTCACTTTGGAGATGTTGAGCACTAACTGGATTAACCCAGAATGCCCTCATTCACATTCTCAACACAGAAATGGGTTTTAGCTGCATGTATGTCACCACAGTTTAATCATTAACAAGTGACACACACACACGTCTGTACTTTTACGAGGTTCCTGGGGAAGGTTTTCGGAAATGTGAAGTCTGTATGTTTTCCCTGAAGGGTTTGGGAGGGAGAAACACTCTGTGGTTTTGACAGTTGTGGAAGATCTTGTGACGACTTACATAGTAGGCTCTTTCAGCTAATCCGACGTCTCCCACCCAGCTGCTCATATTAAATGTCCAGGCTTATTATTGTCGCTCTGTCGGCATTGTCCTCCATTATCAGCCGCGACTCGTATGACAACTGTGAAGAAAAAGAAGGAAATGTTTATTATACAGGCCTGGAGTTGGAAGTTTTGAGTGAGCAAGTGACTGCTGGTGTTTGTTTTTAGTTCAAGGTTTCAAGCCTTTCTATTCTTATGGGCACCCATCCAGCAGTACTCTTTCATAACAAATGTCGTCAGAATGATTGGTACAACATTTGCAGGAAACAAAGCTTTGAACTCTCAATGTAGAAAGAATCCATATCAAACAAGTTGTGTAGTCTATAATAATAGCTTTAAATTGATAGAACTGGAAAAGTGGTTTGTCCAGCTCTAGTATGTGTGTGAGTTTTAAGGAGTTGTTTTAATAACGTTCTTAATACAATGGCCCTTATGTGGCTTGAGCAGGTGTGTGTGTGTGTGTGTGTGTTGTGGCAGATTTGTGCTGTTCTCTGCAGAACAGGTTTAATCTATGCTGGGCTCCTCCCTGCCCTGCTCTGTGCATATAATCCTCATTCATAGACGCCTGTCCAGCAGGTGTTCTCTCACTTACACTCATGATTGTGCATTCAGAGGGTGTGAAATGATACGTTGACATATGCATCCTAATGTATCAGTTCTTGATTCATGTGAAGAGAAATGACATGTTTCATTTCATGAGCATACCTGTCTTACTGGGAGACTTTAGATTAATAGTCACAGTCATTTTTTGTTAAGTGACAATTTTTAAGAAAAGAAAAGTGCTTATTTTTCACTCAAGTATTTGATAACAGTTTCAGTTTGTTATGCATGTATTTTTAGGGCTCAAAACTTTTTGCTTGGTAGCATTGGTGCTCCTAACTTTAAAAATAGTCACACCAGCCAAAATTTAGTCGCACCCACCAAGAATTATGTGCACCATTACTATTTTTATGTTAACAGATTTATTGCATTTAAAATCATCCTGATGATTAAATGAAGGATAGAACATAGTTTAAATTGCACAGTTTTAAGTGTGGAATGTTCTGTTTCAGTGGCAAACTCTGTTACCTGAAAGCTCCGTCACACAGACTTTACAGTGAATGGCTTTAGGACTCGTTTCCATTCTTCAAAAAGTGTATCAATCTGTCAGTGTGCTTTTCCTTCTCTCGTATCCAGACCTTTACATTTTCGTGGCTGTAGTAGCTCCCGGTCACCTGAAGGCAGAAAGCATTGACTGAGTAAATAGCCCCTTTAACACATACAGACTTTTCTGGAAAATTGCCAGTAATTTGAAAGGGATCATGTGTGAACAGGCCCTTTTTGTAAATTCGTTCGGGCAATTTTCCGCAAAGAGAAGTTGTAACATTACCGGTAGTTTGCCGGAATGCTGCACTGTGTGAACGCAGAAGGAAAATTGCCAGAAAGAGTGCGTTCATGCTTAGAACGCGGTGACGTGAGACATCTACTCCAGCCAATCAGAACATTCAGACGCATCTACATCTGTGCTGTTTATGAAAATAAAAGCCTTTGAATATTTTTCCAGACACATTTAGCTGCTAGATTTTAGTCAGAGAACGTTTCTATGTTCCTTCTTAATGCCAACTGTGGAAATAATTATTGATAAAATGTTTATGATAAACCGCTGTTTGTTTACCTTTAAGCTCTGCTTCAGTTCCTTGACGTGTGTGCACATGAAGTGCTCCGGTGAGCGCCAGCACAGACGCACATATTATGCACATCTCGACATGCGAAAGCGTTCCTCCATATGTTTTCATCCAAGTTTTTCACAATACTTATCCATCCACAGAATTTGTACTGTAGTCAAATGTGTAAACATTTAGCTGCAGTTCGTGCTTCTGCCTTTGGATGTCTCTGGGACAAAAGCAGCTGCACGAATGCTAAAGCTTTATTTAAAAGTGAAACCAATTACAAACGTCTGACCTATGTTTACAAATACAAGCTCAGCCGTTAATGATGTCAGAATTAAACGGTATTTTGGAATGGATATGTGAACGGTCTTTTCCGGAAAAATCCCGCAACATTCTTACCTGTGTGAGCAGCGCTTTTTTGAACTTAGCGGTAAAGTTGTTTCCAGTAATTTTCAGGATATTTACCGGTTTCACTGACATTAACCTATCAATTCGCATTCAGTTCTAGAACAGTGGGCCAATCAGAAGAGCTTAAAGATGGGGCAAGCATTGCGGGATTTGTTTACTGTAGAAAGTTGACATGACAACTGTTTTAAACTATTCCTGAGCGCTGTGTTTCATGTTTCATGCATTCTGCGTGAATGTGTCCTAAATCTGAACATGCTGTGAACATTTTGCAATAAACTAGTCACACGGCAACAATTTTGTGCACCTGCACAAATGCTCCCAAACATATTTGGAAGGTAGCATAGATGCAGTTTTGGGCGCATTATGCGACCAAAACGGTCGCAATTTCGAGCCCTGATTTACTTGGCAGTATACTATTGCTTTTAGTAAGCACATCAATAATTTTAATCCTTTCTACATAATTGCAGTGATACAACGTTTCTTCCTGGTGCTAATCTTTTTTTGATCATATTTTTGGCACCCACATGTGTAGAGATAGTTTGGGGGTAGTTTTTACTTTTCACCTGTTGTACACGAAATGTCAACACTCTTAAATAAGCATAGCAGGTGTCACAGGGTGTGTGTTAGCTTTCACTGCTGATCTGTCTCCTTGATCTGATATTTCAGGTCTGTGCAGTGTGAGTGTTTCGCTCATATTTGCAAGTGAAAATTACTCTGTGTGAATGTGAAAAATGATTGTGCACAGCTGCGTGAACATCATGTGACACCTGATAAAGCTTATGAACTATAATTACATAATGATATCTTGAAGATTCTATTACGTGCTTTTTGTTGTTTCCATTGTCAGAAATGCTTGCCAAAAAAGAATAATTTTAATCTTTTTGTTCCTCATAAAATATGTTTAGTTCTCATTTAAAGGCCCTAATACATTTCAAACGCTAAAATTTCATTTGGTTTTATTTCAAGCTGAGTTTGTTTCAAAAGCAAATTTGGGTCTAATGGATAGCGTTACTGAAATCGTCAGTTTTGGGCCAAATTTGAGGCACATTTTTTTTTTAAACCCTTATTTAGTCAAAACCAATTCATTGTCCAGCTAGGCTGATCTCATTTTTGCTACACTGTTTGTATAGAAGCTGATTCAAGCTGAAGGAAACAGGCCATCTGAGCCTATCAGTGTGTTTTTCATGGATTTCAGTAGTAGTGAACTGCTCATTTTGCCATTGCTGTACCCCAGATCAGCATTCCTCCTCTGTGTGCTCGCCCTGGGCCCGATTACAGCTTTCATTCATCTGTAAAAACATGTTTAACCGCTTGTCCCCTTTCTCTCTCTGTTGCACGAGCCGTATCGTACCACTAAGCCCATCCCTCAGGGTTTTTTTAGTGGAGTGGCTGTCTGCAGCTGTCCTGCTCTCAACGTACAGGCAGTGCTTGCTGAGTGGAGGAGATCTGTACATAAGTGAAATATACTACTTTCTATCTGCCGTCCAGGCCTGTTTATGCTAGAGTGTGCAGTCCTCCAAAAAACACAACTCCCAAAAAGCAAAGCTAGGATTTTCTTATGCCAACAAATATATCTATATTTTAAGCTCCTCAACACATTTCAGTTTCTTAACATTACAGTAGGGCTTGATGATATGACGTAAAATCAAAATCTTGAATAATTAAACATTACCTTGATTATATTTTCAATTGCTTTCTTTGTCTTTATTTCTTTATTTTGACCCTGTAATATCTTTGTACTGTAAATATACTCTATTAAAGGTGGGATATCTTCTAATTAATGAGTAATTTGTTTTAAATAATATTATATTTCAGAACAACTGGAATCACACATTGATTAAAATAAAGATGAGTGAAATATAATAGATCCTGAAATAGATGCAAATGCAGCAACTATGTTGATAGAGCTAAGTTTGTATGTAGGTGTTTTAAAGGGAAAGTATTAACAGGATTTTAAAAAATGAAATCACAGACATGGGAAATTCACAAATCATGTTTAGAATTGTGGTTTAACTGTTTGATCATTGATTAATCGTCCAGCCCTACATTACAGTAATGCTTGAAAATTAGTCGTATTAGCAGCCTGGCTGTGCTGTAACTGCAGCTGTCAAGGGTGTTATAATAATCTTTTGTTACACACTAATTTGCTTAATTGGCTTATTAGGCCGAACATAATCCCTATACTTTTTTGGTCCAGCTTACTTAATTCCACATGCAGCAAACTATTTAAAATGGGTTTGCCAATGGGTTTATGAGAGCATCCTGAAAATAAGCAACGCATACAGTCTGTGACCTGCCATCTGATTATTCTAATGATTCTTCTTAGTGAACTTGACACAAACATTCATATTGTTTTGTTGAAAATTTGAAAATAAGAATAGTTTATTTTATTAATACAATTGGAAGAAGTCTCTTGTTTTCACCAAGGCTGCCTTTATTTGATTAAAAATGCTTTACAAATGGCATTAATTTAACATTTTACAGTTTAAAGTAATTTCCACTTTATTAATGTAGTTTATTCCTCTGACGGCAAAGTTACATTTTTCAGCATCTGTACTAATCCACAGCAGTCCAACATCTACACTTGAATTTTGACATTTTTTCAAGGGCACCCCCATGCAAAATCAACATTTGACCGCTGTTTGGACAGAAATGTATGTTGAAATAGTGTGTACACAGCACAGCTATATTAGAGTGGTTAAAACACTGGTAAATATATATATTTATTTTTTTAATCTTAAAATTAAACCAGGATCCAAAGTCGATCGATTTTGAGCCCAACAGCACTGTGACATAGCAGTGCTGTTATCTCTACCTGCGGAAATTGATTGACAGGCATAAATTATGATGTCCTCCGTTAGCTTTCAGTTTTTGAATAAAGGCTGAGCAATTGTTTAGTGTGGAGTGTGGAGTCCCATGGAGGCGCTCCAGATGAAGACTTTTGTTTTGTGTTGTTCATCTTATGATTAACAGGGTTCATACGGTCATGGAAAACCTGGAAAAGTCATGGAATTTTGACATGGGGCATTTTCCAGGCCTGGAAAAGTTTTGGAAAAACAGAAAAACCCATAAAGTTTTGGAAAAGTCATGGAAATTAGTTTAACAAATATCTGTATACTTGAATTAGGGCTGCGCGATATTAGAGAAATCTGACATTATGATATTTTGTACTTCTGTGATGTATATTGCGATGTGAATACAGTTTCACCAGAAGATTTAACAGGTTTATTTGGATTGATTGGAGTGAATCTTGAATAATATATAACAAATAAAATACAAGCATTATAGTTTTCAGGTATTCACTATTCAGGTACAAAACAGATATTGAATAATCAACAGTGCGTAGTCTTCATTGTATATTATTTTATCTTTATTAAAGTTACAATAAATTTCTTGTGGCCGGATGTTTTAAAATTTGAAATATTGAAATGTTTACAGTCACAGGCCTTAAAGGGACAGTTTACTCAGATTAAAATGTACACACTATTTACTCACACTTCACTTGTTTCAATACTATAGGAGTTATTAAATTATATATTTTTTGTGTTCATTTTTTTAAAAGAAAACTCGTAAATGTTTGAAACAAGTGAAAGGTGTGATGAAAATGGTAAGTAATTTTTGGGGGAACTATCTCTTTAAAAATGCATGCAGATGATAAACTTTTCCTCCATTATGATTAAACTCTATTAAATTATAATCCCAACATTGCATATCCTGCGATGTGACTATTGCGGATGCACACATTGCAATATCGATGCTGAAACGATATATTGTGCAGCCCTAACTTCAATATAGGTTAGTTGTCTTTACTTATTTTCTGTCTTTGGCCAAAAACGTGCTCTGACATTGTTAGTGCTGTGTAAGCGTTATCAAAATCAATTTTATATAGATATAAAAACAAATTTAAACAAAATAGATTGTTGTGTGTTCTATGATATGCTGTAATAAATTAGAACATCATTGTTTTTCTTATTATTTACCATGTATATGTAGACATTACATGAAACATTACGCCATGAAAATGTACTTGAAAGGAAAAGTCTTGGAAAAAAAGTAATTTTAGTAGTAAAAATATGTATGAACCCTGGATATGTATGGACCCCGCCTTTGAATGACCAAGTTTGAGCTACTTGTACAGTAAGGTAGCATTAAAAACACCAGTGAACTACATGGAAATGAACTCACAGATGAAGCAGCAAAACAGGCTATCTCCTTGAAAGTGACAGAATGTTTAATTCCTCCTGAGGACTTGAAACACAATTAATTTGTACATAAAAGAAACATGGCAAAGAGAATGGGACAACTGCAAAAATAATAATAAATTGCATGAAATTAACCCGAAAATAAATGAAAGACACTTAGCAAATTATCATTTTGAGACCAGGCATGATCAAACTGTCTCTACTAGATGTCGAATTGGACATTCTAGGTTGACTCATTTGTATTAACTCTATAACGAAGACCCACCTAAATGTAATTACTGCCAGGCTGCTCTTACCATGAAAAATATTTTGTTGGAATGTGGAAGTTTGAAAACAATTAGACAAAATGTTTATAAGTATAGTACTTTGATGGACCTTTTTAAAAAGATACCACCATGAAGAATCTTAAATTATTTATCAAAAATTGAACTGAAAAATCATATTTAACTTTGAATATATTTTTGTGTAAATTTTATTTATTTATATTTTATATATTTGTCTGTTACTTTTTATTGTAATATGAGTTTTTTTTTAATTTATATTTTTATGTATATCCATTTTGTTATGAAATGGCCATAAGTTGCTGATATGGCAATAAATAAATAAAAACACCAGTGAACAAACTTGACACAGAGGAACATAAAAACTTATTGCCAATTAGCATTTCAGAAGTGTTATTGCAGAGCAATACAAACAGAATGCAGAAGTATAAATGCATGACTTTGCACAAGGCATGCGCCATGGGTCATGGCGATCACTTGAACTAATATTCAGCCTTAAGGCAATACAAGACAAGATTTGCAAAGAAATGTAGATTAACTGATGAACCTATTCTAACTATCTGTGATCCAGCTCTATCTCAAGATCCATCATCTCCATCTTTTGAGCTGAAACCTCACAGACACATTTTGGTGAGACTTAATTTACATCTTGTAAAAGGCATATAATATAGGTGCCCTTTAATACAGTAGTAGTAGATCATTGATCAACTAATATATATAATCTCTACCATAACATCTGTATTGTTAGGTTTTAACTGACCCTAGTACCAGTGAATGGAGAAATTCATTAACTAATGATTGAGGAGCTTCCTTTAGATTAAATCAGGAGACAATGCACCGTTTAACCTGATAGACCAACCAAACAAAGACCCGCATTGAGGGATCCTTCACTTGGTTATAAGCGAATCTGAGAACGGCTTGGTAGTAGGTTTCTCACTCTCTTGGCCTGAGCCCGATTCGTCTGGTCGCTGTCTTGACTTTCTGCCTTTGTCTTGTTTGCCAGCACATGAGATGTAAGTAAGTGAGGGCTTCCCACTACAGCCAAACTGGGCCAGCAAACCATATAAATCACAGCTGCCTATGTGTGTGTGTTCACGCTGCAGTAAAGCTACCCATCAGTCTCCTCACTCTCAGCTTTTTCTCCTGGAGCTCAGACTGCAGAGGACTTTGAGATCACACTGTGCCGAGCCGCTTTCACAGTTTGTTCTCTTTCAAAATTCCCCTTGACTTTAAATGTGTTGCATCACCACAGCATTCACAGGGGCCATTTAATGGTCTTTTTCTGAGTCCTGTTTAGCCTAAATGTTAGTAAAGATTTTGGGTTTCAAACACTTTTCATTTTTGCCTAATAGTTACACTTTTTAAAAATATATTTTCAGAGTATAAATATATATATATATATATATATATATATATATATATATATATATATATATATATATATATATATATATATATATATATATATATAAAGAATTTTTTTTTAAAACTCAAAATAAAACATTTGTAACATTTAAGAATCTCTATGGTCACTTTTCATTTGTGTCCTTCCTGATTAAAGGTTCATGTTAAACATCAAAATATATTTCACCTGTAGTGCATGTATAATAATGATGATGATGATAATAATAATAATAATAATAATAATGATGATGAGGATAACAGGGCTTGAAATTGCGACCATTTTGGTATGCATATGCACCCGAAATTTCATCTATGCAAGTTATGCAACCTCAAAAGATGTTCTATTTAATCCTTCATTTAATCGTCACAATGCTGTCAGTCATGCTACTGGCAGCGCGTACATCATCGCAAAAGGGCATCCAGTCACTAAGATTAAACTAATATTGCAGAATTATGAAAAGACCGTTGTTGCTATTAAGATGACGTATCCAAATAATAAGTTATATGTCAATGTCATCTGTGCAATATCAGACAAATATATCACAGTTATTATCAATAACTATCATTTATGTCAAGCGCTGCGTGAAGGGCTGGTGGGCGCATGCAGATTTTTTTTGTTTGTCAATTTTGATTAGTGTTGATTTCAAATGCAATGAATCTGTTAATATAAAACTTGTAGTAACGGTGAACATCATTTTTGGTAGGTGTGACTAAATTTTGGCTGGTGCGCCTAAATTTTTGAAGCCCTGAATAATATTAATAATAAATATATTTCAGGTGTAAATGTAATTTAAAAATCTATTTAATTAATTTTTAATTCTATTTTGAGAAATCTATTGTTTCCACAGGTATCTGTGAACAAAAATAAAAATAGAAATCTGAAACAAAGATTAAAATAAATTTAAATAAATAAAAAAAAGCCAGACAAATTAAAGTAAATGCCAAACAACTTGGTATAAATTTAAGGGTATCATCTACCGTTATTTAATTTTAGTGCAGTTCATTCATTCATTTTCTTTTTTCGGCTTAGTCCCTTTATTAATCTGGGGTCACCACAGCAGATTGAACCGCCAACTTATCCAGCGGATGCCCTTCCAGCTGCAACCCATCTCTGGGAAACATCCACACACACTCATTCACACTCATACACTACGGACAATTTAGCCTACGCAATTCACCTGTACAGCATGTTTTTGAACTGTGGAGGAAACCAGAGAACCCGGAGAAAACCCACGCGAAAGCAGGGAGAACATGCAGACTGCACACAGAAACGCCAACTGACCCAGCCGAGGCTCGAACCAGCGACTCTCTTGCTGTGAGGCGACAGCACTACCTACTGCGCCACTGCATCGCCTTTAATGCAGTTGTTAAACCTTTTACTTTTTTTTGTATAATTTATTATACTATAGTTTAATATGTTGTAGTAGTAATAATAATTATTATTATTATTATTATTATTATTTTAATATTCTGCATATTGATTTAAAAATATTTACAGTTGGTATTGATTGTTCTCTATTGAGGATGAAATACTGAATAAAACAACATTTTATAGAGTGACAGCAGGTGGACAGATGGCCATGTGTAAAATGAATAATGCTGAAGAAAGAAAATATTGGCTGAGCTGCTAGTTAAGAGCAGTAATAATAGGACTGTGCTGTTTTAACACACTGGCACTGAAATCTTGCATCGACAGTAGGTTGCTCAAGACACAAAAGAACACTCTCTCTTGTCAACTTCTCACACTCTCACGGGCACTTGTTTCATGAGATTATGCTCTTGATTTGGACCGGCCTGCAGACTGAGAAGCCTTTACTTAAAGCAGCCTGAAAAGTGTTCTTGTTTCCTTTTGTCTGAGCTGAGGAGCAGCTGGCTCACACATCCTGTCGCGCCCCGCTCACGGAGGTTCATTCCGGAGGAGGATTAACACTGGAAGCCCCTCACCCTCTCGGACACACACTTACTCACCCTCTGTCTGTTTCTCATTTACATTTTATATTACAAGTTGATGAATCAGGGTTGTCAAAAAAATGTAATTTTGTCAAATGTATGCAAAACAAAACATTCAAATGCAAAAATTGTTCATTTAGATATTTGCTGTTTCAAGTGGCACATGAGACATGATGATGTCGTCACCAACATGGCTTGTTTTTAACATGCTGCAGTCCAGACTACTTGTACTTGTGAGTTTACCTACTTGGAATTAAGATCTGGAACATAGTTCAGGGCTCGAAATTAAAATTGTTTTCTTGGTAGCACCGGTGCTCCTAACTTCAGAAATTTAGGCACACCTGACAAAATTTAGTCGCACCCACCAAAAATTATGAGCACCGTTACTACACATTTTATATTAACAGATTCTATTATATATTAACACACTAATCACAACTAACAGTAAAAAATCTGCTTGCGCTCACCGGCTCTGCACACACTGCTTGACGTGAATGATGATGTACTGAATTAACAATAATAACTGTGCTGTTCTCACAGGTGGTGTCTGATATTGCACAGATGATATTGACATATAACTTATTTGCATTTATCATCTTATTAGCAATAACGGTCTTTTCATGAGCTGCAATATTAGTTTTATCTCAGTGAATGCATGCTCTTTAGCGATGGTGAAATCGGTGTCAGTCGCACGACAGACAGCATCGTGACGATTAAATGAAGGATTAAATAACGTTAGAACATCTCCTGCTTAATGTATAGATTCAGTGGCAAACACGGTTACCTGAAAACTTAATGGCAGTGGGCCAATAAGAAGAGCTTGAAGCTGGGTCAGGCATTGCCAGCTGGGTTTACTGCAGCAACTTGACATGTCAACTGTTTTAAACCATTCCTGAGCGCTGTAACTGCATGTCGAAAACCTGACCTGTGAATTCAGGACAAATCCCTGACCTCAATGATGGCTAGTTCTGTATCATGGAGAATGTTGGGGAGCTACCTTATGTGAAACATGTAAATGAAGCTTTATAAACTAATTTCAAGAGGAGCACGTGATATGATTGGTTGCTGCTGGTCTCACATCAATAATCATTGCTAGTCCAATTAGATGAATTCTAGCCTCCAATAAATAAACCTATTCATCCTACCTTTCTGATCTTCGCTTTAAAGAATCCCCCAACTGCAATATTAATGCTGATGATCTGTCCTTAGTATTGAGTGTGAAAGAGCAGAACTGGTGTCAGTGTAAACTTCTAAAAGCCAAAGAATATTTTCTGAACGCACAGTCCTCATGATGAAATTTCTCTCATCAGGAGAGTCCACAGTTATTCACACACTGTATACATGCAGGCCAGTTTTTCTTTCTGTGTAAAACCAGGTGCGAGGTGAATGTTCATACAGCAAGATTCAGGTCTGCGCATGTGTCTCGTCCATCTGTGGCTGAGTGTACTTTGAAAGTTGTGCAGTGCACGAGACAAATCGGAACATGGTGAAAGTCCACTCAAATGGATTGCCATATGTTTCTATGTCTCTGCAATGTCACACACTTGTACCAGAAACATGAGCCAGTCACCTGTCTTTCTGGGTTACCATGGGAGGCAGTAGTCATTGAGTGTAGCAGAGTGTTTACTATAGATCACACTGCTCAAGCTCCACCTCCCTGTGTTCACCCCTGACCAGGAAACACCCCCTATAATCATTTACAGCCTCTAAACCTAATGCTTTACTTCTCTGCTTGTGTTTTCCACGCTTATAAACACAGACGTGGAACTACAGCATGGTGAATCTGTTGCTCTTCATACTCCATTGCTGTTTTCAGCTGTTACATTGAGCTCACATTGAACTCAAAATCTGTTGATGATCCCTTTGCTTGATGGGATTTACATAACTGTGTGATTCCTGTACATCATTACAACTGTCTTTACCTTGACTACAGTTCAAATCCATTAACATTTTAATAGTGAGACACCCTTTAAGAAACAGGGTTTGTGTAAAATTGCATATCATGTGGTGATGAAGGGATGTCCATTCTGAATTGCAGACAACCCAATGTATAAGGGCTTGTACTCTTCAGAAACAATCGTAAGTTTAAAACAAACTAGAATAATTTAATGATAAAGGTCCGTGGGTCACTGTTCTTTTTTCCATTCTAAATCACCCTAGGTTTTCTTTATTTTAGCACTGTTTTGGACTGGTGAATGAATTTGCATTCTGGGTCATTGGACTGAAAATGTTCTTTGGTTAAGCTACTTAAAATGATGTGATCACAAACAGAGAGATGAAATCCAGGTTAAAGGGCTAGAATATAAATGCCTACCAGGGTTACAGGTGCTTGTGCAATTGTTGATGTTCAGTAATTACGACACATCTTTGCATAATTTATTTGCTTATTTGTTAAGGATTTTGAATTCAATGCATGGTATATAGTCTCAAATGAGGTCATTAAGAGTAAAATTCTTGTTGACTGATGTTTTCATCCTATTTTTGAACGAGATTAAAGTGACAAATTGTTTGAATTCCTAAATATTCTTCTTTTCTTATGACGTTCTTATCTTTTTCCTGAGGAAGAATCAGAATTCCAGAAAAGAGTTTACTTGTTACTGTAAATAACCTGATAAAAAGGATAACAAATGCTCAGAGGTAAGTATAATGGATTAATGCTGTTCTAAACATTTTTGCCCAAAGTAAAATTTTAAAGGGGTAGTTCACCCAAAAATGATAATTGAATCATTATTTATTCACCACCAAGTGGCTCCAAACCTCCAAGTTAGTTTCTTTCTTCTATTAAACATAGAAGATAGTATTTTGAAGAAGTCCAAAATCCTGCAGCTGTTGACTTCCATTGAAGGATAAACAAATATTGTGGACGTCAGTGGTTACAGGTTACCAGTTTCTTCAAAATATCTTCTATTTGTGTTCAACAGAAGAAAGTAAGTCAAACAAGTTTGGAACAAGTGAAGGGTGAATAAATGATGACAGAATCTCTAGTTTAGGGTGAACTATCTCTTTAAAGGTAATGGATACTTATATTATTAAAGATGTGGACGTGCTATAATGTGAGAATTCAAAACATTTAACAAGTAAAAATTACCATTAATAAATTAAGTAAATGTGCAAATAAAGTAATGGATTTTAAATAAATCTATGAAGTAAAGCACTTAATTTTTTGTAAAAAAAAAAAAAAAAAAAAGCAGCAAATGCAAGTTTTTAAAAATGCAACACTTAACACTCTCTCACACACACACAAATTCGGAGTGCAATTACTGAGAGATAAGACACAGGAATGCAACATTTTCCTCCACCTTGGCACCGAAAATCTGAAATGACAGTGCATTTGCATGATGCAAATTATTAAACTCCAAGTTAGTCAGTAGTCATGAAAACGATGTGTGTGCTTATGATTATTATGTTAATCTGCCAGCAGTGCAGAAACTCAGCTTTTAAGGGTTTGAGTAGATGAGTGAGTCTTTAAGAACCACCATAAAATCAGATAAGACTGAACACTGACATTCTTCTTTAGAATAATATTGAAGTTAAATTGATCTTGGGTTTATTTTAAGAATTTATCTTTAGAAAATTCTTAAGAAGATTTACATAAATCTGTTCCTTAGTCTCATTTAGCTTTTTGTATTCTCATCCTGTGATTTAATCTCACTGTAAGCCTTGATACCTGGGCCATCTAGGCTTCAGAACAGTTGCAGTTACTGTTCAAGGCACATGTGTTGTTCCCCCGAGCACATCCTCATGATTGCGGTTTACTTGTCACAATATGAATGTTTCCATGGATCTGACCCTTCCGGCGGCTCCTCCTCTATCTGCCTCAACACCTGTCGTGTAAATCTCTCTCCGTGTGTGTTTGGAGCACATTGTCTGCTTGTGTTGTGGGACAGAGTAAACACACAGGCTCCAGTACAGATGGCCCAGTCTGGTCAATCTCCTCTGCGTATATTGGGAGAGGTGTCTCTGTTGATGGCGTCAGTGTGGCACCCTGTAGTCTGAACTCTGATCTTCTGCTTTGATTAAGATGGTACAAATCCTTTATTGCAGTAAACCATTAATAGGGAACAGGTTGGGCTTATTTGCGTTGTCTTTGTAAAAGGCATTTAGTCCCTTGATAAAACGTGTTCTCGTAAGCGATTTAGACGTAGCGAGCTGATACTATCTGCTTGGGGTCTTTTCTCTACACTTTGCTTGTTCTTGCCTGTGACTCATGCAACACACACAAGCTGTATAGAAAATCCCAGTGGACTCACGTTTCCATGGCCACAGGATGCAAGACGAGCCCACGTGTTGCTACGTGGACATGTAGCATCTCCGACTCCTACGTTTTATCTTTGTTGAAAGTTGCTTTTTGTGCTTGACAGTAATATGAACTCTGCTTGAGCAGTGTTGAGGCAAGGATTATCCTTTGCTAATCTCTCTACCATCAGAAACATCTGTGGCAACATTGAGGAGATTATTTTATTAAACTCTTTGTTTGTAGCTCCTTTTTTTCATTGATAGTTCACCCAAAAATGAAAATTTGCTCCCCATTATTTGCTGTGAAGTAGGACTGGGCAATATGGCAAAAGTGTAATCTCAATAATTGTTTTCCATATTAAACTATAACGATATATATTTCGATATAAGTTGTTAATGCTTTCAGATTTAAAAAATTATCTGAACAATGCATAAACCCACAAAAATTAGAGGGTCCATTTAATGGCATAACATATTATTGGCCAATAAATTTTCGGTGGCCGAATATTCGGTACATCTCTGATATCAACACACTTTTAGATTCTCATTGTTGCACATTTATGCTGTGTGATTGGCTCTTAGATCAATATAGAATAAAAAAAAAGTCCAGAGCTTATTGTTATTGACATAAATTTTACAGCGATTCGATATAATATCGTTTATCGGCTGAACATTTGGTACATGTCTAATATTAACACACTTCTAGATTCCCATTGTTGCAGATTTCTGCTGTGTGTTTGGCTCTTATACAGAGCAATATAGAGTAAAAAAGTCCAGAGCTTATCATTGTTATTTACATAAATTCTATCACGATTCGATATAATATTGTTTATTGGCCCAGCTCTACCGTCAAGTGGTTTTAAAACTCTTGGGTTCTACACAAGATATTTTGACGAATATCAGAAACAACTGATAGACAAAAAAAAGTTTCCAACATTGTTCAATATAAATTTACAGTTCAAGAAAAGCAAAAGTTAAAGGTCCAATATGTAAGATTGACAACCAGTGATTAAGTATTGCAGTCCAAATTCTGATTATTAAAGATGTATTTTTCACCCTTCTCCTCCTTCGTCTACTGCACACACGTGGGTTCCCTGATTGACAACACCAACAGAAGCAAAGATGATTGATGATAGAGCCGTACACTGTAAGCTGCTCAGCTAATGTTTACGTTTGTACCATTTGTATTGTTTCATTATTAAAAACAACCTCTTCTGACAACATTTTTATAGTTCTGAATCTGCGTCTTATATCGGAGGCTGCTATGGTCCTCTAGTTGTTGCATTTTATTCACAAACATTGAGGCAGCCTTTAAGACTTAAATGAAATGTGTCGTGTTTTTCACCAAGGCAACCCAGGGTGCTGAAATATAATTGGGTAAACTGTCAGTGGGCGGAGTTACACACAAATACAGAGACAGAACACACTTTAAAAGGAGAATAACTAACTGTTACTGTAGCATTGTTTTTCAGACGAAATAGTATGCTATGTTAGAATGTTTCTTAAATATCTCCAAACGTATTTTTATGCTTTAGATGTGTAAAAACCTACGTGCAGCATCTTGCTTTGGAACAAGTGGAGGCACAGTAATTGATGAAAGAATTAAATTTTCGTTTGAACCGTCTCTTTAAATTGGAAGAGAAAAACAAACTGAAAGCGCTTTATTGATTTATTGCAATTGAAAGTTACAAAGGTTTCTCAGTGGAGACAGGAAGGAAGCTGAACATCAGCTATGCACTTTCATATTTCATTTGGTCTCATCAGTGGTCAAACACTCTGACTGATAACCTCAGTTGCTGCTTTGAAGGTTTCATTGACCTGAACACTAGTCCAACTTAACAGAAAGAGCTTTTAAAATGGCACCTAAATAAATGATGACTGTCAGCTGGCAGTGTTGGACAACTGCTTTGATAGTCATTGTGCTGAGGTCCTTTCAGATGTGTTTTCATGCGTTGTTTAAATAAAAATTGAATAATGTGCATTTGGCATACATCTCATCGGTATTATACCGGTTAACTTTACTGTCATCCAATGCTGACTTATAATCTTTATAACATGAATAATTTAATACTGTTTAATGTGATCATGGTGAATATCCATTTGTTATACTGTATAATATAACATTATAGTGTGCTTAAATGGCCTAATTGTACCATTTAAAGAAGTTGATTTTAGTCATTAGTGTTTTATTATTTGTCTAGACAGAATTGAGTGAATGTAGTACATCCAGAAACTTTAAGGAAAACCAAATAATTAATGAGATGCTGTTATTTAACAGATGCTTGAGGGAGGTACGGGAAAAACAAATTGTGGGGGCATTAGTGAAGGATCTGCACCTGGGACTGAACATGTGACCTTTGCATTACCAGCCCAGTTTCTTTACTACTAAATAACTAGAACTTGACTTTTAAGTTTAAGTTTTGCTTAAAAGTGAGTTCAGCCTGAAACTTCTGTATTTAGGGCTACTTTCTGGGTCTAGCTTAGCTTTGAAATGAAATTTCTCTTATTTCTCGCCAGTTAGGAATGCCTCCAGTTTCTGCTTGGCAACTGCACTTGTTTGTAAGAATATCGCTCATCTTTTTATATCCTGCTGCTTCAAGGTGCTTAATACAAAGACTGAATTCAGCACTGCCATTTGTTAAAACAATAAGGGTAAATGTTAGTGAGGAAAATGTTTTTTCTTTCCATAAATCCAGCAGATAAACTGCACAACACCGGACTAGAAGCAAAAGAACTTTTTTTTTTTTTTACCTGCAAGCTCATATTAGCAAGTTCACAAGCTTGGGCAATCTGGATTGTTGAACCGTGAAGCACCGACAAGCTCATGTGACCAAAAATGTATGCACAATTTAACATTTAATAATAATAATTGAGTAGTGAAGCATTTTGATGTCCCTGGAGCCTTCAGTCATGCACCTCTCAAGGGTTCAGATAAAACCTCAGAGACAGACATACTGCACAAACACATGCTGTAAACTCGCACCCCAAGCAGATACTCACTGTGATCAAAGCCTTAAATTATATACGCTGGTATATTAAACTGCTGTTTTATGAGCAAACCAATCTGTCATGTGTGCTCTTGTACATCCCAAAGATGCTTTTATGGGGTTCAGGTCGATTGGTCATCTGTTCATGTGTGAAAATGAGTTCCCTTTTAACATTTTGAGACTGATAAATCCTGCCATTGTCATCCAGGACTGCGACTACAGGTATTTTATGACATGTTAAAGAAATATAAAGCTATACACTGCATCAGCTAAGGGTAAAAGAATTAACAAATAGAACTCTGAAGTAATTGTTTCATGATATCCAAACTTTTTTCAGACCTTTTTGGCATTTTAGATTCACACATGAAAACAAAAACATGTTTTGTCAGCAGCTCAGATTTTTATATAACTCATCAATTACAATGTTTTCTTATTGAGTTTGTGATGGCTGATCAGTTTAAGGCAGGGGTGTCAAACTCATGGTATCAAACTTTATCAGCGTATTATTTAGCGTTTCCACTGCTAAAAAGGGTACCAATGGTACTCTTTTGGTGGGCGTGGTGTACGACAAAGTTTCAGTCAATGCCAGTCAAAGTAAAGCTGTACAGGTAGCTCATATATCATATGAGAAGCATTTCTCACAAAACAGATGCTTTATAGACATAAATACTTCTGTATAAATGTTTATTACTAACTTTTAAACATAATTTGATTATACCTGCAGATCAATGACAGTGCGAAATAGCCTACTGTAATATCTGTAATTATACAAAATAAATAAATAACTGCAACACATATGAACACATACAAACCCTTACAGTCTCCGATATGTTACCAATTACAGAAAAACTACACGCAGCATACATTTAGTCCGTATTTAGGTTAAAAAACAATACAAAATGTAGCCCACAGTCAGAGCAAACCTCTCATCTGTGTCTTTAATCTTCAGCGTCACGTGTAGCCTCTTGTTAGAAAGTAATTCAATCATTCCGAGTTCATAATAGTAGAGGTGTGAACCTACACTGGTCTCACGGTTTGATTCGATTACGATTATCATGCCATCGATTCGGTTCAATTCGATATCTCGGTTCATCACGGTGCATTGACGATGCTTTCCAAAACCAATTTTATATTTTCTTCACAGCACAGCATTTCTTGTATTAAAATGTATAAATATACAGTATTTATATTTATATACTTTTTGTAAGACAATTTTGTCCTTTAATGCAAAGACTATTTTGAGGGATGTAAACAAAAACAATGGTCCCAGCGTATTTCCTGTTTTAGATTTTTTATTTCTATAGCTTCCAGAAATCTAAAAAGAGCCACATATTGCTAAATAATGTTATGACATCTGTTTTAATGTTAAGTTATGATTAAATCGCCCCTTGTTAAAGTTATTAAATAGTTTAATAACAAGCAGGAAACGTTCAAGGGCCAACGACATCACCACATTGAAATGGTCTATAGCATATGCTGCTCACTTTCTGAGCCTTGTCTGGCGATTTCTTTCTTACACCCCTTTAATTGGTCATGCGCTCAACATAAAGATCTGCGATTGGCTCTTACGCGCTGGCGCTCTGCACCAATGATAAACACTGATACACGGCAGCGGCGATCACAGCTGATCCATGGCTATGGATCCATGATAGACGCGGTGGGGGAAACTCTGCAGACACTCGCTCAAGTCTGTATCCAGAAGTAACACTGTAACAGCCGAGAGGAGATGAAAAGTCACGCCAGCAGGTCAAATGAGCCACAGTGAGAGAGAGAAAAGGAGTACTTTCATTTTCTCAATCGCAGTGAAATAGGGGCTTCTGCTGTAAGTGTCAGTGAAAGACTGTTCAGTAAACACACACGCAGTGAAATTGTGCACAGTTTCTGATTTTTTTTAAAGTAGTTAAAGTGTTTTAAATACTCGCACTCGCCACACCCGCCATAGTAAGCTACGGAGACATAGCGCATATGAGATAAATGACGTCAGTACATAATAACCGGTTTTGATTATTACTGAACCGATACCGAATTGTCCGCGTCTGCATCGCGGTGCACCGAAGAAACAATTAATTTTCACCCCCCTACATAATAGTCCAAAAGGTGATGATAATAAAACATGGCAGTTTGTTGATGTTTTAGGTTGCAGACGCATCATTTGCTGCTTTTATTCCCGGCTTCTCCTTTGTTTTTTGCGCTTCACTCTCGACAGAGAGTCACTTCTGACAGGATCGGATATCAGAGCGCTTTAATGATCACACGCACGTTATTAATATGAGCTCAAAAAGTTTGTTATTTCAAATATAGGCGCGTGGCGAGCTCTCTGGGGAATGTGAAACCGCTCGCACTTTAGACGAGCTCGTAAAACAACAGCAGGACACAGCAGATTTTGTTCTTCTTGGCTTTGTGGCTGTTCATCAAGACGACGACAAGGTTTGTTTGAGCTCGGGTCGACCATGGCTCGTTATTATATGTATATATTATTACGGTGTAGGCTCTTGGCTGTGTATTTAAAACATGGCGGTTCCTTTGTTTTCATTGTGGCTTGTTGCGAGAGCGAATGACGCATCTCTGTAAACCAATAGTGTTCAGCTGCACGTCTAGCTTTGCCTTTTGCTACCCTTGGTACCCTTTGCAAAGGGTGACCAAAAAGTGGTACGGTACGGTTCGCTTTTAGGTACCCTTTGACAGTGGAAACGGCCCTAAAAGCGTACCAAACCGTACTGTACTGTACCACTCAGTGTAAACGGGCGATCAGTTCCTGCAACCCTGCTTCAACACTTATGCCGCGATCACACTAGTTTAAGCATGGGATATTCTGTTTTATGGTGCTGTGAAGAGGGGATTCAACAAGATGATTAGACATAAAAAAAAAGTAAGTGATTGGTTGATTTTAAATTTCTTTAAAGAGAGGTTAAGCTTTGATCTTTGATTGGTCTCACACAGTCACATGATGCGATTTCGCAGGTCAGAGTTCACCAAGCTTGAACTTTCCAATGCAGCGTACTATGAAACTTGTTGCGTGAGCTTGTGTTTCAGGTCTGTCCCATGGGTTAGGGCTGTGTATTGGCAAAGGCCTCGCGATACAATACATATCGCGATACATGGGTCTCGATACAATAAATATTGTGATATATTGCAATAGTTTGAATTAGTATGTGTCACATTATATTGTCAACTTGATTAAGTCGGCAGACAAATTAAAATTCCAATTTCAATTTATTTTCCATCCATTCCAATTCATTAAAAATGCACAGCGTGATTGAACAGAGAGCTGTATATTGCAAGGCTTACAAATGACATTTATTTTTTGTCTAATTCAGTGCTCCCTGGTATAGCGTTTAGGGTTGGGCTATGTTGACCAATTTGGCATCGTACAATGTCTAATGTGAAACATGGCGATGGACCATGGCATCGTCGTCATAGGGGGAGGTGAATTAATTATTTATGAATAATTAATAAATTCATAACTAATTAATTATTTGTAGCCTACCGTTTCAACTACCTGAGCCGCATGGCTTTACTCACAAATAAATAAATAAATAAAGATAAGTTACACACAACTTACCACCTGTCAATCACTTTTTTTCCGCAGGACTGGCATGAGAGTGAACTGTGCTGTTATGGCGTCCACACTTGCTTGGTAAAAAAGGTGCACAAACAGAAACCAACCAACAGTATCTGAGGTTTTCACTAAAATTACTAAGTACAAGCGTAAAAGCGAAAGACTGAAGCAGTGTACTGATGCTGTCACACGTTACCTGAGAGAATCAAAGACAGAAGAGTCGTTAGATAGAGATAAGATTAATTAAATATCACGTTTAACAACTAACTTATAGTAAGATGCAATCCAGTGGTACATCCTTAATAAACTGTCCGTACCAATGACTATAAAATATACAGTCCGTACACTGTTCTCTGGAGCTCAGACGAGCGCATGACAGTGTGTGTGTGTGTTTGTGTGTGTGGTCACGTGATGTGCGTTTTCAGCAGACGGAGGGCTGTTCAGAAATGCCAGATGAAACGCCAGTTTGGATGTGGATCATTTTCGTTCTAAAATGCCATTTTAAAACTAAGCTGTATCAGTGTAAACGGGGCCTTGAGTGTGTGTATTCTAATTAAAAAAAAAAAAAAAAAACAAGACTGAAGGTCGCATTTAAATTGATCAGGTTTGTTTTATTATGGTTGGAACTAAGCTGTGCAGAGCTGTGGCACTCCAGGAACTGAGTTTGACACCTGTGGTTTAAGGCTACGTCCAATTGGCAATGATGGTTTGGGGTTTTTTTTTTTCGGATTCTGAAAGTTTTGCACCCATACACAAATTGTTTCAAGAAATAATAATGAAAAAAGAAAAAAGTAATGTGGGTTAAATTGTGTACAACATATGCTACACTTGTCTGTAGCGCTGTAAACAAACACAGACAGTACCGCAGGATGCACTAAGATCAAAGAAGAATGCATTGAGCATGCACGTAAAGTCCTTTTTCAGCATGCTGTGTACAGACATAAACCTGAATGCACTCATGTCTAAATATATCTGAGATGTCTAACTGGTAATGTGCATCCACTAGTTGTCTAGTTGATTTGGCATTACCAGGTTTTGTTATAATAATGCTTATAATCTTAGCGGCACCTGCAGCAGAAAAACAGCTTATTTATCTGCCACTGTTGTTGTTAGCGGTTGTTATCTGCTGAGTTCTCCCTTTTTCTGATGTCATTGTTTCCAAAAAGTAGAATTTTGTAGCATCTACATGACTATGCACTGGCTGTTGTTTAAAAAAAAATTCAGGGTACTGACAGCAACTGTATTATGTGGGCGAAAGGTCGAAACAATATTAAACTATTGTGGATTGAACAAAACCGTGTAGCTGGGTCTAAATCTGATACTGTGGTACCAGTGGTTGTTTCCATTAAGCTCTACAAAAATAAACCACCAGTTGTGGTTCATGTGCTGTATTCTAAGTCATATGCTGATATTCAAGTCTTTCACTTAACGTTAATGTTGTTAAAGTTCACAGAAAAACACTGTCAGTCATTTTACATTCAGCAATCAGATGCGCATTCAGTTGCAACAGTTGCAAAAGTTTTAGTCATCCTGTTCTTATTTCTCTTGATCGACAATTAGTAGCTGTTTTTAACTGCCAGACACTTGCATTTTGGTACATTGGTATACTGCTGATACATTGGTATCTACTCATTTTTATCAATTCTTCCCTGTCCTTGATGTTTCTTTTCAACATTGCATTATTTGGAGTTATTTGTTTTTGTCATTTCTGTATTTAAAAACTACATAAACCAACCAGGAAGTCCGTTTCATTGAGGTTTGGTTCCATCTCCAATTAAAAGTCTTTTTTTTTCTTCACAATTGAACTAACACTGTACCAGTGTAATGGGCTCAAAAGAAGGATCATTTTGTGTATGCTTGTTCATGCATGTTTCTGTCTGTCCGTGTTTGTATCTGCAGCCCATTTTGTCCGCGTACACCCTCCTTTGGTGCCTCGACACGCACGACGGTGCCCAAAACAGACCAAAATGGCTCTTTGTTTACCACAGGGTGTGTGTGAGAGTGAATGAGGGAGGACTCGGGCGCTGCTGATTTGTTGACGTGTGTGTTTGTCTTGTTGATTCCACTGTTTTGAGAGTGCCGTGGCGGACAGGAAGTGGGAATAATGGAGAGAGCTGAGGAATGTAGTGTTTTTGTTTTGCAGAGCCTGTCTAACCATCACACTGCTGCTGAGAGCAGAGGAACATGCGCCTGTTCAAATGCTTCTTTTCTGACTCTTTCTCTGTTTAACACTGGACTAATCAGACTCTACAAGTCGTTCAATGTAAACCTGAGCTTTTGAGTTTATCAGCCATAACAAACAATGGGACATTTGGTCAGTTTGGAGGTGATCTTAATAGTTCCCCACCCATTGTGGAATCTGATTGCTTCTGAAATCTAGGTCTTGCATTGAACATGAAATATCATCTGAGGTGTCATGCTGCTGCTTTATGTTCAGAGTGGAAGGTTATGTTCACAATTTGCATTGTGTCTGGACATGAGGTCCTATGCATCGCATGTAAAGGCCAGTTCACACCACACAGTCAAACCAACAAACAAGTTGGCCGCTGTATTTAGAATGTTGTGAAAATAGTGCACACTCAGCAATTGCAACACACAATAGCTATATAATTAATTAAATTATGCTTTTCCCAGCACTGAGGTTTGAACTATCAGTGCTAGGTTGTTGCTAGAAGGATATCCACTGTGTATGACATAAAGTTGAAGTCAGAATTATTAGCCACTCTTTGAATTTTTTTTCTTTTTTAAATATTTCCCAAATTATGTTTAACAGAGCAAAGAAATGTTCACAGTATGTCTGAAAATCTTTTTTCTTCTGGGGAAAGTCTTATTTGTTTTATTTTGGCTAGAATAAAAGCAGTTTGAATTTTTTTTAAAAACCATTTTAAGGTCAAAATTATTAGCCCCTTTAAGCTATTTTTTTCGGTAGTCTACAGAACAAACCATCGTTATACAATAACTTGCTTAATTACCCTATCTTATTAACCTAGTTAAGTCTTTAAATGTCACTTTAAGCTGTATAGAAGAGTCTTGAAAAATATCTAGTAAAATATTATTTACTGTCATCATAACAAAGATAAAATAAAAAAAAAAATTAACTATTATGTTTAGAAATGTGTTGAAAAAATCTTCTCTCCGTTAACAGAAATTGGGGAAAAAATAAACAGGATGGGCTAATAATTCTGACTTCTACTGTTTTTCATAGAGGTATTGGCGGTTCATTCTGCTGTGGCGACCTGATAAAATCAGGGGATAAGCCGACAGGGGTGAGCGAGTAAATGATCCTTTTCTGGGCTGAAAACACGTTTACATGAAGCCTGTCATCATCCCTGGTCAGGTCAAGTCCCGAGTTTGTTGGAAAAATCCCATCACACTGCTTGGGCTTTTCATGATCCAACAAACGCAGGTTATACATGTTCAGTTAGGTGAAAATAAACTGCCCAATGGCAACAGATGCCAACAGGGGTGACACATGGGTCCAACAATCTCAGACAGTCTTATTTCTTGGTTTGCGTCTGGGTGGTGTGAATTCACCTTTAGTAAACAGACTGTTCCCCACATGTTTTCATGACTCTTTTATCCTGTGGATTTGGGTCCACATTTGGTGAATTGAAAATTTGTGTACAAATTAGTGAATTTGCATTGACATGTTGGCCTTTAAGGAATAATAAACCCAAAACCGTTTCATTTATTCACCTTAATTTGCAAAACTCTGTAGGACATAAAATATATTACAAATATATAATATTTTGAAGAATGTTGTCAACCAAATTGTTTTGGTGACCATTGCCTTTTAAACCAAAAAAACACTTTCAAAAAAGATATTCTTTGCTCAGAGGTTTGAAACAACACAAGGGTGAATAAATGATGACAGAATGTACATTTAGAAGTATCTTTTACAATGTCTTTTATCTATTTCATAGTCTAATCAGAAAAAAATCGCAATAAGGTCATGGAATTTGGCAAACTGTGGATAAGAAAATCAAAATAGGTCTGCAGTCTTATTTCAGATCTCATTGCTTTGAATTAATTCTCGTGTTATGGTTGTATCTGTTAATTCATTTAGTCAAAGTAACTGGAACTGGTTTGACTTATTACAGAAATTTGGGTTCTTCATTTCAAGGAAGAGTGTTTGTGTGTGCTTCTGTGCGTGTGTATGTGTGTGGGCTTCATAATGCTTCAGCAGTGTTGAAGTGGAGGAGTTGTCCCACTCCCATCAGTCTGTTCACTAGTAACAGTTCAGCAGTGATCACGCAGCTTGGCTTGAGAAAGTGCTCATCAGTATGTTGGAACAGCACGTGTGATGATGTGTCTGGTCAGTGTCCCTCACGATTGTTTGTCTAAGCTTACGTTACAGCAGATTTGTTGTGTCTTTCTGCTGGGCCTTTTTGTGGCCTTTTATCCACCATGTTTCAGAGTTCTTAAGAGTTTGTTTTCAGGATTACACTCAAGCATAATTATTGAGCTGATACATTTTAATATGTAATATGTGAAGTAAAACTTTGTGTTAATGACTGTGTATGTTTGTGTTTGTGTGTGCAAATAGATGTGTGTTGATGTTTTGTTCTCATTGGCTGCGGAAGCTTGGTAACTTGTTAACATGTGACTGTTTTAGGAAATGCAGCATGATGTGATTTTGTCTTTGCCTTTCATGTAAATTAGCAATAAATGAGCCTAATTCAAGTTTAATACCATATTTTTGGCTTAATATTTATTGAACATTTGAGATCATTTAAAATGAATGAAACCATTCTTTAAAAAATAATAAATAAAAAGTCAATCAGTATGAGATTGATAAATTAATTTAATATATCTTGACCAGTTGTATTCACCTTTTTTAGCTTGAAGCCCCCCATTTTCCCAAACATCATCCAAAGGGCCTCCATAATAGCAAAACTATTTTCAAAACATTTTTTTTTTCAAAATAATTGAAACATTTAAAACAAAAAAAAAATAAACTGATTTAAAATAATTAATCACCGTTCATTTCATGATTAAAGAACACTATAGATTCTGGTTTGATATGTTCTTCTATAAAAACAGTAGTTATTACCCGTGCTAAGATTTGACTGAGGTAGGTATAATAATAATAATAATAATAATAATAATAATAATAATAATAATAATAATACATGTAATAATTGTTTTTGGGTGTGTTATTTGTAAAGGAGTCTTCTTGGTGTTTTTACTTGTGTGTGACAAACAGTGATTTGTTTTTTGTTTTTTTTTTAATAAAATGGAACCATTGGTAGCTTGTTTTGAAGCCAGTTAGAACAGTTGACATATTTTGATTACTTTGTAATTTGACCAGGAATGTACAAGGTATTTATGGAATTCAGAATATCAACTTTTAGATATTTCTGCCTGAATGATCGCTTCAAGATGCGGTGTGTCATAAAGTGTGCATATTTTAAAAGCTTCACTTTAGTTGGAGTAAAGCAGTAATAATTTGCCTTAAAATGTAACCATGTAAACGCAAAGTTGCTTAAAATGAAGTCATAGTTGAAGAAGGTGAAAAATAATCCAGCGTCTTTATATTTTAAATGGTTAGGTCATCCAAAAATGAAGGATTTTTTCCATTTGCTTCAGTCTCCCAGTGGTTTATCAAAAATATAATGCCCTGTTAAACCTAAGCCATTGACATGTCAGTGCACTCAAACAGAGCTTTTGCTAAAAGCATCAGAGCACCATTGTGTTTTTTATGTGTGTGTGGTATGAGCTTTAATGTATTCTTAAGGGCTTTTCCGTTTCACAAACTCCTCAACCCTTTAAATTATGCTCTAAGAACTTTTTGACCATTTTCTTTGGTTGCGTTCCTGATGCCACTCTAAGCAAATGTTTTTTTGTTGTTGTTGGCCTAATGATAACGTATGGACAAAAGGTCATCCAGCCAGTTATAGAGTGCCCGTTAAAAGGTAAAGGTGCATTTCAAACTAAAGGTTCTTGAATGAGTGCTTTATGATTAATGTGATTTAAAACCACATGATGACCGGCATCATGTGACCTCGCATTTATCTGATGCTCATAACTTACCATAACATTAGAATGAACTTGTACTAACATGAGTTGATGAATGGCCAGAGAGATGCACAAACGCATCTTCACCATGCGGATCAATGACTGAATGTTTTTTTATGGCTCATCTGAACACTTACTGGCATAATTTAAAATAGTACATGGTATTTGTGTGTCACTCTAGTGTGTCACTCCATCATATGACCTGGTCTGTACTGTTTTTCTGCTTTAAGAAAAAAACCATAGCCTGCTGAAGATTTACTCGGACTTATTATAGCCTGTTTCCTTTCACAGATAATATTCTTATTTGAAATTCTGAAAACAGAAATATCAGTAGTTTATCAAATAAAATGTTAATGTTTTACTCAAAACAAATACCCTATCAATGGCAAATCCAGAGAACCAATGGCAATAAAATCATCTCTTAACTTTTTCAAGTGCAGTATATGACTTAATACCCATGATTTTGTTTTTTAGGGGATTTTCAGGGGTCTTCAAATGACAGTGTAATTGCATAGCAAGCCAGGACTGAATGTATCATTTTCTATTTTGCTCTAGCCTAAATGAACTAAGATAACCTAACAGTATTCATTTCTAGTCTTCTGCTGTATCAAATTTTCTTGTTGCGATTAATTGCTGAATTTTTTTCCCATTTGCAGTAATATCACAATATTGCCCTAAGCTGTAAAATAAGATTACTTTAACAGGTATAATAACCAAAAAATACTTGATGTTTTGTTTTATTGTATGTACGTGTTTAGAGTAAACTAATATTTTAACTGAATTAAATAGCAAAAGGATTACACTTTACTATAAAGTGTCATTCGCAAACATTAGTTAATGCATTAAGATCAGCAATGAGAAATAGCCATAGTATAAGTATGTTATAAGTTATTAAAAAAATACAACAGATTTATTATTAATTGTTATCTCCATTTAATAAAACAATTACATTTTTTTATTTTAATGTGTTATTAGGCATTAACTAAGACTATAAACATCACCTAAACTAATAAATGCTTTTTGTAGTTGTTATTACATTGACTGTAATTAAATTAACTGATCATAACAACAGCAATCTTACTGTACAGTTAATGAGGCCTTTAAATAGTCACAGACTTCTTATTGTTGTAGGCCAGATTAACATGTGAATGTTTAAAAATAAATAATCTAATACGCATTTGGTCCCATGATACACAACCACTAATACAACAATGTAGATGTTGTTAAAAAAGCACTCTAAAAGATTGAATAATAAATAATTGTTCACTGCATTTTGAAGTGGCAATGATATCAATATTGTCATGATTATCATACATTTAATTATTGAATATCGGCATATGTCTACTAATAACCACAAGGCAATCATAATATATCACATGATTATATAGTGTTATGTATTCATTTAGCATTAATTATTCAGTTAGGTATGTTATCGTTAAAACTTTTATCACTATTTATCACTGGATTTCTGAAAACATTGCTAAAGTTCTGCGTGCTAAGGATTTACTGGCTGCCTAATAACCACACATCTATATTGTTTGAAAGTAAGGTTGTCCCCTTGAGAACTGTCTGATTTAATGGCTTGTGTTCTCCTGAACGTGAATGCGGAGAATGTTGCATGCGCTGCAGAGACTTGACCACATGATTGTTGGACAGGCCTACAAACACTTACTTTCACAATGAGGCTTTGTGTCAATCTGCTTTCTAGCTGCCGTTTCTGGACAGGCTGCAGTGCGTTATTTTGTTGTTGGTTTTTTCTCCCCAGTTCATTCTTTTTATCCCTCTCCATCAAGTCCAAGTTGGCTACTACTGATCATGGGGATTGAATTGGTCATGGTCACATGACTGAATGCTTTTCTTGTGTTGTGCTTCACAGATGACTTACAAACAAAGATGCGCAACTTTAATGAAGTATAAAAAATTAATAATAGTTAAATTAATAAATGTTAATAAATTAACATCTGCACAGATTTGCACATAAAATGTTAAGACCAGTTTACACCAAGCATAACCACTATAAAGGTATAGTAGGGGTGTCAACATGATTGTTACTTCGATGCAGATGCGAACAATTCGGTATCGGTTCAGTAATAATCGTAACCGGTTATTATGTATTGACGTCATTTATCACATATGCGTTATATAGCTGTAGCTTACTATGGCGAGGGAGGTGACCGCGAGTAAGAAACAATGCTCTAACTACTAAAGCAGATAACTGTGCACATTTCACTGCTTGTGAGTTTGCTAAACAGTCTTTCACTGACAGTGACACTGACAGCAGTTTCATAGATTTTCTGATTATTTCATGTTCAAGTGATATTTGTGAGCAAAGTTTGGCTGTTTGTAAATCATACAACGCCATCTGCTGTTAAAATCTAAGCTCAGAATCTGATCAAGAGAGAATAGTGATGCCTTGAAAATCTCAGAATTAGTCCAGTATCAATTACTCATACTATTGATTGCACAGCTATAGTGATCATCTCAGAAATGTAACAATGTGGACTATTCTGGTTATTCTAAATACGTTGATGAAATTAATAAATTATGATGGTGAAAATGGTAATTCTTTTTCCCCCAAAACTGAAGCAAAGAACACTCTTGTTTTCCTTTTGTGTCCTATTAAACTCTAACTCACAGCTTCAAACTCATTTTAGGATACAGTGCTTTATTTTGTGTTTGGTTTTTACTGGTGCAGTATTGGTGCAAGATACCATGCTTATAATACAAACATTCACTGTCTATCTGCTTCTTGTTGTCCCCAAACAGTAAACCAGGGGGGAAGAGGAAGTATTTTAATTTGGAAAAAATGACAACCTAGCCCTTCAAAAAGTTTAATGGAGAGTTGGAGACTCGTCTGTACTTTCACCTGGACTCTGCATCTCATTTGACTTTGGTTTGGAATGCAAATCAAATCGCCTGGTGTAGCTCAATCACAGAGGCCTGTTGAGTGCGTTCTCCTCCTGTCCTGACTGAACTAGTTAGCCAATGGCATCTCTGACTGTACAACATGTAACCATGAAAGATTTCTGCATCAGACCGGTCTGTATGAAAGGGAGGAAGACTTTGTGATTTGTGCTTGTTTTGCACACCCATTTCCTTTTGCTAATTGGCACTTTTATCAGCACAATGTCATTTATAACAAAAGAGTAATTTCTGGCAACACACACAGGAAGAACTAGTCCTCATATTAAAGCGCTTTCTTCTTCAACACTTAACTTAGATTGACAGCTTTGATTATTTATTTCAATTGATGATAGAGGGCAAAGTTCCAATAAATGTAATCTTTAAATTAATTTAGGCTTATTGTTTTTAATTTAGCTGCCCTGTAGATGTACTACCATTCAGTTTTGCGTCTCTAGGGTTTTTGATTATTATTTTATATTTATGTTATTAATTTATATTTATTTATATTTTATATTTGTGAAATGTAAATTTTGTAAAATGTGTTTGTGAATGATCAGGAGACGCTGAAGACTAAAGGAATGATGCTGAAATTACAGCGTTGTCATGACAAGAATAAGTTCTATTTCAAAATGCATTAATATGCAAAGCAGTAATTTAAATGAATGTTGTTTAATTGATAGTTTTTGCATAACATATTTAAACAAGACCTTTAGGATTTGTTTCAAGTCTGGCTGAATCCCAAACATCACGTCTCTTTGTCACTCAGTAAATAGTGCACAGTCCTTCAACTCCCTAAGTAAATGATTACTTTCCCATGATCATTCAGCTGTGTTCTGATGGGTCTGTTGGACTGGTAAAGTTTCACTGGGCTCTGACACAAGTCTTGAATCTACAATCTATCTTGAAGTTAATTCATAATCTGCAGTCATTTTTACAGAGCAGTTCTGCATGTTACCATACATTAGTTTACATCACTGTCATTGTTTGCAGATGTCAAGTTTGACTGTCATTATAAAGAGCCTGGTGCTGCAGTTTTGTGTCTCTTAATTATTTATGTTTTTGTAATCTTGAGCTGCTTAAGATCAAATTTAATTTATTTCTTGACACTCTGTGACCTTGTACCTGTATGTATCTGACTTGGCTTTTTTGCAGATCTTGATTTAACCGTTTATGTTTCCTCAACTCTAGTCTGATAACAACAGATGTTGACTTGGCCATGACATAAACTCTATAATAAATTTGTAAAATATATCAAGCTGAAAGTTCACGAAAATTTGATCGAAAACTTACATGTGTAATTGGTGACCCAGATTACCCATTTGTTTAGTGTTCTTCAAACATTAAGAATTGATTATTTGAACAATGAGCTACAGAGGTTTATATTCCCCCATCAATAAAATATGCTTGATATGGAGTAGGGATGCTATATTTACACAATGATCGATTAATTGGCAAAACCCCTACAACCGATAAACAATATTAATGATCGATTAAGCACGGACATCATTAAAGAATAAATTATGCTATGTGCTGGGAGACACAGGTCTCTGACTTCATGCATTACATAATCAAGTGTGCGCGCAGACTTTTTCAAGTCACTCTCTTGACATTGGCGTATGGGGGATGCATAAAACCCCGCTGTGTAGTGATGCGCAGATTTTTGTTATACCCGTGCTCGATGCAGTTAACCGGCCGGTCAGGTAATCAAAAATTACATTGTTTAATTGCAGGTCGGTTGCGATTTGTATGAGATAAATCATTAATTATGAGAACATTAACTACTTTCTCTAAGGTAAAAAATAGCCTGATAAGATTGGTCTACACAAGAATGCAAGCTACTTCTCTGCATTCTAATTTAGAAACAGCCATATATGTGTTGCAATAAGTGATGTTAAAGTCTGAAGGGAGCAATAAATCCTGTTTATTTTAATCAAATGTAGGCTAATCTGGGCACAGCCAAACTTTTGTTTTAGGAATAAGTGTTTATATAATACTAGTATTATAATAGTACCATAGATGCTTTAATGTCTCTTTTGTCACACGGTAAAAGAGCTTAAAGCTTAAAAAGCTTAAAAGCTTAAAGCAAAGAATTAAAATAGGCTGATTAATGTAATGATCGGGTGCAGATATCTATATCAGAGAAAATAGGTGTAGGTGTATTATTTGTTTGAAGCAGTGGATTCGGGTGACATTTGAGCTACTGTGTGAAAAGTCATGCCACTTTCAGTTTGAACAGAGCTGTAGCAATGTGCAAGTGAAAGCAAATGGTCTCACTAGCGCCTCCTGTATACAGTCAGGGTGTGTGCTGGAATAGAGTGATATAAGAAGTAAAACAAGGGGGGGAAAACAATTGGCCAGGAAAATAAATCAATACATTTTTAGAGAATGGCAGATTGTTGCACTACGCAAGATCATTATTCATTGGCTTGGATTATGTAGAGCCATTCCAAACTGCATTGAAACTGCAATTTGGACCTTCAATCTTTCATTTATTTTCTCATGGCTTTCTCATTCTTAATGCCCACATTCACCAGTTATGTGTACATCTGAGATGGTGCTATAGTTTATTAGTCATTACATTTAATCATTAAATGATGATATCAAATAAGCGTTGTTTTATGATCTCACTAGCCTTTTATTTAACCATTTTACTTGGGTGGGAATGCTTGCGTTTTGAGTTTCATCCCATATCTGTGACAATGTGCCATTGAAGCAGACACATCTCACATTATTAAGATGAATGATTAATTGATTATTAATTTAAATTATGATTGGCTAGGGGAATTTGTTTAAATTGACATCACTAATATTAAGTGTGATAAAAGCGGTGTATACTGGAGAAATGTCTGCAGGACAGGAATGCTGCACTCTGCTGATCCAGACACTTCTGCAGTCCCACTATGGGCCCCCTGTGGAACAATAGCACCAGTGACAGAGCTGCAGTCTTCATGCCAAACTCATTTGGCTAAGGACACTCCTTTTAGACAATTATCCTCTATTCAAAATGAAGCGTTGTGTTAAACGTTTTTATGCAATTGGGTTAAAATTACATTTGTAATGTTTCTCTAATTCATTGTTCTGTGTGTACAGATTTTTATTTTATTTTTTTTCCGAATTCTGTCAACACAAACATGTAAAGATGTACTTCTTTCCCTTTGATTTTGGGAGAGACCCACTCTTCAAAGCTTTTATACATTTAAATACGTAATTAACAAACAGTTGTTCAGTTCTGTATACACCTCGCAGATTAGTACATTTTTCAGGAGTTAGTCCTTTAAATTGTTTGTAATGTGTATGCGTTTGAGTTTGGCATTTATAGGTACATTGGCAACCACAAGTTTATGTTAATTCTACATTCAATATCACGTGAATGCAAATATGTTTGATGATCTAATAATTTATATTGGTTGTGAATTTTTAGGAGATGATACGAAATGACAGTCAGCTTATTGTGTTCTTTCTTGACTTGCGTGTTTCATCTTTTGCTTAGTTTTGTGACTTCAGTTTTTGTTCTCACATTCTGATTGTTAGTTGAAAAGCCAAAGCACACTCTTTCACTGAAGGCTGATTCTACATGCTCTGATTCTACATGCTGAATTGGGCAAACTCCCTCTGTCGCAAGCCTGACAAAAGGTGACCTGCAAAACACACCAAGCAAACTAGCCTGACAGATGCCAGTGTTTCCCCTACCATTATATAAGGGAGGCGCCCCGCCCTCCCAACGGCTGTACCCACCCCCCTTGAAGTCACGTTAATTGTATTTTATATATAAAGCGCCAGATCACAACTTTTTTAATAAACAAGCTAAATAGCCATGTAATATCTTATTTACACAACAGCATGTAATATCTGTTCTGCTTCACAGCAGCTAAAATATATGCAGATGCAGACATCCCAAGTCTCCCGGAAGCTCCCGGTGTCTCCCGCAAATGCATAGAGACTCCCGGATGCCCGCAACTAAATGATAATCTCGCAGAAAATCGTGCGTCTTCTGCCCGGTCCTCCAATACGTCCCGCATCCTTCCCCGCTCTTCAGATACGTCGCGCACATCCCATGCTGTGAGGGGTGTAGCGGACGCAGGACGAAAGTGAAGAGCGGGGGGTTTTCGCGGACGCAGGACGCAAGTGAAGAGCGGGGGGTTTGGTTTGGGTTGGGGAGTCGCGGAAGGAAGTGAAAGTGAACAGCGGACGGGAGAGGAGGGCGGTTGAGGAGGGGGATTGGTAAAATGAGGTGCTGGATCAGATTTCAGAGGTGCCTGATCCGTATCTGGCATGTTCGAGCACAAATTAAGTCCTGGGTCTAAGCATTATGCTGTGTTCACACCAGACGCGGAACGGGCGGCTAAATCGCGCTATTCGCGAGTAAATAGACGCGTGAACATTTGAGTTTACTCGCTTCATTCGCGCGTCAGACTCCGCTTCATTCGCACGTCAAACTCCGCTTCATTCGCGTGTCAAATTCACTTCAGAACAGATGCGGATTCGCGTCATGGGCCGGGCTTCTGTCTGCCGGGTGACTGTAGCTTCGTTGCTAAATGGCTAACATGGATTTTATTGATAAAATAACTGTTTATGTGCTTTATGAAGGCTGTAAAACAGCGTCGATACGTTTGGAGCAGTGTCTGAGTCCACTAGATACTTTCAGAGGTGCACCCGGCTCTGTGAGCTCATAAGCTCCTCCAGAATCTTAACCTGGATGACGGAGGCTTTCAGCGGTGCTTCTGACTGAGCCAAGCCCAGTTTGATGAACTGTTGTCGGTGTCGGCTGGAGGATTTCCCTCGGACACTAACAACAGGTGCTACATCACAGTCATGCCCCCACAAGAGCAAGCTCCTGACTGGTTAACGCGCCGCGAATGTCCGCAGAAGTTTAGATTTTTGAACTCAATCGATTTGCACGTTAAGCGCGTCAAACGCTTAATTCGCGCAGCGCCATTTGCGGGTATCGCGCCATCCGCACCTCGCCATTCGCGTCATTCACGCCGCACTATTCGCATGTATCGCGCTGCAGGATGCCTATTCGCACGTTTGCATTGACTTAACATTTAAATCACTCGCGCTTGACGCTTCTTCCGCGTCTGGTGTGAATGCAGCATTACATTTGTTAGGTTAAATGAATAGAGCAGTAAAGATATCGCGAGTGCAAATCTCTCTCGCTCTCGCTCGCTCTCTCTCGCTCTCTCTTGCTCTCTCTCACTCTCTCTCACTGAGAGATCTGCTGTCAATAGTTTGGAGACGAGCTAAATATTTGAATGGTCCCGCATGTATTTAGGCCTTTTCACATATAACAACTGAAAGTTCTGTGTTTTGACAATATTGCAAGTCCACTAAAAGCTGGCTGGAATTATTAGATAACTTTTTTAACATGAATATTTAATAATTTAACTTCTTGTAATACACTCATTGCTATAAGTAGTTTATGGGCCTATTTCCTTTAGTAAAGATGTATTAGATTTATAGATGTGCATTTTAACTAATTTTCATTT
This sequence comes from Danio kyathit, assembly GCA_903798195.1. NCBI lineage: Eukaryota > Metazoa > Chordata > Actinopteri > Cypriniformes > Danionidae > Danio > Danio kyathit. Next base: position 49,086,553 of record LR812525.1, read on the forward strand.
TTCATCATTTGCAATGTTTCCAAATTGCATTGTTTGTAATTTTTCTGTGGTGGTTCATTCTGCTTTGGTAACCCCTGATAAATAAGGCACTAAGCTGAAGTAAAATGAATGCATTAATTATTTTCTGTAAAGCTGCTTCTGGCCATGACATGTTCACAACTTATTTTTTATAAGAGACATGTTTAATAAACGTCTCAATAAATGGGCCAGACATTTCTGACTTTCCATACTAAGAGGCTCAGGAAATGTTCTTCCAGAAGCCCATCAAGATGCATTGCAGTGACAAAACCTGCACAGTTTGTGAATAAAAAAAAAAATATATAAAATAAATTAGGGATGCTCCGATCGATCGGCCGAAGATCGGTATCGGCCGATAATCACATTTTATGACTCGATCGGTACTCGCTAACTTGGCCGATCTTACGAACCGATCACAATTGATGACGTCAATGCGTGAGGACGTACACGATGAGTGGGGACGTAAATGTTTTGGCGCCGCAGTCATGTCATCACCGGTGTGGATTTATTATGACGTTTCGAGAAACAATGAAAAATTCGCTAATTGCCGTTTATGTTCCAAAGAAATCTCACGTGGAGGAGCATCATCCAAAACAATAATACAATTAATACAATTAATACAACGAACCTGATTCGGCACTTAGGAACGAGCCACCGCGAGTCCTATGGTGAATACGAAAAACTGTCGACTGCAAAAAAGGCAACAGTAACTAGTAATGCGACTCTCACTCAGCCATCCATTACAGACATTCTGAAAAAACGCGAACTGTACACACCAGACAACAAGAAAGCTAAGGATATAACCGCGAAGATAATGGAATTTATATGCATTGACAACCAGCCTCTGTCAGCCACAGAAGACATTGGATTTAAACGCCTCATTGAACATCTTGAACCACGATATCAACTGCCACGGCGCAAATATTTTACTGATGTTGAAGCATCAGAATCGGCATTGGTATCGGCCGATCAGCATGACAAAAAATCGGTACTCTGTATCGGTGGCAAAAATCCTGATCGGAGCATCCCTAAAATAAATGTTAATTTATAATTTACAAACGGTTGTACAGTTCAAATAGTTGTTCAGTTATTTACTGCTGCCCCCCTGCCACCCAACCCAAAAAAAACAAAAAACTGTAAACCTAGGGGAAACACTGGATGCTATGACCCAACAGCTGACCATCGAATTGGTGTGTCCCGGCCTGTAATTAGTGTATCCTTGAATTGAATCCTGCAATTTAAATGCAGTCTCAATTGAATTTAGGTTTGATTTTTCATTTTTGAAAGCTCTTATATTAAACAACTTTAAACCAATATTTTTAGCTGTTTTATGTATTTCCGTGTGTCTTTTGGACACCTGGCTTTAACTTGTGTTGTGTGCAGATATGTTCTTTTGAAAATAAGATGAGTGAAGAGCATATCAGAGTCGCATTGTATCTTTAGGAAAGGAAATCAGGTCTGTGTGTGTGTGTGTCTCATCGACCTGCGGAGTCACTAATGAACTGCTTCATCCATCATGAGCCCACCTCTCATTAATAATCCACCTCTCTCGCTTACTTTCTCTTTCCCCAATAACTGCTCTCATCCTTTCTGACCTCATTTCTCATCTCTTTTCCTTTGTATCCCACATTCTTACCATCTTTTTTTGCCCTGCCTGTTCCCTTTGCTTGGGGACAATAGGAAAGTCTTCCACTCTGTTGGTGCCTTTAGTGGGAGGAGTCAAGCGGTCTTAGTTTTGATTGACAGCACTGTGTGTGACTTCAGAGGCTTTGTCGCAGTGCTGAGGGAAAAGAGGGCAGGGGGTTCATTCATATGAAGGACCCTCAGTGTAATCCTCAGAAGTCTGAGGAGGAAGGGGGAAACGTTCTGCTTTAATTTGACTCTGGTTTCAGAATGACTTTTTGTTATGTTTTTGTTCCTATCAAACAAAGAGGAACAAGACGTTTAGTGTTTGGATTTATAGTGGGTTTCCCCTTTTCTGTGTGTTTGTACATATGTGCAATCACCTTTCAGGTTTCTTGGCTGTGCTACTGGTGTAGTCAAGCCCACGATCTCTTGTGTCGTCTCTTTCTTCAGAGTTGAAAAGAAGAAATATCTCAGAGCTTTGTTTGGCCACTCCTCCCCCCATCCTTTTGCTCAGAGACTGTGAAAGGGCTATTCTGGCCAAACTGCATTTTTAAAACTTTGTTGCTCTATTAATACTGCATGAGCTTTTACAATCAGTGACTTTATTACTGATAATGCACAGGAGATTGGTGTTTTAAGCTTTTGCATTAGGTGAACTTGATGTGTGACCCGCCCTGTGACACTTTACAATTTGACACTAAACAATCATTGAAGGAAAAACTGGGCACAATGTCCTTAAATTACAAAGGAAAAATAAGAAAGAAGTATAATATACATGGTAATAAATTTATTTTGTTGAATTGGTTGTAAATAATTTAAGATGTGTTTAATCATAATGTGGGAAATGGCTTTCTCCTGTCACATTCAGTTGCACATTCAGTCATTTTAATTTGCGATATATTGAAATTACATTACATTACATTAACCATGTATATTAAATAAAATAGTTTCAATTCCAAGTGCCAGTGTTTGGCCATGTAACATTTTGGACATGATAATTATAAAATCTTAAATATTTAGCTACCTCATATCTACTTTTTATATTTTTTATGGAGTTTCTGCTGTTTCTGTGAGATGTCAAATGTTGGAGGTCACTGTTTGATAATTTTTAATTTTTTAGGGATTTATTGCAGCTCCTGCTTTGAAATAACAGAGAAAGAGTAGAGGTAAAGGCATCTTTTTAACGTCACGTATTGCAGTGTTCTAGTTCATGTCTTTTTGGTTCATAAAACATTACTGCCTTGTAGTCTTCTCTGTAAGACTACTCATCTCTGTTTCAAGGATGAAATGATGTTGAGTAATGTTGGGGACAAAGGGGTTAGCTGTAATGGTTTAATTGGAGAAAGTCACAGGGTAAGCAGTCACTTGACTAACACACAGCAGCCTCTGTATTGACCTGGACTCCTGAGCCAACATATCCTTCTTATTTTTCCCTTCGTCTTGCTCCTCCTATCTAAATGTGTTGGATGCTTGGATGCCTTACTTTTAAGAGAAATGTTAGCTTAAGATCAGTATGTGTATATGCCACACATATACTAGAAAAGTAAAGGTTGTGACTTTTTTTTTTTGCCTTCTGGTTGTAATCTCTGTAAAGTGACCTTGAGTGGCTGTTGCATAGGAAGAGAACAGCAGCACTCACTTTCTCATTAGGGATAATTTCCCTTGTGCTTAGTGTGTGTGTGTATAAAGGTTCAGCTTGTGATTTCTTTGCCTTGAGTGGTACCAAGCTGAACTGCAAAAATGATGAAATGCACCTACATCGTTTCACCTTAAAGGTGCTGTATGTAAGTTTTTGACTCTTCTAAAGCATAAAAATACAATAATATGTGTGCAGATATTTAAGAAACATCCCAAGTGAACATACTTGTTTAACTGACAAACAATGCTGAAGTCAGATATTCTGCTTTGAAAATGTTTTTTTCCGTGCCGGAACGATGTCTTTGTTTAGGTAATTTTCACATGCACATGCCAGTTTACCCAATTATAATTCAGCACCCCGGGTTGCCTTGTTGGAAAACAGCATATTTCATTCATTCATTCATTCATTCATTCAGAAAGACTCTGAAAGCATGCGTCCATGAGCGAAATGCTACAGTGTAGTGGAAAGTATCAGATGTCAAAATGAGACAGATTCAGTTCCACATGACGTTAATTAGCAAATGACATAAATATTAGGAACGTGAGCAGGTTACATCGCGTGTCCTAACAACACGCTGTGACGAGATTGTTATGAGTGATGAGCCATTTGGCTGTTTGCACCACAAAACACGGCAGAAATTTAAATACAGCCTTTCAGAAGCACAGAATATGCACTCACTCACAAAACGGTAAGGTTTAGAATCTATTTAATAAATGTTAACCCTCTTTAACATCATTAAAGGTGAAGTGAACTTTCTGCTTTCAGTATATGGTAATACACGTCATGTAAAATGCATTCAAACTCGCATTGTTAGCATTTAGCACTGAATAAAGCACACGAGGCTTACCTGAGGTGATCTGTCATAGGTTTCTGTTGTTCAGCTGTGAGAAATAGAAGCCGCTTCTAATAAATCAATTCGAGGTGTTGGTTAGAACCAAAACTCCTTTTAATATGGAGAATATTCCCTCAATCGCGTGTTGTTGCTTTTATTTAGAACACAGTTTAAAATCCCTCAAACTGGCAACCCGGCGTACCTTTATTATGATTCAGGACTGCAATACCTAGTTCAACCACTGGGTGTCAAACTTACATACTGCACCTTTAACTCACACTCATGTGATGTTTGTCAGGATACTCTGAGAAGTATCTTTGTCTAGTGAACTGAGATAGAAAAAAGTAATCTTACATGAATATAGTGTATATTATTGTTTATAGAGGATGTGTTAGAGGAGTAATGGAAAATAATTATTGCCATTTTATCATCTTTATCCACAGTGTTTTTTAATATCATAGTTTTATTTACATTTTTACTTTTTTATGATAGAGGGTCACGGTAGTCAAACTGGTTTTTGCCGTGATTTCCATGGTCTATAGACATAATATGATACTGTGGAAGATCAATGGTGAAATGTAATTATATCTGATATGTAACAGAATCAGTTGCCAACTCAGTCTCACTTTCAGAACATTTCCCATTTCATTACACAAGTGCTTTGTTGGTAAAAATCCATTGACCTTAGACTCATGTCATACTGTTATAATTTACAATTAATTGCAGTTACTATACTAATACGATGGTTATTGGGCGATACTGTTCATTGATCGTTCTGTCATCACTCTGTGAGATCAGAGGGAGATGGCATCTTATTTACTTTAGCTTGTTTGTCTATTTAAATTATTATTTGTTTATTTAAATATTGCATTTTGTAAGTATGGATGTTCATTTCATAAATTTCCTCCAGAGCTTACTAAATTAGATGCTGGTGCAATTGCTTGCATTGATGCCTGGGTTTGATTTGTTGAAGATTTGCTTGGTTGTAGTTTTGATTAGTAATGAATATATTTATAAAACACTTTATTTATATTTTTTCTATTGCTGTTGTTTTGTAGAAGTACATTTCTTTTAAAGTGACACTGTGCTTTGTCTGGTGAATTTTCATGGCTTATATAAACCCACTGACTTTACAAACATGCAAATGCATGATGTAAATCCACTTATACTTCTGCATTGCCAAAAAACCTATAACTGTAAGTATTGAATGCATATTTTATATACAGTTGAAGTCAGAATTATTAGCCCCCCCTGTTTATTTTTCCCCCCAATTTCTGTTTACTGGAGAAAAGATTTATTCAACACATTTCTAATCATAATAGTTTTAATAACTCATTTCTTATAACTGATTTATTTTATCTTTGCCATGATGACAGTAGATAATAATTGACTAGATATTTTTCAAGACAATTCTATACAGATTAAAGTGACTTTTAAAGGCTTAACTAGGTTAATTAGGTTAACTAGGCTGGTTAGGGTAATTAGGCAAGTTATTGTATAAAGATGGTTTGTTCTGTAGACTATTGAAAACAAAATTAGCTTAAAGGCGCTAATAATTTTGTCCTTAAAATGGCTTTTAAAAAATTAAAAACTGCTTTTATTCTAGCCAAAATAAAACAAATAAGACTTTCTTCAGAAGAAAAAATATTATTAGACATACTGTGAAAATTTCCATGCTCCGTTAAACATCATTTGGGAAATATTTAAAAAAGAAAAAAAATTCAAAAGGGAGCTAATAATTCTGACTTCAACTGTGTGTGTGTGTGTGTGTGTGTGTGTGTGTGTGTGTGTGTGTGTGTGTGTGTGTGTGTGTGTGTGTGTGTGTGTGTGTGTGTGTGTATTAGTGATGCAACAATACAGTTAGCCTACGGTTCAATACATACCTCGGTTTTTTAACACGGTTTTCGGTTCGGTTTTGATGGTTTGACACATGTGTTTGTTTGTTTTTTGTTATTCTATGCTTAATGCAATAGGAGAAAAAATAAAAACAATTTATTGCAATACAACTTTATTTTACTTAAAAGCCAAGAAACGTACACTAGTTCCTGGTGTATTGTATAATAAAAAAATGAACACGGAAATCTCACAGCTGCTGGTACCCCATGTACAAACTGGGGAACACATAAATTCTTGCATTTTGAAAATAAACATACATGTGAAGTTAATAAACATAAATTGACCATTTCAAATAAACATTTGTAAGTGTCTCTTGGAAACAGTTGGGTATGTTTGCTGGGAAGATTCAGCGAGGGATTGGAGGACTTTATTATGTTCTCTGCTATCCTGCCTTCAGACAGGGATATTTCTGGTTGATAGCTCGGAGATGTGCAGTCATGTTGGAAGTGTTTCCGTTTGAGTAGGCTATACGTAGGGTTGGACGGTATGGCAAAAATTGATATCACGATATATTTCTTAATTTCGGTCGATACGATATATTTCCGATACCGATATGGACAATATTAACAAGCCTTAAAAAAACTGGCAAGAACGCACACAATGAATATCTGTACCCACAAATGTCTGCAAACTGAATTTGCAAAGTCTATAATAACATCCAGGCTCTTATAAATAAATAAAAAACCGTACAAAAAAATTAATGTTCACTTTTTATTTGTATTTAGCCTTTACAAACAAGAAATGTGAAATAAACTATCAAATAAATAAAACTCTCAGACTCAGCTTATTTATATATATAAGCTGAGGATTATATCTGTCTATTTATATTTGTGTATAATTAGCTAATTAAAGATTTAACATAAACTATTTCTTATTTATTTTATAGTTTATTTATATCGACTAATATTTTATATTATTTTATATAACACATTTTTATTATTTAACAGATTTAATACCTCTATTAATCACATTCTTTCTATTTTTATCAGCTTTGCAACAACCTGATTCCTGATAAATATTTTATTTTGTTATTATATGTTATTTTGTATGTTTGCGCGAGTGCTATATGCCAGCATGCAGCTAGTTTGTGTATAATGTGAGTGTTCATTTGGGTGTTTATGCGACGATGGATATGCAAGGATCGAGTTTGTGTACCTGTGTGTGTATATGGGTGTATGCATGCATCAAGTTTATATGTATATGCGCAAGTTTCATACATGTTTTGAACATTCAATAATATAGGTGTATATGCACGTCACGTGTTTTATGTATGTGTTGATAAGCGAATTTCAATCCTACACGGCGCCTCATAGCATCTGTGTTTGCTTCATTGCCTTCTCTTCTGAAACCGCTGGTTTCGGTGTCGGGGAGGTTGGCTTAAACTTTTATGATGCCTCATCTTCTCACTCCCTGCATGTTTTATCGGGTGAAACAGATTTGATGTGTTCCCGTTCATTCGTATCTGTAGCTAAAAATTTCTGCGATGGTCACTGAGCTTAACCAACTGTTTAGCGCCGGCAGCGCGTGTCAGTGATGTACGTCATTACGCAAGTGACATGTTGCCTCTTCACTGCCACTCACCATGGCCGTGGAATGATTGTTAAGCGCCCCCTAACTCTAGAGCATAGTTATTGGATGTATACACGCGGGGAGGAGTTTCCTCAACTCAGCTACAGGCACACACATACAGTCAATTCGGCGAGAAATGAAACGCACAAATTATTTAAACGTAAAACCGATGGATGTCGTATCGAACGGTTCAATATTGTATTGAGAATTGTGGCATCACTCATATATATATATATATATATATATATATATATATATATATATATATATATATATATATATATATATATATATATATATATATATATATTCTTATAATATACACAGAAAGAATATATATTCTATATTCTTTCTGTGTAATGAATGTGAGGAATAGTTCAATGTTAAATTTATGTTATGATGTTTTCACGCTAGGCTCATTTAGAGCGTTACACACCATTGAAATGGTGTGTAATTGCCCTAATCCCATGTGACTTGCGTAAATATATTTTGGTGCACTTTGCCATGTAAAAATGAACCAAACCAAGAAAAAATGTGACTTCGAAACAAATTGTACAATGATCTGCAGTTCTGAAGACACTCTTAAGCCCGATTCATACTTTTGGGTCAAGATCTCCATACCCCACGGTGCATCCACTGCACTTAGCCAACACCATTGTGAGCATTTCTACAATCTGTATGTTGTCTGTTTTGCTCTGCAGTAATACTTCCAAAATGCTAGTAGGCTGTATTGCTCGGACAATGAATTGAAGCCTGCTGTCCGTACGTTTTGACAGAGCACTCTGTGTGCCTGCAGTTGAAAAAAATCAACAATGTCACACGATCCAAAACTAAGACGAATGCTGGTGTAATATAAATCAAACACATTTCATGAAGAAAGATGCAGGAACCGGCAAACGCTCAACAACTTGAATGATAAAATAAATAAAGTATCGATCCAGAAGTCCTCCGCTAATTAAACACTCCTGCCATCAGCCTCACTCTACACCCATGGCTCTCAGCCCCGCCCACACTTGTCAAAGCCATACCAAGCCGGCCAATCACAAATCTTGTGCTCCGCATCATTGTGATGTGTAGTTACATTTTATAAGAAGTGTGCATCAGGGTATTGCGAAGGGTATGCAACTGTCTTACACCGTGACTGGACCTACCGCATGCACTCAATGCAGAAGTGTAAATTACCCTTTAGTCACCTGTTGTATGTTTAGCGGGAGATGCAAGCATCAGAGGCACATAGCACATGTTTAACCGGAGCCAGTTCAGATGCAGGCGACTCGGATAGATTACTGGACAGTGAAAAGAGTGTCTTTTTGAGTGCTGCTGATTGGTAACTATATGGTATTGGTCTTGCCTGGCATTTGGCTGCAGTGATGAATGGGCCGCTTTGTGTGTGTTTATAATCAGGCCTTCACTAGAGAGCTTCCTCCCCCTAATGGACCTCACAGCTCCCACTTAGGACGGCCCGACTAGCAGTCAACAGTCAGGCCGATGCTCTGCCCCTTGGCCAGCATGTTGATTATTGAATGAAGTTTACACTGGTATGTGTTCTGTTGGCCTCTGTGTGAGGCCATCTCCTCGTTGTCCAGAGTTTTATGAGATGATGCGTGTAGTTTTAGCCATGTGTCATCATACCACTTGTTTTCAATTATTTCAGTCTTGTATGCAGCTGCTGTAGCAAGTTTATTGCTATGTATGTGTATTTTGGTCTCGTTTGTAACCAAGCTCACGTATCCCATCGGTTAGTCATGTGATACGTGTCACCTGCTTCTGTGGTGATGATAGCAGTGCCTTCAGCTGCCCGCAATGAACTCAGAGGTAAACCATAAAGGACTGCACTTCCTCTCAGGTGGGGGATGAGCTGTTTACATCGGCAAACATTACTTGCATAGGAAATGTCAGTATTGTAGCATATAGCAGCACTTCTTATCCCCTTTTGACTCCAAGTCTTCTTGTTGTCCACAGCAATATTCGATGGCTCCTCCACATGTAGGCTAATGGGTTGCCTCTAAAATATTTACTAAAAAGAAGAAAATTTTGAAATTTAAAAAACTGGTATTGTCCATAGATTAGATTAAGATAAAACTAAAGTAAAAAAAAAAAAAATTATATATATATATATATAGATGAGCAATTCCAGCGTTATGGATGTGACATTTGCCGTAAAAACTCAAAATATAAATTCACAAAGAAAGTATACATTAACGAGATATTGAAGCAACTGTTTATATTCTGCAAAACAACTAACCACAGAGTTATAGGATCAGAAAAATATCCATCTGTAAACATTTTTAATATTTTAAATGTGGAAAATAAACATGCGTTATGGACGTGACAAAGTCTGAGTTTACAGTATACAACATATTTTGTGGAAATTCTCTGAATTAAACTGCACAACCCAAAAGAAATAAAGCTAATCAAAAGGATAAGTGTCGGCTCACTATAGAACATTTGTTTGACATTTTTGCATTTATGAGGAAAAAGTGTCGTTATGGATATGACACTTTTCTGTTATGGGTGTGACAGATGTGAAATTGCCACTTGTGTGACTTTGATAAATCAAATATAATAGTTTAAAAACACTGACAGATACATTTTTGAGTATTTCTAAAGTACTGTAAAATACTTGCTTACACAAAAAATGTAGAAACGGTTTCGCTATTTTGGTGAAAATAAAAAAATCTTCTGTCTTTCACGAGTTGAACGAACGTCTCAAACGCGATAGAAGTAGACTCGAAAGGAACTAATCTTCTACTCTACCTGCATGAATGTGCACGTGCGCAAATGAACTAATCATTCCCTGAGAGGACTCATCGTTTTCGAGTCATACAAAAGATCAGTTCAAAATGATTGCCCTGTCAGATGTGGCATGCACTCTCATTCCCATACAGCAGAGAGTGGCTGTGTGGAACTCCACCATGCGCAGTTCAGAGAGCAGAAATTTGTAAATGCGCAACCATGTAGAAACAGAAATGACATGCTGTTGTGTAAATAAGATATTACATACAGTTGAAGTCAAAATTATTAGCCCCCCTGTTTCTTTTTTTTCCCCAATTTCTGTTAACGGAGAGACAATTATTTTCAACAAATTTCTAAACATAAGTTTTAATAACTTATTTCTAATAACTGATTTATTTTATCTTTGCCATGATGACAGTAAATAATATTTTACTAAATATTTTTCAAGACACTTCTATACAGCTTAAAGTGACATTTAAAGGCTTAACTAGGTTAATTAGAATAACTAGGCAGGTTAGGTTAATTAGGCAAGTTATTGTATAATGATGGTTGTTCTGTAGACTATCGGAGAAAAAAAAAATCTTAAAGGGGGTAATAATATTGACCTAAAATGTTTTTTAAAAATTAAAAACAGCTTTTATTCTAGCCCAAATAAAACAAATAATAAGAAGAAAAGTTATCAGACATATAATGAAAATTTCCTTGCTCTGTTAAACATGATTTGGGAAATATTAATTAATATTAATTCTGATTTCAACTGTATGGCTATTTAGCTTGCATTAAAAGAAGTTGTGATCTGACACTATAGAAAATAAAATGAACTTGACTTCAAGGGGGGTGGGGAAAGGCGTTAGGAGGCCAATATAATAGTAGGGGAAACACTGGTATTATAGTTATATCTGTACATCCAGTGATTCATTGATAAGATTATAATAATTTATTTTTTATTTTGGTTAATTATGTATTTATTTATTTTTTAGTATTATTAATTTATAGTATGTATATGTATATAGTAATTCAACTGCATTCAAACTTTAAACTTTTTTTAGTTTAGGCTGCTGCTTTTTTCTTTACTTTTTAATCTCATTCATTCATTTTCTTTTCGGCTTAGTCCCTTTATTAATCCGGGGTCGCCACAGCAGAATCAACCGCCAACTTATCCAGCACATTTTTACGCAGCGGATGCCCTTCAAGCCGCAACCCATCTCTGGGAAACATCCACACACACTTATTCACACTCATACACTACGGACAATTTAGCTTACCCAATTCACCTGTACCGCATTTCTTTGGACTCTGGGGGAAATTGGAGCACCCGAAGGAAACTCACGCGAATGCAGGGAGAACATGCAAACTCCACACACAAACGCCAACTGAACCAGCCGAGGCTCGAACCAGCAACCTTCTTGCTGTGAGGCGACCGCACTACCTACTGCGCCAATGCGTCGCACACTTTTGAATCTGCCTGTTACTAATTTCAGCCTTTTCAGTTCATTGCTAAAGCAAGCTAGTTTAAGTCTTTTATTTGTATCAATGAAATGTATCTATATTTTTCATATTTGGATGTTTTTTCAGTGAATATGTCAAAGTGTTCAACATCTGCTAATGCAGTTTATGACAATATATAGAGCATTAACTCTAAATATATTTGACAATTTCAGATGTGATTTATTTCCTTGACTTTTTCTAATTGTAAACACCACACTTTAACTAGGCTACTCATTTAAGACTATTCTGGTTCTTCATAGTCAAACAAGAAAGTAAATGAAGTCATCTTCAGTTCCCCTAGGATGTCTGCTGAAGCCCCCCTTGTGACCCTGGCCCCCAGGTTGACAACCACTGCCTTTTATAGAGGTGGTAACTGTAGTACTGTTTATTCAACCGTTTTCAGTTACTTTTCCCACAATCATGTGCTGTTCTCATCCTTTATTTATATTTTGCATCCATCTTCTCTTTTTACAGAGGGTTTCTATGTTTTGGCCTTGTGTGCAAGTGAATCAGAATTCCAGTTCACAGACACAAGCAACCAACCACACACACACACACACACACACACACACACACACACACACACACACACACACACACACACACACACACTGCAGTATCAGCCTTGTTCTTGGCAGTACATAGTAAACCCTCTGTTGGTGCTGTTCAGTGGTCAGCCCAGCATAAAAAAGAAAAGGGTATGAAGGGCCGCAGAGGCAGGAATGCATTAAATGTGACCCGCTAACAAGCGAGCTCTTGATAGAGGAGCATAACATGGAGATACAGACACGCACATGTTTGCCTGCTCATCCCATAATTGTTAGTGTTTTAGAGAATCGTGTGTGGATGAGCATGGGTCATATTCAGTGGTCATTAGTTTCTTTTCTGACTTGATTTTAACATCTTGCAAATTTTAAATTCACAGGTCATCCCAATGTTTTACCAACATTCGCAATTAAAGCAGAGAAACGAGTGTATAATCTAGTGTAGATTGTTGTACTTCTGCTGTTTTTCACCATGAGGTTTGTGTAGTAGTTTGTATCTGTGTGTCTTATTTTCACCCTGATTTCTGCAAATAATCCACATATGATGTTGTTAGGCTAAAGCAGGATGGGCAAACTTGATCCTGGAGGGCCGGTGTCTCTGCAGACTTTTGCTCCAATACTAGTCAAACCCACCTGAACACACTAATCAGTGTCTTCAAGATCACTAGAAAGCTGCAGGCAGGTGTGTTTGATTAGGGTTGGAGCAAAAATCTGCAGGGACACCGGCCTTTCAGGATCAAGTTTACCCATCCCTGGGCTAAAGCATAATGTATGCATTTACATCAGACACCAGCCTGTTTTAATGTCTGCTGCAATAACCCATTTAGTGCTCTTACAGGACAGTTCCTGCAGAATTCCTGCAGAAAATATTTTTTTCAAAAAGTGTTACTTTATTTTCTGCAAAATAAAATAACTTGGAAATAACAAGCGGAAGATTCATGAAACCCTCTTACCTTTGGAGGAGATTTACTGCTTATCACCGTACTTTCCTTGCATGATGTGCAAGACAATCGAGCTTTTGCTATATTTACTAATTTTTTAAAATTATTGTTTAGCCCTAATGTTTGATATTTATAGCCATTGACATCCATAGTAGAGAATGTCTCTGAAACATTTTAAAAACAGGTTTAGGGCAAATGGAGGGAGAGTAAATGATGACAGGATTTTTTTTCAGTGAACGATCCATTTAAAGAAGCACTTAATGGTTATATAACTTTCAAAATGGGAAAAGATTACATAGCTGTTATTGGACAATAACCGTTTTCAAGGTTTACTGTGGTTTGGAAAAGTCAAGGTTTTGAAACCACCAAAGTTTTCTGCTATACTGTTCCTACGGTATGTGTAAAAAAAAAGTTTATTTTATTTATTTTTTTAGGACAACAGTATCTCCAGCAGAAAAGATACCTAAAGATGTCATTTTAAATTGTAGAGAAATCTGTGTTTTTGAAACTAATGAAGACAGCAGAAGTCAATGATTCATTTGAATTATTTAGCCTGACATGTTTACTGCTACAGTACAATGTTTTAAATGTTTCTCAAAAATAATTTTATTGTGTTTAAAGGGGATTTTATTTTTTATGTAAAAATAACATATTTTAGAGCAGTAATCACAATATTGTGAAACCGTGATATTTTTATACATCATATCATATGGCCAGAATCTTACACCAGCCAATGCCTAGCTGTTATTAGACAAATCAGTAGCCTGCATCTCCCTTGATGAATTGGTCTGACCAGTGTGTAATTGAGTTTTGCCTAACTTCAACCCTTTCTTTCTCTTTCAGCCCTTCTTCAGACTGCACAATTTGCGAAAGCTGGGCCTCAGTGACAACGAGATTCAAAAATTACCACCAGACGTTGCCAACTTCACGCAGCTAGTGGAGCTTGACATCTCTAGAAATGGTATGCAAACTCTTGTGCCATCTAGAGTTATTTACACACACATTCTTGCACATCCTGTGTGGCACTTGAAGGGTTCTATACCCAGACCACTTTAATGTTTTCTTTAAGCCACATCTATTTAAAAAGTGTACATCAATTTCAACACCCAATTGTCTTTGCATGTGCCTCACACCGCCTGAGGCACTTTCACTGTTCCTCTCTGGATTGATCGTGGGAATGTTCAGCGTGTTGCTATGTATTTAGACTATAGCGTGTTATATATTCTGCAACTCAGCAAATGAAGCGACTCCTGCTGGGCTCAGATCCTGTGCAATGCATAGGAACATACAGACAGCTCACCACAGACAAATCATCCTCTCCTCCCGTTCATTCAGGCCATCTGGTAGACATTATTAAGAAGCCTGAAATAGTGCTCAGTTTGTCATGACACTGCTTTCAGTATATCTTGCTGACTGTGGCTTTCTCACTCTTTCTCTTGTCAGATATTTCTGAGATTCCCGAAAATATTAAATTCTGCCAGTCTTTGGAGATTGCGGACTTCAGCGGAAACCCCTTGACCAGGTTAGTGCATTGGAACAACCCACAAAGCATTAGGTAATTAATAATATAATAACACTAATTCTGAGATGGTTAAGGCATTTTAGAATGACCAAAACAACATTTCACATATTTTACAATGTGCTCAGCATGCTGGTTTGTCTATTCACATACATCTTTATCATCACAATAGCAAAATCACACTTTTTTAATGCGCATACTGGAGTTTGTTAGGTAAAAGTGTTTCCATCGTAGTTAATGCTCATCGTATCGAATAAAAAGTTTAACCTACTCCGTTATGTGCATGTTTTTTTAATACACATTTTCAAAACTTGTGTGCATCTTGGCCTTTCCATCAACCGTTTTATGCGCATATCCAAAATGCGCATAAAATAGGTGGATGAAAACATAGCTACTGATGCTATAGAGTAGGCATGGGACGATAACCGGTTTCAAAAGTCCGTTTGAAAAAAAAAAAGTTTTAAAACCATTAATTTTCTTTTCAACCGTTCCTACTGTATATGTAAAGTTTTTTTTTATATACAAATGTTTTATTTAGTTTTTTTAGGGCAACAGTATTTCCACATCAAAAAAATTTACTGGTCAGCCCACGATTCAGCATACATCTTAGAAAAAAAAAACACTTGTAAATCAACATCCAAGCATGCTATAGACCTAATCAAAGACGCCTTTTCAAGTTGTAAAGAAATCGACAGTAGAGGATAGATGAAGATAGCAGAAGACAAAAATGTATTTGTATTATTTAGCTTTTAGTTTCAAAATATTTCATATTTTTCTTAAAATAAACTATATTGTGTGTAATGGGGAAAACGTTGTTGTTTTTACCCAGACATTTAAAAAAGAACACATTTTAGAGCAGTAATCATATTATTATCATATTATACTGTCAGAATCTTATACTGGCCCATGCCTAATAGAGTGACGCTCACTCTCCTACTCACAACCGCACGATAACATGTAGTTGCCTTGGAAATTTTTCACAGTCTGTAAATCAGCTCCATTTTTATGATTTGCTGCCAAATGACCACACGAGTTTTTTAATCTCGCATGATTTATATTTGCAACTTGGTTCAAGCCAATCTCCATGCTGTGTGTATGGAATTATCTATAATGTATAGAAGTATCTGTACTAATAGTACAAAAGCATGTATAATCTTTGGATTTTCTAAAATTAAAAAAGAGAAAAATTTTGTTACAAACAGTGGAAAATTACACGTGTTGTTGGTAGGGATGCAACGATTATAGATTTTGGTTGTACAATTATAGTCTGAGGAATAATCACGGTTTCACGATTATCATGATTATTATGTATTCAATAATTTCAAAACACTACTAGCTTAAAAAATCATATGAAAACTACTTATATTTTAAAGTGTTTCATTGGAAATAACAAACTTGTGCGTGCAAAACATGGAATATGTGAACGGACTTTAGGTAATTACCTCAGCCATAGTTAAAATCAGCCTTTAATCACTGTGCATGCGTATTACCCTCGGTGTACAATTTTGGAACTTAAAACTACTGCACAGTTGGCTTTTAGTTGCAGCAGTTTTGTTCTGTGCAGAAACGCAGAAGCCTTTACGATTAATTACTCGTGACGAATTAAATCGTCCTTAAAAGTAAAATTGCCTAATTGTTACATCCTTAGTTGTTGGAGTGTTTGGGGAAAACATTGTTATTTTAATAATACATTTATATAATTTTTCATTATGAAAAAATTGCAATAAATGTATTTGTATAATTTGTATATGGTGTCAATTCTTAGAAATTTGGAATAGGCTAAAATCGGTATCGACAGGTCACACTTTAAAAAAAATTAAAATTGCAATTGATGCATCTCTGATAAGCAGGATGTGAAAGGAGAAGATTTGTACTAAAAAGAGTTTACATATGTTGTGTTAAAATGCTGTAATGTTATTTTTAGAGCAGGTGAGAATGTAGCAGGCTCTTGCCTCTTTCCTCCTTTTTGGGGTCAATAAATTCACACAACCATTGGAGGATGTCAACTTTATTCATCACTTGAGTGCTTCCCACTCTTTATTTACATTAGAGCTGGAAAACGTGCACTGCTAGCGGTAACAGCCTTCACAGGCCAGACCTTTTCCATTGTGCATCTCATTTGTCTCTCTTGGTCTCAGGTTGCCTGATGGCTTCACGCAGCTCCGAGGACTGGCTCACCTATCACTTAATGACGTATCTCTGCAGTCTCTACCCAATGACATAGGAAAGTAAGTTGATAAGCACAAATTCAAAATTGCATAAAATAAATCTTTATGTGGGAACAAAACATGCATTTTCTTTAAATTGTGCTGTGATCAAGTTATTTATTCAAGATGCTGGAAATGACTTTTAAGACCAAAAATAAATCAGACCAAACTAAATTCAGCAGCGTTCATCATGTCACCCACTGTCCATTATACTTAATACCATATATACATAATACCACTGGAATCATTTTAACAAAGTAAATCCAAATTTAGTTCTGAAAGTTTTCTAAAACATTAATACCTAAACCTGATTCTCACCATGAATATAGCCATAGAAGCTGGCATGGTGCTATAAAAAAGACATTGATATAAAATAATATAATAATAATAATATAACATAAAATATTTTATTAGAGTTAGTCTTTTATTTGTAGTCTGCTCTGCAAAAAAATAAAAAATTAAATAGTCACAATGTAACAAAGTAGCAGATCTTTTGTATTGTGAAGCACATTTGAGTGTAATGGATTCCCAAAAATGACAGAGGAGTGGAAGTGTAAATGGTAGTTTTTCATTTTTAACAGATGATTGTGACATTTTTTTTATTTTCATAAACATTACTACAATGTTGTAATTAAACTTTATTGAATGAGGCATGGCGACTCATGGTGCAGTAGGTAGTGCTGTCGCCTCACAGCAAGAAGGTCGCTGGTTCAAGTCTCGGCTGGGTCAGTTGATGTTTCTTTGTGGAGTTTGCATGTTCTCCCTGCATTTGCGTGGGTTCCCTCTGGGTGCTCTGGTTTCCCCCACAGTCCAAAGACATGTGGTACAGGTGAATTGGGTAGGCTAAATTGTCCGTAGTGTATAAGTGTGGGTGGAAGTTTCCCAGAGATGGGTTGCAGCTGGAAGGGCATTCGCTGCGTAAAACATATGCTGGATAAGTTGACCGTTCATTCCGCTTTGGCGACCCCAGATTAATAAAGGGACTAAGCTGAAAAGAAAATGAATGAATGAATGAGGCATTCACAGTAATGGAACTATATAAAATTGATAGAATTAATTAATTTTTATTTCAACTTTTAAAATCATTGTAAGGCAAAGTAAACATCAGGAAAAAAAATCATACATGTTCATTGTACTTGTATAGTTTATATAGTCCAGCCAATAAACACATCGCTAGTTTTATGCAATATATAACAGAAATATTTTTCTAGGAGGCATATCTGTGCATATTCACATCTCACATTTGCATACACACACACATAGTTTTTGGCCACTGTTGATGTCTACAGATGGAGGAGCCCCTTACTCTTCCAAACCAAGTGACACACTTACCATCTGACACCCAGTCTCATCTCTTTCTATTTCTCTCTCTCTCTCTTTCTCAGCTTGTCAAACCTGGTGACTCTAGAGCTGAGGGAGAATCTACTGAAATCTTTGCCCTCGTAAGTACTTTCCCATCAGGCTGCAGTTATTCATTCCGTAGCACTCATGCTTAATGTAAAATAAAAACATACTAATACATGCAAATCAAATGACTAAATGAGAAATGTCTGTGTGTTATTTTCTAGCTCTCTTTCCTTCCTGGTAAAACTGGAACAGCTGGATCTGGGCAGCAATGTACTGGAAGTTTTGGTAAGGAGTCCTGTAATATTTCCTGCAGCCCTAAAGTCAATTTAAATGTGTGTGTGTGTGTTAAATGACGCATACAAATGCATGTCATGTTTTCTGGTTTATTCAGAGCATAGTTATTTCTGAACACCTGAGCACCTTCTGGTGAATCTATCATGTCATGTTGTTTATTTGTTTCATTATTCTTTGCATGCTCAGTTACATAACTTTTTTTTTTTCTTCGTCCTGTCTTTAATCTGCTTTCTTTGTTGTTCTTCCGTTCAGCCTGACACACTTGGGGCGCTGCCCAATCTTCGTGAGCTGTGGTTGGACAGAAACCAGCTCTCCTCACTACCTCCTGTGAGTACAGATAGCTCGTGATTGGCTGATTGTCATCCGAGTCGTCATGTCTGGTTGCTTCTGCACATCTAGTTCAGATTTAAAGCTTGCAGTTCATGCAGATGTTGACTTTTCAAACACGCTTTACCTTTAGTGCGGTTGAATGCAATTGGCATGTGCCTGTTCTGCTGATAATTAGAGTGGAAACTAGAGTGCTTTAATTTGCTTTCGGCTGACTGAAAGATGACCTCTACCTTTAACAGGAGCTGGGGAACCTGCGGCAGCTGGTTTGCTTGGACGTGTCAGAGAACCGTCTATCAGAGCTTCCCACAGAGATCAGCGGCCTTATCGCCCTCACGGACCTGCTGCTCTCAGAAAACCTCCTGGAGATCTTACCGGACAGCATCGGTGAAACTCTATATCCCTCTTCCAAACGTCAATAAAAATGAGCTTTTGCATGCTTTGTTTGAAGACAATAGCTGCATTACAATAAAGGCATTGTTCATCCGTTCAGCTTAAACTCTGTTTCACCTTGTAGTAAACTATGTGCTCTCTAAATTGAGCCAGCAAATTTATAGTGACAGCTTCATATTTACTTGCCATAATTTTTACTTCTGCATTCAGTTGATCTGCATTTATATATATATATATATATATATATATATATATATATATATATATATATATATATATATATATATATATATATATATATATATATATATATATATATATATATATATATAATTATTATTATTATTATCATTAATGTTTTGTAGCACTTCGGTGTAAGTATCATTTACTTCTGGCTTATTACCTGTCTGTTATTAACTGTTTATTAGGAATTATAAAGTATGATCTCATTTTACATCTCTAATCCTAAACCCATCTACTACCTTAATAACTATTATTAAGCAGGCAATTAGTAGTTTATTAAGCTAAATGTCTTAGTTAATGGTTTGTTAATGGTTTATTAATAGCGTGAATTGTATATTACAATAAAGTGTAATCATTTTATTTTGTTCAAATTTTTTTTTTTTTTACACTTCTGATAATGTGTGCAATATTTTGAATACTCTTCTGTTTGCTCTGTTCTGCTGAGGAATGTTCAGTAAATTGAGCGTAACAACACTGCCCTCTAGTGTCCTCAGATTTTTGTCTTGTTATTGGCTTAAAGATTTTGTTTTCATCTGATGTCATTATTTATAACTGCATAATATTATTTTCTGATCTTATTGCGTATGTGATTGAGCACTGAGCACCCATAGAAATTTATATACAGAATATTTCTCTTTCAGGCTCACTTAAGAAGTTGTCCATTTTGAAAGTGAACCAGAACCGCCTTGTGCATCTGACTGACTCTATTGGCGAGTGTGAGAACCTGACAGAGCTCATGTTGACCGAGAATCTTCTGCAGGTAGACAACTCTATACATTCTGACTTCATTTTGCTGAATTGACTTTTGAAATTGTGAGTTTGGTGATTATTTTTTTATTAGATAATGGGGATTATTTTTAGCATAATACAGTGAATTTGTGCAAATTGGTTGGATGTTGGTCCAGAAAGATCTTCATTAACATATTTCATTGTCGAACCTTTATTAATATTTCAAAATTATTTTATTTTTCAGTAGTAATGTCAGGACTTTTGAAAACTCTGTTTTATTTAAAAACAGGTTTACAAAAGGCTAAAATGGTGTAATTTTGTCATTAAAAATTTAGAAAATTATGCAAATGTAAAAATAATGCATAATTAGTACATAATTTCATAGCCAAATTTAATGGGTTTCTTAAAGTGTGCATTGTAAGATGTTGTTGTTTTTTAACTAAAACTCATGCAAACAATCTTTTTTTCCACTCCTGATGCGTGTGCATTTCTGTGTTTGTTGGATATTTTCATCTGAAATCACTTACAAATGAGTCATCAAATAATGCAGAGTCCTAAATTTCAATTGAAAAAGTAAAAAAAAATCTAGAGTAAAGCAGATTGAGGGGGTCCTAAAAACAGCCTGATGCAGAAACTTCCTTGTCCTGTTTTCATTTTCAGTCTCTTCCTCGCTCACTTGGAAAGCTGAAGAAGTTGACCAACTTGAATGTGGACCGAAACCGTTTGAGCAGTGTGCCTGCGGAGCTGGGAGGATGTGTTGGCCTGAATGTGCTCTCTCTCAGAGATAACCGTTTGGGAAAACTACCTCCAGAGCTCGCCAATGCCACTGAATTACATGTGCTAGATGTGGCAGGCAACAGGTTAGAAATGCGTTCTGTAGAAAAAGTCTTCATGTCACAAGTGCTAAATGTGACCTGCTCATCAGAGTTGCAAACAACTGTGTATTCATGTCTCTCTGTCTCCCAGGTTGCAGAACTTGCCTTTCGCATTGGCCAATCTGAACCTGAAGGCCATGTGGTTGGCCGAGAACCAGTCTCAACCCATGCTCAAGTTCCAGACAGAGGATGATGAACAAACTGGGGAGAAAGTTCTCACCTGCTATCTGCTGCCCCAACAACCCTCATCCAGCCTCGGTAAGACACTCTGCCATCCTTTTGGATTAGGGGTGTCAAAATGTATTGTTTCTTCGATGCTCTGTGATGTCTTTCTCACACAAACATACACACACACACACACACACACACACACTGTTGCCCATTTGATCTAGTTTATCCGTAAAATAACATTTCCTCTATCGGCAGTTACAGTGATACTTGTGGATCCAGGCACAAGTGTGTCTGCAGAGCAAGTTTTCTCCACCTCGTCGGTCAGATTGACACCACAGTGTTTCAGTGTCTGTGTCACTGCTCGGTGAACAGCGCTGATAGCTAAAGCCAATCACAGTCATTTATGTTAAGTGTGTGAACAGATTGGCCAATCATAGGCTTTTAAAAACTCACTCGACATTGCTTAAAAAGTCAGCAGGATTATTTATTTATTTTTCTGTATTTGCTAAATGCTCCTATCGTCTGCTGTGCCTGTACTTGAGTGTTGTTTGATAATTCAAAACATGTTTTCATAGAGTAAAATCAAAGCCACAGTATGTATATCTGACTGATTGTATTTAAAGATGAAACCGTAATCTTGTGTGAAGTAAAATAAAAAATGATGTATGGAAAGCGTTCTCGATGCACCGAGATATCGAATTGAACCAAACTTATGACATGTTAATCGTAACTGAACCAAACCGTGAGGCCAATCTAGGTTCAAATCCCTATTTTTAATGGAGCTGTTATGCAAGTTACACTCAAACCAATAGTAGCGTCACACAGCCAGATTTTTTTGATGTACGAACTACATTTTTATAAAACCATACTGGAGTTTGTTCTGGCCTAAAAAACCTGCTTATGTTTAATCTGTCGTTTTTGACCACTTTGCTGTAAAGAGCTTTAAATGCGTTGTTCATACACAATTCCTCTCAGGCCAGAGGTAATAATTATTTTTTCATGGATTAAGTATATATAGATATCATGTTTACTTTGATGTCTCAGTGTACCAGACAAAACTCCTTCTTTGAAATATCTGATTCAGCCAACCTGGCAATTTCATTCTCAAGTGCTTCTTTTTGTTTCCATGCAAAATTTTATTAAGGCTGAGACCATGAAACATCTTATTGCAATATTTTATAACATACTTTGCAGAGAATCTGCTGGAGAGGAGTGTTGATGATGTCTGGCCCACAGACACTAATTTGAACAGGGTATCGGTTATTCAGTTCCGGGATGACTCTAAACATGAAGAGGAAGATGATGAGACTGCAGCAGACAGGAGGGTGAGCGTGGATACCTGCAGGATGCTTATCATTTCCGAATGATCAACTACATGAAAATGTGTACACATGCTAACACTTTTACTGTCTATTTGAACCAGCAGGGTCTTCAGAGGAGAGCCACACCACACCCCAGTGAGTTAAAGGTGATGAAGAATGTCATTGAAGCAAGAAGAAATGAGGCTTATACAGCCAGACCAGATGAAGATCTGGAATCCCCGGATACTGAGGTGAGTGCAAAGTTGCTTCTGTCAGCTTGCATCACTTGAAATAAATACATAGAGCCATTTTAACCCAGCAAAACAAAACTTCATAAATAGTTTTCCTTTTCTTCACTTTTTTATTATCTGAAATATCCAACTTACTTTTATAGAATTTATTTAAAGTGTACATGTATGTTTTTTTTGGTAAATAATTGTGTAATATCCCAGAAATTAGTATATGTTTTAAAAGGGTAGTTCAGCAGAAAATGTCATTTTGTCATCATGTACTCATTTTCCAAATGTTCCAAACCTGTTTGAGTTTCCTTCTTTTGTTGAACACAAATAAAGATATACTGAAGAACGCTGGTGCAGTACCAGCCATTGACTTGCATAGTATTTTTTGTTCCTAAAATGGATCTCTATGGCTACTGGTTTATAACATTCTTCAGAATATCTTGTTTTGTGTTCAACAGAATGAAACAAAATCCTAAAATTATTACACCACTTGAGTGTGAGTAAGTAATGAGAAAATGTTCTTTTTCTTGCTGAACTATCTCTTTAAATATGACTAAATGTACAATATATATATATATATATAGTTAGAAATAAACTATATGGATATTGACAGTAAATGTTATAGAATTAATGTCTGATGTTTTCACAGGAGAAACGGTTGAGTGGTCTGTCCAATCAGAGTCATGATTCTCAGGCATCCAGTAGCACCACCTCAGCCACTTCCCATGAGGACAAGCAGGGTATAAACAATACAGGGGTGGAGCTTAATGATGGACAGGTTCAAGAAGAGGAGGATCTGGATGAGATGGAGGTGGAGTATACTGAGGTGAGCTGCACAGTCATCCTTCACAATCTATTTAAATGTCAACTATGTTCAAAACACCCCGCATACAACTCTGAATTTTACTATGCATGTGCATGCTAATATATAGATTACGTTTGTGTCGAAAAAGGATTTTATTGTTTTTAATTTTTAAATGAGTTTTTATTTGAATACTATTTGTGAAATTTGCATTTTAGATTGTTAACAGAACATGTCCAGTTTAGACCAAAGCAAGTGTTTGCACCGCAAACCTCTAGTAATAAAAATAAAATAATAGTTTGAAAAGACCCTGAAACCAAAACCACACAAATGCAACTTAAATAGATAAAAGTAACTACTTCATTCTTAAAGATCATGCATGTAGCTAAACGTGCTTGGTTAACATTTTTGACAAATGAAGAAAAACGAAACCTGTTTTATAAAAACTGTATGAAACATGTTCATGTAAAAAGTATGTTTTCGTAAATAATCATTCACTTGATGTGTTTGTCTGTAAAACTGCTGTCTACAGGTACTTTCATAAAAAGTTGCAGATAAATTTTCACAGAATCTGTGCTTTTGAATTATGAAAATTATTTTCTATGTTATTTTTCCATTTAGTAGAAATTGTTTATTTTATTTCATTTAACTAAAATGTTTTTGACCAGTATTTTTAACCTTAGATTTAGTTTTCGTTGACTAAAATAACCTTGATATAGGAATTCAGTTTCTTTAACAAGGCATAGTTCACCAAAAAAATGAAAATTGTCATAATTTTCTTATCCTCCACTTGTCTGTCTTCTGATGAACACAAAAGATTATATTTTGAAGAACATCATTTGACCATTTTTGATCTTTTTATAGAGTATTCGCCTTTTTTATGAAAGTCAACAGGACCATCAACAGTTTTGACACAAACGTCTCTTTTATTCCATTATTTTAGTTTGGAAACTGTTTTCACAGTGCAGATTTTCTTGCATTTCCAGCCTACTGTGCACTTTGCCGAAGAGCCCATCATCCGTGGTGGTGATGAGGAGGACGATTATGAAAATGACGATGATGGCGCTGAAAGGAGTGACGAGGAGTCTCAGACGCCACCTTTTCCAGCCGAGAAACAGCGGCTCATACGTAAAGACACACCACACTACAAAAAGCACTTCAAGATCACCAAGCTGCCCAAACCCGAGACAGTCGCCGCCCTGCTGCAAGGCTTCAGTCATGATGGCCTGTCACCTACTGGTCACACCCCTGAGGACGAGAGGGATGGAGAGGAGGACGAGGAGGAGCAAGAGGATGAAGACGAGGAGGATGATCTCCATACTCCTTTTCAGCACAGATTAGATGCAGCAGAGCTAGAAGACATCAGAATGAGTCAGATGAACTCGTCCCTTCAACCAGTGAAGGTAAGACAGATTCGCTTCTACTAGGGATAGACGGGTTTCTGATGAAATCCATTTCTGTTTCTTAGGGTTTATGCTATTGAGGTGTTTAACAGTCATGCAGAATTATTTTGATTTATTATATAAAATATAAAGTCCCAGAATAGCCTACTAGTTTAAATGCATCAATTGTGAAAAAATAAATAAATAAAGCACAGTAATGTTGTAAAGTATTTCATTTTAAATAAACTTTTACTTGATGAATAACTTAATAATTGTCTTATACAGTACATTCAGTCTACAGTATATAGTGCACAATATATAGTTTCAGCATCGATAACACAATGTGCGAATCTGCAATAGTCACATCGCAGGATCAACAATGTTGGGATTATAATTAACCATAAAACACAATTCAGAATGTGATTTGTGGAGTCGTTACAAAGTTGAACTCTAATCTAATAATATAAAAGTATTTTATTTGTATGGGCTTTTAAGGCCTGTGACTGTGTAAACTGTTAATACTGTTAAACTCCAACTGAAAACCATATAGCATGGTTTATTTCATTTTTATCTTTGTTCTGTTGTTTCATCTGTGCTTTAATTTATTTTATTTTGTACAATTTTCTGTATTTGATGCAGATGCACTCCCCTATGAATGATTCCAATCAAAATAAAATAAGGAATTCTTTCCATATATGATCATCTTGTGGAATCATTCATATTGCAGAAAAATAAAATGCATCAATGTCAATTTTTTAATTCAGTCATTTTAACATATCAGAATGTGTTTGATTTGGCCCCCAATTTAACTGATTGTTGTTTTCAGATTTGCATTACAAGATCCACACATTTTGTCTCTCACTTTTGACTCCCATTGTATTTATTGAATCAATTTCATTGAATTGGTATTGGTGTCATCATGTCAATTGGAATGATCATTGGCAGCATGCAAAAAGTATGCCATTGCCCTGAAAAATGTTTTGATTTGAGTGATAAATGCTTGTTTGTTGTGTTTTGATGAACTCTGCCTTTTGGACTGATTGAAAGGACAGATCCTCAGTTGAAAAAAATCTGCTTCTTATTTGCTCCACCCTTTGGCTATGTTTAGCTCCTCCTCCACATCTTGACTCCGCCCCATTGAGCACTGCTCTTGCTTGTCATCATTTCTCTGCTGCCTGGGGGATTCAGTGCACACTGCCGCCTTTGCCCACCTTTCCACAACTGTCTGTTTGCTGATCATTTTTAATTATACCTGAGCTTCACATCAATTCAGTATTCCATATTTTTTCTTTTATTATTGTTTTTATGCAGAATTATGCAGATTATAATTAGTTAAATAAAAAAACAATTGCTTGAATGTAAAAACAATATGTTCAAAATGTGAAAATGAGTTTTTTTTATGCAAACATGCAATTCTTGGCAATCATTCTTCCTACACGTTTTCATTAAGATATAAATGTAACATTCGAAGCCTAATTCCGTATATATATATCTGGTTCAGTATAATCTGACTGGATCAAAAGGTGTCTGTCTAGTTATAACAGTATTTTCTGACCTTGTGGGGACATTATTTTTTTGTGCCCATTATAAAAGCTTGTAAATGCAGCACTTTTTCTTTTAGACTTGTGTAAGGGGGATAGAATATCTAGTTTACATTAGATACAAAATATACTAGTCCCTATAAAACATGGAAACGTGGGTGTGTGCATGTGTGTGTGGTCTCCATGACTGAATGGATGAGTGACTGAAGAATGTTTGCACAGGGCTTGTGTACACACGTTTTCAGCCTGAAAAAAATAGCTAGCTGTTCTTGTGTGAATATTGACATTTATGAGAATTGTGGGTATTAGGTAATTGCTTTTTATCTTTGTTTTATAGCACTGACTCACTAATGATTTGTCTGGGACTTATGTTGACAGCCTGTAATTTGGGCTGCTTCAAGGCAATAAATTAATATTTTATATTTATAGACTAATTTTACTGCAGATCCACATGTTGCTGTAACAAAAATCAAGATTTTTTGAGGTTATGATATTTTGAAATTATTTAATGATTTTGCACCACTTATTTAAGGTTCTGTCAGCGTACAGCAAGTTGAATAGTCACCTCACTGCCATTATTTGTAAATGCTTATTGCATTTTTGGAATGAACCTTTTGCTAATAGTTAATATTTAAATAGAAGTTACAGGCATTAATTGCGCAGTGTTGTGGAGTGTAGGAAAAAGGTGGCTTCTGTATAATCAGTACCTCAGCGCTCTAACCATCAATGAATCATTGTTGTTGACTGCACTACAATTATTTCTCCTGACTGTCAATTACAGCTGGTTAAGTGTTGTTTTCTGTATATGTGGTGGTTTGGAAGCACTGTGTCTTTGTGCGTGTGTGTGTTTTGGGTGGTGAGCGCCATTCAGCCAGCTGTGTGAATGTTCATTTGATCAATTTTGATTTCCAGTCATTCAGCTTCTATTTTTATTTTAGTTTTTTTTTTTTGTTTGTTTTGTTTTTATTTTTTATTTTTGGCCTGACTAATCTGCATGCCCTCTCGCTGGTTCCTGTCCTAACAGGGGGTGTCATTTGATCAAGTCAATAATCTGCTGATTGAACCTGCTCGAATTGAGGAGGAAGAGGTCTGTACCTACTCTCTTTCCGCCCAAACTCCCGCTCTCTCCCTTGCTCTTTCTCCATCATTCACTCACTCACTCATTCACTTTCAGTTCAGCGAATTACGACCCACCACAAACTTTCTTCATTAATCTAAACCCGATGGCCAGGGAATCACTGACTAACATGTGTAAATCACAGCTGTAGTGGATCTTAGTCTTTGGAGAAGAAAACATTGGTGCTCTTTTAGTTGGAGATATTAAATGAATTTGTTGGGTTGAGTTGGGCTGAGCTCTTGCAGTAATGTATTTACACTGTAAGCATGTGGACTGAGCATTTCCATGCCATGGATCATATTTTTAGATGTTAATAATTACCATAAAATATTTAAGAAATGGGTTCTTTCATGACCATTTCCTGTTTCTCCAAACTAGGTTCCATTACTGTCTGCCACCTTGTTTTTCTGTCATCATCTTGTTTTGTTTGTTTGTTTGTTTTTGTTCAATCTTTTTCATCTGTCAGGCTCTAGAAACAAGGAGCACACGATCTAGTGGAAACATTTTATTTTTATTTTTTTTCAGTGACATATTATAGGTCCCTCTGTCTTATCCCATGGCTATGAACCACAAAATTAGTTCTTTATGCTTCCAAATTTTATTTGTAGGTTTTACCTTTTACATGCCAAATACAAATAAATGCATATGGTTAATGCTCCAGAGACACAGCTGTGCATCCAATTTAAAATAAAAACATCGATGTCCACTCTATTGCATGCATTCAGGCAGAAGTCAGTCAAGCATTTTTATTTGAAGACTCCAATGTATGTCATAATTTATGGTATCCAGTAAGTCATACAAACTGTTTTCACACTGTACACTACCTGACAAAAGTCTTGTCGCCTGTCCAAGTTTGAGGAACAACAAATAATAACATGACTTCTAGTTGATCATTTGGTATCAGATATGGCTTATATGAAAGGCAAAGGCCTCTAGATTACGCTTATTTTACTAAAATAAAATATGATCATGCCTTGATTTTTAATGACTTAATTAGGACAGTAAGGTGATCATACCCCAGACATGCTCAATAATATTCATGTCTGGTGACTGGGCTGGCCAATCCTGGAGCACCTTGACCTTCTTTGCTTTCAGGAATTTTGATGTGGAGGCTGAAGTCTGAGAAGGTGCACTATCCTGCTGAAGAATATGCCCTCTCTTGTGGTTTGTAATCTAATGGGCAGCACAAATGTCTTGATACCTCAGGTTGTTGATGTCATCCACTCTGCAGATCTCTTGCACACCCCCATACTGAATGTAACTCCAAACTATGATTGTTCCTTCAGCAAACTTGATTGATTTCTGTGAGAATTTTGGGTCCATGCTGGTATCAATAGGTCTTCTGCAGTATTTGTGATGATTGGGATGCAGTTCATTAAATTGGAAAAATCTACCTTCTGCCACTTTTCCCAAATGATCAACTAGAAATCAAGTTATTATTTGTTGCTCTTACAACTGGGATCAGCGACAAGACTTTTGTCAGGTAGTGTAAGATAAGTGACTATCAGCCATTACATAGCTTTAGATGGAGTAAGATTACTTTGCATGTACAGTTGAAGTCAGAATTTTTAGCCCCCCTTAGAATTTTTTTTTATTTTTAAATATTTCCCAAATGAAGTTTAACAAAGCAATGAAATTTTGACAGTATGTCTGATGATATTTTTTCTTCTGAAGAAAGTCTTATTTGTTTTATTTCGGCTAGAATAAAAGCAGTTTTTAATTTTTAAAAACCATATTAGGGTCAAAATTATTAGCCCCTTTAAGCTATTTTTTCTACAGAACAAACCATCGTTATAGAATAACTTGCCTAATTACCCTAACCTGCTTAGTTAACCTAATTAACCTAGTTAAGCCTTTAAATGTCACTTTAAGCTGTATAAAAGTGTTTTGAAAAATATCTAATAAAATATTATTTACTGTCATCATGGCAAGATAAAATAAATTCGTTATTAGAGATGAGTTATTAAAACTATTATGCTTAGAAATGTGTTGAAGAAATCTCTCCATTAAACAGAAATTGCGGAAAAATTTACAGGGGGGCTATTAATTCAAGGGGGCTAATAAATCTGACTTCAACTGTAAATATATCTAAACGCTTGTATTCCTGTACTCGTGTTCGAAAAGATGGTTCCCTCTTCAGTTCATTTCCTCTTCAACACACTTACTGTACTCACTTTGCATGGCTGCTGCTGTAGAATCAACCACATCTAGTCATCATGAAAGATCTCACCGCTCATGCCATTCATTTTCTGACTGGAGGGTTTAACAGTGAAGTTTGTCGTCACTTAATCAGTCAATACAATTTCTTTGCTGCTTTAAAAATTGTCTTCCAATAGTTTTGTTTGAATAATTTTTATACGTTTTTCATGATTCTGTTATCTCATGAAGTGATTGTGATAAATGAAATGAGGTTCAGCTTTGAATCTGTTTCAGTTTTTAGATTTAATCTAGATATGTAGCCTTTTTTTTACTACAAAGCTTTAATCAATACCGGATGTGCTGTCAAAACCGTAAATTACTTTTAAAAAGAGCACAGAGCACTCAATTAAAATTGTCTTCGGCATTACATTTTAAGCTTTCAATTGGTTACAGTACTGTGTTGATTGATAATTAGATTTTAACTAGATGTGGAGCCTTTTGCATTAATCAACAAAACTTGAATGAGCACAAGTTTTGAGACAGGGGTTGTTCAAACTGCATGTGTTCAGCGTACAATCTGCATTTATCAAACAGATCCTTGTGTCCCAGAAACACTGGCCTCCTCTCCTTGAATACTTTTGACTATTTGATAAAATGTATACAAAGTAGCAAATTTAGTAATGAAGTAGATGATTTTAATGTGCAAATGACAAATGTCTTCAACTGATTCTTGGATCAACCTCATTTTGCTGCAGTGTGATGTTTCTAACTTTATATACAGTACTATATATATATATATATATATATATATATATATATATATATATATATATATATATATATATATAATGTGTATATATATATATAATGTATATATAATGTATATATATTTATATGTATATATATATGTATATGTATATATATGTGTGTGTGTATATATATATATATATATATATATATATATATATATATATATATATATATATGTATATGTGTGAGTGTGTATATATATGTATATATATATATATGTATATATGTATGTATGTATGTATATATATATATATATATGTATGTATTATTCTAGAAGGATGCATAAACTGATTAGCTTTTTTAAAAGCTTTTTAAAGTAACAGTATTTAAGTATATTTTAAGATGTATTAGGTTATTTAAAAAGCTTATTTTTAATTGTAATAATATTATTACATATTGCCTTTTTACTTCACTGTAGTCAAATAAATGGGAACTTGGTGTGGATGAGAATTCTTTTAAAATATATTTTTAAAATGTAATGACTTATCTCATTCTTCACATTAGGCTTATGATGTTATTGTCTACTTAGTGATGTTTAGTCATTATTAGTGTGGTTTTATAGCCTATTCAGATTTTAAGGGGTTAGTTCTCCCAAAAATTACATTTATGTTATTAATTACTAACCCTTATGTATTTCAATTCTCTGAAATATTCATTCATCACAGCTAGCTGTTTTTTTTTTGTTCATTAAGATATTTTAGATGAAATCAGACAGCTCTCTTGTCCTCCATAGACTGCAATGGTCATGCGCCATTCAAAGTCCAGATAAGATCAAAAACAATGTGAAAACATTTAATGTGGCTTCAGTGGCTCATCTGTAATCATATGAAGCTTCAAGAACACTTTTGTATGTACAAACTACTTTGTTTGGCTATATCTTCTCTCCTGTATCAGATCATGCTGCCTGTTTACTATGAGCAGCACAAAGAGTTGCCATTCGAGTCAATGATGCCGTATTGCCCAAAGTACAGTGCATCCGGAAAGTATTCATAGCGCTTCACTTTTTCCACATATTTTTATGTTACAGCTTTATTCCAAAATGGAATAAATTCATTTATTCCTCAAAATTCTACACACAATACCGCATAATGACAATGTGAAAAAAGATTTTTTTTTAATTGTTGCAAATTTATTAAAAATAAAAAACCTGAAAAATCACATGTACATAAGTATTCACAGCCTTTGCCGTGAAGCTCAAGAACTTAATTGGAGTTCACCTGTGGTAAATTCAGTTGATTGGACATGATTTGAAAAGGCATACCCCTGTCTATATAAGGTCCCAGTGTTGACCGTGCATGTCAAAGCACAAACCAAGCATAAAGACAAAGGAATTGTCTGTAGACCTCCGAGACAGGATTGTCTCGAGGCACAAGGCTCAGGAAGGTTACAGAAAAATTTCTGCTGCTCTGAAAGTTCCAAAGAGCGCAGTTGCCTCCATCATATGTAAGTGCAAGATGTTTGGAACCAACAGGACTCTTCCTTCAGCTGGCCGGCAATCTAAGCTGAGTGATCGGGGTAAAAGGGCCTTAGTCAAGGAGGTGATCAATAACCCGATCACCCTGTCGGAGCTCCAGCGTTCTTCTGTGGTCTGTGCAGCAATCCACCAATCAGGCCTGTATGGTAGAGTGGCCAGACAGAGGAAGCCACTTCTTGGTATAGGGCACATAGCAGCCCACCAGGAATTTGCCAAAAGGCATTTGAAACAAAATTCTCTGGTCTGGTGAGACTAAAATTGAACTCTTTGGAGTGAATGCCAGGCATTACGTTTGGAGAAAACCAGTCACTGCTCATCACCAGGCTAATACCATCCCTACAGTGAAGCATGGTGGTGGCAGCATCATGCTGTGGGGATGTTTTTCAGCAGAAGGAACTGGAAGACTAGTCAGGATAGAGGGAAAAATGAATGCAGCAATGGACAGAGATCTCCTGAATGAAAACCTGCTTCATAGTGCTCTTGACCTCAGACTGGGGTGACAGTTCATCTTCCAGCATGACAATGACCCAAAGCACATCACCAAAATATCAATGGAGTGGCTTCACAACAACTTGGTGAATGTCCTTGAGTGGCCCAGCCAGAGCTCAGACCTAAATCCTATTGAACATCTCTGGAGAGATCTGAAAATGGCTGTACACAGTCACTTCAAATCCAACCTGATAGAGCTTGAGAGGTACTGCAAAGAGGAATGGGCAGAAATTCCCAAAGACAGGTGTGCCAAGCTTGTGGCATCATATTCAAAAAGACATGAGGCTGTAATTGCTGCCAAAGGTGCATCTACAAAGTATTGAGCAATGTACTTATGTACATGTGATTTTTCAGTTTTTTTTTTTTTTTTTTTTTTTAATAAATTTGCAACATTAAAAAAAAAATCTTTTTTCACATTGTCATTATGGGGTATTGTGTGTAGAATTTTGAGGAAATAAATTAATTTAATCCATTTTGGAATAAGACTGTAACACAAAAAATGAGGGAAAAGTGAAGCGCTATGAATACTTTCTTGATGCACTGTAAATGTGCACCCTGATGTGGAAGATATAGGCAAATAAAGTCATATTTACAGTGTTTAAAATGTTTTCTTTGAGCTTTGTATTGAAAAAATTTAAAGAAATTAAAAAACAAATGTAGTCTGTCACAGACAACAAGAATTCTGGCAGTCTTAACTATGGGGTTGCTGTGCTTGTTTTGTCTTTAGTTTATGTTCATGTTTTTTGAAAGTATGTGAAAATAGCTAGTGCATAGTTTGACCATACAGTGATCCATGAATCTGAGCTATTTCATATGTAAACGAATGCTACATGTATTGCGCTACATGTAATACATGTATATCAAGGAAAGAATGCTGCTGGTTGGGACAATATATTTGATCTGTTTGAACATGGATGTGTTATTCACATTAGAGATGTTTTTCCTCTAAACATGCATGCACTGCATGAAAACTTCATGTCTATGTTATTTTTTGTTCGAGTCAAACCGTAAAGATTCTAGCAAATCACGTGTGATATGTGCTGTTTTTCATTTTGCACGTTTATGAATTTCTGATGGTTTTGTTCATCTGTAGCTGACCTTGAGCATCCTGAGGCAGACTGGTGGATTAGGCATCAGCATAGCAGGAGGGAAGGGATCCACTCCCTATAAAGGTGACGATGAGGTAAGTTTCCATGAACTTTCAGTAGTTCATTCAGGACGGGTTTTCCTTGGAGTCATGTTCAGTCTAAAAAATGCATTACAAACATTGTAATCTTGCTATTTTAATCTTGTCCAAATCTGGCAAAAAAGTTTTTCTTATACAACTAATTCCAATCCAGTTTTCTAGTGTTTTTAAACCCATCAGAATATCTCATCGCCTACATTATTGTGTGAACTACAGTTAACGATCTTCCTAACACAGTGTGGATGTCAATTACAAATGTGAAATATTGTTTTACTCGCGTAAGAAAAAAAGTGTAATAACTGTTCACATGCCAGTACACAATGCACACTTGCACAGGGCATATAATCTCTGCAGTACCCAGATGTAGTAAAAAAAAAAAAAAAAAAAAACAGACAGAAACATGAAATCACAGATGTTGTCTGATTGTTAATGTTGTTATGAGACTAGTCTATAAATGTGTAAACTAGTGCTTTAACGTTTAAGTGTGATTTCAGGTTTTATTAATGATGTACTGCACGTCCCTTTCAGGGTATTTTCATCTCTAGGGTGTCAGAAGAAGGCCCTGCGGCTCGTGCTGGTGTCAAAGTTGGAGACAAACTTCTTGAGGTAAACATCTGTGAGGATTTGTCTCCTTTGAGTTTCCCCTTACAGAGGCTGGTCATTCAAAGAGTACTCTGTCCTTGTGTTCATCTGCTCTCAGGTGAACGGAGTAGACCTGCATGGAGCAGAGCATCATACAGCTGTCGAAGCTTTGCGCAATTCAGGAGCAGCTGTGGTCATGACCGTTCTGCGAGAGCGTATGGTGGAACCAGAGAATGCCATCACCACCACACCGCTGAGGCCAGAAGATGATTATTTCCCCCGGGAGAGACGCTCCAGTGGGCTGCCTTTCCTCCTGGACCCTGACACTCCTGCTGTTAGCACTGGACCCGCACAACGACTAGCCACTTGTCTGATCCGCAATGATAAAGGCTTAGGATTCAGCATTGCTGGAGGGAAAGGGTCAACGCTGTACAGAGTCGGAGACACGGTAAACAAAAATGCTCTTGCAGATATATTTGTGACTGGCCCTGTAGTGAATATTTAATGGTGTGTTCATTTCTTTGGTGTCAGGTTTTGCAGTTTTTCTTTATCTCTGTTTGTTTACGAAGCTCAGGACATCATTCACTCTGTCAACATGTTTAGATTCATCTTGAAATCAAAACTGGCAGTTTTTGCTAATTTTACATTTGCACTTAGGGTGCAATTTAGATTCAAACACCCACCAATTCACAGGCTTGATTTCCTGTTCACATTTTAATTTATAATTTACATTTTAAGATTTTTAGCTATATTTTTTAATTTATCTATTAGTTTTTAAACATTTTGACTAATTTCTACATTTTTAAATGCTTTAATCAGTCATGTAATTGTCCAAATTATAGTTTGTAGTTATGAAACTTTACATGGTTATTCAAAAAACATAATAGGGCTGCACAATATATCGTTT
Source organism: Danio kyathit (assembly GCA_903798195.1). NCBI lineage: Eukaryota > Metazoa > Chordata > Actinopteri > Cypriniformes > Danionidae > Danio > Danio kyathit. The sequence continues at coordinate 49,121,917 of LR812525.1, forward strand.
CAGCATAGATATCGCAATGTGATCATTCACAATAGTCACATCGCAGGATATGAAATGTTAATCTTGTATTATAATTTATCATTCGTATATGTTTTTGAGGCCTGTGACTATGAGGATTTTAAAAACATTCAGGGGTAAGAAATTGAACCATTTGTAAATTTAATAACGATTAATTTGATTGTGTTGTTTTCATTATACTGTACCTGAATACTGTTAGACTCGGAAAATGGCAAATCACTGTTTATTTCAATTGTATCTGTTTCTTTATTGCATTCATAGATCGTTTATTAGATTATATGCAGTCACGCTCACCTACAGAATCATCCCAATTAATCTAAAATGATCAGTTCTTTCCTTATAGAGATATTCAAGTCATCTAGTGTAATTGTATTCATATCGCATATTATATTACATAATATCAAAATTGCAATGTTAGATTTTTTCAATATTGTAGAGCCCTAAAAGATATTAAAACTGATTAAATAATAATCACATAGGAAGTAATCTGGGAAGGATCATTTTAGGTTTATTTTTCAATTACTCCTTTTGCTAACATTGTTTTCTGATTGCAAATAATAAAAAAAAAAAACCTGGATAAGTTATTTTAGAAAGGGAAGAGTATTTTATAGTTTAACAAAATGTGTATATATGCATATGTATGTTTTTCAAAAAATTACCAAAATCAAAATTTTTAATCCTGCTCCTGTTTTTTTTCCTTAATTTGGAAGTATTTCATTACATATGTCATAACTGGGGGAACAAACGTTCAACTCTCCTTTACATGCTGAACGCCGCCTAAGCCTTTGAATGGAAATCCTCATCATCTTTAGCATGGCTGACTGAGGCTGCAATGATTAGAATTACAGGGACTGACACCTGATAGGGCCGATAGATGGCAGGGGATGAAGTATTTTTGGATCACTGCTGCAAACACGCATCACACTGCCCTCTATCTTTTGACACACTGACAGCCACATTTTTGCAGCGCTTTCACGAAGGGGACACACTCACACATTAGCACATGCACACACACTGTGCTGAGTAATTGTAAGTCTTGTTTTTGTCCTTCTGCTTGACATTTACGCTCGCTTTTTCTAACAAGTAGCTCTGACTGCCTTGTCTGCTGGTCTGTTTGTTGCTTTGAGTCTTCAGCATGAAATGTTCAGATCACACTTCTAGAGAACATACTGTGAATGCGCAGATAAAACTGCTCAGTTTATCTGTGTATCCATTCAACCATTATCAAAGTTGTCTTTGAAGAATCAAGTGGCATCAAAAGTTTATATTTGTATTACATAGTGTAAACTTGGCTATGTAATGCTGTGTTATAAGCAAAGCAGGTCATTTTAAGCTGAAATCAGCAGGGTATTTTCTGCATTAAAGACCTGTGACATTGAAACATCTTACACCAGTGTATTGACTGGCCCTTAACAGCTGTACAGGAGCACTGATCTCTAGTCACAAGCTGAAATGTAGCACTGCAAGTAATGTTAGCATTGTATAACTACTAGAGTACTGCATGTTTTTACTGTTTTGATGAATATACAAATTTCACAACTCTCAATAAATAGGATTTTCAAAGTTGAATGTAAAATGAAAGAAAATTTATTCACTATTTACTCACTTTCATATGGGGCCAAAACTTTGAGTTTTTTTATTGAACAAAAGAAGATATTTTGAAGAATGTTGTAAATCGTTAGCCATTGACATCTGACTTTTTTCCACTACGTTTCATAATATAAATATTCTACATTAAACAAGCAAGCAGGTTTGGGACAAGTAAATTTTGAATGATCACTGCCTTTAATAGGATTTTTATTACTTTGTGAAGGATTTTGAAGTGAACATACTGTTCCAAAGGTATTTCAAGAATCTTGAATTGATCAAATATGACAGTAAAAACATTTATAATGTTGCAAACAAAATTCTATTTCAGAAAAGTTCTGAATTTTGAACTTTCTGTTCATTAATAAAACCCAGAAAACATTGTGTCATTGCTTAAATACAAAAAAAATAAGCAACACTATGATATTTCATTAAGCAGATTTGTGCCATTATACTTTTGATTCGATAAATAGAGCTTTGGGGAAAATTATATTACTTATCAAGGTTGAGATTACTGTTGACTTAACTGTTCTCTTGCTTTTGTCAGGGCATCTTCATTTCTCGTATTGCTGAAGGAGGAGCAGCTCACAGAGACAACATCCTGCAAGTGGGAGACAGGGTCATATCAGTGAGTCTGTCATCTCTATTTCTCTCTATTTAGAGTTCAGAGGCTTAATAATAGAAATGAAAAAAGTTGTGATTCAGGCCATGTGTCCTGAAAATGCCAGCGCTTTTCTCAAAACAGGTCATAGGGAGCACTGTTTCTAAATATTCTAGCTTCAGCGAAAAACATTCAGCCTTACTCACTTTCATGACATTTAAAAACCTGTTTGAATTTGTTCCTTTAAACAGAAAAGGAAATGTTTAGGATATTTTTGAGGCTGTTGTTTTCTTTACAAAATGTTAAAGGTTAACAGGGCATTTCAAGATTTAAACACCACTTCAATTAAGTGTTTTTTTTTTTTTTATAAAAGTTGAGTGCTCAATTCCATCCATCTGAAGCCATCTGATGCCTAATTTACACAGATCTTAAATCTCATTCATGTCCCACAGAAAATGTGGCATGTCAAAACTTGTTATGCCCAGGTTTGACTTCAGAATTCATGGCTTTTTGGATCTTGTGATCACCAAATCTGGATATGATCATGAAGCCTTAGTATGCTTTATGGAAACATATGAAAATATAAACAAAGTATGATGGCCCATTAGCTATCATAAATCAACTGATATGATCATTATAAGATGTTTAAATCCCAAAACATAAAACTTATATGCCAAAAGATGAAAGTGAATTGTTTTTGCATGTCATTACCCCTTTAAATTGTCTAAAACACTGTCTTTCAGTTATTAAAATCCAGCTCACTGTATGGTTTTAGTTAGTCAGAGTTGGTTTTAGCACTGTTTTCTGTTGCACCATATCTTTTCTGACTCGCACCAAAAATGATGTCAGTGTGTGATTGTGCACTTCTCTTCTGGTAATCTTGCTTGTGCTCAGCATTATGACTCCTATAATCTCAACTGTTTTGTCTTTCTTGAGCCCCCCTTTATTTGGAGATTTTGCTGCTTTTCCCTCTATTCTTGCATGGGTTTTCACTAACACACTTCTTGCCTGCTTGGTGTTGGGTGTGGTGATGGGAGGTTCTGACTTGTTCTGTGGGCCTGCTGTCATGGTATCTGCATGTATTACCATAGCAGCCGGCACTCTGTCACCTTGTGGTAAGCGGCGGTACTGAATGGTCAGTGCTGACCTCTGTATGTGTCACCATGGTGGAACTAATACTGTTAACCGAAGTAACCAGAAGTCAAAAGCAGGACAGGTCAGGAAACATCCTTGTTATTGGCAGAGAGAAAATGTTTTCTGAAAGTTTTGCAAAAATGTGGAGAACAGCTTCCACATCAAGACAGGAATAGGATTTTTACATTTACTCATTCAGCAGACGCCTTTATTCAAAGCAACTTACAAGTGAGGATAAATGAAGCACTACAAGGCATCACAAAGTTGCATTATATTAATGCTTTAACTATAATTTAGTAAATTTACATGTGTAAAAAAAAAATCATGATAAAAGGTCAAAAAGGGGCTATATGTTAAAAAAAATATATATATATATATATATATATATATATATATATATATACAGTTAAAGTCAGAATTATTAGCCCCCTGTTAATTTTTTCCCCAATTTCCCCAAGTTTTAATAACTCATTTCTAATAACTGATTTATTTTATCTTTGCCATGATGACAGTAAATTATATTTTACTAGATATTTTTCAAGACACTTCTATACAGCTTAAAGTCACACTTAAAGGCTTAACTAGGTTAATTGGGTTAACTAGGCAGGTTAGGGTAATTAGGCAAGTTATTGTATAATGATGGTTTGTTCTGTAGACTAATGGGAAAAAAATACAGATTAAAGAAGCTAATAATTTTGATACATATACATATATATATATATACATATACATACAATAATTTATTATATATGCATTTTACGGAACTACAACAAAAGAGAGAGAAAATAAAAAAAATAATAATGCATATAAAATACAATACAAAAAAAATACTAACCTATAACAGAACACATAGGGACAAATGCACATGAAAGCAAAACATAATTTGCCTGATCGAGCAATGCATAAATAAAAGTAATTATAAGTAACAATGTTCTTGTATTACCAGAAAAATGCATTATCCTGACTATAATTTTATTGTCAAGTAATAGTTTGGGCACATTATTAAAAACGTTATAGATTGTGAATAGTGTAAATCAATTACACTTAATTTTTAATAACTATGTTATTGACGGGGATCATTGGTTCTTCCAGTGCGTTAAGATGTTCTGATATCTGTCCCTGTGTTTTATTAAATATCTCAAATTTATGGTTTTTATATATATAATCAACCTATCCAAAGCAAGCATGTATTCAGTTTTCCACATTTTCAAAATCTCCCTTTTGGCATATGTAAATATTTTAGTTAAGCACTGTGTATTGCCAGTATAAGTAACATCTAGGATGTGTTCCTATTAAAACCTGTAAACTGATTTATGTTTGTACTGTGACTTGCAAAATGATCTCTGTTATTTTCTGTGTTCTAAATGTGTCAGGAAAGGATTAATAGTGGTTAAATCAGTGCAAACAAAAAAGTAAAAACACAGCCGAGTGCAAACACAAGTTGCTGTTTGCAGTTCATGAATTCTGATTTCTACTGTATGTATGACCCGTTTAGTCAATAGCTACTGTGTAGCTAACACTGTAGCAGTTTTGTTGAAGTGTCTGTCTGTTCAGACATTGATGACTATCATGTATATGAAATCTCTGTAGTGGTTGTATCATGCCACCTCTGACTTTTAGAGCAGGCCTACATTCTTAAGGCCATCTACAGGCTTTGCATTATACATAACTGTTAAATTACATTATTCAGAACTGTAGTATGGCTTTCCAAAAACCAGACTGTTTATTCAATCAGACTGTGTTTTAGAAGTGTTTACATGACATTTTAAAAACATATAATCAGAGTTTCAAAGTGCATAACACATCTACTAACAGTTGTATGTGTAGTTTATCTTAGACTAAGCTAACATTTGGTCTGTAAAAGGTTCTCCTAACAAATATACTGTATGAGCAATATCTGGAGTGCATTTCAGTATGACAAGCTAAACTGTAGTACAGTATTTTCATGAGGCTGCTCTTTTAACTTGATTTAACACACTTTGTGATCTTGTTAATCAAAGCATCTTTAGCGCCTTGTCTTTCTCTTATTGCACATTCCCTTTCTCTCTCTTCCCACTTTCCTGGTCGGATGTGTCTCATCATATTGGTTTGATGCATGCTTTTCACTGGAAACCCAAGTTTTTAAAAAGTGAAGTGGATAATGCTTTTCCTGTTAGCCTCTGAATGCATGATTGGTCTCAGCTCTGGCTTTCACATGATCCAAATCAGTTCCATACAACGTTTTTCTCTAGACTCTAATGTTTTTCTAAGAACCCATCTAACTGAAAAGCTGCATACAGCACTGAAAGACCCACTGAGACAGACAGCACAACTTTTTTTTCCTGCCCACTCTGGGCTTATTGGTGGTCTCTGACCCTCTGGTGTTTGGCTGTCGCTCCAGATCAATGGTGTAGACATGACAGAGGCCAGACATGACCAGGCAGTAGCGCTGCTTACCGGCACCTCCCCCACCATCACCCTGGTGGTGGATCGAGAACAGAGCAGTGTAGGGGGAGCCTCCCCTCGAACCCGACCACATTCGCCCCCTCCTCCAGAGCCGTCTGACTCCCCTGAGCAAGAGGATGGTGGAGACGAACACCTTGGAAACCATCTCAACTGCCCCTTGGAAGATGAGTACCCTATTGAGGTGAGTGCAAAAGTAATTGTTTTATTAAAACAAACTATTTAAAGTGGTGATGTTTGAAGCAAGTTGACTGTGGAAATGTGAGTGTAAATTTGTTTGTGTGCATTCCTTGAGATTTCTTATGTCAGCAGTGTTTTAGAGCAGCAGTTCTCAACAAGGGGGTCCTGGCCCACAAGGGGGCCTCAGCAAGCTCTGTCGGGGGTTGAGTTATATTTAAAAAAAATTTGCAGTGGAATATTAGGAGAACGATCATGTTGCTTAGTTCATTTTATTACCTGGCTGACCAAAAAATGGACAAATTTGTAATTCGTCCTCCACAAAAAAAGACTCACTGATTCGCCTTCAGCAGCTAATACTAATGACCCAAGCATACAGGACCTAGGTGAGGAAGCTCCAAACCTCCAAACGGCTAGCAATACTGGAAACACGAAATGCAGGAAATCCCAAAATAGTTACTTGAACTTTGGGTTTTATTCCATTTTCTCCAAGCAACGAGTCCCTGACCCAGCCACAGTGCATTATCAGCACCAAAGTTCTTTCTAACTAATGCAAAAGGCAAAATAATTGACACACACCCTAAATGAGATGAGGGACGTCACAACTATTGACAAGAAACTTTCATAAAATTTGCGACTAATATAGGGCCAGTTTAAATGCCAAAGGCTTATGTTTTTCAGGTACATATGGCCTACTGATGTTTTGCTTTTATATTTTACGTCAGGCTATTATTTGTGCATAAACATATCTAGGTATAGTAATAAACATACTTTGTTTGAAAACAACATTTTTTGACTGCAAACTTATATGAGCCATAACATCATTAAATGTTGAGGGGGGCCTTACAATATTTTCCGGGGGAAAAGGGGGTCTCAGGCAAAAAAAAGGTTGGGAACCACTGCTTTAGAGCACTAATATACAATTTTAAAATTCATAAGTATGATTTGTTATAGTTTAATCTCATGTCACAGCTTAATTTTGCTGTTTTAATGCCTCATCCCACAGAGAAAATGGTGCACGGTATGATCATTGCATAATGTATTCATTGTGTTAGAATTGTGATTTTGCTTCTGCATTTTGATTTCCTTTAATGTTTTTATTGATGCCCAATTGATAAAGTTGTGTAGTGTAGACTTGCCTAGAAGACATGTCTCCACCAGAAATAACTGAGCACTCACATTACCATTCAAAAGTTTGGAGTCTGTACTACTTGTTTGCTTAAAAAACAATTAATATTTTCAGTAAGGATGCATTTACAAAGTCTGTTTTCCTTTTGAATCCAGTTTAAAATGACATAAGATTTGTATTTCAAATATTTAATCTTCTTTTACTTTGTTTCTTTAGGACTCTTGGACAAAGTACTATATCACAAAAATAATTACCAACGTCTTAAGGATAAATTGAAAAGCACTTTTAAAAAGAATTGTGTTCACCATTGACTATGAAATTGATCTTGAGAACTAAACCAGAATGATAGTGATGAGGATTATGATTTCAGAAATAAATTGCAGTTTAAAATCTATACTAAGATACAATAGTTATTTTAATTTGTAACATTTTATATGTATCCTTGATGAGAATAAGAAACCCTTTTCATTAATAAATACATAAAACATCCCACGAACCACAAACTTTTGAATACTGTCTTTTTATTTTTATTGATTACTTCCACATATTATTTAGCACTGCATTTGTCAGAACTACTCAGTGCAACTAAATTTCCTGTCACAGGAAGTGACGCTGATCAAAGCAGGTGGACCCCTGGGTTTGAGCATTGTAGGGGGCAGCGACCATGCCAGCCATCCATTTGGAATTAACGAGCCTGGGGTGTTCATCTCAAAGGTGAAGTCAACTTTATTTTTATTCATGATGAACAAGTATGTAGTATGATGCAGGCTTGTTAATGTCATGATTTGTTCAGAAAAGCTTGTATCAGATTAACTGATTTCTGACCTGTGTTTTATGAATAGGTCATCCCCAATGGCCTGGCCTCTCAGAGTGGACTTCGCGTGGGCGATCGCATCTTGGAGGTGAACACCATTGATCTGCGTCATGCCACACACCAAGAGGCTGTTAGAGCATTGCTTTCCAACAAACAGGAGATCAGGATGCTTGTGCGCAGAGATCCCTCACCCCCTGGCATGCAGGTATACATACACTGATTATTAGCAAAAACCTACTGCATTTGCGGTCATTTGGTTTCTTATGGGCAAAGCTGTGATGTTCTCTTAGCTCCCGGTAGGCATGGTACGATAAGCGGTTTTAAGGTTTACCGTGGTTTTGAAAAGTCAAGGTTTTAAAACCGTAAACATTTTCTGTTATACCGTTCCTGAGGTATTTGCAAGTATTTTTAGACATGTTTTTATGACTATTTTATTGAGTTTTTTTAGGGCAACAGTAGAAAAGGACCTTCCACATCACAAGTTACTGGTCAGTCCATGATTCAGTAAACATCTGAAAAACAAATCTCTTATAAACCAACATCCAGCATGCTAAAGAGCTGAACAGTGCAGACGCTTACTTTAAATCCAAAGAAAGGAAAGAGATCCAAAGATGCCTTTTCAAGTTGCAAAGAAATCTGTGTATTAAGACAACAGAAGTCCATGACTTATTTAAATTATTTAGCCTGGCATTTATTGTTTCAAAATATTTAAAATGTTAAAAAATATATATACCATGTTCAATGGGGAAATAAGTTTTAGTTTTTTACCCAGGCAATTAAAAAGAACATATTTTAGAGCAGTAATTACAATACTGTGATATTGTGAAACCGTGATATTTTTACCCAAGGTTATCATATTGTCAGAATCTTATACTGGCCCATGCCTAGCTCCCAGACATCCAATAACCTTCATTATACTCTTAACCAGTGTTTCACAACTGGTGGGTCGTGACCCACAAGTGGGTTACTAAAACGTTTTTTATTTGTTTGTTTGCTTTGAAACACATGTAAAAGCTTTGTTTATGTGCATGAGAAAAACATGTTGTCCTTAAGATTGTTTCAGACAGGATGTGTCTCATTTTGTCCATTTGCAGCATGTGAGGGTTTAGTTAAATTTCAATTGAGGGAATGGCAGAAATCTGTAAAATGCAAATTGTTTCACTGGTGACGAGAACATGCCATGCAAAGACATGCAACACAAAGTCCTCTTTCATTAGCATGGTGTTTCACAGCAGACACCACTGAAGATAAAGATACTTGATTTTTTTATTTTTTTTTGCAAGTGTCAGTGCCCCATTGGTTTTAACACATTTTCATTGACATTGAGCTCATACCAGAGCCCTGAAAACACAAGGAAGCTTTGTATATATCGTTTAAGATTAGTTTAGATTGTGAGCCACCTTGCCAGGTAAAAACATAAATGTATATACTTTGTAAAATACTGTTTTACGTGAAAACCATGCTACTGATATTTATTTAAAATAACAAATAAAAGTAGACTAACACCAACACAAGTTTTTGTGTTTTGTTACAAAATAAAATGTCTCTAACATATGCAAAATATACTTGTATATATTTAATTATATTAATTGACTCTTAATTATATTAATTGAATCTACCAGCATGCAACTTATTTTGAACAACTGCGGTGGCTCATACCACTTTACTAAATGTATTATTTTAACAAAAGCTAGATTTATGACTGCTGCGTAATGTTTATTTATCAGTATTAATTTTATTCTTTCAGTTTACGTTAAGTGAAGTGTATATCTATAAAGGGGGGATATATGGGTTTGCGGCTTAATGACCATGGATTAATCTGGGTCCCATGGCCAAACCAGTTGAAAACCACTGCTCTAAAACACACTCTTTGTCATTTCAGGAGATTGTCATTCACAAGCAGCCTGGAGAAAAGCTGGGCATAAGCATTAGGGGCGGAGCTAAAGGTCATGCTGGAAACCCCTTTGACCCCACAGATGAGGGCATCTTCATTTCCAAAGTAACCAAAACCTTGGTGGAAAACAATTCTGATAACAACAGATGTGCTGACCTGCTCAAGTCATTCTCTATGCATATTAAGTCATGAATGTGCTCATTTGTTTTTATAGGTGAGCTCCAACGGTGCTGCTGCCCGAGATGGCCGACTGCGGGTGGGTATGCGTATTCTTGAGGTAGGCAACAACAGTCTGCTGGGTATGACACATACAGAAGCAGTGAGGGTCTTGCGTGCTTCTGGAGATTCCCTGGTCATGCTTATTTGTGATGGCTTTGACCCAAGAAGTGCTTCAACCATAGAGGTAAATACATCAGAGCAGTTTATGTATATAATATAATATAATATAATATAATATAATATAATATAATATAATATAATATAATATAATATAATATAATATAAATTGTGTTTGGTTTAATTCTTCCAGGCATCTCCTGGTGTTATTGCAAACCCGTTTGCGGCAGGTATTGTTCGTAAAAACAGTATGGAAAGCATCTCATCAGTCGACAGAGACCTGAGTCCGGAAGAGATTGACATCATGCAGAAGGTGAGCAGCTTTCCGTCATCACACAGAGCAGAAACAGCAGAAGCGTAGATGGAAAAATAACATCTATCTGTCTGACCTTTCCTGCAGGAGGTAGAAATGGTAAGAGAGACATCCCAGTGGGAACGAGAGGAGATGGAAAAAGTGGTAAGTGGTTTCCTCCTGTGAACACCCGTGTTATAACAGATTATAATAATAACATATTGGTATTAAAATGACAACCACTTCTAAATCTCTCCTATAACTAATTTTTGTGGATCTGTCCTTTTCTTTCTCCTTTTCTCCTATCTTGTGCCCCTCTTTTCCCTCAAATCCCTCTGAATGATTTCGGGTGCTGGTCATTCAAACATCCCATCTCATTTCTGCTTCATTCCATTCATTAAACATCTTCTCATGTATCCATGGTCCCTTGGTTTTATTTTTTATCCTTGGCTCTACATCACCTAAACCTCATCCTCATCTGTGCAATGAATACCATCGGAATGTGTGTGTGTGTTTATATTTGTGTGGGAAAAATGTGTGTGTGATTGGGTAAACTTCATTTCCCACACCCCCTCCTCACCCTCCCTCTTTTGGTAAAGGAGCGCATGCGCTTGGAGCGCGAGGAGGCAACTCGCTTGCTGGAGGAGGAAACTGAGGTGAGGCCTTATGCCCTCCCTGTGTTTATGGCCCGCAGTGGAAATGAAACATGGAACCAACCTTCACCATGAACATGAGCAAATGAATTATATCTGAACCTCTGAGCACTAGAAGCTCATCAGAGATCCATTGTCCTCATACTCAAAGCTTAATGAAAGTCAAAATAAGATTGTCCTTTTTAGTGAACTGAGATCTTTCAGTGTACTAACAATGTCCAATGTTCTGACCCTCTGTCTACAGAGTTTGAGCACTGGACCACTGAAACTGGACTACAAGACACTGGCGGCTCTGCCTACAACTAGTCTACAGAAAGTTAATAGAGTAAGTATCTTCATGTAAAATTACCTCTTGAATTTTGCTCAGATTTTTGGCAGTTTGGATTCCAAATGTTGCCAAACGACTTTACAGACTGCAGATTTTGAGTAATTGGAGGACTTGTAGCTGACAGGTTTCACAGAAATGGCATGTATATGGTGGCAAAGGTTGATTTGATGATTTTAAGGTCCTGTGAAATCAAAATAATGTTTTTTTAAATATTAGTATCATTTTGTTAGCCTTTAAGGATATCTTTAATCTAGTCTGCTCCAAAACAGTGACAACATTGGCATTTATAAGATATAAACCTGATATAAACATCCAAGGCTTGCAGTTTGTCACTTCTGCCTTAACCCCCAGGTGTCGAAGCCCGCATATACGCGTTTTGACGTGTTTTCACATGAAAACTCAGAAAAAAAACTTAAATAACACTTTCAGTTTTGATCGTACAGATATGAGCAATACATCAATCGAATCTGTTAGGTGTCTAGTTGTTTTTGTGTACACTCACAATAACAACAAAAGTGTGTGCTTTTGCAAAATAAGGAAAATAAACTGTGAAGGCACTTTCTCTTTTCTCTCTCCGTGAACTGTTTTTACAAATGCGTCAGTAATATGCACTGAAACTCCGCGAAAACTAAACATACAGACATGAGACATATATCTATAGAAAGCTTGAAGTGTCTACTTTTGAATGCAGCGGTGCATGTTGAAAACAAATATTGCTTGATAAAGTAATCAGTATGAAACCAACGCTATGTCTAGCTCCTCTATCAGAGCTCATTATTTGTAATGCGACCACGCCCACGAGGCTTTGTTATTACAATAGTCCACGTGAGACTCGCGCGACATGTAAACTGAGGTCAGAAAAAACAGCGGAAGCTTCACGAATACATGAGACATACACATGACAGACATATCTGCAGAAATCTTGGAGGGTGAACTTTCCAACTCATTTTTAAGCAAATGTTGTCTCGCTAGGTAATCCATGCAATTCTCCCGGCAGAGCGCGCATTACGCCGGCTCTTCCCACTTCCGCCATTAAAACAAACAATGACGTAGGCTGCCCACACGCCCACAGCACGCTGGCTAGAACGTGACGCATGTTATACGTGTTATTAATTTAATTTTTATTTATTTTACTGTAGTTGAACCTGTTAAAGTTTGGAAAAAGTTAACTAAGGCTGCAACTATTTGGGTAAAATATATATAAAAGGTCTTAAAATATTATTCTGATTATTCTTGTGTTTTGTCATTATGCCGGATTTATAAATGCTGGATTAATGCACAAGAAAGTTTTTATTACAACAGTTTTGCAACCACGTTTTATACCATTTCAAATATTTCCCTCCATTTCTCAGTGAATATAGGCAATGTGTTTTGATGCATTTAAACAAAACAGATTTATTAAACAGATATATTTATTAAAATAAAATTTTAGTCACCAAACATATTCAGAAATTGAAAGATGATACAATAAAATTCAAGCAAAATATTGAAAGAAATTACAACCTACAAAATTTTAACTAAATGTAACAAGCATTTAGTTTGGGCTAACTTTTCCAAATGGACATTGCTTTACAATGTCCTTGATGGGTGAGTGGGGGAGTGTCTTTTGTCTCTCCAGGTGTGAATTATTCATGACCATTGTTACTCACGCATAGACCTGAGATGAGCCAAACAAACTTAAAAAAATGTAAATCTTTGTAATGTTTCCTTTGAATGAGAGAATAAAATAATTTTTACATAATTGTAAAGTAAATATTCTAGCCTACCAGACTGGTTACTCAAAAGTCTTGCTCAAGCACATTTAGTGTGTTTTTTGGACCTTATTTCAGCTACATTTTTTTTCTCCAAATCCTACTAACCACGCATAATATTTTTTTTCTAAAAAACAAAAGCATGTACATCAATAATTGTCACATATCAGGGTTCAACGCTAAGGATTTTTTCTACTGGCCTGATCGGGCCAGTGGTTCAGATTTTTACTTGCCCTGCCAAAATTTTCACTGGCCCCACCAGTGTGTGTGTGTGTGTGTGTGTGTGTGTGTGTGTGTGTGTGTGTGTGTGTGTGTGTGTGTGTGTGTGTGTGTGTGTGTGTGTGTGTGTGTGTGTGTGTGTGTGTGTGTGTGTGTGTGTGTGTGTGTGTGTGTGTGTGTATACATACGCTACCGGTCAAAGGTTTGGGCTCAGCTTTATTAATTTTTTTCATGTTTTTGTTTTTTTAAGGAAAACTATTCAGTTCATCAAGGCAACATTTATTAAATGTAAAAAAAAATGTTAAATTGTTAAATATTTATTACAATTTTCAATACCTGCTTATTGTATGTAGTTTCAAATAAAATGATTTCTTCAGTCATTATTGCTTTTATTATTATTACTATTAATAATAATAATAACAATAATAATTCATATTAGAGTGATTTCTGAAGGATCATGTGACTGAAGACTGGAGTAATGAAGCTGAAAATTGATCTTTAAAATCACTGGAATAAATGATTAAATAATAAACTACTTTTGAACAGTTATTTTATAGTGCAATAACCTTTTACAATGTGTGCTATATTTACGATGCAATAAATGCAGCCTTGGTGAGCAGGCGAAGCTTATTTTAAAACATTCAACAATCATACTGACCCCAAACTTTTGACCAGTTGTGTATAGAATATTTTATAAGCGAAAATGTGTACTTTAATTTTGACACCAAATATAAATCAGAGAGGTCAGACTTTCTCATACAGAGCCTCATTTCAGTTGTCAAGTTTTGTAAAAAGCTATCTATTGAATGAATCAATCTATTAAAGAAACATTGGCTAGAATTCTGCATTATAGGCCTAAATTATAGAGAGAAATAACAGATGAACCGAGGCCGCATTAGATCATGAAGCAGATCAATGTTGATCTTTCTTTTGAGCTGTCAGTGCAGAAATGAACAAAACAACAGGCCTAATGCAACATATTATAAGGTTAAAATATGGAAAAATTATCAGATGGTAACTTCGGTAAATCTTCCCAACGGATAAACACGTTTGGGTAATATTGTAACATGCTTTCACTTTCGTTTTAGACATGAAACGCACATTTACCGGTAGGAATGACATATCGCCCTGCTCATCATTCTTTTTTCATACAGCCGTATATGTGGCTATTATACAATCATAATACACTGTGATATAGCCTGGGTCATTAGTTCGTTGGATTGGTTTGTTTTCTCACTACAATCGATCCGCTCAATCGAGCAGAGACCACCTCATTCAGGCGATCTCGGACCGATTGATTTGGCGTGGATCGGAGCGAGATTGCTGGATTCACATATGCCAAACGAACCGCGCTAACTGAGGGAAACGAGACCAATTCAGAAACAAACGTCTATGTGTGAAAGCACCCTAAGATTGTATTTGCACTCAATTGACAGACAGTCGCAGCCAAAATAAACTTTTGTGAGTGTGACAAAGCAGCACTAGCCCGATCGGGTCAGTTACCAGTCTGTACACTGGCCCGAGCGTCTCGCACGCTGGCCCCGGGCCATCGGGCAGTCCTTATTGTCGAGCCCTGCATATTGTTGTAGCACAATTTGTGCTGAATACAAATAAAATATATGTTGGCCAATACCATGTAATAAGTAGCTGAAATTAGCACAAATGTCAGGGCTTGTCAAAACATCTCAGGGGCCCCAAAATCACCTCAGACCCCTGAGGGTTAATGGGTAAAAGTTTTTTTGACATCAAATTTTCTGACCCATCAAATGCTCTATAATGTCTGACGTGACCTGCCCTCTTCTCGTTTGCTTTTCATTTGACATGCTTGAGCTCAACCACTCCCACTGTCAGAGCTGTGATAAACAACATGCTACTCGCTGTTTTGTTTTGTTTTGTTGTTTTATAAAGGGGAGCAGCTATGTCCCGCCCTGTCTTCATGTTTCAATCGAGTTCGTCAAACACCAAATAAAAAAAATACATATTCCACAGCATTTCATTGGACCTTTAAGCTTCACACTATGATTCTATCCCATCTGAGGTTATCATAATGATCATAAAATAATTTTTTTGTACCATGTTGACTGATACTATATAGAAAACTATCATAAACTTCATATTAAAAACAATTGTGTTGTCTAGCTTGATATCAGATTGACAGGTCCACTTTGGAGCAGTCAAATGTGGCATCCACATATGCATATCTACAGCTACAACAACCCTCTGCAACACTATTCATGTTTGTGTCATTGGTCATGCACCTCCCAATAATGAGGCTTGTTTCTGTAAAGTTGTGTCCAGAAGAATTTGAAAATCTGGTGTGGTGTAGGGCTGGGCGATATGGCAAAAATGCAATCTCGATACTTGTTTTCCATATTGAACAATAACTATATACATTTTATTAACATACATAAGTTGTTAATACTTCCGCTTTTTTAAATGAGTACCCCAACATTTACTGTAGCCAAAAATATGAGAGGGTCCATTTAATGGCATAACATATATTTGGCCAATAAATTTTTGGTGACTGAAAATTCGGTACATCTCTAATATCAACACACTTTTAGATTCTCATTGTTGCACATTTATGCTGTGTGATTGGCTCTTAGATCAATATAGAATAAAAAAAAAGTCCAGAGCTTATTGTTATTGATATATTTTTTATCGTGATTCTATATAATATTGTTTATCGGCCCAGCTCTAGTGTGATGTGTGATCCTTTAATTGTTATGTCTATGATGTCTAGTTTTTCATCTGTGAAGGTCTAAAGTGTTTGATGCCAAGTGTGAGACATTCCTAACAGATGCTTCCTTACAAATGTGCATTTGATTGGCTTCTGAATGGCAATGAATGATCATTGTAGACCCGTTCATAACGCATGCATTTTATGATATGATCCTGTGCAAACTGACAGTTCACTGCTCTGATTTAACTGGGTAAGCCCTTGCTAGATGTATTTCTTTACTGCCTGTTGAATGGTAAGTAAGGGAGGGGTCTGATCAAATGCTATTTGTCTTCTGAAACATTATCAGGTCAAGCTTTACATTTAGTAGTAGCACCAAAGGTGAAGCACTCCAGCTGCTGGCCATTCCACACTATTTGCTGGTGCTTGATGTGGAGGGAGGGGGAGGTGGCAGCTGACAGCTGACAGTCATTCAAGCTATTTTAAAATGTACGCTGTGAGCTGATTGGCTGAACGCTTTAACGGTGGGTGTGGCATTTGAGGTTGAAGGAACCCTGTGAAGATTTTGACAGTTAAGTTATCTGGAGTCGAGCCGCTAGGAATCTGCTCCTGTCATCTTACTGTGAGTTTAACGGTGACGTTACCCTGAAACTTTTACACAGCTTTTCTGTCATTTTTCAGCACTCATTGCTTCTCTACTAATTCTCTGAATGTTTTGTTTTATGTGAGCATTGATGCATTTTATTTGAAATTTGACTATTAGCAGTACTTGTTGGACATTGACATGAGTCAGTAAATTGTATTATGCTAACTACTGTATATAAAAAAACTTTACATTACTTAAAGACAATAAAATGACTATAGTAAGGGTCTTTGTATAAAATAAAATATGTAATCTGAGCTTTGTTTATTTAATGAATTATTTACTTAGGTATTTTTGTCCTTGAGATGTTAATAATATTGTCTCTTTGTGAGCATTTTTAGCCTGAGTCTGTTTTCTGGGAATGATTAACCTACATAGCAGCAGTAGCAGCTGTTAGCGAAGTGAAGTGAGGAATGGAGAGGGGGTGGACTGCTCTTAGATAGGGAAACACTAGAGCACAGATTTCTGCCTTGTGTGATTTGTGGTATATGAAGAACAGTTTAGTCATGGCTATTTATAGATGAGTCTTTAATCTGCACAAGAGACGCTCAATGTAGTTTTTATCAGGATGAGGCCATTAGTTGTATGTCACAGCTTAAGCATCATGTTGTGCTACTAAATGCCGTTGTCTGTGGAGCCATTTGTATTTTTTCCTTTGTGAAAACAGTATTTCTTAGCTAATGGTAATAACAGTTACATAAATGAGTGTATATTGTAGCTAGGGCTTTCTCTAGTGTTTTTAATAGTGCAGATAAGAACTAATTATTGTGGTTTCTGTTAGCTTGTAATTTTTAGACTTTAGTCATCTCCTAAAGCAAGCGTTCATGATGCTGAAAGAAGAGATTTTTATATCATGTAGGCCTACTTACATTGGCAAAATGTGGTAATGGTACAGTAATAATGCTAAAATAATTTAATTATTGCAAACAACTACAACTATCAAACAGTTTTCAGTAAAGTATAAATCTGGAGAAATAATGTAAATGAGAATGAAATGTTCCACTAAAAACTAACTTAGATGGCTACTAACATTTCTAAATCTAAAACTAAAAATATGTAGAACATTTTAAAAAGTAAATAAAAATATGTAGGCCTATAAGTATAATATATGCTTAATAAAAACACTGCACTGAAACAGAATATCGGCTGTTTTTTTATTGAATTGATTAAATCAATCTGTCACAGGCTATATCAAGTCTAAAGTCTATATTAAAGCATGCACAGCTCATTAGTGCAAATGTTCTCTAGGGTTGATTGACTGTCTGCTGTGAGATTTCTCAGGATGATGGGATAGCTGTATTTAGCTCCTCACTCATCTGAATTGGCCTGACCGCTAGATATTTGTGAGTTTAGCATGGTTGTGATTTTTCTTAGCTCTGCGATACTAATCCCATCCGTTTCACTTGTTGTCGCTTTTCTTTCATATTTGATGTGCTGTGATTTTTTTTATGCCGTTTTCATTTTCCTCTCTCATTATTTGCTCTTTCATTAGTCTGTTTTCTTCTCCTTTTTGTCTCTGTCGATCACATTCTGTTCTCTCTTTCTTTCATTCATCAGTTTTCTCCCTCCTTTGCCACATTTGCCAAAATGGAGGCTGCCATGCCGGCTGGCCCCGTAGACCCCCTGGGTTTTGAGAAAGTCCATGCTTCTATGTACCATGTAGAACCTGTTGCCCTCCCTCCAATCTGCCCAGCCGCAAGTTCAGCGGCTTCAAAACAGCCCCAAGCTGGCACACGGGACCTCGTCCCAGATCTAGGATTGGCTCAAGAGGAGGAGGAATGTCTTGTGGACTCCCAACCAATCTGCTTTAGTGAAAACCCATTCCTTGTGGCTAACCGCAAGGGCAAAGGCTGCCCACCAGAAGAGCGCATTTTATCAGGGCCACCTGTGGGTTACGGCAAGCATGGGCAGCTGCAGCCCTGGTTGTACAGCAAGGCAAGCAGCCTTGGAGAGTGTTTGTTCTGACTGAGTGTGTTTTATGCTCAAGCATGGTGTGTCATCAGTAGCTATTTAGAGTTAACATGTCATCTCAAATGCAAATGCCATCCAAAGAATTGTACATGGATCTCCATTAGGGTGTCTTTGAAAAAAATCATTGGGTTGCACAATTGTTTGACAGAAATATACATTCTATATATACACATTTGCTCTGTATAGATAATGGGTGAAGCTAAAAATTGAGGTCATAATGTGCGTAACTTTGTGGTCTTAAAGCATCTGAACCTTCCCAGAGAAACTGAGAATGCTTTGAATGTGAAATGAACAGGTGCTAAACAAAAAGGGTCAAGGGGTGACCTTGCACCTTAAATAACAGACCACCAAACGTCTAGAGGAACATAAAGTACTTTGGGTTTTGAAGAGATGTTTAAAATGTTTCCATAGCATGACATGTTCTAGACACTCTGTGGAAAAATGCAGTTTTTATGGCATTAGTGCTTGTTATAAATGATTTGTGGCATGCAGTAGACCACATTTGTCAACTGCGATAATAATATCGCAAAATATCATAATAAAAGTTATTTTCAAATCAAGATGAACTGCTTCTAACTGCTTTTTGAATATGACAAACCTCATCTTCTTTTTGAGGAATATCACAGAGCACAAGCAGTTTCTTTCTTCAGTTTGTGATCATATTTGTTTACCTGTATTGCAGGCTTCACCATCTGAGCCTTTCAGGATTGACAGTCCTGTCCGAGATGCTGCACACTCTCCACACAACTCACAGGTCAGTACTTTTTCACAGAGAGTCCTTCATCTTCATTGTTGGCTCTTTTAATTTTTCATGTATTTTCATTCGGCTTTCACACATTTTTCATGAGGAAGGCTGTGCAAATTTATGCTGGTCTTTTGCATGTTCAAAAGTCTTGTTTGAGTCTCCATCAAGGTAGTATTGTGACTGATGGCGATCAACATTTTCATATTTCTCAGCAGTCTCACAAATCTTCCTCTGCGATGCTTGGAAGAGAGGTTCGATATGTAAGTGGGCTGAATAGCCTGCACTAGCTGCTCTTGGCTTTGCATTAGACATTGCGAGGAATGGTGTTATTAAGCATGTCCTGCTTTTCATGCTCTGAAGCAGTGAAATGATTGACTCTTTAGTGTTTACACCGAACCAAGAAGTTGAGCTTGTAACTACAGCTTTGTTAATTAACACCATGCATTTGGAAACAAGTTGATTGAAAATAAGAAGTATAATGTACCGATCAAATATGTGGAGTTGGTAAGACAATTTTTGTGTGTGTGATAAAATAATACTGAAAAATCTGTTAACGCAATATTCTGTTCTGTTATAACAAAAAATACAACAATATTCTGTCATGTTATAAATATTCTGTCTGTCAAACTATTGTTGTAACTTTTAAGTTTAAATTAAAAAAAAAATTGAGTTATTTCTCTAATACCAAAGTTACATTTTCAGTCTTTAGTGTAACATGACACATCAGAAATCATTATAATATGCTGATTTTGTGCTCTAGAAAAAAAAAAAAAACTATTTAATTATCAGTTTTTATAACAATTGTGTTATTCAAAGTTTGTAATTCATGAATTCTGAAAATAGAAGAAAAACTTCAACTAAATGGACAATCTGTCAATTTGGGTCAATTTAATATGTCCTTGCTAAATTAAAGTGTCAAATTCATTGGGAAAAGAAACCTTAACGACCCCTTTGAACAGTAATATATTATACTATATAATATAGTATATGATATAATGAGTTGAGCTCAATTGTATAGCTACTTTTATTTTCCTTTTTCCTCCAATTGTTACATCTTCATCTTCATGTTTTTGTTTTTTGTGTTTCAGTCAAACATTCATTTCCCTTCAAATGCAAACATCAAGGATAATGCATCAGTGAGTGTCTAAAAGTGTAGAAAACTAGAACAAACACATGATTGATGATAATATTGATGTTAGTGGTGTAACGGTTCACAAATCTCACGGTTCTGATCACACTGGTTTTTGAGTCATGGATCATACCATTTTACTGTTCAGCAAAAAATGGAGGAGACAAATTTTGCTTTCCATTTATACAAAAATATTACTGCAAAAACCATTGGTTTCAACAAATAGAACTTAGAACCTGTAATTTTAATAAAAATAAAAATTAAGAAAGAACCAGATGAAAAAAGGAAAATATTCAATACGAAAAATTATCTTTGCTATTGTAGCTGATAATGCTATATATAGAAGACTAACAATTAAATTAATGATTCAACAGTTCACACATAACACTTTGTTTCATTATAGGTGGATCATTTTTGAAAACCTATTCAGTGACATCATTTTGATGGTTGTTTGTTGCCACTCATTGGTTAAACTATGTAATTGCTACAACATTCACCAGTGTTCAGTTCCATTAAATGGTGATTTTAGTCTTTACCATAAACATCAGTGTTTATATCTGAACTATACACTATTCTCCCAGTACTTCTGTGTTATTTAATTGTTTGTAACGAACTTAAAAAGTGTAAAAACTGAATCGCTCTCGATCAAACACTGATTTGAATGCAGCGCTTCAAAGGATTAATAAACATATGCAAATCATTATCATTCATGTTGCACATGTTTGAATGAAGATCACAATCTTTTAATGTTTAATCGTGCATCTTTACATTACTTAACAAACAGTGACAGAAAACACCTTTAATTAAGAAAGCATTTAGGTCCCACCACAACTTTTTCCGTCATCGTCATATTTTACAGTGAAGCCAAAATGCTTTCGTACACGTGATTTGAGTGACGCATGAGGTGATCTCTCTGCTACTGTTATAAATGTTGGATTAACCTACAACAATCCGCACAGATCGTAACCGTGATCCGTTACACCCCTAATTAATGTAATTTTGGTAAAATAGGCTATTGCTAAATTGTTATTGTTGATGAATTTCTCTCTCTTTCTAGACTAAACCTGGTGCCATCCAGCCTCTCTCTCGGGTGCGACCTGCTGTGTCTCCAGCCAGTCAGGATGGCCACAGCAGTCCAAACCCTTTCCAGCATGGCCTCTCTCCCATCAACTCTCAGACCACTGTAAGATCCCTCACCACCGTCTGAACCCTATGAGGCTCCCCCTTCATCCTCCGTTACCAGGCAACAGAATGCCACTGTTGTTTTGTTTTCTCCAAATATATAGATGTATATATTATCCAAGGTGGTGTGATGAGCGCCATGCCAGTTAAAGCCTTACAAATCGCACCATAAGCCAGATCAAAGAAACGGGTTGTTCAGAAAAACCAAAACATATCAACTTTTCAATCACTGCAAGTAACATTGTGCCTGTTTTCTATCAAGACACCTCTTTTGGATTTTTCCCCCCTTTCCCTAATCACATAAACCACATTGTTTGCACAGCAAGGTTTACACTCACATTATCTCAGGATACCAGTATAAACCCTGTTATTGTCCAGAGTCGTTCGCCCCAGTCACCATACCCACAGACCACCTCATACACTCACTCTCTCTCCTCTCCCTCCATCTTTCCATTGACACGAGACGACTGGGCTGCATGCGCTCAAGCCCTGCATTTTCCTCCTGTGTTCTGCCTTTGCTGCTCTGTCTCTCATTGGCTGTTCCATCCTTTTTGTCCTCTGTCTGTTTCTCCACCCTTCCGTCCTCAATCCCTCCCCGACCCCTCGTACAGCCTCGTGCCCCATCCCCTGACACACATGAGGAATACCCTATCAATATCAAGCAGGTTTATAAGGCCTTCGCTGCTGTGCCACACTCCCTGGCCGTACTGGAACCTCCTCAGGTAGGACAAAGGCTCCTCCAGGATGTGAGCATGTCGTGGTTTCCCCCCCGTCATCCATATTTGCTGTTTGGGAAGTCTTTCTATTGGACGTTTGTTCCTTTGGGAGTTTGTTTGCTGTCGTTGTGCATGAGTCACCCGTATGGTGGTGTCGAATCCAGGAGCTCATCTCCCAGAGACACTGATGTGCATCATTTGTCTGTCACTTAATGTTTGATGTTGTTACTCCTTTGCAGTGTGTAAAGTTTGTCCAACTCAGGTCTTGTGAATGTAACTTTTTTGTGTGTATAAAATGCATCTTTACTAAATAATCTTTTTTTTTCTTATTTTTAGGATCTTTATTCTCCACGGAACAATATCAGTGCAAAACAGCCATCACCTGAGGTATGTCTTATATCTAGATCATTTGGGATCTAACATTTTAAAGTGTTAATTTAAGGCTAGAATACACTACATGACTTGTGCACTACCAGGTTTTTGCCCTTATTTTCAATCTGTATGCATCATTGCTAGATTTTGGCCTGTCGGAGTTGACTGATCTCACCAAAATTTGCAGTTCAAGGTTTAGACCAGGTGTTCAAGGTCCAAAGCAGATTTTTCATCCGTGTCAAAGGTCTAGAAATATCAGTTATAACAAAACCTCTTTTTAATAAACATGTGCGTACTGTACATAAATCAACCAATTAAAAAAAGTGACGTGCCTTTTGCATTTAAAAATACATAAGCAATTGCAAAAGTGGCAAAACAACAAGTGACAAAATACAGAGCAGTCTAAAGGGGGTCACATACCGGATGTGCCACTCGGCGCTGCACGATGCAGTGCCATGCATTTTAGAATTGTAAACATAGTTTTCTATAAGGGTACGCACACCAGCGGCGCAAGTCTGCGGCTGTCCACGGCGCCCAGCTACAACTCAGGACAATGTTTATGTTTCTGCCGCTCCAAAGAGCGCCATCTGAATAATTTCATATTAAACAACATTTGAATGTCCGCGTCTGGTGTGCGATACTTCGAACTGTGATGTGCGTGCAGTGTTGTGGCGCATCATTAATTGCTTAAGTGTGTACTCACACTAGGCTATCCGATCCGTGCCTCGGGATGTTTGACCCCCATTTCCCGGCTCATTTGACTAGTGTGAGGGCTCCGTACTGTGTTTGGGTGCAGATTAGTTGGCCGGCTCTGGCCCAGTTGGAAGAGGTGCGACACAATCGCACTTCAGCACGGCTCAAGGCAACCGTGCCTAATGTGAGTACACCCTAATATGAGAAGTGGCAATGCCTATTGCATTATCTACCTAAGCTATTGTTGCATAGTGGCACATGACATTTTTTTCTCAAACAGAACAGGTTTGTGCTGGACTGAAGCAAAATGAACACATCTCTATATCCAGTCATCTTTAAAAACTGTTTTCTTTGTCAATTTTCCTTTCTTGCAAAGATTCTTCACCCATTCCAACACTCGATGCAGTGAAGAATGTTGCCAAATTACAGCAAACTTTTTTGCACCATCGCCCCAACAGACAAAAAACTATCATCATAAGCTTAACATGCATTTATCAAAGTAATAAATCCACACTTTTAATCCCTTACACACACACTGTATGGTGCTCTTGAAATATTAATATTAAATGGACGTGGGACCGTCTGAATCCTTAGAGAAGCCCTGCTATAGACCACGATTGTATCTATTCAGAGAATATTAAACATGCACTTTATCTTCACAAAGATCATTCTTTTAGGGAGTAGTTTGAGCAGGAGAATTCAGACACTCCAGTTGCTTTCATCTGCAGATAAAAGAGGTACATGTTTCTCTGTGGGTTTTAAACATCCTTTTGAAAGTTTAGTGTAGATGCTTAAATGTTCTCTGTAGTAAAAAAAGAGTTGTATTATGTTGCCTAGTGTTTTAAAATTTGTCCAGATTTCACAAGTCATGTAGTGTATTCCAAACGTTCACCCACAAGATCTTCAAGTGTGTACTGACTCACCACAACAAATATGTAGAACTCAGTATTCTTAGTGTGCTGATATATTGTACCTGATGGCAGTTTCAGCCTGAGCTGAATAATGAGGTGTTTATGGATGAGTGTGATGGTGAGGGCAGTGGTCCTCGTCCCTCCCTCTTATCTGACCGCACCGAGTACAGGAGCCTGGCAGCTGTGCCACGCCTGTCTCGCCCCTCAGTGGAGCCAAAGGTACCTTCATCTCCAGCAGAAGCACTCTGACACTGTGGATGCCCTTCAGCTTCTGTGGTGGTGGTGCGGGTGTACGGGTCGCTTCCAAATTTAAAGCCGGATTGTTTTGCAGCATGTTTTTCAGTCAAGTATGGAAACGTGATCAATCGATGTTCTGTTTGAATCAAGGCAGTTATTGTTGGTGAGAAAGAGGCTTCAGAAGAGCAGTAATTAATTTTTATGCACATTATGCAATCACTGCATCATCATGGTGGTGGATAGAAGATTTGCTCCTTTCATGCAATTTCTTACTCGTTGTCTGAATTTCAGATCCTTATGGGAGCTGCTCTTGCATGTCGAATGCATGTCAAATTTGATTGCTTGCTAGACTTGTTTACTAAACTGTGTCTTCCACTTTTCTCTCTGCCAGACCCCTTCGCCTCTGGGCAGGCACAGTCCAGAACAGCGCTCCTTCAGAGACAGACAGAAGTATTTCGAGATCGATGTGAAGCAACAGACGCCAGACAAACCCAAACCTCGCATCTCACTGGTGGGAGAAGATGACCTGAAGAAAATGAAGGAGGAAGAAGGTTTGTGTTTGCTTGGTTGTCAGTCTTGCCTTTGTCAAATTTGAGTCATGCTCAATCATCTGAATGGTTTTATTCAGCAAAGCGAATTGAACAGAGGGCACGAGAGTACATGTTGGATGAAGACGAGGAGGAGGAAGAGGAGGAGGATCTGGCCAAGCAAGTAGCACATATGAAGGCTCACGGAAAGGTTGTTCTTGATGGTGTGGAGTACAAGGTGGAGAGCTTGGGTTCCCCAACTTCACGGCAGTGTGCCACACCACCAAACTATAGTGCCACACCACCCAGCCACTGCGGAAGCTCAGGGTGAGCTACACTCTCAGAGCTGCTGATTTATTTGTTGTTTTTGTTTGTCTGTTTGTTTGTTTTGTTATAGAACACACTCTGAACATCTAGATCAGTGGTTCCCAAAGTAGTGGTCGGGAGTCGTGGGACAATGACAGGGGGTCACTTGGTGATTTCCAAGTCAAATGAATGTTGTTAAACAATTAGAATTACCATTTTTTATTCATAACCCACAGAAGATAATAGTAGTTAATAGTTACATAAAAAACAACATGTAAATGTAGAGCCATCAGCCTGTTTTTCACAGGTAATTTCTGACACCTTTATGGCAATCAAATAGATTAAAAATGAATACAGGCCACAACTGAGTATTGAGGATGATCTTTGATTGGCGGTCTCCAAAATTAAACCAAGAATAGACCTGTGCTGAAGACATTGTGTCCACCAGTCTCATTAGCTGAGGTTAATCTTAAATTAATAAAGGACTATAAAATGATATGGCTGTTAGACTGTTGCACTTTGTATTGTCAATATGCTCCTGTTTACTGTATATAGGCCTATTGTTGCGTGTGCAACATTTGTATATTTATAATCGCCTCCGAGGAATTATGGGGTCGTAAGTCACTGGCATTATTATTTTGGGGGACGCAGGCTGAAAAGTTTGGGAACCCCACATCTAGATCAAGGGTTCCCAAACTTTTCAGCCCACGACCCCCAAAATTATAATGCCAGTGACTCGCGACCCCCAATATCCTCAGAGGTGGTTATAAATATATAAACCTTGCACACAACAGCACACACATACCAATAGACCCAAGTCTATTCATCATTTAATTTTGAAGAACACCACTCGCAGACCATCCTCCATGTTCAGTTGTGGCCCATGGCCTGGCCCATAAAATCAATGTGCTGTGTCTTTAATATAACGTAATCACCCCAGGGGTTGCAAAATAATCTAAAGGCTGATGGCTTTTTATTTGCATGTTGTTTTTTATAATGTAACTAGTTTAATAAAATGAATTAAATTTTTGGAAATCACCAAGCGACCAATAATAATATTATAAATGTCTTTTGATATCTCTCTTGAGCAATTTACTGTAAAAATATATAAAATAAAATAAATGGTGTTACTACAATACACTTATTTATATTTATTTATTTATATATATATAATGAAGTAAATGGTAAACCATTTTTTCAGTCCTTCCTCTATTGACGGTAAAGGAGACTCCCAGCGGAATTCAGTGGAAGACAGTTTCAGACTGGAGCAGAGACCCAATTCTATGACCGGGTGAGTAAAGCTAATACTGAACAGCTGAGTTTTGTGATCTCCCTGTACATTTGAAATATGCCTGACACAGTGTTTACCATAACAGATTGATCCCAGTTTATCCCGGTGAATCTGCGGCTCCCATCCGGACGGCCAAAGCCGAGCGCAGGCTTCAAGATCGGTTACGCATGCAAAGCCCAGAGCTTACGGTCGCTGTGGACAAGGAGCTGTCGCCTGCTGAAAAACGAGCCCTGGAGGCAGAGAAGAGAGCCATGTGGAGAGCAGCCAGGTATGATAACAGTGTGAAAACTGTCAGATGGGGAACAGTTCTCTTTCCAGTCTCCTCCTCTCCTCTGTAATCTCTGCTTCTGGTGCCTTAAGCTCATCTTTTACTCCAGTCTCCAAGTAAACGCTTACTCTACCCTTAATGACCAGGGCTTTCAAAGACATTTTCTCAATAGCAACTGTACATTACTGGTGAAAGGTTTGGAGGATTTTTTAAGAAGCCTATTCTGCAGGTTAAAAATCTAGTAAAGTTGTGAAAGTGTTGAATATTATTAAATGTAGGTTCAAATGTCATTTAAAGCATCATTCTGCATCATTCCTCTTGTCATCAATGTCATGGGATCCTTCAGAAATCATTCCTCATTTGCATATCATTTGGTTGTGTCAAGAACCAAAGATTAAAATAGTTTTTTAATTGAAACTGTGATGATGAATAAACAATGCTGAAAATCTGCTTTAAATCACAGCAATGAATACAAATTTAAACTGCACTCGATAAGAAATTGGTCATTTTAAATTGGAAATGTTTCATCATTTTGCAATAGCCATTTTCCTGTATTTGTGGTCAAATAAATGCACACTTGGACTTGCAGATTGGCTTCTTTTAAAAATGTCGAACTTTTCATGTAGTATATGTTTTATAGTAACAAATACTCAACTTGTAGATGTGTCTTTGATGTCTCTGACTCTGAATGTAGGCCTTCCTTTCTTAATCTCTACTGTCTGTTTCAGAGTGTTTCCTTTCATCTGTGCTCCTTCCTCTCTTCCCTTGTCTTTGTGTGTGTTATCGTCCTCTATCCTCTCTGCTTTCTTACTTGCTGCTCTGAAGGCCTTATGGCCTAGAGGAGGACGTAAGGCAGTATGAGCAAGACCTGGCTAAGCGGCTCTACCAGTCCCGTGTGAGGGCATCACTGGGCAGCGCTGCAGCCCCTGCCTCTTCCTCCTGCTCCTCCTCCTCTTCCTGTCAGCCCAGGTCTGCCCTTCACAGCCAGAAAGCATCATGGGGGCTTTAGCTCTGATGCTTCACACCGCTTGGGGTGCTTGTGGACATTTTATAGTGCATAGTGTGCAAAGGATGAACTATATTGTAGTGGCTTTTTCTGACCAGTGAATGAGCCCTACAAAAACCCACCGCTGCTTCTGCACGTGTGCCATTTTGTTTTTCATTTTGGTAGCACCACTTCCTTTTTCTGTCTGCTCGCTCACTTCTGCCTCCCATCTGTGTCTCAGTAAAGGACCCATATTGTTCTAACAACAAGCGTGTTTTTGCAGTTGTTTTTATTAGAGGTGCACTGACATTCAGTTTTACTGTAAGTGCTTTGAGTCACTAGCGTATGTACCAACCATCTCCCATACTTCTCCCCATAATAAACACCAAGGGCTTCGTATAATATAAAACCACAGTGATGATCAGCTGTTTAAAAGTTACTTAAGTTAAAGGAGCTTGGGAGTTTGGAATGCTTGTGTTTGTGTGCAGTTTGAGTCATCGTGTGTATGAATGGACTTTATCTGAGTAAACCGGAGCCCATTTCAATAGTGCAAACGCATAGTTTACTCAAAATTAAGTCATGGGACTGTCTCAATTTCTTTACCAAACTCTATTGTATGCACTTAGAAAAAGTTCTATGTCTCATTCTGACATCTTTTTTTTTTGGTCACTAAAAACTGCCAATATAATACAGACAACCATGAGCTGGTGCAAGTTGCAGAAACATATCCAGCATGTTAAGACTCAAGGGGGTTTGCACGTTGGTTGCGCCACGTCATACCGCACCATGCATTTTGGAATTCTAAACATAGATTTCTATCAAGGTACGCACACCGGCGCTGCAAGTCGGCGGCTGTCCATGGCACACAGCTACGATTCAGGACACTGTTCATATTTCTGTCGCGTCACAAAGCGCCATGTGAACAGTTTCATATTAAATAACATTCGAATGTGCGCATCTGTTGTGTGATACTTTCAACTGTGATGTGCGCGACCTGTCATCACAGAGCCTGTCGATGCCTCTGCAGATATTGTATCAGGGTGGGGCAAATCATCCAGTGTGCGACCCCCTTCAGTGTGTCCAAAATCACATACATCCCTACTATATAGTGTGTAAGAAATATGTGAGACAAGTAGCATGTCAGAATTCATAGTATTCAGAAAAACAGTAGGCATCCAGTACCCGGATGACCTACTACTTTCTTGCTTGCTCTACAGTCCCTAGTGAATATGGTATTCTCTATTGACTTGTATTACTTTAATACTTAAAGTATTTTTTTGCTTTTAAAACGTTTTCAATTGAACTCAATTTAAATATTCACTCATCTTTTCCTTATTAAAATCAGTTTCGAGTGGAGAGGCATCATTTTACCAGTGTTGCCATGTCAGCACAGTAGCGCTATTGCAAGCTGCAGGATCAAGTATTATACACAGAACTGTCTGCCGGGATATTATTTGAGGGGACTCTGCTCTTTTGGTGAGCATGTATAGTACATGCATTGATATGTATACGGGTATATGAGCTGAATATCCACACACTGGAAACTGAGTTTTATGTGAGTTGAGAGAATGATTTCCAGAACAGGAAGAACTCTGTGGTTCACCAGTAAAAGAGTTCAGTAGTGTAGTTTGCATCAAACTCTTGTGTTGCTTGATTCTTTATCTGGTGTGTTAGTAAGAGTAACCTAATTATCTGCACTCTTTTAAATGTTTTCATTTAAAAAAAATGTTTTTTTTGTTATTTTACATTCTTGCAAAACAAAACCACAAACGTTTCTTCCTCAGTATGTCATTTGTAGTTTTGTGTCCCAAAATGTAAAATAAAAAACTTTGAAAATCTTGAAGTGAGTGTGTATCAGTAGATCACCAGTAAAAGAGACCATCACTCGGTGCATCTCTAGCTTGTGTGATTCCTTCTCATAACTTCTGCACATTTCTAACAGTCGAGTCATTGAATTAACTTGTTCTATATTGACTAATCTGTGTGCACTGCATCTCTGCACATCTTTCATCTGTCGTCCCGTCTCTCTCTATGCACTCTTTGCACTTCTTCTTTCATTCTGAGTGTCAATGAATCTCACTGTCTTTCCAGGATGAAGTCTTTAGAACAGGACGCTTTGAAGGCTCAGATGGTCATTGCCAAGTCTAAAGAGGGGAAGAAGCGAGGAACACTGGATCAGCTGTCAGAGTCCCCATCCCCTGCACCCACACCCTCTCCAACACCAATGGAAGGTGACCACCTCATTTACCTCCGCCCTGTTTCTATCAAAAAGCGTTTTAAGTGAACACTGGTATTTCCACATGGTATTAACATATTGTGTTAAAATGGAGTTGTGAACCTGTATTTGGCATTGTCCGCTTGTAAACCGTCTGGTGAAAATATCTTGTAGGTGCCATTTAATGTAAATCTGCATATACCTTGGCATAGCTGAATAATAAAAGTTCAGTACATTGTAATGACATACCTTGAGCCTCAAACACCATTGTTTCTTTGTTCTAATGTAAAATCCTGGTGAAAAACAGGCCAATTATGCAGACTGTTACATTGCACGTGTGATCAATGATATGCACACCCCGATCTGCATTTGATTTGCCACAATGTTTCCTATCCGCTTGTTAAGTGTGGCGTCATGAGAAGCGGCTTCCAGGTCCAAGCGACGTATCAAACTGTATGGGGAGACTCAACAAATGATAATAATAAACGTTTACAAAGTGAAGTAAGACTTTCGAAAATCACAGTGGCTTTATATATGTCCATGCCTATTTTCAAATGACCAGAAAGTGATGAATTTTTATAAATTGTTAAGATATTGATGTCTGTGATGCAGCAAGTCCAGTAACTGTTGTGTACACCATGATTTTATATAAAATTCACTTTAATGTGTGAGTGGACTAAAAAGTGGTCATAAACAAATATTTTCTCAATTCAAATGAGTAGCGGCTTGGACCCGGAAACAGTATTCCATACGTCACCGATACGTCACGACTTTACAAGCGGATTAAGATTACAACAATGATCATTAAGTTTAGATTAAATTTATTATGTATGGGACTCATTTTGAAAACAGGAGAGGCAGAGAAACTAAAGCCCGCCATGCTACACCATATCTTTACATTGCTTTCGGTAACACTTTATTTTGATGGTCCATTTGAGCATTAGTAGACTCTCTGCCTAATATCTGTTGATACTGACATTTAACAATTCTTCAACAGACATTTAACTGACTATAAGAAACTTTGCAAGTACACGTCAACTTACACTAACCCCAACCCTAACCCCAACCTAACAGTCTACTTATAATCTACTGAGAATTAGTTGCAATGTATCTTAAATTCAACTAACGGACCATCAAAATAAAGTGTGACCTTGTTTTCCATATGTTGCTAAGCCACATGGAAAGATGTGGAATAGCAGCTTCACTTTTGGTGTGAGATGAGCTTTAAGGAGCAGTTTTCAGTCAGCCATCTGTTTGCAGTGCATCAGAATGCAAATTGCAGGATATGTGGAGCATAAACAACAAGAGAATTTTAGAGAATTGTTTTGCTCCTTTAATACCAGGTTTAAACAGAGCCTTTATCTTGACCACAATAAAAGAATGTAGGGTTTTATACTGTACTTAATGGTTCATTTTTAACAGTTTAATGTTACATTTATCTGTTGTTCTTCTCAAACAGATATCAGTCCACGGACGGTGACATCACCAGGCAGATTGGTATGAGGCAACTCTTACTTATTGATATTTTTCAAACGGCACATTTTAAATCATCAGCAATGATGTAAAAAATACAGCTTGTTTTTGTTTGACACTTTTGACAGTAATTTGTGTACTCTGACAGCCATATCCATAGCAAGCAGAGCATCATCCATGATCTCCTTTCTTTTTTCTTTGTTGTACTCTCTCCTTCCTCCCTTGCATTTTCACCCATCTCTGCTTTTCACCGTCTGTCCTCCCCTCCATCTCTTTTGAAATATTGATTTCCTCTTTCCATCTCTCCACTGCTTATGCCTGTTTGCTGTCCTTTTAGTCCCTGTCAGAAAAGAAGTTTGACTACCGACAATTCGCTGCCATTCCTTCTTCCAAACCCGTTTACGACATTCAGGTATTGCCTGCATGCTGAGCGTCAAGGAGTCAGTCTGCCCGAGTCCCTCCTGGCTTTCCCTGCTCCCCTGCTCCTCCTCTCCCTGACAGCTAGTTAAGAACTGTTAACTAACAGTGTCCTCGACTCGCCAGCGGGAGCAGCATGCTCATTCATGTTCCTGCACGTAGCCGTCAGCGATTTGGGTTTAGTTTTCAGCTTTGAGGGTTTTTTTTTCATCGCTCTTGTTGATCTACTCACAGTCTCAATTCCCTGTGCTTCTCCTCTGGGTTTGTAGATGTAGTGTTGAAGTGGGGCTTTGTGTTCTTGAAAACAGTAGGCTGCAAAATATTAATGCACTAAAAGTCCTCTTCCCTCCGCACTCACTTTTTTAGACAGCAGCCATTGTAATAACACGTTCTGATTCCTGCGGCACGTCTGAAAGCCATTGTTTTGATGCCACACGGAGTAAAATGTGGTGTTTTTGGGAGAGACTGTTCTTTTGGGGATGCAGGGGGTCATGGGACAAAGGAGCATTGTGTTTCTTGGTCTTGGTGTTTTGTGGTTGTTTTTCCGGATCTGTGAATGAAGGGTAATTGGGCATGTGGGTGAAGTCATTTGTCTGATTGTTGATGTGCAAATACTCTCCTGTGGAGTCGGACCAAAAGACCACCAAATCTGTGAGACTCAATCTGTCAAACCGCCTTCTGATTTGAATCCGGAATTAAATTGAAATTAAATTGTGATACCTCAATTCTTTTGTGTGAAGATTAAGTTAAATCATTGATGGTGGTGTTAACACATTGCTGATTTAAATCTACCGAATATGAATCATTTAGTTCATAAAAATACTTTTGCTGAATCTATATAATCTGTCATTTCAAATGTCATTACTTGTAATTCAGCGTAATTGGTGCAGCCCAGTTTAACATCTCTGTTATTAATAAATTAAGCTGAAATGGTGTGTGTGTGCGTGGGGGTTATTTTGTGTTTGGGGTTCATATTTACCAACAGTTTAGACTTGTATTGTCCTGCCCATACAGAAATGGTCCAAATGATGTCTGTTATGATCAGGCAACTGAAGTCACTCATCTTGTAACTCATGGTGTCCATAAAAAATGCCTTACTATAATGATAGATAACCATACAATCTACAGTTTACAGTTTAAACTTCACAGTAGGTTCCAGCTGAAGTTACAGCAAGTTCAAAAGTTGTAGTGGTTCAAATTATTGAATGGACCTGAATTTAACATGGAATGACTCATTGTATTTGTGAGTAATGTTACATTATTTAACCCCTTAACTGTAATCCACTTATACTTAAACCTTAAATACCACTCCATGAACCAAATAATATGATCTGAAAGAATATGTTAGCAATGTCTTATGAAAATACTGCTTCAAATTCTTACAGTAAGTTTCTCATTGTTGTTTTACAAGTTGACGATTAAATATTCTTTTTTCTTGAAACCAAATCATACAGAGCCCGCACCTCTGAACATTGAAGTTCCCACTTAATCCCAGACACATTAGTTTTAATGGATTCAGAATGCGTGCTAGTTGGTCATAATTTACTGAACACTGGTGGCTCTTTATCTGCTATTTGGTGGCCTTTTGAGACTGCCGTGATTTGACTGTGTTGTGAACATTTAATGTTGTATTTATGTCATTTTCTGTGTGAAGAAGCACCTTCACCCTGACTGGGATCATTTATACAGCTCTCTGCAGTATTAAGAGAGATTTTTCAGCCTTATTGAATGAAATTAAAATTCAATTATTGGGCACTGTTTTTGGTGGGGGTGAAGGTCGGTAAAGCATGCTTGTGTTTTGAGTGTTGGAAAGGACTGAGGTTTGCGGAAATGCAGAGCTTTCACATTACATTACACACTTTTCAATGATTCAAATCTGTTCTGAAAGAGACGAAGAGATAGAGAAGTTCTCATGAGAAGTTCAGTGCAAAAGTAGCTGAAACTAAAGCCATCTCTTACAGAGGACCAGGAGGATAACCAACAGTTTGTGCACCTGAAACTGTAATATGAAGCTTATTTTAATATAGACTTCCCTTAATAATCTGCACAGCAGTGATGTGAGTCTGAACTATATACAAAGTGAAGGCCAAACGGCGTCTCCTAGAACAGCTCGATGGCGTTTTGACATGTCCATTCGTCTGACTAAATGAGAAAATGATTTCCTCAATAAAGAGCTGTTCATGTGGGACGCCTGACGGTTTCACTTTTTTCTTTGTGTTGTGGAGTAAAGAAATAGCTCTGTCTCCTCTCTGTCTTGCAGTCTCCAGGTGCAGGTGATGACATGCACTTCATGGATGAGTCCTCCAGTAACGCAGGTAAGACCCTCTGTGTAATCATGTGTGTGTCAGTGCTGTAGTCTACAGGGTTTGTGTTTGTTCAGCTGTACTCGGCTCACAGTTATTGTCCCCTTGACACAGGCGACTTCCTTGGATAGGTGCTCTTCTAATATTGGTAGGAGATCTGTGTTTGTGTGTGTGTGTGTGTGTGTGTGTGTGTGTGTGTGTGTGTGTGTGTGTGTGTGAGCGCGCATATGCATTGGTTTTTGATAAGAAGCCTGCTCTACTGCACTTGTTTATGGGCCAAAGCTAATCAAGGTTACTTGTATATAGATTCTGCCTGTTTTTCAGCCCCATCGCCATTACTTATCATTTAATATTCTAAAAAAAAAATAGCTTATGGTTTAATTAATGGCTCTATATTCTGGAGTACGGAAATACAATTTATTGTACCTTCTGTTCGTGCTTCAATAAAAGTGTTTTTCTTCCTCAGTATTTTTGACTAGTTTTCCTTCCAGTACAAATGTCTTTCAAATGGGATTGTGACTGACACATTTTTGTCCAGGAAGCAAAGTGACATGCAATATCAAGTCTTATTTCCTGTGAAATTTAATACAAACCAAAGAAAAATCTGCCAGTGGGCTCAGAATAATCATGGAAAAGAAATTTTCACATGGCATTGACAGATGTTTATTCTTGTTTTACGTATAAATGCACTTATTTTGATCAGTTTGTCAGAAAAATATGACTTTGTTTCTTCATTTTGCATGTAAATGTGTCTTGATTCAATGGATATTTGTACTGGAAAAATACTGAGGTTTCATTTATGCAGTTTCAGTTTTTATTTTTGCAGTGCGTGCCACATTTAAAGTCATTACTTGTAATTTAAGACTTTTTCTGTGACTGATAAAACAGTCAATTTCTTGCTTAATTAAGGGCATTTTTAAATTTTTATTAGCCAGTCAGCCAATCGATGTAGTGCAGAAGCCAACAAAAATCAAAGGTCAAAAAAATGCTGCTGCATTGGCGGTAAAAATACTAACAGGCGTTTTTCTGATTGCATGTTTTATCAAATTTTGAAGAGTTGTGGGCTTGTTTGTGTGTTTACAAGATCTGTAACTGTAATCTTTATTAAAATGGGGCTTTTTTTACTTAAAAAGACAGTTCACCCCCAAAAAATTAATAATTACTCTCACTCCAGTGGAGTTTTATAAATTTCTTCTGTTGAACAATACGTTTTGCAGAATGTTGGAAATAAGCAGCCAATGACATCCACAGTAGAAACTAAAAATACTATGAAATTAGTGGCTGTTTTTTCAACATTCTTCAGGATATTCTGCTTGCTTTCGAACAAGTGGAGGAGTGAATTTTCATTTTTGAGTGAACTGTCCTTTTAATACGAAATGCATTCATGTGTATTACAAGTGTATACTTTGTGCTTCTAACTGCAATAACAATGATATGATGATCAGTGCTCTGCAGGGTTTTTCTGCATGGTGTGCAGCTCTGCCTTTCAGCTTCTGCACCGAATGGCTCTCCCAAATCACTGCTTTGCGGGTGTTTGTGGGTTTTAAACTGCATTTGACGTCTGTTAGGGATGGCTCAAGCTTTACAGATGGCGATGGAAGCATTTTAAAAGCTGTCATTTTTACAGCTGTGGTGAAAAATAGTTCAAAACTCATTACTGTTCTTTCTTGAATCAATTAGGAGCTTTGTATTAACAGCAGATGGCGCTGTTTGCTTTACACACAGCCACAGTCCACTTGCATCAATTCCTTACAAATATGAACTTAACCTGAAATAATTGATCAAGTTAGAAAAGGTTTAAATGATTTACAAGAGTGTTCATAGTGAACTGTGTTTACATTCAATCTCATGCCATAGAAAACAATTAACATGACTCAGCCAATTGGACAAGTGCTCTTCATAGTGAGTATTTGAGTATGATTAAAAACTAGCATTGATCGCCATCTTCTGTTAAAGCAGCCTAGAGTCTCATCTGCTGTTAAAATCTAGCTTTGATCATCATTTTCTGTTCAAAAAAACAACATAGAGCACCATCTGATGTTTAAAGAAGCAGCCTAGGGTGCTTTCTTCTGTTGAAAACTAGCCTAGAGCACCATCTACTTTTAAAAACTAGCCTAGAGCGCCATCTGCTGTTAAAAACCAACCTAGAGTACCATCTACTTTTAAAAACTAGGCTAGAGCGCCATCTGCTGTTAAAAACCAACCTAGAGCACCATCTGCTGTTAAAAACCAGCTTAAAGCATCGTCTGCTTTTAAAAACTAGTCTAGAGCGCCATTTGCTGTTTAAAACCAGCCTAGAGCGCCATCTGCTGTTAAAAACCAGCTTAAAGCGTCGTCTGCTTTTAAAAACTAGTCTAGAGCGCCATCTTAAAAACTAGCCTAGAACACCATCTGCTGTTAAAAACTAAGCTCAAAAATCAATTCAACAAGAGTAGTGATGCATTTTGAAACTCACAGAATCAATATCTTGGAACAGTTTTTTTTTTTTTACCACAGCTCCTTTTATTTAGTCAGTTTTTATTGTTTTCAGTGAATGATCGAAGGGTGCATCAAATGGGAGCTTCTCTTCTGCTTCAGTATTTCATTTAGCCTTTCTGTTTTTCCCTTTTTTCAGTGTCTGTTATTGATCCAGAAGTTCCAGTGGCCGCCTCGTCAGCTCTAGAAGAGATGGCTCTCTACAGTAACAAACGCAAACTACGCCAGGGCCGCCGCAGCCTGGAGGCTCCTGTG
The DNA here is from genome assembly GCA_903798195.1 of Danio kyathit. NCBI lineage: Eukaryota > Metazoa > Chordata > Actinopteri > Cypriniformes > Danionidae > Danio > Danio kyathit. The sequence continues at coordinate 49,159,086 of LR812525.1, forward strand.
CCCACATAACCACACACTAACACATCTGAACTGTGAACGTAAACACACATAGAGATCATCTAATGCGCTGAAATACACCGATATTAAACCACTCTTTTATCAGTGCTGACCACACGAGCTGATGGCCATCCCTCTTTTCAGATTCCGCTATGAACGGTCCAGAGGATGGCTGATTCAGTTTTTACCCAGTTTTTCTGTCTGTCAGCATTTTAGAAACAGAATTCTGTTAAGTGGGTTTCTTTCTGAACACTTTAAAAAGCTCCTCTTGAAAGGTTTTTGGCAGAACAGGAGATTTTTAATTTGTTGCCGTGTTCACGTTTTGGGAGACAACATACTGCTACCTTCACTGCCCCATGCAAGCCACAATTTCACTTTTGTTGCTTTAATTCACAATCAGAAATGCATTTTTATTCCTTTTAAATGTAATTTATTAATGTAATATACTTTTTTTAGTCTATGGGAATCCAGTACAAACTGAGGCTTTTTGACATGTGTATAAGCTTGTGATTTTGTGACACATCTTGATTTTTGGGATTGGGATACAGCTCTTTGCACGCAACCTTTTAAGATTGAAAAATGAGGCCTTGGCATACAGCTTTATCTCCATTTTATATCCATATCAGTTTGTAAACGCAGGGGATGCGAATGAATGTACTGTTTTTGAAAGGTTGCATCTGACCTGTTCTAAATCTTTTCCTAATGTATGTGATCATGCCATATCATAAAGACTGACCTGCTCTATGGAGTAGTGTCATTTTAAACCTTTTAACCCATCTCTAGTCTTCCTTTCACTGGACTAGCAGAGTAAAATGAAGTGGATAATGGCTTGTTCCTTTGGTGATTCTGGTCCATGTAAAATACATTGAATCATTCCCTTTGCTGACCCGAGTGGAGAGATTTTCACTCTTTGACAAACACTGGCCAGACCTCACATCACATCACCTCTCCATTTTTGGTACCATTTTGGGAGTCGAGAAGAAGAAATGGGTTCATATTCACACTCTATTAGCATCTACACATCTTCTTCATATCGTTCTTTCTCTTATTCTGACAGGTGTGTGTGAAGGTAGTAGATGTTCTCGAATCTGCATTTTGAATTCGTTAAACTTGTAAAGCCACTAAAAGCTTGTTTTGTGAATATTGTATAAATGCTCAAGAGATAAAGCAAAAATCCGAGATTGAATCTGAGCCTTTCTGCCCCAAGACCAAACTGGCGTCTGGAGGGTGTAGATGATTCTAGCAGGGTCTTGACAGACTGATCCTTGTGTATGTGTGTATATTGGTTTATTGCAGTTTTGCAATTTTACTGTCAATCCTGTGCGAGGACTAAAATGATATACTTTTATTATTCCTTCAAATAAACCGTTTTAATTTGGCTGTTCTCCAATCAGTTGTTCATCACCCTGTCTGCCATCAACACTGTGTCCAGATGAACCCGTCAGACATATGAAATGATCTGCTTTTTTATTTTACTAATCTAATCTAGCTGTTTTTGATGCTCTCGTTGACTGAAATTCAGTTTTGGTTAATAACATTTTGGGATTGATCATCATTGTTTTGTTTTGTTTTTTTACGGTAGTTTGAGGAGAAAAAAAAAGTTTGGTTTTACTGTAACCAATGGGATTATGGGATTCACTACATTTTTACTTTTTCAAAAGCAGAAGAGTTTGATCTCTCTTATTGTTTTTTTTTGTCTTGGTTTGTTGTTTGGGAGGATTTTATTTGTTTGTTTGTTTGCTTGTTTGTTTGTTTGTTTTGCTAAATGGGAGGGCGGGACAAGCGGTTTGGGGGATAGAGCTCATTCAGGACTGTAACTAGTGAATTTGTACAACCAAAGAAGTCTATTTTGTGGTTCAGGAATAATAAAGTTTACTTTTCATTTAACAGCCTGATGTACTGAGGTTGTTTTTTATGCCTATATATATATAAACTTGTCTTTATATTGACCATTTCAATGTGGTGATGTCATTGACCCATGAACTTTTGCTGCTTGTTGTCAAACTATTTCATAATTATAACAAAAGTCAATTCATTCATAAATTAAGATTTAAACCACTGTCATAACATTATTTACCATAATTAAATTAATAAAAATGTTTAATTAAGTGTAAAAGAGGAAACACGTTAGCACCATTGTTATTGTTTACATCTCTCAAAATGGTCTATACTCTGCTTTGTGTTTGAATAATATTAAATGCAAGGAGAAAAGAAAGCGCATGAGCTGCTTTCAGATAGAAGATGTGTTTATACAGTATGTCCAGCCAATGTATGTCCATCCAGCAAGTGTAAAAGGCTGCATAGACTGAGGCTGTGAGCTTACAGACGTGTGTTCATCAGATGACGGAGAGGATAGGAGGAAGTTTCATCTTACTTCTGCTGCCTCTCACAGAGTCTGGACTCTGAGAAACCTGTCTGCTTCCTCTCTGTAAAGGAAAGATTATATTGATATATTTAATGTTACACTGAATTGAGTGCTGAATCATAAAAGCTCATATCAGGTGAGTGTAAGTGTGTCTTACTCTCTGTAGAGTTCTGTTGTAGGCATTGTAAAAGGACACAGCACTGGAAGTGTCTGCATGTGGCTCCTGACGGTCATCATCCTCTATCTGTCCAGAAACAAAACGTCTCTCACAGTGTAAACCTTTACTGAACAGTTCCTAATCATGTCTAACAAATCTTTTATATAAAATATATACAAAAGTATAGTCAGAGATTTGAAATTGTAATCCAAAGGTTGCAAGTTTGAGTCCCGGTACTGGCAGGGATTGTTGGTGGGGGAGTGAATAACCAGTACACTCCTCCATCGAGACCCTTCAGCAAGGCACCGAACCCCCAGGTGGGGATGGGTACTGAAACTTGATACTTTATTAGTACCAGTGCTAAATTATAAAAGACCGAAGTATCGATATGCTCTAAAGTTAAGGGTTCTGCTATGGGTACTGGAGAATTATTGCTTAGTAAACGCTACAGTAGCATAATTGAACTGACCAGCCTTTTCTAATGTGCGATAACCTATTTATTATTTGTCTGCACCAGTGCTAGGGAACCTATGGCCAGGGCCAGACGGAATCTGCGGACGTTTTTTGCTATTTCTGCGGAGATTTTTGGTAAAAATCTGCGGATTTCTGCGGAATTATTTTGGGAGTATCATAACTAAAACCTTAATATGTGAAATAAAAAAGAATATCTTTTTAACTTGTATTTAATGTTTAAAATGCAAATCCAATTAGATTAACTGTAAATAGTTAACTGTAAAAAAATAAACAGAATTAATGATGGGCTAAAAATCTGCGGAAATCTGCGGAAAATCTGTGAAAAATCTGCGGAATTCTGCGCGCGCAGATTCCGTGTGGGCCTACCTATGGCTCATAAGCCACATGTGGCTCTTTGACAAAAAATATGTGGCTCTCCAGCTGTGTCTCCCTTCAATAAAATTTTACTGATTAAAGAAATATAACCGTTTTTCTATTGAAAATACAATTACAGTTCACTTTTTATTGTATTTTGTTTTACAGTAAAATAAATAACTCCGTTTACAGTAAAAGGACGTTTCGACTAAAGGCGTCGCTAGACCCCACTTAGGGCATGTGTTCCAGTAAAAATGACCAGTGCCTCAAAAAATGTTGTTTAGTTACAGTTTTCTTTATATGTAAGTGTATTAATTAAGAGTGGTCATCGCAGAGTAAAGATGTTATTCTCTGTGCTGGAACAGATTGAACAATGGAGTTAGTTTCCAAAGAAATGTAATGAGATTAATGAAATACTTGATATCTTTCTCTTTGGCAGATTGGCATGGAGCATGTGGAGAAACAGGGAAACACACCTTACATTACATTACATCGTAATAATACAGCTAGGATGTAAAAATTACATTGAGTGTAAGCAAACAATTAATAAACCACTTCAATACATATTTTCAAGAGGGAAGTTACTGTGTGCTTTATTCCTACTGTTTTGAGTGAGGATCATTTATGTACTGTAAATCCCTTATAAATGACACTTAAAGGCTGTTTTATTCTTAACAGAACAAGGAAATGACAAATGAACAACACTGATTCAGCACAAATTATATTTCAAGATATAAAAATGAAACGGTACAACTGCATTAAATGAAAAATAAATCTGCAATCTTGTCTAATATTAAAATGAATGTGCAGTTTACACTGCTGAATACTGAGTGTCAGAATACATGTGTTGTACGTACACATTAGAAAAAAACAACAGCAATAGCCTTTAATTAAACATTTAACAATGATAAAACCTTTCAGTGTTCTTTAGCGATGTTTAAACTGAACTATGTTTTATATTTTAGAGATTACTAATTTACTATATGAAGAGTTCAGATGCAAAAACCTCTAAGTGGCGTCTCAAATTTCCATCAACAATGAGCAATATTCTCAGCCTCCTTTGTTGGTGTTAATTTATTTCATTTTGAAGACCATGAAAAGAAGCTATTCTTTGGCATTAATGTGACATTACTAAACCTACACACAGGAGCCTGATAAAAATGCTCCTATTAGAAGAAAATTTCAGATGGCATTTAGAGGTTTTTGTATCTGAACTCTTCATATGCCTGAAAAATAAGACGCAGAATATAAATGCATGCAAAATGGAATATAAACATACAAAAGTTGGTCAAATTAAGAATCAAGGTTAATATTTAATTCAAAGTTAATATAATGCTAATATTTATATACTCAAAAGATAGCGCTACAAAGACCCAAATCCTTTACAGAATTGTTATTGTTATATTCTACAGTGCTTGACGGAAATCGCGCACTGGCCCTTTAAGAAGATTGAATATGGCGCCGGCGCGGTGGCGTTGCTGTGGTTACAAGAATCCGTGGCATTCTAAAAAAGAATGTGTTCGAAAAGCGTCCAATGACGGAGAGAAACTGCAGTAAGTGTCTGACCATCGCTGACATTGGCGGTATGTAAAGATTTCTCTACAAGTATCTTTTTTAGGTTACTATATATGGTTGTTTCGGGGTGCTTTTGCCGCAGGAGATTTGAGTATTTCTCTTGGTCATGTCGTTTCAGATTATTATATTAGTTTTTCCACGTATTTATTAGGTTAGACTGTAGATTGTAGTGTTACTGAATGTTGGTTGGAATTGGAGATTTCTTTATTGTCGACTTGTCAATTTTAGGATTTTGAATATATTTTATTCTAGTTTTTTTATGTTTTGTTATCTTCTTCAGTAGCCTGTTTATAATTGTACAACGCCATCTGTCACGCTGTCAGGTTGGTAGGCCAACAGATACTTTATTTGTGTTTGTTTGTATGCTTAATTTGTGTATTGCTGTCTTGTTTAACATTTGCAGATTGTCATTTGCTTTATTGTTAGATAAACTGATCTGTTATAATGTATTTGTATGCTGTCAGCTTTAGCACATATTGAATATTACTGTAAGTGTATTGGCGGACAGATTGTCTGGCTGTTGTATTATTTATTTGTAATGTAGCTTTTTATTGTTATTTGTTCTATTTACAGTTTTACTGTTTATTGTAACACATTTATCTATTCAGAGTTTATAGATTGTCATCTTGTAGAGTATTTATTTGTGAAATATTATTTGTAAGTGTTAGAACAGAACCAGACTGGAGACAATGGTAGACACAAAGAATAGTAATAAAGTGAATTAATGACTTGATATCTTTCTATTGTGTTTTGCAGATTGGAATAGACCACATAGAGAAAAAGGAATCACACACCTCAGCAATGACTGGAAATTTATGGTCTGGATTTATTTTTTAAAAATCCTTTCAGATGAAGCGGGTGGTGGTTGGTATAGATAGTTAGGCCTAAGTGATTGTTGGGTATTTCCTTCAGATGGATGGATGTACGGATGGATAAATAGATGGATGGATGGTTGGTTGGTTGGTAGGTATTGTACGAGCCGGTAGAGTTTTATTGATGTTGTCTGTAGCCCCTTTCACACAGTAATAACGGTAAATATCCGGACAATTACCAAAACTACTTTACCGGTAAGTTCAAAAAAGCGCTGTTCACACAGGCAAGGACATTTGATAATTTTTCTGGAAAAGCCTGTTTACATATCCATTCCAAAATACAGGTAAATTCTGACATCGTTAACCAGAAATGACCTCTAAACGGCTGCGCTTGTATTTGTAAAACACTATAGAGGTCAGACTTTTGTTGTTAGTTTCACTTTTATTTAAAGCTTTAGCATTCGTGCAGCTGCTTTGCCCCAGAAACATCCAAAGGCAGAAGCACGAACTGCAGCTAAATGTTTACACATTTGACTACAGTACAAATTCTGTGGATGGATAAGTATTGTGAACAACTTTGATGAAAACATATGGAGGAACGCTTTCGCATGTCGAGATGTGCATAATATATGTGTGTGTGCTGGCGCTCACCGGAGCACTTCATGTGCACACACGTCAAGGAACTGAAGCAGAGCTTAAAGGTAAACAAACAGCGGTTTATCATAAACATTTTATTGATAATTTTTTCCACAGTTAGCATTAAGAAGGAACATAGAAACGTTATCTGACTAAAATCTAGCAGCTAAATGTGTCTGGAAAAATATTCAAAGACTTTTATTTACATAAACAGCGCAGATGTAAATGCGTCTGAATGTTCTGATTGGCTGGATAGTTAGGGCTGCACGATAACAGAAAAAAATTATAATCACGATTATTTTGCTTAAGATGTTAATCTCTGATGTTATAATGTTATATATATATTCTTATTAAACTTCACAGCCACAACTATAAAAAAAAAACACAACTTGTAATAAAACTGGGCGGGGTTATATAATTTATATATTATATAATTTAAATTTTGATTCCTCTTGACCAATTTCTGCAAGCACATTGTTTTTCACTCGCTACTCTGCCAGGAATTTCGCCGCTTGAGAGGACCTTTAATAATAATCTAAACTTTTGTTTAGTGATGGACTGCAAGATGTGCTCAAAAGAGTGGCTGAAGAACCACATGTGGTGAAGAACGATAGCAATGCTAAGTGTAATTATTTTAATAAACTAATAAGTTATAAAGCAGAGTGTCGCGACCAACATGACAAAGCATCTGCGGTTGGTTCACATACTTCAAGAATATCGAATTAAAAGAATGGCGTGTTAGGTTCATTGTGCATCCCACGGGTGCAACCAGCAAGAGTTGTGCATTTTAGTTTACTTTTTGAGCGTGATGAGCAGTTCAGTGTTCGTTTATTTAAATATCTCGAGGTGAAACTAAACTGCGCATTCTCTCCGCCTTCTCATTCATAAACAGCGGGACGCGCTGCTGAAGCACGCAAGAGAGACGGTTTTACTCTACGTCATTCATAAACTTAGTTATAAACAATATATTCAATATATTCAATAAACAATATATTCTCAATATGTTTAATCTTTTTCTTTTGCAAAATTCCTGTAATTTTTCTTCTGCAAATTAGATTTTTTTAAAAATATGCTTGATTCTTTTAAAACCAAAAGCAGCGCCTGTCAATTGGTGATTTTCCATAAGATACACCTTTGTGAATGTTTTATTTTATGTGTATAGTCTTTAATGTGTTTTTTAATCATTTTATTCTATTCAAAGCAGCACATGAGAGCACTTTTTTTTTCTTTGCGCGCGCGATCAATTCCTGATCCTTTGCATACATTTTTAACCAAAAGACAAGTAATTTAATTACTTTCAATGTGCTAAAATATTTGTTAAACGAATGTTATTTTAAAAAAGCATATATACCTAAAACCGTAAAACAGAATAAAGTGCTTGGTCTAATCGGAAATAAGGGAAATTAGTTATCTATTTCATTATTTAATGCATAAAATAGGCTAGTCTTTTTTATAAATTGAGTTTAATTACTCTGAAACTTTTAATTACATTTTATTTTCTTGTAAATAATAAAAGTTGCATCAGATTGAAGAAAACGAACCTGAATACCCACGTGAACAGGGCCACAATTACTTTTTTTTTTTACATTGAAACAATTAGATACTGTGTCTTCTGTCTACATGACTGGCAAACGCGTCACACACAAAAAAACTGCTGAATCTCCGCGAATATTTGGTTAACTTACAAAACAAATGTTGTCTGGTTTAGTAATGTTAGTAATGCGTAGAAAAATGCAAAGCAGAATTCTCCTGAGCTCATTAACCCACTGATGACAGCCACTTTGTGATGGCTTTTAAGGTGGTTAATGTGGTTTGTTGTGTTACCTTGGGAGGTTTGGACTGAACAGGAGCAAAGACTACCTGATCAACATTACATTCCTGGAAAAAACACTTGCAATCTAGACGCAGTCACTTCATGCTTGTGATGCGGTACAATTCGTCAACTCCACCTAAAATAATGGCTTGGTGTTTATACTTTAAAATCGTGACAATGTTTAATTATTCATCGTGGGCCACAAATATCGTTATCGTAATAATAATACGATTAATCGTGCAGCCCTAGCTGGAGTAGATGTCTCATGTCAGCGAATTCTAAACGTGAATGCACTCTTTCCGGCAATTTTGCTTCTGCGTTCACACATTGCAACATTCCGACAAATTCCCTGTAATGTTAAAACTTCTCTTTCAGGAAAATTGCCTGAACGAATTTACCAGTATTTTCAAAAAGGGCCTGTTCACACATAATCCCTTTCTGGAAAATTGCCAGTAATTTTCTGGAAAGGTCTGTATGTGTGAAAGGGGCTATTGTCTTTTACTGAGTGGAGTGGAGACACTTGTGGCTTGTTTCCACTGAGTGGTGCGGTACGGTTCGGGTCGGTACGGGTCACCTTTATCAGGCTTGCGTTTTACACTACAAAAAGTGTATCCTTTTGGTGGGCGTGGTGTACGACAGAGAGTTTCAGTCGACGTCATTCTCGCTCGAATAAATGTCTACAGTAAAGCTGTACAGGTCGTTCACATTATATGAGAAGCTCTTCTCACAAAACAGATGCTTTAAACATATTAATACTTGTTTATAAATTTTTATTACTAACATTTCTATGAGCATGGTTTTATTATAACTACAGATCAATGACAGTGTGAAATAGCCTACTGTAACGTCTGCAATTAAATAAAATAAATAAATAAATGCAACATATATGAACACACACAGCCCCTTACAGTCTCCGATATGTTACCACTTACAGAAAAACTACACACAGCTTACATTAAGTCCTTATTTAAATTTCAAAAACAACACGCAACATATACAGTAGCCCACAGTCAGAGCTAACCTCTCATCTGTGTCTGTAATCTACACCAGCACATGTAGCCTCTGTTAGAGAGTAATTCCGTCATTTCGAGTTCATAATAGTCCAAAGGCGATGATCACACACACGTTATCATCAGCTCAATAAGTTCGTTATATCAAATATAGACGCGATTGTAAGTTCCCTGGAGAAAGCGAAAACCACTCGCACTTTTAGACGGCCTCGTAAAACAACAACAGTACACGGCAGATTCTTGGCTTTGTGGCTGTTCATCAAGACAACAACAAGGTTTGTTTTGAGCCCGGGTCATCCATGGATCGTTATTATATGCATATAGTTGTCTCTGCTGTGTATTTAAAAAACATGGTGGTTCCTTTTGTTTTTATTCTGGCTAGCTCCACGAGATCGTGACGAATCTCTGTAAACCAATCAGCGTTCAGCTGCGCGTGTAGCTCTACCTTTTGGTACCCTTTCTCTTGTTTGGTACCCTTTCTAAAGGGTGCCGAAAAAGTGGTACGGTTTGGTTCGGTACACTTTTGACAGTGGAAACGGCCATAAAAGCGTACCGAACCGTACCATACCGTACCACTCAGTGGAAATGAGCCATAGGGCACAGGTGTCAAACTCAGTTCCTGGATGGCCGCAGCTCTACACAGTTCCAACCCTAATGAAACACACCTGATCAAACTAATTAAGTGCTTCAAGCCTGTTTGAAACCTACAGGTAAGTCTATTGAAGCAGGGTTGGAACTAAACTGTGCAGGGCTGCGGCCCTCCAGGAATTGAGTTTGACACCCCTGCACATCTCAGGAATGACAAGAAACTGATGGTCTGGTATCGACGACAGATGTCCTTCCAAGAGGAAGGGGGGTGGTGGTGGGCTTAGATAGTTAGATCGAAAAGTCTTGTCTGTGGCAGGTGATTCTTTACCAAGTAACGGACACACAACAAGCAGAAGAAGGAAACTCATAAGAGCATCGGTGGAGAACACTGGAGAACAGCTTGTGCATTGCTGAAGATCAGGAAGCATGTAGAGCTCTGTTAGTCCTGTCTTTGTCTTTTACAGACTGGAGTGCAGCATGTGAAATAAATAGGAATCACACACCTCAGCATGACGTGAAAGGAAACGGATGATCAGGAATATCCCTTAAAGGCAGAAGGATGGGTTAATAGATGGATGTCCTTCCAAGAGGAAGGGGGTGGAGGTGGGCATAGATTGTTAGATGTCTTCTCTGTGGCAGTTATTTAAATTGTAGGTAATGAAACCACAACAGGAAGAAGGAGACTCACAAGAGCATCAGTGAAGATTTATCTGAAAAACACTGAAGAACATGTTGTTTATTGCTGGAGTTCAGCCAGCATGTAGAGCTCTGTTAGTCTTGTTTTTGTCTTTTGCAGATTAAGCTGGGGCATATGGAGAAATGGGAATCACACCTCAGCAGTGACTGGAAACTTATGCTCAGGTTAGGTATTTCCCGGATGGATGGAAAAATAGATGTCCTTCCAAAAGGAAGGGGGTGGAGGTGGGCTTAGATAGATAGCTGTCTTGTCTGTGGCAGGTGTTTCCTTTTCAGGTAATGGACACACAACATGCAAAAGAAGGAAACTCACAAGAGCATAGGTGGAGATTTATCTGAAGAACACTGAAGAACATCCCGGTTATAAACATAACCCACGTTCCTCGAATATGGGAACAGAGACGTGTGTCTACCGACACTTTGGGAGTTTGCTAGATGACCAATCACTTTGAAGAGTTAGAAAACAGGCCAATTATTACCTATGAGTTGACAGATCTCAGCTCTGGTGCTGGTAATTAATCATTAGTAGAGTACATGACCAGCGCACACGGAGTGAGGCGCTAGACTTTTGCCACTGAAGAGCCAAACACCCAGCTGCTGTGGCAAAGAAGACACACAAATCCATTCCCATCTTTGGGGATTGCCATCTTCCTCTTCAGTGGAAACTATGACGTGTGTCTACCGACACTTTGGGGTGTGTATGGAAAACGTCACAGCAGTCGAGCCCATCACATCTCTGATGTGAAGTTTGCTAGGCATAGCGTGAGTGCACAAGCACCAAGAGGCGTAACCTTCCAAACTTGAGAAGGGGAAGGAGCGCTACATATTATAAGCTGGTTAGCGGGTAAGGAAGACACGGGTCCGCCTGAGAAAGGGGAACACTTTGTGGCTAAGTAATGTGTATGGTATCCGCCAATTGGGATCGCGCATATCTGGCACCAATCCCCAGCAAGCGGGTAGACCATGCGGGCATACCAGAAATGTATGGGCCAGGCACCCTGCCTAGTCGGGTGCTGGGGGCCTCAAAGAAGCTCTCTAGGGTCGCCAGATGGGGAATTCGCTAAGCAGAGCACAACAAGCACATGAAGCTCAGTGTTGGGGAGCATGGCGCAGCAAGTGTATTTGACACCGAGCTCAGTTTCCTCTCGATTTGCCGGTGTCCCAGCAATTGGGGAGTAACGGGCTGCAGCCGAAGATTATAAAATGTCACGAATGTGTTAGGTGTCGCCCAGCCCGCAGCTCTACAAATATCTTTAAGATAGGCACTGCATGCTAACGTCCTAGAGGAGGCAACACTTCTCCGGCGCCTAGACTGCAGCTCTGCACAAAACGTTTGACCATAGGAGATTTGGTCGTGCCCAACTGAGCCTGGTTTCTCTCGAGGTTTTTTAAATCTTCACTTTCGCCAATTGGTGAAGTTTTTTCCTCGCCGCTGTCGCCACAGGCTTGCATGGTTTGCAATCTGTAGAGCTGCGACAAATAAAGGTGAATTGAATTGAATTAAAATTGAATTCTTGTTGAGTGCGGTCTCACTCCTCGGGGACATGGCTCACTCTGGCACTGAAAGGCGAGGGCGATGGCGATGGCATCAATTATCCAATGGGCCAACCTATGTTTTAATATGGCACTTCCCTTCTGCCGACCACCATAACAGATAAAGAGCTGCTCAGAATAATGTGAGAGTAGGCCGGCTCGAATTCCAGGCACAATTTGCTGACCGAAAATGTCTCCAGATCCCTAACCCTTTTGATCAATGCCAACGCAACCAGCAGAGTTGTCTTTATGGACAAAATTTTTTTAAATATACTGAGTCAAGTGGCTAAGATCAGAACAGATCTCTCTGCAGACCCGCTAAGACTACAGAGAGATCCAAAGATGGCATGAGAGAGGGGCGGATGGATTAAATCGCTTGTGCCTCTGAGAAACTGGATGATTAGGTTATACTTCCCGAGCATGCTGCCATCCACCACATCATGGTGAGTGGAGATGGCTGCAACGTAGACCTTCAGTGTGGAGGGTGACAGCCTACGTTCCAGCTTATCCTGAAGGAAGCATAACACAACACTAATGTGGCAAATCTGGGGATTATCTCGGCGAGAAGTACACCACTCAGTGAATAAACTGAACTTCAGGGCGTAGACATGCCTCCTAGAGGGTGCTCTAGCCTGAGTGATGGTGTTAACCACCAATGACGGTAGGTCACCTAAGTCTTCCGAGCTCCGTCTTAAGAGGAATACTCTAGGGATGGGCCATAGTGAGGAGTGTGAGTTTGGAAACCAAGGTCTGGTTGGGACAGAGAGGTGCAACTAACAAGACCTGCTTCTTTTATTCCCTGAACTTGCACAGAGCCTGTGCAAGTAGGCTCACTGGGGGAAATGCATATTTGCACATACCTGGGGGCCAGCTGTGGGCCAGCACATCTGTGCTGAGGGGGCCCTTAGTCAGAGAATAAAACAACTGCCAATAGGCATTTTCAGAAGAACCAGAAGGTCGATCTGTGCTTCCCCGAAGTGCTCCTATGTCAGCTGGACCACACCAGGGTGGAGTCTCCATTCTCCTTGAGGCATCAGCTGCCATGAAAGCGCACCGGCTGCATGGTTGAGCTTGCCCGGGATATGAATGGCATGCAGTGATTTCAACCACATCTGACTCCAGAGGACCAAATGGTGAGTGAGCTGAGACATGCAGCGGGAGCGTATACTATCCATACAGTTGATATACGCCACTGTCGCCATGCTGTCCGTCCTGACCAGCACATGTTTCTGCTTCAATACAAAATCGGCAGAGAGCGAGAATCACTGCCAACAGGTCCAGGCAATTGATATGTCAATGTAGTTGGGGTTTGATCCATGAACCGTCAGCTACATGCTCATTGCACACAGCTCTCCAACCCATGCTGGAAGCATCCGTCCGGATGACAACATGCCTGGACACTTGTTCTAAAGGCACCCTGGCCCATAGAAAGACAAGGTCCATCCAAGAACTGAGGGTCAGCGACAAAGTGACTATCCGCACCATGCCCATCTAGGAACCCGATCGTGATGCCAGCGCTGAAGTGGTCTCATATGAAGCAATCTGAGCAGGAGCCTCTAAAAATTTTTCAGTGGGACCACTGTGTTCCTGTCGAGTAGTCTCAGACAGCACAGCACCAGCCTGGACACGATCTTCTGTGAAGCGCGCCGTCATGGAGATAGGAGATTTCATCCATTACGAGATAGGAGATGCTCTGCACAGGGGCGAGCTTGCTCTTCTCTCGGTTGACCTGAAGCCTCAACTGGTCAAGGTGGCGGAGCACCATGTCCCTTTGCATAATCAATTATTTTATTTATTTATTTATTTCACAACAAGGGACAATGTGCATTAATCAATGTTCCTCAAAATGTAAATGTACCCAAATTAGCCCAAAGACTAGTTTTCATTGGTGGTCCCTTTGCCAGATGTTAAAGGCCATACCAATAAAATACAAATTCAAACAAAAAACAATACTCAAATGAACAACAACAAAAAACAACCACCACAACAACAATATCAAAAGCCTAGTGTTCACAATGTTAACTATTAAGAAGCCATTTCTTCAAATTATACTTAAATTACTTCACATTCTCTAACAGATTGTAGTATCAAATTCTACTGATGTGATGCTTTAAAAGAAAAATAAGCTTGACCAAAAAAAGTTTTTCTAAGTGGAATAATGCAATCAGCTCTAGCTGCACTAGCTGCTACTGTCACCGGTTCGGTCCCAGCATATCCCCTCACCAACCAGCAGAGGTCCTCATCCCCCGAATACTAACCACATGACTGGCACTGATTACACTGCACCTGATTTCAATCACCTTGGTGTTTAAATACCACTCAGCGTTTACTGAACCTTCTGATTGCCTCTCTGTTACCGACTATTTGCCTGACCATTTTTGATCGTTTGCTGCCTGCCCTGACCAACGCCTGTACCATCATTTTGACCGTTTGCTGCCTGCCTTGACCAACGCCTGTACCATCGTTTCTGACCGTAAGCTGCCTGCCCTGACCAAAGCCTGCATCACCATCCCTGAGTTTATTCTGTTCTCTATTGGCTACCATATTCACTGTGTTACCTTGCTGTGTAATAATAAAGCTCTCAAATGGATCCATATACCTCAGAGTCCTCCTTACAGAAGACTTCACCAAACACGGATCCAGCTGCGATTATGCAGTTATCCACTGAGTTAACAGCCCAGGCTCAGGTATTGGCAGCCCACCAACAACAACTAGCGAGACTGATTTCGCTCACCGACGAACTGGTCCAAGTACTTAAGGCTATGGATGTTTCTCCTCCTGCACCACCAATGTCTGCCCCTCCAGTTGTCCACAACATCGCTAGTGCGCCGGCCGCTACTAATGTTAACCCTTGTACGAAATGAGTCTGCCTCGACCCAACTTCCACTGTAAATGGTGAATTGATGCTCATTTCCCAAAAGGGCTAACTTATGAGAGAAAAGAGAAGTCAACAGTTTGTTGTCTCTGCATTGTTTGAGGTGACTACATCTCGACCAAATGGTAACAATTGTGGAATGGGGATGGGTGTGGTGCACAGAGAACCATCTCATCAATGGTGTTGAAACTGCATTAACATAGAGAGATAAGGAATACAGCTGGGTCAACAGCCAAGGAGCAACCTCATTTACATCTAAAGGCAAGTCTAAAGGCAACAGCTAAAAGAGTATAAAGGTTTGAGTTTAAGAACGTTCAGGGTTCATTCTGACTCCGGTGAAACCAGGGTACTGCCATGTACTTTGAGACTGCTGTGCTGAATAAACATTTTCATTGAGATTTCTACGTCATCCTCATTTTTTCTTACACCCTCGTCTGGCTTTTCCTGAGAAGTTCAATGGAACACCCACAAAGTGCAAAGGTTTTCTACAACAATGCAAGTTATTTGTCGCCCAACAACCCATGATGTACACCACCGAAGACAGTAAGATATCATTTGTGTGTTCTTTACTCACTGGAAAAGCACTAGAATGAGCTACGGCCATTTAGGTAGACAACACCACTACTTTTACCTCCTTCAACACATTCTTGCAATGATTCCGAGTGATCTTTGATCATCCCGAGAGGGAGGAAGAAACGCAGGTGAAGAACTACTCACACTCCAACAAAACACCCAAACCGCCGCTGAATACGCCTTACGTTTCCGCACTTTATCTGATCAGTCTGGGTGGCCCGAGGATCTTCTCAAAACCCTCTTCCGTTGCGGTTTCAACCCAGAAGTACAGGCTAAAATGGCTTGTAGAGAGGAGGGAAAACTCTGGATGAATTTATCGAGATGTCTATCCGCACTGATAACTTACTCCGCACTCGACGTCCTCACAGACATACCAGGTATCCAGAGTTTCCATTCCCCACAAACACCGAACCTGAACCCATGCAAATCCGACACACCCACCTGTTATCTGAAGAATGGGATCAGCGGTTTTGACAAAATCTATGTCTTTACTGCGGCCAATCCGAGCACATGGAATAACTGTCCCGTGAGACCCACTCCTAGAAACTTCTCGGTTCTGCCATTCAGTCCTTAACCAACCAATGTGTTAAAATTTGTGTCACGCTAACTTTCGACAAACCAGGAAATTACTCTAAATCCAAGATAGACTCCAGCGCTGTGGGCAATTTCATAGATAGCATTTTCGCCAAAGCAAACGCCATACCATTAACCCTTTGTGATTCTCCCCTAACAGTCGCGGTATTAGATGGATGCCCCCTGGGGACCAGGAATGTCAAGTACATCCCTCATCCATCCTCATCCTGAAAGCCAGAGCACTACATACAGAAAACATTAAATTCTACTTCATCGACTCCCCTAAACACCCTATCATTCTTGGCTTACCTTGGTTACGACAACACGATCCTTTGATTTTTTGGAGGAGTGGAGAAATAATTAGATGGAGTGAACCCTGTCTCAAAGAGTGCTTAAATCTGAAGTTACCCCTGGAAATCAATGCATTATCTGTCAGTGAGGATTCCAATAAAGAACCCACAATTCCTTTCGAATACCTAGATCTCGCTGAGGCATTCAATAAACAGAAAACAACACAGCTCCCTCCTCACCAAAGATCTGTATTTTCTGTATTAACCACAAAAAATGCAGAAGTGCAGCTGCTTAAATCTAAGCAACAATTTTTTTAAATGGGTGACAAGGCAGGTAAATTATTAGCGCATCAAGCTAGAGCATCAGCAACATCAAGGCTGATTACAGGAATAAGATCACCACGAGGAGATATTTTCCATGATACAAATAAAATTAATAACATTTTCAGATTTCAGTTTTATTCAGATCCTTAAACCTCTGAGCTTCCATCGGATAGTAACTGTGGGCAGTGGCCCTTGGATAAGATCACATTCCCCAAGATTGACTGTAAGACCCTTGGTGATCCAATATCAATCTCTGAGGTGGTAGAAGCTATCAAACTTCTATAAAGCAGCAAGTCACCAGGCCCTGATGGGTTTACCATAGAATTCTATAAAGCGTTCTCTACATCAGTAGCACCTGCATTACAGAACATGTTTAACGAGGCCTTTTCTAAGGGCTACTTACCTCCCACCTTATCATTAGCAACAATTACTCTGATTGCCAAGAAAGACAAAGATCCCCTTTTGTGTAGCAGTTATAGGCCCATTTCACTATTAAACGTGGATTACAAAATTTTAGCTAAGATTTTGTCCATGCGGTTACAACAAGTGTTAATTCTAGATGACCAGACAGGATTTATGAATGGAAGACATTCTTTCTTTAACACAAGGAAACTCATCAATATTCTCAATACGCCCAATTCAGATGTGCCAGAGGTGGTTTTGGCTCTTGATGCGGAGAAGGCGTTCGATAGAGTGGAATGGGGATATTTATTTCGTATAATGGAGAATTTTGGGTGTGATGATGGGTTCATTTCCTGGGTCTAATTGTTATACGTCTCTCCGCAAGCATCTGTGTTAACTTATGGTATGTTTTAGCGGTGTCAAATTTAATCGTTTCTTCGGTGCACCGCGATGCAGACGCGGACAATTCGGTATCGGTTCAGTAATAATCATAACCAGTTATTATGTACTGACGTCATTTATCTCATATGCGATATGTCGCCGTAGCTTACTATGGCGAGGGAGGCGAGCCGCGAGCGTGAGTATTTACAACGCTCTAACTACGTAAAAACTCTGAAACTGTGCACAATTTTACTGTGTGTGTGTTTGCTGAACTCTGTTTCACTGACACTTACAGCAAAAGCCCCTATTTCACGGCGATTAAGAGAATGAAAGTAATCTCCATTTCTATCTCTCTCACTGTGGCCCATGAGTGCATCTGTGAAGAGCGCCAGAGTTTAAGAGCCAATCGCAGCCCTTTCTGTTGAGCGCGTGACCAATCAAAGGGTGTAAGAAAGAACTTGGTAGAAAAGGCTCAGAAAGCGAGCGGGATTGTTCACTGACTGTTCACTGAAGGGAGCTATTTTATTCACTGACTCAATAAAATATTGATTAAAGGCCTGTGCCACAACAACTGATCTTGCGATGAAGTAATAAGCTATAATAAGCCAGTCGTCGAGACAATTGAATATGTGGATGCCCATGAGCGGAAAAGGCGCTAGGGCACCTTTTGTGAGCTTGGTGAAAACCCGCGAAGACAGGGCAAGCCCAAAGCGGAGGACCTTGTACTGCCATGCTTGACCTTAAAACGAAAACTGGAGAAACGGTCAATTGCATGGAAGAATGGTGTCATGAAAGTACGCGTCCTTTAGTTCTATAGCTGCAAACCAATCCTGAGGAAGGATACATTGGAGTATGCATTTCTGCGTAAGCATCTTGAATGGTATTTTGTGTAGATAGCAGTTCAAGATACACACATCTAGGACTGGTCTTAACCCACCGGTTGAAGCCTGTGGCGATATGCACCGGCAGTGCGAGCTGGAAGGCGGTGTGTTCCAGACTGGCAGGGCTCGGGCTTGCACACCTGGAGAGGGAGAACACTGCTCTTTTATTGAAAATTTGGTTACCGGAGGCCAGCAGTGAGATGTTTTTCGTTGTTGATGTTGGTCCCTGGCCTCCACCGTGGAAAAAGCAGCAGATTTGTTAACGTTGTGCATATCAGCCAGGTTAAGCCAGAGGTGGTGTTCCTGGACCACTAGAGTGGCCATCGTCCTCCCCAGAGCACGAGCGGCCGACTTGGTAGTAATGAGAGCATAGTTGGTCACTGTGCAAAGCTTATGCATTAAGCCTGGAGAGGAACCACCCTTGTGCAGCTCAGCCAGCTTCTGCACATGGTAGCACTGATAGGTGGCCATAGTATACAAGGTGGAGATGGCCTGGCCCACAGCAGTGTAGTCTTTGGCTGTGAAAGACTCAGATAACCTACAAGCATTCGATGGGAGTCTAGGCTGTCCTTTGCAGTTGGCGGCACCTTGTGGGCAATGATTGACTGAAAAGCGCGCTCCACCTGGGGAATCGCTTTATACCCCTTGGCTGCTCCGCCATCAAGGATGGGCGCATGAGGACCGGGCAGAAAAAAGTGCCCTCCATGCTTGCGTGAGCTCACTGTGAACCTCCGGGAAGAAGGGATAGGGGGCTTGGAGGGTTTGACACTCTTCTTGGCCCCCACATAACACCCGTCTAGTCAATCCGGTGGTGGAACTGGAGGAGAAGCCATCTCCAGTCTCACCACCGAAGCAGCTCGGGATAGTGTGGTCAACATGTCTGATTCCAGGTCCGAGACCTCACTAACAATCCCCGAAGGCCAGAAGCAGGTCCAGACTGTCATCAGAACATGTCAGCCCACCCTTTGATGCAGTGATAGATATCTGGTCCTTGAAACATCTGGCTGAAACTGCTCTTTTAGCCACCAGTAAAATGCCCAGGGGACGGGAAGTGCACCCAGCACAGTCGTCACATAGACTGGATAGAATACCACTTTCTCTTTGGAAGACAACTTAGTAGAAGGTTCTCTGCAGTCTCTCGTGAGGCTCTGAAGTGAAAAGTCTTAACAGCTCGCTCCAAGTGCGCTGGTTATATACTCTCGTAATGATTAATCACCAACACCTGCTGAGCTAAGCTCTGCCAACTCATAGGCATTCATTGGCCCATTTTCTTACTCTTCTGAGTGATTGGTCATCTGGCGAGCTCCCAAAGTGTCGGTAGACACACGTCACACTTCCCACTGAAGGGGAACAGCTTGTGCATTGCTGGAGCTCAGCAAGCATGTAGAGCTCTGTTAGTCCTGTCTTTGTCTTTTACAGACTGGAGTGCAGCATGTGGAAACAAATAGGAATTACACACCTTAGCAATGACTGGAAACTAATGATCAGCAATATCCTTCAAAGGCAGATGGATGAGTACATGGACAGATGTCCTTCCAAGAGGAAGGGGGTGGTGGAGGGCATAGACTGCTGGATGTCTTCTCTGTGGCAGTTGTTTAAATTGTAGGTAATGGAACCACAACAGGCAGAATAAGGAAACTCACAAAAGCATTGTTGAAAATTTATCTGAAAATTGCTGGAGAACAGCTTACACATTGCTGGAGATCAGCCAGCAGGTAGGGTTCTGTTGGTGCTGTCTTTGTCTTTTACAGATTGGAATGGAGCAGAAGAAGGAGACTCACCAGGAGCGTCACTAGACCCTATTTACTGGGACACTTGCCTTGGACTGTGGGGGAAACTGGAGCACCTGGAGGAAGCCTATGCAAACACAGGGAAAACATGCAAACTCCACACAGAAACGGCAACTGATCCATCCAGGACTCGACCAGTGACCTACTTGCTGTGAGGCGAAAGTGCTAGCCACTAAGCCACCGTGCCGCCTACTTTTATTTATTTATAATTTTAATTTAAAATATTCAGTATAGTTATTTATATAAAGGCAAACAAAGGGGGTAGGGGGTAGTGTGAGCTTGAGGGGGGCCCATGCCCTAGTAGAGCTTGACTAGCAACACCCCTGGTTTTGACCAATGCGCATGTGTGGAGCTGTGCATAACCTGGAATCGTGACACCAATAAAGAAAAAACAACTTATGTTTCTATGGTAACCTCGTGCACGTAAATTTAAACAGTCATGAGTGGTGATGATGGGGAAAAGATTCTTTATTAATGGACTTGCTCAACATGGGATGCTTCATATTTTTTATTTTCAGTTGTGCAAGGACATAAATAAAGGTTTTGTTTAAACCTATATTATTTACAGTACTTAGTAGTAGTATACATAACATACACAAACTCCAATGTCTCTTTTAAAAAAATGAATTTAACAAAAAAATCAGAAATGGCCATTTGCTTAAAAAAGGTTCCTGACCCCTTGTCTGCACTGTTGGCATTCTCACATGAGAAATGTTCGTCTTTTCCACCATACACACGAGACTCGCGCACTCACACAGCTCATTAGCTTGAGCTATAGAATAGAATGAGTGCAGATGTCATAACAGACTGTATACAACAGTTCAGTGAAAAAGTGAAAATTCTGGCATATTGTAGATGTAATATTGTCAGCTTTTGCTCAAAGAAATACCTTTGAACCCACACACTCAGTTGCTCAGTCCTCCAATCAACATTAGGCGGTGTGAATGAATGACTTAGTTCCTTGTTAAAAAGTTACCGCCATCTAGTGGCAGTTAAAATATTTTTAGAGATTCTTTTCAATTAAAAAACAAATACTTTAATATTAAAATATAAATTAATAAACAAATTAATTATTACATGGACAGATCACCCAACTATGAAATGTTTGTCATTATTTACTTACTTTTGTGTATAGAAAAAATATATTGTGATATTGATAATATACCAGCATAATTACCATAACATGATTTTATTAATTTGGCCTGCAGTGCTCAAAAGCAGAAAACAGGGTTTAAAACCAGTATTTGCTCAGCAAGCCAATTTTAATAAAATATTGGCATTTTATTGAGTTTTAATGGGGAGTTTTTATTATTACATTTTTTGTACCTAGTGGAAAATTTGATTCATGAAAATAAATGAGTGAGAAGTCAATTAATAGTCAAATGATTGAAATTTATGATGAAAATTATGATTTTTTTTATTAAATGAAGGACAAAATTGTTAATGTTGTACAAGGGTTAAGACCACATATTTCCGAATGTTCACAACAGGATTTTGTCTTCCCTTGTTCTGCATTAATGGGTATTGGTGAACTGTGTATTTTTGTCAATGTAATATAAGACAAAAGGAGTGTTTGGAAGCACCACTGCTATTTGAATGTGAGAATTTGCTGCTTCTCATAGTTCAGAACTGTCACTCAGCAGAATGTGTGATGTCATAAACAGAGTTCTGTTCTGGAATACAGAAACTGCAGTTTTGATTCAAAACTGTTGGTGTTTGAGGAGTCTAGGGATTGAGAGCTACTTTTGTGACTTACTAAGGGGCCCATCACACCAAACACGCTTTTACATTCCAATAACGCAAGGCGCACCACACTGCCTTTTTTGCTGACAAGAAAAAAAGAAGCACAGTGCACTTGTTATGCACTTCAAAATTCTCCGTAGTTGTCTTGACAACACTAACACTGCAGTCACCTCAACGGAAACCCCGCCTCTGCTTTCATTTGATTGGAGAATGAAACAGATGTGACTGACGTAACACGCTTTTTCCGCTCGAAGTTGACTTTTTTCAACTGTGCGCGCACAGCGCACAACGGCAAAAACGCAAGGTGCAGCAGGCAGTTAAAACGCGAGGCGCTCAGGGCGCATAAGCAGCGCACAAACCGCTCACTGCTGTTAGTAAACCATTCAAAAAAGGCATCTCTCAATGCAAAAAGCGTGTTCGGTGTGATCGGCCCCTGGCAAATTAGTTTTTGGCCTTCAGTGTTCATGATGGCGCTGTTCAGCAGTGCATTTAAAAAGCTTTTTGACTGTTTTATTCCTTTCTGGCATCGAAGGGAGACACAGCAATATGCAGCTCAAGAACTGGCAGCAGTAAATAAATGTTAAGAGAGTGAGGCCTGCAACTTCACTGCAAATCCTCTAAGATCAGTGTGTTCTCTCAGCTCATTGGAGTCTCAGGGTGCACTCACACTATGCTATTCAAACCATGCCCAGACATGTTTCCCGGTTCATTTGACAAGTGTGAGTGCTCCGAATCGGGCCCAGACACAGTTCAGTTGGCTGGCCCTGGCCCGGTTGGAAGAGGTGTGCAAGAGTGCGGTTTGGTTGGGCTTTGGGGCGGTAAGCTTGTAGTGTGAGTGCAAAGCACACCTGAGCCCAAAACTGAAGACGTGACGTCACTTTTAAGGGACTGTTTCATATGGATTTATTAGTCATTCTTACTTTCAATGAATGCAAACTGTCATAGTTTATCAAAGACGCAAACCTCGCTGCACGTCAGCTGCGACTTCACCAAACCTTTTTTTGCATCTATGAGCATCAAAAGTGGTAGATCCGTTGTATCAATGCATCCCAAACAAATAAAAAAATATAACTAAAGCAATCTCCACTGTGCTGTGCGAGAGCGCTTTTGTTTCTGTTAAACTAAACAGTCGCATCATCGATGACGTAAGTGTGCTCATGTTAGGAAGGAAAAATGCAGTGTGAGTGCAGGTCATTGGGGGAGAGGGTAGGGGAGAGACAATCGCGCTTTAGCAATGTTCAAGGCAACTGTACCTAGTGTGAGTATGCCCTCAATCTTCAGGTTCTGTCTGGTCTGCATCTGCTTCAGACCTCATGTTTGCTGATATTGAGGATGAGGAAGTGAGTTTGGGGAGACCATCCAGACCTTCCTCAAGCCTGAAAGATCCTGAAGGTTGAGACAGATGCTTGCCTCGGTGGAGGAGGAGGAGGAGGAGGTGCTGCTGGATAATGAATTTTGAACAAGTGAATTATTTGAGTTCCAGGACCTCAATGAAGCTGGAGACTAAAGCACGTAGCACACCGGAAGCGCCGGTCAGCGCCACAACATGGTGCGCAGATGACAGTTGAAAGTATCGCACACCAAATGCGCACATTCGCATGTTACTTAAAATGAAACTATTCAGATGGCGCTGTGTCGCGCTGCAGAAATATGAACAGTGTCCTGAGTCATGGCTGAGCGGCGCAGACAGCTGCCGACTTGGTGTGCGTACCAAGATAGAAACCTATGTTTAGGATTCTAAAATGCATGGCGCTGTGTGGCGTGATGCAGCACGTTGCCAAGCGGCGCATCTAGTGTGCGCCCCCCTTGAGGCTGAATATGATATCGCCTTTCTGTTCTGCGTGACTCCTTTTGATGGTGATGAGAGCAAGCTCAGTGTGAAAGTCCTGGAGCCAAAGAGCATAAGAAAACTGCCAATGATTCTGTTCAGAGAAGAAGGTGGAGAGGAAACTCCAGGAGAGGGAGAGAAAAGAATGAGAGCTGCTGCATCACTGTTACAGAAATGATCCTAAACTGAAGCACCTGTGGATCAACAAACACAACTACAACTACAGATGATCCTGATGCTGATCATCGTCCCTCCCAAAAATATCCCACTCACCCTTTACTCACTGCACAATCTTGCCTCTAAATAAACACTGTGCAATGGCTGAAAGATCTGTCTCTTCTTGTTTTTTTTATATACTATAAAATAAAAAACCTGTTAAGCATAACCGTATAATATTAATAGGTTAATCAACACACACGTTCAGTTACGTTAAATATAGTATTTTTTTCTGCAGTAGCCTGTATTTACAAGTAGATAAACAATAATAAACTATGTTTATTAAGAAATTATAAATACAATTTTACATTCCGCTGTGGCGACCCCAGATTAACAAAGGGATTAAGCCGAAACGAAAATGAATGAATGAATTTTTACATTGCAAGAGGTTCCAAAACTGTATTACTTTTAATCCAAAACACAGTTAACTCATTTATGTGAATGTGTTAATGATAAAACATAAACATTAGCCACAGCTGATTGTTTAACTGCATTTTGCAAACTCAAAGATGGTATTTTCAACTGCAGGAAGCACAATAAGCCAAGAAAGGTCCCGACTTAATTCTGCCAGAAAAGGTAAACATGTTGATTTTTCTCCAGAAGAATGATTAAAAACTGAGAGTCATACCTACATGCTCCAACTGTGTTACTTCAAACCATTGTACATTCTTTTTACAGGAAAATTGGTATTTATTTGTTTTACATTTATTGGATTCATTTTATTTTGCATTAAAAAGTAAAAATGTGTTGCTAATGCTGTTCAATATGTTTGGGTTAATAACTACCATCAAAGTACCGAACCGATAAGTAGTATCGATAAAAGTAGTATTACTGTTAAAACCTTAATGATACTCATTCCTAGCAATGGCTGCCCACTGTTCCAGGTGTGTGCATGCACTTGGATGGCTTAAGTGCATAGGGTCATCATACTTGGCCACATCACAAATTTAGTTTCTTTTCCAATATACATGTTGATATTTTAACACTCTTTATCAGATACTGACCAGAGTTAATGCTTTGTCCACAGGTATGTGACCTGGCCTCACTGGTCCATCCTCTAGGACTGACAACACCTCACCCGGCAAAAGGAAAGACTCATTGTACCAACTCTCAAACTCTGGAGAACACAAAACAAAAGCAGATGAATGCAGTGAATGGAACTACTGCATGTATGAAACTAAATGGATCAAATAATTTCCGATTTTATGTCACACAAAAAAATTGACTATGAAGAAAATGTACTGTAGGAATTAAAAATTTTCAATAAATATAACAAATCGAAAAATTAGAGAAACAGTAAGAACTACTAATATAATCATTAAAATGGTATTTAAAATACTTCTAATTACTTTGAAAAGTAATTTTATTATTTGACTTAATATCGCTTGATAATCATATAAATATTAATGCATATGCAATAGAAATCAAACTATTAATTGGTTAGATTTCAGTCAAATAGAGCCTATTTGCTTTAGTAAAAAAGCAATTTAATAAAAGTTAAACATTAAAGGTATCCAAACACCATATTATGTAACTAGTTGAAAAATCAACCAAAACAGCAATAACAAAAAAAAAAATTTATATATACAATTACTTCTCTGAATTTATAACATTCATGACTCAACATATGAAGTGAACCGAAAAAGCTTTTTAAAATTGTCCTGTGAGAGAAATGGATGCTGTTCAATACAGTAGTTCTGGACCTTTTTATGAAAGGTTTTGATCCACTTAAACATTGCCTACTGTATATTATCATGAACTAAGTTCTGACTCAACTCAATCATCTTAATAAATGTAATCTTTTGTTTAAAAATAGAATTATACTGAATTTGTATAACAAAAAAATACAATTACTCTGCTTCTCTGAATTGATTTATAAAAACTGTTAAAGTTATGTACAGTTTAAGGCTAGTTACTTTGTAACTTATTATGCCCAACATTAAAGAGGAGCAACAGCAAAACTACCTGTGATGTAGAGAGTCACCTGTTAGCAGCCGCATGCGGCACTGATTCACAAGATGTTCACAGTATCTAATCTCAGTCTCTGTGGTTCTCAGCTCCTCGTAGGTCTGTCTATATCTGTTCTTGAGCTCCTTCAGCTTCATCACTAGAGAAAGCTCTTCCTCTTCCAGCACAGGCTCCCCATCAGCACTCATAAACTCACCTGTCAAACAAACACATCCATACACGACCGCTGTTTCATTCAGAAAGGACTGTGGGCAGATGTTTTACTGTATGATGTTAATGCTCACCTTGGCCTTGTCTCTGTTCTCTGAATTGTCGTAGATCAGATGTAATGTGGTCAATCTCCCTCTTGGTCACATTGATGACATTAGTAAGTGCACGTAACTGAGACGTGCGTTCAGACAGCACAGCTTTGTTCTCCTTCAGTATGCGGTTGATCTCACTTCCTCGTTCTACCTTGAAATTCTCAAAAGCTTCAGCTTTAGGTGGAGGAGAGCTGAAAAATAATAAACATGCTGTGTTATGTTCTCTGACTGGGGTTCTGCTTGCGGTCAGCAAAGGGTCTCCTCCTGTGTGTTAATAGAAAGCACTTACTTAGTGCTGGGTTGTTGTTCTTCTGGAGGTTGTGATTTGTGTGTGTTCAAGTCAGACTCGCTCATGGTTAGAGGCTGTTCGACCTGTACATTTGAGTTTTCCACTGCCACTTCCTTTCTGCACAAGATAGCATTTTGTATAATAGCTTACACTCTCAGGCATCCTCTTACAAAATCTTTGCATTTGCTTAACTTCATATTCACTTCTTAATTTGCAATAGTTTTTTTACAAACACACAGATTTTGAAACAAGGATAATTAGTTGACACTGGTCTACTATTATAACTTTTGTGTATTTTTAAACAGATGAAAAATGAATCATTCGTCATCATTTACTTACCTTTGACTTGTTTCAAACCAAATAGTTTTAATCAAAACTTAAGATTCCTAGAAAAATGTCACACATGCTGGCCTCCATATAAAAGCGCTTTCAATATGTCTAGATGTCTACTGACAAAATAACATAGCTGACTAAAGGCTGGAAAACTACACAACTTTTATCAAGATATTTATCTTTTACAGCCTGAAGAAATCAGTGTTAGTAGCTCAAAAGCCAGTTTGCAGAACTTATGGATTGAAACAGATTAATAGAACAGTATGATGTGTGGAAATTATAAGTGTGAACTGGTTATAGCCTAAAGTCCACATGTAAATAAAAAAGATGTTTTCTATAAAATAGTTTTCTCCAAAAAAACTAAGATTCAAAAACCTAAAATCTGTAGAGGATGTATAGATGATTTATATGACATCCCTCCCCTACACAGGCGCTATAGTCATGGCAGAAATTGGTCACACATTTAGTAATTTATATATGGTGAATTAAATGCAGGGCTCTTGCTCTATATACAGTAGGTGATACGCAATTCAGACAGTGCCTATATGCTGTTCATTGGAATGAATGAAGTCTGGTTTTACATATTGTCATTCAAACTGCTGCACAAGCGCACAGTGTTGATCCAGATTTGACAGCCCAGAATCATATTCACAAAACCACAAATTTACATATTGTACTATTTTCAATCCAACGGTTTTACAATTGTTTCATATGAAGCTTTAAAAATTATAGACTGTCACCTGTTGATCTGTTTGTCCTTTCTTGCTTTACTTGATTTAGGTGACACAGCTTGTTGATGTCTTTGTGAAGATTTAGCTAACCCAAGGCCATAGCCATAACTCTCCACCTCTCCAACAGCACCTCCAGACTTCTGCAAGACAGTCAACAGGGTGAGAGATTTATCAGTTTCTGGCCTTTTAGTTCAAACTTAAGTACTGTCGTCTACCAAATACCTCTGAAACAGTAGACGGAGTTGTGTTCATGGCTTTCTCAACACGAGTGTTTCTTTGACAGAGCTGCTCCTGCAGTTTCTTTTGCTGCTCCCTGTTTAACTCACATGTAGTCACAATTAACTGTATTTGCTTCCATTGTATTTATAAAGAAGAAATACCTGCACTTACAGCATCACTTTTTTGAACTGTGAAAACACCTCCTGGATTTGCGTACTGCTTACAATCTGAAACGTTCAATCATTTTTAAAATTGATTTATGAGGTGATTTTGCTTATTTGAAGCACTGATGATTTTTACCGGAATCTCGTCGAGTGATCCAGACAGGTATCTCTGCACCTGAGTCCTCACTTCCTCCACCTGTGTCTCTGACAGGATCTCGTTAGTAAACCGGTTAGTCTGTGAGCAAGCAGGACAGAAGAGAAGCCATGAAGACTACAGTAGCCCACTGATGTATTCAGTTTTTTGTGTTTCAGCCTCAGATTTTTTTACTCACCAACGGGTTATACGAAGATAACTCCTCCTTAAGAAACTGGATTTCTTTCTCCAGCCTTTTTACCTGTATCTTGATAAAATTGTAGTTCTCATCTCAAAGGCTATTCTGCATTAAACTGTTATGCATTAGCTTGATGTGCACATTCATATTTTTTTTAAATGCACTCCAAGTCCATAAAAATGTCTGAATGTATTATAATAATTTCTGCAATTATTTGTCACATGTGTATAGGTAATTTTATATTTTACAGTGTATATCAGTATCCAAAAAGAGTATTTGTTTGGTAAAATGTGACCCTGGAGCACAAGACCATATCAAATAAAATATAATCATATTATACCTATAATAATAACATATCATAATAATTTATCAATTATTCATATCACTAATTTGTGATTTGTAATATGCATTGCTAAACAATTAATTTGGGCAACTTTAAAGGTATTTTCTCATTATTTAGACTTTTTTGAATCCTCAGATTCCAGAATTTTAAATAGCTATGTCCCAAATTCACCAAATATTGTCGTATACACACCAGGAGTTCTCAAATCTTTCAGCCCGCGACCCCTAAAATAACAACACCAGTGACTTGCGAGTTGGGACCCCCTCTATGCTTGGAGGTGGTTATAACAAGCATACAAATATTGCAGACCATGATGCACACACAGCAATAGAAACTATATAAACAAGCTTAATGATGACACAACAAAGTGCAACAGTCTAACAACCATACATTTTTTTATAATCATTATTCATTTGTTTAAGTTGATATTAATCTCACTTAATGAGAATGGTGAGCACAATGTTTATAGTACAAGACTATTCTTGGTTTAATTTTGGAGCCACATGAAGATAGTCCTCCATGTTCAGTCGTGGGCTTTATTTTTAATGTATGTGAGTGCCATAAAGGTGTCAAAGTTTAACATTGTACCGTAAATCAATCTGCTGGAACTAAAGCTATTGCTGTGATGTTAATCTAGCATATTAACCCCAGGGGTCGCAATCCAATGAAAAAAAATTTGAAAGGCTGATGTTTTTTGTTTATGTAAGTATTAAATATTAAGTTATAAACTATTTTTATATTCTGCAGTTATGGATAAAATATAATAATTCTAATAGTTTAATAAAATATATGAGATTTTTGGAAATCACCAAGCGATTTATTCAGCTTCTGGATTATGTATACATTTTAATTTTAAAAAAATTGTCCCTTGATACTAGTTTAGTGGTGCATGGTCACATATGTAAATCAATTCTTACCACTGGGTCAATACGTTCATTTATTGATGGCTTTGTCTGCACACATTTCATCCTGGTGGCAAAGCGAAGAGTTGAAAGCTGCCAAGAGAACCAACAGGTTTTAGAGGCTGGGTGGATTTATTACACTTAAGTAGCATTACTAGATTTATGATTTTTAGGAAAAAGCATCTTACTGTCTCCGCAATTTGTGAAGCTTCACCATATATGTTCGCCACAAGCACTGTATTACAGTTTCCTCCTATGTTGGTACAGTGGAAATCGTTAGGCAAAACGTCCAATTTATAATTACATTATTTATATCAGAAATTAATATTTAACCATGTTTAAAATGATTTTTTAATTTTTTTGTCTTTGTGCTCTCACTTACCGAGTGAGTCTTTGAGTGCATGTGTAAGTTTGCTCTGTCTGAAGGGAACATGCTCCCTACGACTGTCAGCTAAAGCCAAGATGACCTGCTCCAGGAAAGACAGGGACTTGTTGATATACATGGCCTCCATTTGGACTTGGCCCTCTGACTGGAGTAAAATAAAATAAAAAAGAAATTTAAAGATTTCAAAGGCACAATATGGAATATTTTTGTTAAAACATCCAAAACAACTAGAACAGTGTTCTTTATTTAGCTGACTTAATGTGTATACATTATCCCAAATGTTTCAAAACATGTTCAAATCCAGAGAAATAAACATGTTTACAAGTGATATGAATCATGAGCAAAAGACCCATAAGCAGTCCATTCTGTCATAATATAAGTTCAGCTTCTTTCATGACGATTCACTCTCGTCTCTCATCAGAAATTGCTTCAGCGCTCTCGTTTTGCTTCGATGGCTTCCAGCTTTACTCTCATTCATGCTACCTAGATTTATCATTTATCATCAAACTATGCCTTTTGTTTGTTGTGAATATGTGCCCTCTAGAGACAAAAATGAAGAACTGTGCCTTTAAGAGCTTATGAGAGTTAACACACAATCCTGTTCCTGAAGGTAGATCTCCAGGAACAGGATTCTGCGCTACTGCAAACAATGCTGAATGTGACCTTACACTGAAGAGTGGTTCTTGTGGTTTTTGTGAGAGAAGAAATGAACTGACCCCAGTTTTGCTTAGTCTTTCTGATCCTGCCAGGTCCACCAGGTTCAGTTTAGAGGTGATGTATTTTGCCTCTGACAGTGTGCGAGAGCGAGACTGTGCCACACAAAAACACAAATGCAAAATTTGTCATCTTATGTAAAAAGGACAGTTTAAAAAATTATTTTAACATTCAACTCATAATCTTGAGAATATGAATACAATGAGACATGCTGTTGACATACCTCAATGTGGATGGTAAATATACAATGAGACCTGGAGGAATGTTTATTAAGAGCATGTTCTCCAATAATTCGGTTCATTTCTCCCTGTCAGTGTAATGAAATCTATGTTATTAATCACAGATGTACATATACCTGTTTTGTCTAAATTTGTAGCAAAATATGAAAACAGAATTAAGCATTTGCTTTTTACAACCCCATTTTTGTCATGTATGTCATAAAGAGACTTTTAAGGGAAGTTATGTAGTTAAGTTGTTTATCATTAGCCAATTTGTCAACAGTGATTAACGATTAAACAAAAAACCTTTGCCCCTACCAGAGCAAACACAACAATGATAGGAAATCTGTTTACCAGAAATAGAGTATTTGTGTGTATATATACAGTGTAGATCAAAAATGGAGAACAACCTACAATTTCCAAAATTTTGATGCCACTGCTTAGTCCTATTTGAAGTTATCCTAACTAAGATAAAAGATCAGTTTTTAAGTATATTTCTTGAGTTTCTCGAGCACTGACCAAAATTAGAGAACAATTTCAGATTCCTCCAATTATTGGTGTTTATCTGTCACATGATTGTAGTTTCTTTAATTATTTGGCAACCCCTATTTAACTGACTTTGCAAGATTAAAAGCTGCTGTAAAATCCCTGATAGCAGATTGTCCTGATTAAGATGGCCAAAATGATCACCCTTTTAGTCATTGAAGACAAGCTGGTCATTCTGATTCTGTGATTTCTAGCATATTGCATTTTACAGAGTCCCCCCTGGTTGTCCACAAAATACATACAACGGGATATTGTGGAGAATTTCGATGGTATAAAGGTTCAGCACTGCAGCTGGAATTGTTTATCAGTTCAGCTCTGAACAGGATTTTTAGATTTATGTACAGGGTCTTTATGTTTAAGAGAATTTGAACTAAAAGCCCTGCAATGACCAAACTTCTTATCAGACTAACATTTGCTGAGGAGCATGTTGTGTGAACAGAAATCTGGTCCAAAGTTTACTTTAGTGAGGAACGCAACTTTAATTTATTTGGGTCCAATGGGAAACATTGTTTTTATCAAACTGATATAAGACTGAACCCAAATGAATGAATCTGCCAAGGTGCAGAGGAGGACTGGCCATCCAGAGCCAGAGATATATACACATATATACATATATCTATGATCGGTTCATCATATATCTCAGTTTTCCCGGTAGTCAGTATGCAAATATTTTTTTAAATTACAAAAATTATCATTTTACATAATTTTTCTACATCGATGAATAAGTGACCGCACGGGCATTCCTGACAAAGAGCATGTGTTTGTGTGCATGGAAAAGTATTATCCTCCCTACCTGTTAAATTTGATCTAATCTGTGTCCTGAAACACACCCCCTCTCCTGCTTTCGCATCTCATTCTAACGAAGGAATCGATTCGTTTGTGAATGAATCACTGTTATGAACGACTCGTTCTCTTAGCTGACAATAATACAAGTTACTAGCACCGCAGCATCTTGCTGTCATATTTTATTTACATTGTTTGTTGATTATTATTCAACCAAACTAGCATAACCCTAGTATTTGAGGTGGTGCTACATGGAGCACAAAAGTTTGTAACATATAAAAACGTAAAAAACTAAATCCTACCTATGAAATCTTCTGCATTTGTACTTTGTTTTCTTGGTTTGCTCGTTACTACACCCCTACACAGTGCTAAAGTGCAGCATCTTCACACTGGCTTTAGTCTTGCATAGTGTGGTTGAAAGACATTTGTCCTGAGAGCACTGTACAAATGTGGCGGCACTATTGACGCATGCTCCAGGTCTGTGTGCAATATCTAATATATATATCTATGCATAAAACATTGAAATATTGTAATGGCTAGTCCAGAGTTCTGATTTACACCTGATTGAAAATCCCTGGCAACAATGTTATGGCTAAGAAACAACTACCGTCACTGTACTGTATATTAAGCTGATCACATAACTGTTGACATGCACAACTCATGACTCTCGCCAGACGGAATCTGCGGACATTTTTCGCTATTTCTGCACAGAATTGTGTTAAAAATTTGCGGATTTATGTGGAATTATTTTGGGAGTATCATAACTAAAACCTTAATATATGAAGTAAAAAGTAATACCTTTTTAACTTGTATTTAATGTTTACAATGCAAATCCAATTAGATCCACTTTATTTGGTAAACAAAGCAAGTCTCTCATATAATATATCTACTAAAAGACAGAAAATATTACTTTACAGTACAAACTGTATTGTAAATATATCATATGAACGATTTCATATTAGTCAATAATTATACTGTAATTAATTTAAAAACTGAATAAATATAAATTTACACACATTTATAAATTTACACACAAAAAAAAAAATCTGCAGAATTCTGCGCGCACAGATTCCGTGTGGGCCTACTCATGACTCTCACCTCGAAAAGCAGATTAAGAGCCTCTTCTTCGTTGTGAACCAGATGTACAGACAAGCCTTTAACTGACACTCCGCCACCTGGTTCTTCGACCACAGTGAAGACACCACTACCTGGAGCCTTTCCCTGCTTTAAGCTGGACAGCAAGTCTACCATAGTCTCATTATAAATTTCCAGAAAGGAAAGATGAACAGAGAAGGTATAATCTGCACGCTGTTCCACTTCCTGGAAAACCTAAGGAATTGACAGATGGTTTATACCCTATAAATCATAAACATGTGTGCTTGTTGATCATGGGTATCATCAATCACCTCTTGTATGGCTCGAGGAATAATGCCTCTCTGTTTGTAAGTCTCTGCAGCACCAGTCATTGTGTACGTTTTCCCTGCTCCGGTTTGCCCAAAGCACATCATTGTACCTAAACACAACAAATAATACACCAAGCACTTCATTTTGAGTGTTTTAACTTTGTTTGTTATTTCAGAAATGCCACACATTTTTTCAAATGACCAACCATTGTAGCCCTTGAAGGCACCCAGCACTACACTCCGGGCAACACAATCATACAGGTCCTCTTGTGACACATTATACAGCACCCCATTCAGCTGAAATAACCTCACATGATTATTTCTTTTTCCTTTCTTGGAGCCTTTCCTCGACCGTACTCTCAAAGTCTCCGAAAAAACAAACAGAAGGACAATGACAATTAGTCTTAAATATTACTTTCATACAATCTTTTTTTTTTATGTGGACATGTTTCCAGTGTATTTGGCTCAGATAATGTGTGTTGTGTTATTCACCTTTAAAACTTATAGAAGGTAAATAATAATTTACGCACCACTGTAATATTAATCTTCCTTCAAAAAATTATATGGAAATCCACTAGTTTATTTTCTAAATAATTTTCCCTCTTTCTTCTTCAATATCACAGATTTTATTTTATAATCGGTGTACCTTTTATTCTTTGGAGCATTTATTGAATAACAAAATAACTACCACATACAATATACACAATATATATGTAATATAACTTCAGAAAATATACTTAAAGATAAGCAATTTACACTTTATCTTTTTTACGTTTATGTAAAGTTTCAATAAATGTTATAGGCCGTTAGTCATCGCTGCTGTATTTTATTATTTGTATAAACATACTGGCATACGTTGTGCTGTTATATAAGCTCTAGTTCCCCATGTGGAAGTGTATTTAAACAAGACAAGTGTGGGCAAATAGCATAGTTTACCTGCTGGTCTGGTAGGCATTCAATAAGCTCATGGGCAAAACTGGCTGTGGGTCGGATGCGAATATACACCTTTACTGGAGAGTCATGTGAACTCATGATTCCTGTACATAAAGCACGATAAATATTGCCTGAATAGTTCGTTAAAACGTCGTGTTTTGAATCTGGAACCAGAGTAAATCATCATAATAATAGTAAAACTTAGCGTCTCAGACACTCACCTGTGTAGTCCGACACACAGACTCGCTGTTGTTGGATACAGTGCTGTTGCTATGACAATAAATCGAGCATGCGCAGCGCAACACCTTTGTGAATTCAAAAACATTAATTTGCAAACATTATTGTCATATTGTCCAGTTACCAAAAAAAAACTTAAAAGTGTAAAAGTATTAACAAAAAACTAACCCTGATATAAAATACATGTTAATATTACAGTAGAGTTAACCATTAGAATAATAACTGAACAACCAGTGTTTACCAGTTACAATAAGACAGAATTTAGTGATGTCAGGCAGCATACTGTTTTGTACTGCCACAAATGAATTGGAGTTAATTAAATAATTAATTACTATTGGGGAAATGAATGTAAATGTTATAAAAAAAAAAAAATTCAACATTCAAAGACACTATTCGTGTATTTTTAAGTATATTTTGTGTTGACATTTTAAGAGTCTTGGTTACAAATTAAAAGCTACTGAATCAACACGTGAGTCAGTTAAAGTCAACTCACCCTGCGTGGACTGCAGTAGTTTGATAGGGATGTAACATTAGCAGGTGAATGACCATCAGTTTTTTTTCATGGCTCCTCCCAGTTGAAAGTCGGGTCTCACATACTAATCAAACTTTTCTAAACCTCTCCAAGACCTCCAACATTTATGACTAAAAATGAAGTCAGGAGTGTACATCTGTTTTCTGTGTGCCTGTTTGCTAGCACTGCTACTTAAGGTATGTACTATACATTTCCTCTTTAGTCAGACATACCTGACAACATGATTTTTTTCAGTTACTTTATTAAAAAACAGGCCATTTGATAAGTGGTTTTTACATTATTAAGTAATTTACAGCTATGGAGTGCTCCTGTAAACTGTGTATGTTTAATGATTGTTTTGTTTAGTCATTTTAAATAATCCTATATAGCTAGCAGGGAAAATAAGTAGGCTATTGAATGTCACCATTTGTCTCAGAAAACATATTTCTAAAGGTGACGTTGACTTGAAATTATCACTGGATGACAAAACAAATCATCTATGCAAAGAAAACAAATCTAATTAGGTAACAAATTAAGTTATGCGTAATAAAATGATACAGGGAAAAAGTATCGAAAACATGACGAAAGGGAGGTGTAGAAAGGCAGTAAAAGCACAGAGAGCAGCT
Source organism: Danio kyathit (assembly GCA_903798195.1). Classification (NCBI taxonomy): domain Eukaryota; kingdom Metazoa; phylum Chordata; class Actinopteri; order Cypriniformes; family Danionidae; genus Danio; species Danio kyathit. The sequence goes on from LR812525.1 coordinate 49,194,911, forward strand.
GAAATCTATCAGTAGTTATTCAGCAACCCTCTGCCCTTCATCATTGTAAATGAATATAAGCTGCTTCAGTCCAACATCTACATTAGCAGGATGATGATGATGAAACCAGAGACATTTTAACAAGACAATGACCCAAAACACAGCCAAGGAAACTCTCAAATGCTTTCAGAGAAAGAAAATCAAGCTGTAGAATGGCCCAGTCAATCACCTGACTTGAATCCAATAAAGCTCAGATTTGATAGAGGAGACCCACAGAACCATTTAGATTTTTACACTCTGGAAGTCTGTGGAAAAACTCACACCTGAGCAATGCATGTGACTTCATTCTCCATATGAGAAGCGTCTTTAAGCTTCCATCACCAAATATCCCTTTTATATGTATTAAGTATGTTTCAGTAGTTCAGTACTTTCTCCTTGTGTCATTCCATTGTAATGACATATAACTAATTTTCACACAGATTTTTTTGTTTTGTTTTATTTTTATGTTTGTATTGTTTTGTGTTTTTACCAAAATCTGGTTCAAATCCATGTTAACAGCTCCTTTAGAAATATTATTCCAAGTAAAAAACATGATGTGTTGAATACTTATATTCCCTGCTGTATATATTCTATTTTATACAGAGTTCGGCCAATGGTGTTAATGATTTCATCTTTTTAGCACATGGGGATAAGGACGAAAAGAAGGTAAGTGGTCTGAAAATATTTTCTGGACTTCTTTAAAGCTGACATCTGAACTATCTCCAATATGACTGAAAATAAAAGCAAAACTGTATTGTCTGTCTGTTTGAAAACACTCAGCATAAGATGGGGTTATATATCTTCCCTTTAGCAGTATAATATTTGCAGTAATTTAGAATGTTTGAATGCTAGAATATTTCACCATTGATAACCAAAATACATACAGCAATGAAAAAGTAATACAATATAAAATGTATTTGTTATTTAACTTTTAATGATAGTACACCACTTTTAACAACAAAGGTAGCTGTGCATTTCCTCTTTAGTCAGACATACCTTACAACGTGATTTCTTTCAGTTAGTTTGTTCAAAAAGTAATGTTCTATTTTACACAGAATTCGGACAAAGGAGATAATGATTTCACCTTTTTAGCACATGAGGATGAGGAAAAGAAGGTAAGTGGTCTGAAAATACTTTAAAGCTGACATCTTAACTACAAAACCTCCAAATATGACTGAAAGTAAAAGCAAAAATGTTTTGTCTGTCTGTTTGGTAACACTCTTAGCGTATTAATGGGATTCTATCTCCCCTTTATCATTTTTGCAGTTATTTAGAATATTTGAATGCTCAGATTAAGAATATTTTATCACTGATGACCAAAATACATACAGCCACAACGATCATCACAAGTAACAATCATTTATTTGTTATTTAACTTGTAATGATACTACACCACTTTTACACAGAACAACAAAGGTAGCTGTTTAATTATTTATTTATTTTTGTACACAAAGAGGAGGTATGTGCCTTCAAAAGCCTAAACAACAATAAAGCAATTACACTGATTTACAGTGTGAAAAGACAAAAATATGAACATTCCTAAAATATGAAATGCTTTTTTATCGTGTATGATCGAGACATAAATCATAGCTGGTGTTTAAATAAAAAAACCACAATGCCTCATGCACAGCCACAGAAAGGTAATGAAGCCCAGTTTTTTAATGTAAATTACAGCAAGCAGCTGTAATCATTTTTCAGCTGTAATCAATCAGCTGAGTATCATTTTTGCTGTAAAACAACTTATAAACCATAATTAATTAATTAATTTAATTAATCATTCAGTAAAAATCACTTCTTGTAAGATATGTTGCCTTAAAAATTTCATACATGTACTGTATAATGTTTTAATATTTGTTCTGGTTCCTATCAACAGATGGCCAACTATACATTTGTAAATAATACCCAAGTAAGTGTTTTGAAGAGGATTGTTCCTGGAGTAATGGGGTCTTTTTTTAGTCTCAATTATAATTTTGCGAGTTTAATTACAGTTGAAGTCAGAATTATTAGCCCTCCTGAATTATTAGCCCCCCTGTTTATTTTTTCCCCCAATTTCTGTTTAACGCAAAGAAGATTTTTTCAACACATTTCTAAACATGATAGTTTTAGTAGCTCACTTCTAATAACTGATTTATTTTATCTTTGCCATGATGACAGTAAATAATATTGTACTAGATATTTTTCAAGACACTTCTATACAGCTTAAAGTGACATTTAAAGGCTTAACTAGGTTAGTTGGGTTAACTAGGCAGGTTAGGGCAATTAGGCAAGTTATTGTATAACGATGGTTTGTTCTGTAGACTATCGAAAACAAAATAGTTTAAAGGGGCTAGTCATTTTGACCTTAAAATGTTTTTTAAAAAATCCAGAAGAAAAAATATTATCAGACATACTGTGAAGATTTCCTTGCTCTGTTAAACATAATTTGGGAAATATTTAAAAAAGAAAAAAGAATTCAAAGGGGGCTAATAATTCTGACTTCAACTCTATGTTTTTTTTTTAAATATCACTTTAGTGCGTTTTTCTCACCATTTAATCAAACTTGTAAACCTTTATGAATTTCTTTCTTCTGTTGAACACAAAACAAGATATTATGAAGCCATAAAAAATTCTGAAAACCAACAGCCATTGAGATCCATAGTAGGAAGAAAAATTACTATGGAAGTCAATGGCTGTTTTTTAAACATTCTTCAGATTATCTTATTTTTTGTTTAACAGAAGAAAGAAACTCAAACAGGTTTGGACAAGTGTAAGATGAGGAAATAATGACAGAACTTTTTTTTTGATGATGAATTATCACTTTAATGAAACAATTAAGTTGCTGTGGAATGAGTTATTCGTGTAAAGTGTTACATTTTACTTTTACCAGAGTGAATGGCCACAAAACAACACACAAGACATTACTCAAGAGTTAGAAAAGCCTGACGACAAGTTACTTTAAATGGTAAGTTTTACTTAAATCTTGCACTTTAAATTAAAACTTGCTGAATGTTATGCTGAAATTTGTTGAATGCTGAAAGTTGTTTTTAAAACGTTCCACTCTTTTTTCTCCACAGAAACAAAACAACTTATGTAAACTCGAAGAAGAAACATAAAATCCTGATGAATAACATACCTCACTGTTTACTGTTTGTTGAATGATCTCTTTATTGTCACATCTGTACCAATATATCTGTGCTATACTGAATTATAAAACATTGAGATAAAAATCTATATTATAGTACAGTATATGAAAAAAAACAGTGTTAACCAGCTTATACAGTAATTCTGTGAATTCTGCCTATGTATGCTTTTTAAAAATGCCAGTTTCATTATTTAGTGGAATAAAATCATTGAAGTAATTTGTCACATGTACAATTGTAATCATCTCAAACGAACCAATCTGATTTATTTAACATGAATACATTTTTTTTTTGTAATTCAGTTTTTATTTCCAAAAATGAAAATATAAAATTTTACATTAAAATGTGTATATACCCCCCCCCCCCCCCCCCCCCCCCCCCCCCCCGTTATAGGCACATCAGGGAACACAGGATATCTGTAGTTTAGTCCAAGAAAGTAAATAAATTATATTAAATTTGTCATTCATATTATTATATAAGATTTCTTTGATGTCACATATATAGATTTTCCACATTGTCAGAATGTCTAGTTTAGCATGGTTGATCCATGCTGATGACAGTTCTAGGTACAGTATTTCCAACAGTGAATGCAACCAGTGCTTAACAGAGAGTTTTTGAACCTCCATACATTCCCACGCCGTATGTACAAAGGTATCTGGACGCTGTGGTTCACAGAATTTACAATAAGCATGTGCAGATAAACTATGTCGTATACGTGTTAAATATGCCCTGTGAATAGTTTTAAAGTGAATAAACTGGTGATTAGGGTTTATATATATAATTTTTTGAGGTAAAAAAATTAAAGGGGGCCCTTGGATTTGGTATAGCCCCAGGGCCCAATGTGTTATTAATCCGGCCCTGGGGAGGGGGTGTTCGGGGGTGAGATCACTGTTGAGAACCGGGATAGGATGGAGCATGTTTTGGGCGGCCGCTGCGATCAGGTACTGTACCAAAGTTGGCGACCCGGGGGTGTTTACAGACTGTACCAAAAAGGAAAAGTGAAAGAAGTCTTTTCCGGGAGAAATAACAAACTGGGATGGTTGGGAGAGATTGGTCTGAAATACGTGAGACTCCCAGGAAAACGGGAGTGTTGGTAGGTATTTTGGGGGATATATTGAATTTGTTAACCAGACCTTGAAAATCTAAGATTGATTTTTCTCCATTTATGTTTTTTAATGTTAGAATACCTTTATTGGCCCATGATGGCTGATTAAAAGGTTGTCCACCAGAAAAATACAAAAATGTTTATACATTCTCTGGCCAGCTAGCCTGAAGAACTATAAATGTTAAACATCATATAAACCTGATTTATAATCTCTTGGTTCCAGTTTTAAACCCTAAGATTATAGATGTTGTGTATGGAGAAAACCAATTGTCTGTTGATAAATTCACATTACAGCATTTCAATGCTAATGCTCACTATTCTGTCTTTGCATAACCAGTCAAATTAATATCCTTGGTTAAGTTTTGCTTTGCACCTGTATGGTCTGTGTACTGTTACGGTTAAGATGGGATAACCAGACCAACCAAGCAGATATATCTGAGGGATTATTTTAACATGCCCCTAATCTAATTTGACCCGAGACAAAGGAGACTAGCGATTACCTGACCATAGTCCACACATGCATTTTTTTAAGTGTATATTTAGATTTATATTCAGCTTGATTCAGATAAACATTTTAAATGTTATAGTTAATTGTGTGAGCTTGTTAGAAATAAGCAACTTCACATTGGACGTCTTGATTGGCTGCAAGAACTAACAAAGCTGGACACAACCTACACCTCAGGGCCAAAACACACACACATATGAAGAGAGAGAGAGAGAAAGAAGAAAGAAAGCGAGAGTGATCTGAGAATCTGAGGCTGTGGTTCTCTCAGCGTCTCCGCATCTCTCAGCAGTGTATAATGAGATTAACCACACAGCCTCTGTGCACAGGGTCAACTGCTCGGATTATCACACAACATTTTGACATCACAATCCAGACACCTGTTTTTTCTGCTCTTTTTTGGAAACCTTTGAACCTTTCATACTCTTGACCTGTCACTTCTATTGTCTTCTTGAAGACTGAAGACTTTAATTTCGACAGCTGAAAGACAGGCTCCTCTAGGACCATCAGCTGAAATATGAACAGCTGTTTTCTCCGGCTGAGATGAGGAGTGTATTTATGGGCTGTTGAGTTTGAGGGTGGATGGTAACTTTTGAAATTTACATTTGAAAACGTAACTAAATGCCACTGTCCAACAACAAGGTCGCTGATGATGGAAGTTCGACTCAGCCACTGCAAGAGGGAAAAGCAGTGGTGGACTCGCTCATTAAGGTAAGTTTATATCATTAAGGGAAAAAACTTAAAGGAATGTTGTATTGTATGTTGCATTGTATGTAAGTGTAACTAATGTAACTAATATTGTGACTTAATATTTCAAGTCAGCAAAAATATACTTAGAAAATGTTAAATGGAGGGTTATTTTCAAATCCAGTAAGCATTCAGAATGACTAATATTGACGGCACTAATAAATATTTCAAAAATAAATAAATAAACAACAAATCTGAATACTTAATAATAATAATAACAATAACATATTAATCAAATAAATGTCTTTCCCTGCACATATATATATATATATATATATATATATATATATATATATATATATATATATATATATATATATATATATATATATATATAGCCACACATTTTCCCTTGTGGGATCTGATATAATAAAAGGATAAAGTATTCGGAAGCACATACACACAAGCATGGCGTTTTAAAGAAAATTATTAAAATAAAAAATAGAATTGGAGATATAATAAAACATGTTGATAAGATAAATATATATTTGTATAAAAGCAACAAATAAATAAATACAAATGGAAAAATTTAATAATTCTAACATTTCTAATAGGATAAATATAATAATGTGCAATGTTATTGAAAATAAAAAGTAAATAAATATATTAAATAATTTTTGATTAATAAATACAGTACATAGAACAATGTAAAAATGTAAATAAATAGAAACAAAATGTATCTTAGTTTTTTTTTTTTTACAGATTTTGCAGCAGGATTGTGTGAAATGTTAAAAGATATATAAGCTGACAATCACTATTGGTTTACCATCCATCATTTGTGTGATAACAGACTTATTGAAGATATCGAGGTGCGTGCGTTCGTGCGTGCGTGTGTGTGTCTGTGCACATATGTGTGTCCTCATTTCTCATTGTTTTCAGGCAGAACATGAAAGCATCTTATAATGTATTCATCAAGCCTTGGGGTGAAAAGGCACTATCAATGAATAGGGATGATCTACGCGCCACTGCTCCATTTTCTGCTCTGTGTACGCGCGTGTGCGTGTGCGTGCGCGTGCGTGCGCGTGCGTGTGTGTGTGTGACATATCAGAACACAAATCTGTATAATCTGTATAATATATATATATATATATATATTGATATAACACAGGTATTACAAGAACGTGATAAATTATGAAGTCATTGTTGATGTCCTCATTTCTCAAAAAGCTTATAAATCACAATGAGTTTTTTATTTAAGAAAGTAAAACTGTACACCGTTTTTTGTGAGTGTTGCGTTTAGGGATAGGGTTGGGGTACAAATGCGATTAGTTATTTTACTTTAAAAAAAAGTGCATAAACACGTTGATTTGAAAGTTGATTTCACTTTTTTTAAAAAGTCAGTAATCCCACTGACTTCCTTCATTCATTCATTTATTTTCTTTTCGGCTTAGTCCCTTTGTTAATCTGAGGTCGCCACAGTAGAATGAACCACCAACTTATCCAGCATATGTTTTACCAGAGGATGCCCTTCCATCCACAACTTATCACTGGGGAACACCCACACACTCATTCACATGCATACACTAAGACCAATTTTTAGCCTACCCAATTCACCTATACTGCATGTCTTTGGAATGTGGGGGAAACTGAAGCACTCCAAGGAAAGCCACGCGAACACAGGGAGAACATGCAAACTCTACACAGAAATGCCAACTGACCCAGCCAGGGCTCAAACCAGGGACCTTCTTGCTGTGAGGCGATCGTGCTACCCACTGCGCCACCATGGCGCCATTACATTGACTTAACTTTTATAATTATGCACATCCAGTAGTTTGTTTACTTAATAATTATAAGGCAACGAGTTTACTCTCTTTAGTGAACTAATTGTTTTCTACATTGTAGGGCCATAGAAAATACAGTTTTCACAGTATAAAAACAATTTATACAAAAGTATTCATAGTGCTTCACTTTTTCCACATTTTTTAATGTTACAGTCTTATTCCAAAATTGATTAAATTCATTTATTTCCTCAAAATTCTACACACAATACCCCATAATGACAATGTGAAAAAAGAGTTTGCAAATTTATTAAAAATAAAAAACCTGAAAAATCACATGTACATAAGTATTCGCAGCCTTTGCTCAATACTTTGTTGATGCACCTTTGGCAGCAATTACAGCCTCATGTCTTTTTGAATATGATGCCACAAGCTTGTCTTTGGGAATTTCTGCCCATTCCTCTTTGCAGTACCTCTCAAGCTCTATCAGGTTGGATGGAAAATGACGATGTACAGCCACTTTCAGATCTCTCCAGAGATGTTCAGTAGGATTTAGGTCTGGGTTTAGGTCTGGGCTCTGGCTGGGCCACTTAAGGACATTCACTGAGTTGTTGTGAAGCCACTCCATTGATATTTTGGTGGTGTGCCTTGGGTCATTGTACTGCTGTAAGATGAACTATGGCCCCAGTCTGAGGTCAAGAGCACTATGAAGCAGGTTTTCATTCAGGATCTCTCTGTACATTGTTGAATTTATCTTTCCCTCTATCCTGACTAGTCTTCCAGTTCCTGCTGCTAAAAAAACATCCCCACAGCATGATGCTGCCACCACCATGCTTCACTGTAGGGATGGTATTAGCCTGGTGATGAGCAGTGCCTGGTTTTCTCCAAATGTAACGCCTGGCATTCACTCCAAAGAGTTCAATTTAAGGCAAATTCCAGGCGGGGAGTGGCTTCCTCCAACTGGCCACTCTACCATACAGGCCTGATTGGTGGATTGCTGCACAGATGGTTGTCCTTCTGTAAGGTTCTCCTCTCTTCACAGAAGAACGCTGGAGCTCAGAATGAGTGACCATTGGGATTGATCACCTCCCTGACTAAGGCCCCAATCACTCAGCTTAGATGGCTGGCCAGCTCTAGGAAGAGTACTGGTGGTTCATCATCTTCCACTCACGAATGATGGAGGCCACTGTACTCGTTGGAACTTTCAGAGCAGCAGAAGTTTTTCTGTAACCTTCCAGTGGAAACAGAATGTACCTGAGCTAAATTTAGAGCTTTACGGCAAAGGCTGTGAATACTTATGTACATGTGATTTTTCAGGCTTTTTATTTTTAATAAATTGAAAAAAAAATTCACATTGTCATTATGGAGTTTTGTGTTTAGAATTTTGAGGAAATAAATGAATTTAATCCATTTTGGAATAAAGCTGTAACATAAAAATATGGAAAAAGTGAAGCGCTATGAATACTTTTCGGATGCACTGTACTAAAGCAAGATCCCAAATGTGTCCAAGGCTTATCCTGAAATAGCCATCTTATGACAAGCAGATTATCAGTAATATTTGTCCCTTGTGTTAATGCTTAATCTAGATATAATGATGTTTGATAACCTAAACAATTATCTGACTTTTTAAAACCAGTAAGATATATGATGTCAGATATCTTATATCTGAAATAACATATCAGATATAAGATTCAACAGCAATTTATTTATGTGAAAAAAATATTCAACAAAAAATATTCTTTTCTCCTATACTGTATGTATCACACACAATTTTGTAGTATTTTAATTAAATACTTATTCATGATGAATGGGTAAATCCTAGTGTTTTGAAAGATAGCGAGGAAGTGCAAAGATTTGAAATGACAATAAATTATTATTCTTGGGGCTCTTAATATAAAGATACATCAAAACTGGGCCAAATGGTGGTGTGGAAGCGTTGCAGAGAGGGGTCTGAATGCAGAATTAATGTGTACACCTAACCCCTCCCCTACCCCTACCCCTCACAGTGACGTGACTAGCTTCATTGAGCGCATTGTGTCTGACAATGCAAATCTAAGATATGCAGTCCCAGCTTGCAAATCCAAGTCTGCATCCAAACAGTATTGGCCTTGCTCATGTATATAGTTCTTATTTTCATTCATGTTACTGCCTCTTGACAACTAGGGATTTTTTTCTTATTACTGGAATATATTGTCTACAAGCACATACAACAGTTGTTATGATGAATGGATGTAGTCATTTATGCCACAGTTAGATGAAACTTCAATTAGAAGTGTTTTAAATATTGGAGATTAAATGTGTCAGTAACAAATGATTGCAAGGCCAAAGAGGAAATAAGGCAACAACTGATAGAATACTTGAATGAAAATGCTGGGTTGCGGCTGGAAGGGCATCCGCTGTGTAAAACATGTGTGCTTGGATAGTTGGTGGTTCATTTTCTAAGTAAGCTAAAGTTCCTGACAACACAGTTGATCTGATGTGTTTCAGGTGGTGGCGTGTTATCGGCACCTGGCCTCCTGTGTTGGTGGAAGCACAGATAGCTCAAGCCTACGACGTGATCTCCGGCAAACACGAGAGCGAGCCCAGACACTGGCATTGTCCTGCCGAAACCACCTCACCACTCGACTGAGGGATAAAACATTACCAGAGGCCGAGAGAAAGGAAGTGGAGCGGCTGTGGGTGTCCTTCTCTTCATGCCTGGAGCTCTTACATGCAGATATGAGCAAAGTGTTCGCCATGGCCAAGCACTTCTCCCTGGCCAACAACAGCACCATGGTGCAAACAGGCATACAGGGTAAGCATGTGTAAACTTAAGAAGATTCAGTTCTTAGTTATCATGCTCTATCACGATTTCTAAAATACGGTGGTAAAAAAAGAAAGAAACTTCTGTCTATTCTACAAACATCTGAAACGTGGCTGTTTTATTGGACTAATACACATAATTGCTCAAGCAGGGGGGACGACAGAGGTTGCTGCACGTGCCCTGAGTCTGCCTGACCTCCAGGAGGCTGGGGCCGGTACCCAGACCTCCAGTGTGGAGGGTCAGGAGCAGAGTCAGCTGGAGCAGGAGATTGCTCAGGTGGACCGAACGCTGGATGACATGGAGATGAAGGTCAATGTGCTTCGCTGGACGGTGGAGGCTCTGGGTCCTCAATACACAGACCCTGTTAGCACTGACAGTGCCTCGCTAGCACTGCTGTCCATGGATGAAGAGGCAGCTCAAAGTTTCTGCAGTCGTAGCCAGATGTTTGCGGCAATGATGCTGTGCGGTGTGGCCATGTTTGCCGTGGTGCTATCAGTGTGTGTGGTGTTCCTGGTCTGAAGTCTTAGCATTATCACTTTTCTTTTGCCGGAGGTCTCTTCAGCTGTGATTGGCCAAATATCAACAGTCATCATAAAAATGTCTTTGTACTTATCATCAACAGTTCCTCATGTTGAATTCAACAGAGCCTATATATGAGTTCTTTTTACACATCAATCCATCTTTGCCATTAAATGTGCGCATATGATCAAAAAAAAAAACATTATGAATTATATTGTGCTTTAATTCAGAGTAATGTAATATTTGGGCAAGAAGCAAAATCTGATTACATATATAGCCTACTTTCAAGAAACAGACTTGTGTTTTGATAGGTTGTAGTCATAGGGTGGCTCATCATCATACACTCTCAGAAATAAAGGTACTTTGTACTTAAAGGGTCCATATTGGTACCTAAAAATTTTAAGAGGAACATTTCTGTACTTTTTAGGTATTAATATGTACCCTTGAGGTATTAACAGTGACAGCTTGTGTACCATTATTTCTGAGAGTGTACCAGAACTTTATTAATCTATTCTAAATTTGGGCTATAGCAAATGCAATGAAGCAACCTTAAATGCACCCATAGCAAGCCTGTACTGTCCTCTTAGAACACTGTCAACAAAAATGCATAGGGCTTTGATATGTTGCACACGTATTTATCTATTGTGTTGATTTTTAATTCATGATTTAGCTCAAATCCAACCTGTCTAGAAACATGTTAGACTGGCCAGAAGCAATAAAGCTCTTTGTTTCAAAATACTGTATTAGTCAGTAATAATAATCAGTCAAGTATTATAAACAAGTAGGCTATGGTATAATCAATATTAAAATCTAACTTACAAGTTTACAGAAAAAGACTGAAATATTGTAGTTACCTCAATTAAAGGTAACTTTTTCAAAGACATCTGAAGAAGTTTATTTCAATTATGTCAATTAGCAAAGGATTTTGAACAATGTTGATAATCCTTTTGTGTTTGTTTTTTCATGTATTGTTATATTTCTTCACTTTCTCACAAGTATCTCACAAATGTTGTATTTTGTAAAGCCAACAAACATTTTTAAAATAAACTTTTAGATCTAGCCGTAAGAGCCTGATACGCAGTCAGTCTCTGTCTCTTTTGCCGACATTTTTCATTTTTTATTTCCTGCATATTGTAAACAAATGAACAAACCAGGAGGTTTAACTGTAGACGTTTGGAAACAGTGTTGCAAAAACTGGGGATGAATAAAAAAATAAAACAAATTCATTATTTAGTTAGACCTATGAGGTTGACAGTAAACATTTTGTGATTGCTAATCTTCTATCATTTAAAAACAATAAAAATACTTATTCGCAATAATTTTATAATTTTGTAAAAGAATCTGGCCTTTCATAACACAAAATATCATAACATGTACTGAGTCTGCTACAGATCATTGACTGCAAAACATTTATTGTGATTTAAGTGAAATTACATTATACATTTTAAAATTAAATTAGCAGGTTGGAGAAATTATTAAATGTTAGTGCTTAAAAATGAGACTAGTTAAAAATTTTTTTGTTAACGCGTAATTTACGTGTTATCACTTAAAGGCTGATTTATACTTCTGTGCTGAGTGATCGGCGTGACACATGGCGCCTGCCTTGCGCATAGTCGTGCATTTATACTTCTGCGTGCTGTTTTTGTTGCTCTGCAATAACACTTTCGAAACACTAACAGGCAGTAGATTTTTGTGTTTCTCTGTGTCGAGTTTCTTCACAGGCATTTAGTTTTTTCTGAATACTGCAAGTAGCTAATTCAGGTCCTAATTCAGAGGCAGGTACCGGCGGACGTGCAACAACTTTAATCATCAAGGATCGAAGTCTGCGCCGGACCATACACGTGCGCTTGACGCAGAAGTATAAAGCTGGATTTATACTTTCGCCTGGCGCAGCATCGCGCACCTCTGCTGACTGCGCGTGCACCTCACGAAACGGACAAGCCTTTTATACTTGTCGCGTTCGCCGTTGTGATATTCTTTAAAATGACAGGGGGCGGTCAAAAGAAACTGACCGTAAAGTCAGACAGATAAACAGAGAAGTAGAAAGTTTCCGGAACTATGTCATATTATTAATATCATTCTATATTTTTAAACTAATTATTTTTATTGTTTTTATAAATTAGTTTAATGATTATAAGGATTTTTATAACTATTAAAGATTTTTTTAAATCAAACTTTGATGCATCACCTGCTTTTGTTCATATCTCGGACCGTTTTACCTATTAAAGTTTATTAAAATGTCAATGACAACAGAACATGGGTTACTCTACAAATATATTTTTATTACGGCAACTAGCGGATGCGTCGAGTATAAACCAGTGCTGCGTCCCAATCCGCATACTATCCGTCCTAAATAGTATGTGAAAATAGAATTAGTATGTCCCAAATCGTAGTATGTTGAAAAGAGTATGCCAAAAATTCCCGGATGGTTTACTATTTCCGGTCAAAATTTTAAGTGTAGAAGCGTCCATACTCTAACCGCTGATAATGCCCACAGTACATTGCGCGTTGGACGTGAATTCGACAAGAACTACAAAACGCGGGTGAAAAGTGTAAACAAACTACAAACATGATGGACGCGCGAGACCAACCGTCAAGCAGAGAGGCTTCGGTAAAGATGTTTGTATGAATGTTAATTAATATCTAGCCCACTGGATAATATTTAAATACCATTGTCTGTGTTATATTTCATCTGCAACAACAATACTGAACTTATATAAAGACGTGTTTGGACATTACCGTCTGAATGCAGAATTATCCAAGACCTGAGGAGATTTCTCTGCATGAAAGAATCGTGAATGGGAGATTATCCTGCTGCTGCTTCTCCAATAAGGTAGGAAATTAAATACGACAGAAATGTGGATGATTGACAGGGCTCTTAACTAAGCAACACAACGATCTGTGTAACGAGGAAGTAGTATGTCCCAAAGCTTGCATACTTTTCTGTTACACACTCAAAAGTATATATTTTTCCTCCACAAAAAGTACATACTTTTAGGTCGTAGTATAAGTATGCGAATTGGGACGCAGCACAGTCTTAAATCCGCCTTTTACAACGTGTAAACGCGTTTGTTGCAGACGTTTTGGCCCCAACGGCCTTCCATAACGTACTTACACCAGCCGACACCAGCACGTGTGCGTAAAACGTCATTGTTTACGATTTCAGTTACAGGAAGTGCAACAGAGGTGATCGATTCTGTCAAACAGAAAGAAAAGCAAAGGAACTGTACATTTCTCATTTTAGAGTAAAGAATAATGTCTGATTGGTTCAGTTGTATTTTTAAGAAGTCTTGTTTAATGTATTGACTTTTGAAGACGAAGACCGCAAGATCATGAGGTCAGATCAGGACTCGTACCGTCGAGATCCCGTAACAATTTAAAGTTCTTTCACTTGATCATATAGTTTATCAAGTGGTTAAATCAAGGCTTCAGCAGAATGAGGTGTCCACACGGCAGACATCTGATCTCCGCCATCAGCGCATTTAACGGAATAAAAACTAATCGGTCTGTTCTTCTGCCGAGAGTTTCACACAGGGTGCTCAGAGGTGCGTAGCTTGTTTGTTGGAAACTTCACTGTAGTTGATTATGTTTTTTTTTTTTTTTTTTACATATTCGTCCCCCATTGTCTTTATTTCAGAGTTAAGCACTTCAGCTCAAGCTCTTCAGTATGATGTGAAAAGATCCGACATGGCCAAGTCTGGCAATAGGAAGTTATTCTTCGACACTCATGCAATGGTCCAGCTGCTCGAGGAAAGCGGTACGATAATTGCCTATGTTTCTAAAACACTCTGGTTAATTTCAGGCCAGCGATTCATCAACTTCCTCTGTGTCCTTGCAGGTTTCATGACCCAGCAGGCAGAGGTCATTGTCAAAATGATGGTAAATATCACTAACTCAAACATGGATATTATGTACAGTGACATGGCTACCAAGACACAGCAGGTGAGCTTTCACTGGCTTTTGAGCTGTTTTAATTGTTTTCATGGACTAATGAACTATGAGCATTAACTATTGATTTCACCATGATCTGAAAATCAAATATTTAATCAGAGGCATGCCCAGACCAGAAAAAAACAGTGCAGGTAGTACATTAGGTTTTGTAAGAGGAAACACATAACAGACAGCATAGAAAGCCAAGTAGTATACGCATGTAAGCACAATGAACATTAATACACACTGTGGCTGGTAATTCTGTTGAAATAAGGTTTTTAGATGAGAATTCGTAGATAATGTTGATTGATTCTTCAATAAAGGTGTTTAAGTCATCGATTCATGGCTAAAGATGGCATTTACCAAAGTTGAGTAAGATGTGATGTTTTCATGTACACACGCATCTATTATTGTCTACAGCTTCCCTCATAGAGGAGGTCAAACAGATTGCTTAACTAAATGTGTTTTACAGGAAATCATGTTGCAGAAAGTCATGTCTCATATTGCTGCTGTGAAAAAGGACATGATCATTCTGGAGAAGAGTGAATTCTCTGCACTACTGGCGGAGAATGAGGTGAGACCTCTGATGATCATGTGTGTTTAATAATCTTAATATCATCATCACTCACTGACACTTGTACATAGGTGAAAATCGTTTTCTCTATTCTGTATGTATGCGTACTATGTACAAATTAAGGATTTCATTATAATAATAATAATAGAAATAATGAAAAATAATATTGGGTCCCACTTTATATTAAGTGGCCTTAACTACTATGTACTTGCATCAAAAATAAATACAATGTACTTACTGTGGTTCGAGTTTGCATGTTCTCCCTGCTTTCACATGGGTTTCCTCCGGGTGGTCCAGTTTCCCCCACAGTCCAAAGACATGCAGTACAGGTGAAATGGGTAGGCTAAAATTGTCCGTAGTGTATGAGTGTGTGTGGATGTTTCCCAGAGATAGGTTGTAGCTGGAAGGGCATCCGCTGCGTAAAAACATGCTGGATAAGTTGGCGGTTCATTCCGCTGTGGTGACCCCGGATTAATAAAGGGACTAAGCCGAAAAGAAAATGAATGAATGAATGTACTTACTGTGTTTATAATGTATTGCAGAAAACTTCTGCTGCTCTTGATGTGGGGTACGGGTAGGGTTAGAGACAGGTTTGGTGGTATAGGTAGGTTTAAGGTTGGATTAAAGTGTAAGGTATGGTCAATTGTTTAATTAAAAATTTACTTACAGAAATTAATTACATACAGTTGAAGTCAGGATTCTTAACCCCCCTGATTTATTAGCCCCCCTGTTTATTTTTCCCCCAATTTCTGTTTAACGGAGAGAAGATTTTTTCGACACATTTCTAAACATAATAGTTTTAATAACTCATTTCTAATAACTGATTTATTCATCTTTGTCATGATGACAGTAAATAATATTTGACTAGATATTTTTCAAGACACTTCTATACAGCTTAAAGTGACATTTAAAGACTTAACTAGGTTAATTAGGTTAACTAGGCAGGTTAGGGTAATTAGGCAAGTTATTGTATAATGATGGTTTGTTCTGTAGACTATTGAAAAAATATATAGCTTAAAGGGGCTAATCATTTTGACCTTAAAATAGGTTTAAAAAACTTCAAAACTGCTTTTATTGTAGCCGAAATAAAACAAATCAGACTTTGTCCAGAAGAAAAAATATTATTGTTGTTGTTAAACATCTTTTAGGAAACATAAAAAAAAAAAAAATTCAAAGGTGGTTTAATAATTCTGACTTCAACTGTATGTAATAACATGCAGGTAAGTACAATGTAGAAACATGTATTTACACAATAAGTACATTCTAACAAATGATTAATTTCAGTGTAAGTACACATTAGTTAAGGTCACCTAATATAAAGTGGGACCTAATACGGTTGTGCGGCTTATTTTTTTAAATAACTAAAAAATTTGATAACAGCATTTATTTGGAATGAAAAGCGTTTCTAACATTATAGATGTCTTTTTATCTTACCTAATAAAAGTATTTATAAAATAAAATACTGACTACAAGCTTTTCAATGATAGCATGTACAAATGTATGCATGTATATATGTATACATTTTACTAAATATATTTATTCTTTTTTAAAATTAAATAATCAGCAGATAAAATAAGCAGATCACATCAATAACTTCATTGTTATTATTATTCATAATAATAATATAGTAGTAATATTATTAGGAAGCATATTGATGGGAATAGGTGTAGGAGGAGGGGAACAGGAAAAAATGTTAAAGAAATGAAAATCTCTCTATATATAAACATTTACATGCAATTTTGATTTCGTTGTGTTTTTTTGTTAATTAGTTTGTACATTTTACATATTCTTTTTATGTATACCACTGACTAAGTAAATAATAGATTAATTAAAATTCTGTTGACTTAACAGCTTTGTGCATTCACCTAGTAAAGAGTTCTGATATATGTTATTTCTTTTACAGAAAATCAAGGTTGAGCTGTTACAGCTTAGGATACAACTCGCAGTAAGTTGATTGAAAAATTCAGCTTTATTTTCAAAAGAAAGGTTTTACCCAGTAAAAAGAAAGTTTTAACACATCCATGTATTACTCTAGTCATTGTGGTTTTAAATTTTGATTTTGTGCCATAGGATGTAATAAACAAAAGGCGAGCAGATATCATTTTGGATCTGAACATAGAAAAAAGCCGTGTAAAGGAGATGGTAAGTACATATTAAAAAAATCATCTTTGTAATTTGTATTTTCACCATGCCTTAAAACTAAAGATTTGTTATTTATTTGAGGTGTGCAGTTTAGGATTGCATATGTGATGAAATGGATGTGTCTGCTCTTTGCTCTTTTAGTGGGCAGACTTTAACAGAAAACTTATTGGGACCAGGAATGAACTGATGGAAATGGTAAGATGTACTAGTGTTTATGACAAAAATGTCTTCTTGATTATTATCTTTTCCCTCTGAAACGTTTTTAAAACCAGATTTTCTTTCTCAGAATTCTGAGCAGGATCGTCATGTGACACAGACCAACATGAAAATCGACACTGAAGTGGCTGGCCTGAAGACCATGCTGGAGGCCCACAAACTGGATACTATCAAATATCTTGCAGGTAAAAATGTCAACATCAGGAATGAGGCTGAAAATTAAAACTGATCTTTATTATGTAATAAAGCACCAATATATCTTGTATAACCAGTATATCTTGCATGCTGTCAAAGTAGACATATGCTGATATTTAATAAATCATGATAATGAATATGCACAATATTGATACAGTGAACACTTCAAAATACAGTGAATAGTTATTTATTATTTAAACTTTTACAGTGCTAAAGTGTATATATATATATATATAAATTCACATTGTATTTGCAGTGTTCATATCAGTGTCAAATGCTTGGAGAGTTAATTAGCTTAATAGTACATGAACATTTTCACATGTTAATCTGGCCTACTATATGCTTGAACATTGATGGAGCATTTGATGGAACATGCCTGCACAATCTGCAACAGAATTACAGAAAAACAACCATTAATCATGGGTAATTTCTTAGCTAATGCATAAGACACTTTAAAATTGTAGTCAAAATCGAATTACAAGTCATAATCATTGTATTAAATAGAGTTAATAATAAATCCAGAAGTATTTTTAACACTAATTCTGGCATAACTCTTCTAAACCTGGCTTTTCTCACTTGATTTTAATCCATTAACTAACATTTACTAAAGAATCTAAACAGTAAAGTGTTACCCATTGTACTTTATAATCTTTTTGCAATTTAATTTGGTGTAAACATTAAATGTATGATACAATAAAACAATACACTGCAAAAATTATTTTCCTACTTAGATTTTTTTTGTCTTGTTTCTAGTCCAAAATTGTGTTGTTTTCAAAAATAATAAGCAAAATAATCTTCGTCAAAAGGAAAAACAAGATTATTTTGCATGCCTCATTGGCAGATTGTTTTGCTTGTTTTAAGGAAAAACACACTTAATTTTGTCCTATTATTTTTTACAAGACAATATTTTTGCTTGCCTAAAAATGCTTCTTGATTTAAGAATTTTTTTGATATTTGGACTAGAAACAAGACAAAATATCTTAGTAAGAAAAGCTTATTTTGCAGTATATACTACCTTTTTGTAATTATATCTGTTAAAGTAACTTTTTTTGTAGCTTAGGTCTATATCATAATAATACCGTCTACCATGATAAAAGCTTGAGGAATTAATCGCTAGAAAACTTTATACTGTCATAAGCCAAAGCTTTATGTCTAAATATTGTGTTTAAAGTATTTGTTTTCATGTTTGAACACATTGTGTTTCTCCTGACAGTAAATGAAATATTTAGGCTTAATACTTGAATTATCATAACTGTGAAATGTAATGTTGGGATAATGTATGGCTAGTTTTGCTAATAAAAGAAATACTTTGTTTTTACTAGAGTGGTATTTTATTAGGGTATCTGTAAGCGTTTAACTTGAGATTTTTCCACCACTTGTCTCAGCAAGTAACGGCTCAATCACCTGTACTCATTCATGAAATCTCCTTGTTCCAGTAATCGTACAGAAACAAAGGTCAAGATGAACATTTTCCTGAAAATTGTTTATGAAGTAATTCAAAGAACAAGTCATTAAGTTAAATGCTGTTTCAGTGTTTATTACCATTAATCAATTGTTTTTGTATTTTTTGTAGGTTCTGTGTTCACATGTCTCACAGTTATACTTGGATTCTATCGGATATGGATGTGAGCATCAGAAGACTATTCTTCCTGACAAAACATATCATCAGCCTTGGTTCATTAGAAGAGCTGTGGTATTCATCGTTATCCTGTGGGAGCAAATATCTGTTCATGCTTTATTGTGATATTAAGTTTTATTAAGAAAATACATGTTATGGACAAAAACACTTGAAAATATTATTTTGGGATTCAAGCAGCTACATACACAATCAATTGACTTTGTAGTCATTTACTGTATGTTACGCATCAAGTAATTTCACATGCAATAAAATGATGTAGTTTAAATCCACTACATATCTAATCAAGAACACGAGAGATCACTTTTTACTAAATAATTACTTAATAAATACTTTGGCATAATAGCGCTTCGTCTGTGCTTTGTTGGTGTGTACCATTTTTACTCGACATGTGCTCGTCTCTGGGTTGATTGAGCTGAAGACACAATGGTTCTAGCTCATCAAGAAATTTTTAAGATTCAGGCCTTCATGGCCAATGTAAAAGATGCTGAATTGGTCTCCTTCTTCTGCTCCACTCCAAATCTGCAAAAGATAAAGACAGCACCAACAGAACCCTACCTGCTGGTTGAGCTCCAGCAATGCGCAAGCTGTTCTCCAGCAGTTTTCAAATACATTTTTAACAATGCTCTCGTGAGTCTCCTTCTTCTGCCTGTTGTGGTTCCATTACCTACAATTTAAACAACTGCCACAGAGAAGACATCTAACAATCTATGCCCACCACCACCCCCTTCCTCTTGGAAGGACATCCGTCCATGCACCCATCCTTCTCCCTTTGAAGGATATTCTTGATCATCAGTTGTCTGTCATTGCTGAGGTGTGTGATTCCTATTTTTCTCCACATACTGCACTTCAGTCTGTAAAAGACAAAGACGGGACTAACAGAGCTCTACATGCTTGCTGAGCTCCAGCAATGCACAAGCTGTTCCCCTTCAGTGGGAAGTGTGACGTGTGTCTACCAACACTTTGGGAGCTCGCTAGATGACCAATCACTCAGAAGAGTAAGAAACTGGCCAATGAATGCCTATGAGTTGGCAGAGCTTAGATCCACAGGTGCTGGTGATTAATCATTACTAGAGTATATAACCAGCGCACTTGGAGCGAGCCGTTAAGACTTTTCACTTCAGAGCCTCACGAAAGACTGAAGAGAAACCTTTTGCTAAGCTGTCTTCCAGAAAGAAAGCAGTATTCCAGGGTCACAGTGGGGGCTCATCCGTCCCATTCGGGCCTGTAGACCCCTCACTTCACAGTGCGCTCCGTCCAAGTTTCAAGTCAGTGTGGCGGTGCATCCCCCGGTATGGTCGCACTCTCACTTTATGACACCAAGGACCAGATGTCCAGCGCTGTATTGACGGTTGGGCTTACATGCTCCGTTGACAGTCTGGAGAAGAGGATCAAACCCCCTAAGCCCCCATCCCCTTCTTCCCAGAGGTGCACAATGAACATGCAGGCATGGAGGGCACCTTTTTCTGCACGGCCCTCGTGTGCTCCCACCCTCACCACCCTTGATGGCTGAGCGGCCAGGGGGTACAAAGCGATTCCCCAGGTGGATTCCCGCAAGGTACTGCCACCTGAAGAGGTCAGCCTAGACTCCCGTCCAAGGCATGCAAGTTATCTGAGTCTCTCACGGCCAAAGAGTACACTGCTGTTGGCCAGGCCGCCTCCGCCTTGCATGCTATGGCCACCTATCAGCCCTTACAGGTGCAGAAGCTGGTTGAGCTGCACGAGGGTGGTTCCTCTCCAGGCTTAATGCTTGAGCTTTGCACAGTGATCGATAATGCTATCATGACCACCAAGTCGGCCGCTTGTGCCCTGGGTAGGACGATTGCCACACTGGTGGTCCAGTAACACCACCTCTGGCTAAACCTGGCTGATACTGTATGTGCAACATTAACAAATCTTGCTTTCTTAACACGCCCATATCCCAGGCAGGCCTATTTGACAACACTGATAGGGACTTTACCCAGGAGTTCTCAGCAGTGTTACAGCTTTGTTATTAAATCCAGTAAATAGAGTAGATGTCAAAAAAGTAATAATGTCTCTTAAGTCTTCAAAGGCTAAAGATTTTTATGGTATAGACACACTTTTATTGAAACAAATTTGTTCCTCGATTGTTAATCCCTTAACACATATCATCAATATCTCAGTATACCAAGGCAGATTCCCTACCTCATGGAAGCCAGTGGTGGTTGCTCCTATATTCAAAGAAGGCAACCCCAGCTTAACTTGCAATTATAGGCCTATTAGTGTCCTACCTATGATATCAAAGGTTTTTGAAAAACTGGTGGTTAAACAAATTGTTGACCATTTAAATAATATTTATTTTCAATTACATGCAATTCAGTTTTAGGTTAAATCATTCAACAGAAACTGCTACTTGTTATTTTATTGAAAAGGTGAAGGCATTAATGGATAATGGTGGAGTGGTGTTTTTTTTTACAATTATTTTTAGGGGTTTTCACCTTTAATGCCAGGACAGTAGAGAGTATTGACAGGAAAGTGTGGTGAGCAGAGAGAGGGGAAGGAATTGAACTCAGGTCGCCGTGAGCACCGGAGTGCATGTGTCGATGCACTAACCACTACACCATTGGCACCGACAAGCAGTGTTTCTTGACTTACAGAAAGCATTTGACACCATAAATCTGTTGCGTAAATTATTACATTTTAATTTGTCCACAAAGTTTTTAAATCAATTGAGTCTTATCTTTCTACCTGTTCACAAAATGTAGATTGATAATCATATGTCTAAGGCAATGAGCCTTTCAACTGGTGTTCCACAAAGGTCAATATTGGGGCCAATACACTTAGGCCGTACTCACACTATGTACAGTTGCCTTGAACCGGGCCAAAGCACGCTTGTCCCCCTTCCCGTCTCCCCCGACGGCCCGCACTCACATTACATTCGGGCCTGGGCATGCTTTCGTCATCGATGACGCGTTGTTCAGAAGCGCTCTCGCTCAGCACAGTGGAGATTTATTTAGTTATATCGTTTAAGTCGTTTGATATGCGGCGACACGCAGTCTAACATTTCGCTGAACAGATCAGCCACTTTGACGCTCATAAATAATCATAAAGTCCTCGTGCTTTAGGAATTAGGAGGTTTGCTGAAGGCGCAGCTGTCGTGCAGTGAGGGGTTTGCGTCTTTAATAAACTATGACAGTTTGTGTTCATTGAACAGTACGAATGATTAGTTAATCCATATCAAACAGTCGCTTAAAAGTCACATCTCGCTTTCAGTTTCGGGCTCGGGCGCGTTTTGCACTCACACTATAAGCGTACCGCGCCAAAGCCCAAGTGAACCGCGCTCTGGGACACCTCTTCCAACCGGGCCAGGGCCGGCCAAGTGTACCGTGCCTGAGCCCGATTCAGAGCACTCACACTTCTCAAACGATCCGGGAAACGGGCCTGGGCACGGTTTGGATAGCATAGTGTGAGTGCGCCCTTAAGCATGTACATAAATGATTTACCTACAGTGGTTCAGCTCATCCCCCTCTATCTGACTTTTTACATTTTAAATCTGTAGAAAACAGAGTAACTAGGAGTGCAGCTAGAGCTGATTGCATTATTCCACTTAGAAAAACTTCTTTTGGTTAAGCTTGTTTTTCTTTTAAAGCATCACATCAAGGGAGTTTGATACCACAATCTGTTTTTTAAGAAAAAAAAAGTAATTTAAGTATAATTTTAAGAAAAGGCTTCTTAATAATACACATTGTGAACACTAGGCTTTTGATATTGTTGTTGTGGTGGTTGTTTTTTATTTTTGTTGTTCATTTGAGTAATTTTTTTTACTTAGAATTATATTTTTATTGGTATGGCCTTTAATTTCTGTCTTTTGGGCTAATTTGGGTACATTTACGTTTTGAGGAACGTTGATTAATGCACACTGTCCCTTGTTGTGAAATAAATAAATAAATAAAATAATTGTTTATTTATACAGGGACATGGTGCTCCGCCACCTTGACCAGTCGGGGCTTCAGGTCAACTGAGAGAAGAGCAAGCTCTCCCCTGTGCAAAGCATCTCCTATCTCGGGATGGATGAGATCTCCTATTTCCATGAAGGCGCGCCTCACAGAAGAGCATGCCAGACTGGTGCTGTGCTGTCTGAGACTACCCGACAGGAACACAGTGGTCCCACTGAAAAATTTTCAGAGACTCCTGGGGCATATGTCATCTGCAGCCGCTGTCACCATGCTCAAATTGCTTCATATGAGACCACTTCAGCACTGGCTTCAGGTTCCTAGATGGGTATGGTGCGCTGGTGTGCACCGGGTGACCATCACCCCGCTGTGTCGCCGCACCCTCAGTTCTTGGACAGACCTTGCCTTTCTATGGGCCAGGGTGCTTCTCCTCTGCTTCTCCTGAAAATGCCCATTGCCAGTTGTTTTATTCCCTGACTGAGGCCCCTTCTCGGCACGGATGTGCTGGCCCACAGCTGGCCCCCAAGAATGTGCAAATATCCATTTCCCCTAGTGAGCCTACTCGCACAGGCTCTGTGCAAGGTCAGGGAGGACGAGGAGTAGGTTTTGTTAGTTGCACCTCTCTGGCCCAACCAGACCTGAGTTTCTGAACTCACACTCCTCGGGATGACCCCTCCCTGTCGCATTCCCCTGAGGAAGGACCTCCTTTCAAGGACCTCCTTTCTGTTTATGTACAGCACTTTGAATTGCCACTGTGTATGAAATGTGCTATATAAATAAACTGGCCTTGCCTTTCTCAGGAACAGGGCATCCTCTGGCACCCGCGCCCAGATCTCTGGAACCTCCACTTGTAGTTCATTGATGGAGGCATGATGAGGCAATCAAACCCATCCTGCCCCCCTCTCATGACCTCTTGGGATTTCTCTGTAGTCCTAGTGGGTCTGCAGAGAGATCTGTTTGATCCAGTCGATTCAGTATCCTTAAAATTTTTCTCCATAAAGACAGCTCTGCTGGTTGCATTGGCATCGATCAGAAGGGTCAGAAATCTGGATATATTCGGTCAGCAATCATGCCTGGAATTCAGGCCGGCCTACTCTCACGTTATACTGAGAAGGTCTTTATCTGTTATGGTGGTTGGCAGAAGGGAATAGCTGTATTAAAACAGAGGTTGGGCCATTAGATAGATGTGCCATGCTCCCTAACACGGAGCTCTGTTCGCTTATTGTGCTCTGCTTAACAAGTTCCCTCATCTGGCGAACCCTGGAGAGTTCCTCCGAGGGCCCTAGTACCCAACTCGGCAGAGTGCTCGGCCCAGTACGATGTCTGGTATGCCCGCTTGGTCTACTCCATGCTGGTGCCAGATATGCGTGATCCCCGTTGGCATCATTCGTCCAATGTTTCCCCTTTTCAGGCAGACCCGTGTCTTGCCTACCCGCTAACCAGGTTATCATATATAGCGCTCCCCCTGGATAGGGCTAGCCCATATGTTCATATTGTCACCCAGTCTCCCCTTGGGTGGCAGGTAGACTAAAGCTAGCTAGGTAAAAAGCATATTTACGACCCCCGATTTCAAAATTCCAAAATTATTCCCATATTCTGATAATTAAAGGGCCTAGGGGTCGTTGGAAGGTTACACTTTTGGTGGTACTTGGTGATGGCAAACTTCACACGGTGTGACAGTCTCAGCTGCTGTGGTGTTTTCCATACACACTCCCAAAGTGTCGGTAGACACACATCATAGTTCCCACTGAAGGGGAACGTCCTGGTTACGAATGTGACCCACATTCCCCAAAGATGGGAATGGATACGTGTGTTTCCATTGCCACAGCAGCTGGGTCTCTAGCTGATAGCTGAGTGTTTGGCTCTTCAGCGGCAAAAGTCTAGCGGCTCGCTCCACGTGCGCTAGTTATATACTCTACTAATGATTAATCACAGAACCGTCGGAGCTGAGCACTATCAACTCATAGGCATTCATTGGTGTGTTTTTTAACTCTTCAGAGTGATTGGTCGTCCAGCAAAGTGTCGGTAAGCACACATCTTTATTCCCATCTTCGGGGAATGTGGGTTATGTTTATAACCGGGATGTTCCCCAGTGTTCTTCAGATAAATCTCCACCAATGCTCTTGTGAGTTTCCTTCTTTTGCATGTTGTGTGTCCATCACCTGAAAAAGAAACACCTGCCACAGACAAGACATCTATCTATCTAAGCCCACCTCCACCCCCTTCCTCTTGGAAGGACATCTATTTATCAGAATCAGAAAGAACTTTATTGCCAGGTATGTTCACACATACGAGGAATTTGTTTTCGTGACAGAGCTTCTACAGTGCAACAGAATTACAGACAGGACTAAAAAACAGATAATAAATATATTTTAAAAAGTAGTGAATGCAATATACAAATTGACAAGTGTATGTACAGCTATATTACTATATACAACATAATATGTGCAGCTGTTATGTGCAAATTGGCATGTAAAGTGTGTTGTTAAATAAGTGTATATGTGTATAAAAGTGTATAGCAAGTAGTGATGTTGGTTCCACAATTATTATCATCAAGTGTTCATAAGATGGATTGCCTGAGGGAAGAAACTGTTTCTGTGTCGGGCTGTTCTGGTGCGCAGTGCTCTGTAGCGTCGACCAGAAGGTAAAAGTTCAAAGAGGCAGTGTGCTGGGTGTGAGCGGTCCAGAGTGATTTTGGCAGCCCTTCTGCTCGCTCTGGATGAGTACAGTTCTTGGAGATTAGGGAGGGTTGTACCAATGATTCGCTCAGCAGTCTGAACTATTCGACGTAGTCTTTGGAGGTCAGATTTAGTAGCTGAGCTAAACCAGACAGTTATTGATGTGCAGATGACTGATTCAATGATGGAGGTGTAGAACTGTTTCAGCAGCTCCTTTGGGAGGGTGAACTTCCTCAGCTGATGAAGAAAGTACAGCCTCTGTTGAGCTTTTTTGACAATGGAGTCAATGTGAGTGTCCCATTCCTGAGAAATGGTGGTGCCCAGGTACCTGAATGACTCCACTACTGCCACAATGCTGTCCATGATGCCCAGTGGGGGGAGAGCAGGGGGGTTTCTACTGAAGTCCACTATCATCTCCACTGTTTTGATCGTGTTCACCTCCAGGTTGTTGTGACTGCACCAGACAGCCAACTCCTTAACCTCCTGTCTATAAGCAGACTCGTCACCGTCCTAAATGAGGCCAATAAATGTGGTGTCGTCTGCAAACTTTAGGAGCTTGACAGAGGAGTCTTTTGAAGTGCAGTCATTTGTGTACAGGGAGAAGAGCAGTGGGGAGAGGACACACCCCTGGGAGGCGCCAGTGCTGATTGTGCGGGTACTGGATAAGAATTTTCCCAGCTTCACCAGCTGCTGCCTGTCCGTTAGGAAGCTGTTGATCCACTGACAGACAGAGGTGGGCACGGAGAGCTCAGTTAATTTTGGCAGGAGAAGTTTTGGGATGATAGTGTTAAAAGCTGACCTGAAGTCAACAAACAAGATCCTCACATAGGTCCCTGGTCTGTCTAGGTGTTGCAGAACATAATGCAGTCCCATATTGACTGCATCATCCATAGACCTGTTTGCTCTGTAGGCAAACTGAAGGGAGTTCAGTGAGGGTTCAGTGATGTCCTTCAGGTGGGCCAGCACCAGTTTTTCAAAAGACTTCATGACCACAGATGTCAGCGCCACCGGTCTGTAGTCATTTAGTCCTGTAAGTTTGCGTTTCTTTGGTATGGGAATGATGATGGAGCGTTTGAAGCAGGAGGGCACTTCACTCAGCTCCAGTGATCTGTTGAAGATCAGGGTGAAGATGGGGGCCAGTTGGTCAGCACAGGACTTTAAATAGGCTGGTGTTATAAAATCTGGGCCTGGTGCTTTTTTCCTCTTCTGTTTCCGGAAGACCTGGCGCACATCATCTTCACTGAACTGAAGTGCAGGTATGGGGGAGGCAGGGGGTGGTGGAGGTGATAATGGTGATGTAAACAGCAGTTCAGAGTGGGTGTGGGGGGTTTTCTCAAACCGGCAGTAAAACTCATTCAGGTCGTTTGCAAGTCGTTGGTTGTCTACAGTGCTGGGGGATGGTGTTTTATAGTTTGTAATGGTTTTCAAACTTTTCCACACAGATGCTGAGTCACTGGAAGAGAACTGACTCCTTAGTTTCTCAGAATAGTTCCTTTTTGTGACTCTGATCTCCTTTTCCAGTGTGTATTTGGCCTGCTTATACAAGGCCCTCTCCCCATTCCTGTAAGCAACCTCCTTGGCCTGACGTAGCTGTCTGAGTTTCACAGTGAACCATGGTTTGTCATTGTTGTACGTGAGTTGAGTCCTGGTAGGAATGCACACGTCTTCACAGAAACTGATATAAGATGTTACAGTCTCTGTGAGCTCATCTAGATCGTTTGCAGAAGCTTCAAAGACACTCCAGTCTGTGAAATCGAAACAGGCTTGTAGATCCCGCTCTGTTTTGTTAGTCCATCTTTTCACAGATCTTAATACAGGTTTGGCTGTTTTCAGTTTCTGCCTGTAGGTTGGTATGAGATGAATCAAACAGTAGTCAGAGTGCCCCAAAGCTGCTTGATGGACAAAGCGGTATGCATCCTTTATTGTGGTATAGCAGTGATCCAATATGTTACTGTCTCTTGTGGGACATGTAACATGCTGTCTATATTTTGGCAGTTCATGGGATAGTTTTGCTTTGTTAAAATCCCCGAGAATTATTAAAACAGAGTCAGGGTGTTGTTGCTCTATCACCGTAATCTGATCAGCTAGTTTCTGTATCACCAGGCACGCATGCGTACGCGGAGGAATGTAAACACTAATGAGGATGAACGAGCAGAACTCATGCGGGCAGTAGAAAGGCTTACAGTTAATAAACAGTGCTTCTAGATCGGCACAGCACATCTTCTTTAAAACTGTTACATCTGTACACCACCTTTCGTTGATGTAAAAGCACATCCCGCCACTGCGCGATTTCCGTGTCGATTCTTCATCGCGATTTGCTCTGAACAGCTGATAGCCCGGTAGGTGAAGCGCGTTGTCCGGTATGGTGTCGTTCAGCCAGGTTTCCGTGAAACACAGAGCAGCTGAATGCGAAAAATCCCTGTTTGTCTGGGAGAGCAGAATGAGTTCGTCTATTTTGTTGGGTAGAGAGCGGAGATTTGCCAGATGGATGCTAGGCAACTCTGTTCCAAACTTGCGCTGTCTGAGTTTCACAAGCGCGCCTGCACGCCTTCCTTGTCTGTGCGCCTGAAAGCGTTTGAGCAGCACAGCGGCTCCGCCAACTACAATGTCCAACAAAACTAGGGATGCACCGACACCATTTTTTTGAAACCGATCTGATCTCGATACTAAAATTCTGAGTATCGACCAATACCGATCCGATCCGGATATTGTGCTGTTTTTTGTATTATTTTTTTTTTATTATTAACATAATACGATTTCTATAGTTCTGGTGATAAACTCAAATAATATATCTTCTTTAGTAAAAATAACAGACTTATAGGCCTACTGTAGATGACAGATGGCACAATTTAACTAAATATGATGCTTGCTATAAACTATGGACTACATTATTTGAGCATTCATTATGACATTGATCTGATCTGTTGTGGTCCAGCCTGTTTCCATTTTAATATTCAGATTTTTCTTTGAAATCTGTAATAGGCTACCACTATTGACCCTAATCGTTGGTAAAACAATTGGCCTTTTAGCAAAGCCTGATATTTTCCTGCAGGTTTGAAGCAGACTAAACTAAACCGTCTGAGGCCAGTTTTACTTAATAAACATTCCCTCGCCTATAGCCGTGAGTGAGACGGAGAAACTGAAAGCATGTCTGTAAAATAATTTTTTGTCTGAAAAATTATCTTTTTGAAACGAATTTCGTTTGGTATAATTTGTTGGTTATTTTAATGTATTTTTGTTGGTCAGTTATCTACAAATAAACAAGAATATTTGAGGTGAAGTTCAAAACAAGGTCCGCTTATGCTTTAGCGCACAATCTGACAAACTGGTCTGTTAAATAAAATGTTAATATATATAAAAAATTACAGCGAAATAGTCACAGTTTTAGAGTAGCCTATATTAGGCTAAATAATTTTCGGTTAATGACAATTCATATGCCCCCCGGGCCGTCATTTTCACTTTTAATAATTTAATCAACTAAACCACAATGAGCCAGGCTTTACAAACTTTTCGCAGCACAAACATAAGAAGGAACAAACATTCGCGGAAGGAACATAATAACATAAACTTAGCCTATTATAAGAATAATCTTACGGAGCGACGCATGTTGCGTCTGCGCAGCCGGTGCCTGAATGAAGCGCTTGCATCACTGAGACACAGCGCGCAGCCCTCCGGTAGCCTATACAGACACTTCTAAAACAGCAGCACAAAGGGGAGAAATCAGTGCATTGAGGATGTCCAATGTTTATTGAGCCTTTTATAATTTAAAGTTACAGGTAGGCCTACTTTGTGTGTGAAGCGCAGGTATTAGCCTAACCCTACTCTAGTGTTGTGAATGCGATCTGCTGATCTAACAGACACAGCGCGTGATTTAGAAACAGCAATAATCTCTATGTTGCACGTCAAAATGAACCCATTTAATGCAAAACTAAATGCATTTCCACACTGATTATTTAAACTAACAGGAACAAATAGCATTGAAGAAAGTTTTTCATGCTGTCATGAACGCGACACGCAGCTTGAATTGTGAATGAATGAAGAATGATTGACAGGCGCAGCGGCGGGAAGCGCTGACGTAAACCTGAATTTAACCACGTGAATATTCATCTGTACTTCACATTAAACTATAGAATGGCTTCAAAACATTTATGATATAGCAGGTCTGCTTGACAACTTTCTAGTGCCTTATAATAAACTTCCTTCGTGGCTTTTGTTGACTTATAAATTACACAGAATACAGCGCACGCGCAAGATCGGATTTGGATCGGTACCAGCTGGCCGATACCCGATCCAGCAAAAATATGCAGTATCGAACCGATATCTGATCCAAGTATCGGGATAGGTCCATACCTAAACAAAACATCACATAAATCCAAGTCTGGAAAAATATTTGGTGGTGTATGCGTCTGAATGTCCAACAATTCGTCTCTGGTGAAACTAATTGTGGGAAAATGACTGAAGAAAGGACAAACTAACAAAAACACAAAGACAACTGCAGAGCACGACACGAAGGCGGCTATCTTCGTCGGCACAAGCGTAGTATTTATCCATCAATCCAGGAAATACCTAACAAGACCATCAGTTCTCCTTCTTCTGCCTGTTGTGATTCCATCACCTATAATTTAAATAACTGCCACAGAGAAGACATCTAACAATCTTTGCCCACCTCCACCCGCTTCCTCTTAGAAGGACATCCATCTGTGCACCCATCCTTCTGTCTTTGAAGGATATTCCTGATCATCTGTTTAAAGTCATTGCTGAGGTGTGTGATTCCTTTTTTTCTCATATTGCTGCACACAAGTCTGTAAAAGACAAAGACAAAGACAGGACTAACAGAGCTCTACATGCTTGCTGAGCTCGAGCAAAGCACAAGCTGTTCTCCAGTGTTCTTCAGATAAATCTCCACTGATGCTCTGATGAGTTTCCTTCTTCTGACTGTTTTGTGTCCATTACTTGAAAATGAAACACCTGCCACAGACAAGACATCTATCTAACTATCTAAGCCACAGGTGTCAAACTCAGTTCCTGGAGGGCCACTGCTCTGCACCACTGTTCCAACCCTGATTAAACACACCTGATCAAACTAATTATGTCCTTCAGTCTTGTTTGAAACCTACTGGTAAGTGTGTTGGAGCAGGGTTGCAACTAAACTGTGCAGGGCTGTGGCCCTCCAGGAACTGAGTTTGTCACCACTGATCTAAGCCCACCTCCACCCCCTTCCTCCTGGAAGGACATCTATTTATCCATCCATCTATCCAGAAAATACTGATCTGACCATCAGTTTCCAGTCACTGCTGAGGTGTGATTCCCATTTGTCCACATGCCCCAGCCTAATCTGCAAAAGACAAAAAAAAAAGACCAACAGAGCATTACTTAATTACTGATCTTCAGCAATAAAACAGTGTTCTTCAGATAAATCTTCACCAATGCTCTTGTGAGTTTCCTTCTTTGCATGTTGTGTTTTCATTACCTGAAAAAGAAACACCTGCTATACGAACAAACCATCTATCTAACTATCTAAGCCCACCTCCATCCCCTTCCTCTAGGAAGGACATCTGTCATTCTATCTGAAGAAAAAACCTGACCATCACTTGGTATGTAAAAATTAATCTATATAATTTTAAATTATGATGTACAGTACTTGTTATTACTGAGGTGTGTTTCCCTGTTTCTCTACATGCTTCATGCCAATCTGCTAATGAAAAAGATAGCCAGTCTTTAATTAATCTCTATACATTTCTTTGGAAACTAACTCCATTGTTTAGTCTGTTCAAGCAGTTCTACCTGTTTGCTGAGCTCTAAAGTCTTAAAATATATCTCCACCGTTTTCCTTTTGGGTTTCCTTCTTCTGCTCCACTCCAACCTGCAAAAGACAAATACAGCACCAACAGAGCTCTGTTTCAGATAAATTTCAATCGATGGTCTTGTTAGTCTTCCTCTTCTGCCTGCTCTCTCTCGAATACCTGAAAAAGAGAAACCTGACACAGGCAAGGCCTATCAAACTATCTATACCAACCACCACCCGCTTCATATTGGAAGGATTTTTGAAAAATACAATCCTGACCATAAATTTCCAGTCATTGCTGAGGTGTGTGATTCCTTTTTCTCTATGTGGTCTATTCCAATCTACAAAACACAATAGAAAGATATCAAGTCATTAAATAATCTTAATACTATTCTTTATACGTTTCATCTACCATTGTCTCCAGTCTGGTTCTGTTCTAACACTAACAAATAATATTTCACAAATAAATACTCTACAAGATGACAATCTATAAACTCTGAATAGATAAATGTGTTACAATAAACAGTAAAACTGTAAATAGAACAAATAACAATAAAAAGCTACAAATGTGTAAATTACAAATAAATAATACAACAGCAAGGCAATCTGTCCGCCAATGGCTTACAGTAATATTCAATATGTGCTAAAGCTGACAGCATACAAATACATTATAACAGATAAGTTTATCTGACAATAAAGCAAATGACAATCTGCAAATGTTAAACAAGACAGCAATACACAAATTAACCATACAAACAAACACAAATAAAGTATCTATTGGTCTACCAACCTGACAGCGTGACAGATGGCATTGTACAATTATAAACAGGCTACTGAAGAAGATAACAATACATAAAAAAAACTAGAATAAAATATATTCAAAATCCTAAAATTGACAAGTTGACAATAAAGAAATCTCCAATTCCAACCAACATTCAGTAACGCTACAATCTACAGTCTAACCTAATAAATACGTGGAAAAACTAATATAATAATCTGAAACGACATGACCGAGAGAAATACTCAAATCTCCAGCAGCAAAAGCACGCCGAAACAACCATATATAATAACCTAAAACGATACTTGTAGAGAAATCTTTACATACCGCCAGTGTCAGCGATGGTCAGACACTTACTGCAGTTTCTCTCCGTCATTGGACGCTTTTCGAACACATTCTTTTTTAGAATGCCACGGACTCTGGTAACCACAGCAACGCCACCGCGCCGGCGCCATATTCAATCTTCTTAAAGGGCCAGTGCGCGATTTCCGTCAAGCACTGTAGAATATAACAATAATAACAATACTGTAAAGGATTTGGGTCTTTGTAGCGCTATCTTTTGAGTATATAAATATTAGCATTATATTAACTTTGAATTAAATATTAACTTTGATTCTTAATTTGACCAACTTTTGTATGTTTATATTCCATTTTGCATGCATTTATATTCTGCGTCTTATTTTTCAGGCATATGAAGAGTTCAGATACAAAAACCTCTAAATGCCATCTGAAATTTTCTTCTAATAGGAGCATTTTTATCAGCCTCCTGTGTGTAGGTTTAGTAATGTCACACTAATGCCAAAGAATAGCTTCTTTTCAGGGTCTTCAAAATGAAATAAATTAACACCAACAAAGGAGGCTGAGAATATTGCTCATTGTCGATGGAAATTTGAGACGCCACTTAGAGGTTTTTGCATCTGAACTCTTCATATAGTAAATTAGTAATCTCTAAAATATAAAACATAGTTCAGTTTAAACATCGCTAAATAACACTGAAAGGTTTTATCATTGTTAAATGTTTAATTATAGGCTATTGCTGTTGTTTTTTTCAAATGTGTACGTACAAAACATGTATTCTGACACTCAGTATTCAGCAGTGTAAACTGCACATTCATTTTAATATTAGACAAGATTGCAGATTTATTTTTCATTTAATGCAGTTGTACCGTTTCATTTTTGTATCTTGAAATATAATTTGTGCTGAATCACTGTTGTTCATTTGTCATTTCCTTTTTCTGTTAAGAATATAACAGCCTTTAAGTGTCATTTATAAGAGATTTACAGTACATAAATAATCTTCACTTAATAAACAATGCAGAAATAATCCCCACTTAATAGACAATGCATATTATTACGATGTACTTGTGTGAGGTGTGTTTCCCTGTTTCTCCACATGCTCCATGCCAATCTGCCAAAGAGAAACATATCAAGTATTTCATTAATCTCAATACATTTTCTTTGGAGGCAGCACAGTGGGTAGCACAATCGCCTCACAGCAAGAAGGTTGCTGGTTCGAGCCCCAGGTGAGTCAGTTGGCAATTCTGTGTGGAGTTTGCATGTTCTCCCCGTGTTTGCATGGGTTTCTTCCGGCTGCTCCACAGTCCAAAGACATGTGCTATAGATGAGTTGAGTAAGCTAAATTGGCCGTAGCGTATGTGAGTGTGTGCAATAGTGTGAATAGGTGTTTCCCAGTGTTCGGTTGTGGCTGAAAGGGCATCTGCTGCGTAAAACATGTGCTGGGTAAGTTGGCGGGTCATTCCGCTGTGCCGATTAATAAAGGGACTAAGCCGAAAAGAAAATGAATAAATTACATTTCTTTGAAAAATAACTCCATTGTTCAATCTGTTCCAGCACAGAGAATAACATCTTTACTCTGGGATGACCACTCTTAATTAATACACTTACTTATAAAGAAAACTGTAACTAAACACATTTACTGGGGCACTGGTCATTTTTACTGGAACGCCCTAATAAGTGGGGTCTAGCGACGCCCCTGCTGAATTTTAAGTACTTTGAAAATTCACTGACAAACTGTTGTGTGTAAGTGCCTTGAGCTGTTCTGGCAATCAGTTGGATAAAAGGTTTCATCATGTTAAAAACAAGAGGGAGTTTAAAAAGAGTGTAAATAATTCATATTGTGGTTTCTGAGTCGACGAAACTCACAGTGAAAACGATGTTTTGCAGATTAAAAAAATATTTTAGTACCTTTTTGAAGTGTCTGTGTCGTTCTTACGAAGTCCAGACAGTGAGTATCTCTCCAGAACACTAGACGGCGGTGTGAGGACCTGAACTCCGAAGCGCTGAACGCCAAAGAAGAGCGTGTCGTGTTCCGCAGCCTCACGTGGAAGTTGACATGTAATTTGCAGCTCTGTTTTGGTATGTTACATTTTGTTGCAGCTTATAAAATGTTAAAAATGTCAACAATTTATAGCTGTGATTTCAGTTATCGAATTAATTATCGTTAGTTAATCTAACGTTGGTTTTAGAGTCGATTTGATCTGTTCCAGTGTAAACTCTCAGCTGATTTTACTGTTCAGAGTCCGCCTGCTGCCTGTTTTACACATATATACAACAGTCGTGTTTAGTCAGTGTGATTCAGTAATGTGAATGTCAGTGTCAACACGTTGTTAAACCATGTTTATAATGACACCTTTGAGCTATTTTTCTGCTTCAATAACAGTTGAACATTAAATTATGTGCTGAGTGAATAAATGATGTTTGCTTCAAGTGACAGAAGATGACGGACGCGTTCAGCAGCAGCAGTGAGGCGGTTCTCCAGCGCTCGGTCACTTCAACACACAGTTTCCACCCTTCTGGAGACCTGCTGCTGCTCTACCAGACACCCGAGACCTGTCGTTTCATCACTAACAATCAATTCAAGAAGGTAAGATGACATTAGAAGTCATCATCTCCGTCTGGTTTACTCAAAGCAGTATCAATACAGTATGTCCTGTCATTATCACAGGTGGCCTTACAGTTTCCAGATGAACTGCTACCTGATGCCGTCCGGGTCTCTGATGCAATAGAGAATGAAACCAAAGCCAAGACTTACATTTTAGGGGATACATCCTATGGCAGGTGAGAACACTGTTGTTTCATTTAAATTCAATATATTGTACTATGTATTACCATAAATATGTCATATATAAGCTTGATGAGAAATAGGAGATGTTTGGAAATTAAGATTTATACACTACGTGGAAGCTGAATATGTAAGTTTTCTATTGCTTTGACATGTTCCAGAAAATGAAAATATTTAGCCAAGAAATGACTATTTAAATACCTGGGATCTGAGGGTTTCAAAATAAAATCTAAATGCTTAAAAATCGTCTTTAAAGTTGTCTAAATGATGTGCTTAGCAGTGCACGTTGCTAATTAAAAATAGACTTTTAATAAATGTACATTTGGAAAATTACAAAATATCTTCAGGCTACATAACTTTTGCTTATTTTACGGATTTTGGCATATAAGAGAAATCAATCATATTGATTTCAATAAAAGAGAAATCAGTAATCAATCATTTTGGTTTCTTGTCCAGTGCTTCCCACAGTTTTGAAATATACTAGCGGTGGTGGCCAGATTGAAACGCACCTTTTACCCACAGCACATAAATAGTTAACTATATGCGACAAACAAAACATCATTTGATTTTAACACTATTTTCCTTATTATCTGTTTTAAACTTTCTTTTAAATGGGTTAAATAAAAAAAGACTGTTGAAATAAATTTTAAAAACCCACTCTTTCTCTTTTGTGCCATTCAGGAGCCATGTGCACCCACTGACAGGTCAAATCTGCTTCTCTCTATCTCTCATTCAAGTTCAGGTTGCGTTATTGGCATCACATTTTGTACAGTATTGCCAAAGCATTTTAGATGTGTAAAATGTGTAATATATTGACATCATCAAATTAATAAAATATACAGCAAAAGAAAAATAAATGACAGAAAACAGGAATAAAAATATCTCTAAAAATTATAATACTTAAAAGAATTAAACGTGTAGATTATTTAAATAAGATAAATGAGTTGATTACCCATTTCTAATGGTGTACAAATATTCTGCAGCCAATTTACATGTCATTTCGTCCTCTCAGAGTATTTAGCAAAGTTTATTAAAGTCGTTTAGATTCAAGAATTATTTAATGTCTCGCTCTCGCAGCTGTGCGCATAAAATTAACGACAGCTTAGAAAACGAAAGCAAAACCACATCCCGGACATTTTAGTAGATTTAGAAACCCCGGCTGGATGCAAAAAGGTGCGGGTCTCTGTGGGTTTGTCTGTGGGAGTGTTGACAGGTCTCGCGCACACTGAACGATTAGTATGAAACGGGTAAAGGAGAGAAGATTTCCACTACTTAATCTCTCGCAGATGTTTGTTTATATTGGGCGGATACAAAAAAAAAAGTGTAAAAGGATGATAATAATAGAAGAAAAAAAAATGTGTCACTAAATATACTTGGATGGCCATTATATTCCTGGGCGGCCCACCCAAGTAAAGTCTGTGTGTGGGAAGCACTGTTGTCAAAAATATACCTGCGCAAAATTAGACCAAGTTTTGTGGTCCAGACTCAGATTTGTAGATTGTATCCCCCAATTTGTCTTTGTATTTTCCTTTCAATTTTTTTACAGCAGAGATCACACGCGTCAATATTTTAGAGCCTTTTCTAATCATGACAATACGAGTTTTCCATTTATCTATTTATATTATACCATTATGATGACATAAAGAAATTGTTACAAAAATATATTGTGTGACTAAACAAGCATAATTCTGACATCCAGACCTGTTTGCTTTCAGCTGTTGTGTGGATGAAGTAGCAGCAGAACATGTGGGAGCAGACTGTATAGTGCATTATGGGTCGTCTTGTCTCAGCCCATGCAGACGACTACCGCTTCTGTACGTGTTTGGGAAAAGACCCATTGATGTCCATCAGTGTGCAACATCCTTTAAAGAGCTTTATCCGAACCTCCAAAGCCATATCATAGTACTGTTTGATGTCACTTACTCACATGCTATAGGTAATTCTCAACCTTCAATCTATCCCAATGTTTAGTAACATTCATTTAAACAGTGAAAATTGAGATTCTGTCATGATTTACTCATCCTTCACTTGTTCCAAACATGTTTGCATTTCTTTATTCTGTTTTAAACAAAGCAAGCTATACTAGAGAATGTTGGAAACAAGACTTCTTTTGTTCCTGCTTTGAATGTCAAGGGCTGCTGTTTTTCAACATTCTTCAGAATTTTTTGTTTTGTGTTGAAAAGAAAGAAATTCATGAAAGTTTATAATCATATGAGTGTGAGAAAATGTTCATTTTTGGGTGAACTATCCCTTTAATGCAGAGGTGTCCAATTCTGAAATCTCCTACATTCATTATTCCCTTCTTTAGTCCACAAACACAGTCAAGTTGAACTGTCAATGAAAACCAGTGGCCAAAATAGTATTCATCACCTTTAATTTCTACAATTATAAAATATTTATATTTCTTTCACAGCATTATAACATAATTTAATCTTTATTATTAGAAAATTTAATCAGAACTGATAAAATGCTGCTATAATGTTTATCATTATCATTAGAACCATGAACGTGCAAATATGTCACTACATTTATTGAAATGTTAAGTTAAACTCTTTTGGTGTAAACATTATTGCAGTGCGTTGTGCCAGTGCACTTCATAGTGTGCACTTTGAATTTGGACACCACTTAAAATGAACTGAAACTGCTAGATAGTGAGTAGGGCTGCACATTATATCATATCAGCATCGATATCGCAATGTGTGTATCTACAATGATATATTGGGATTATAGTTGATCAGCACCACAGTTTAGAACGTGATTTTGGGGGTCACTGCAAAGTTTAACCCTAAAATAGATTGAAAGATTTTCGTTTATGGGTTTTTAAGACCTGTGACTATGTAAGATTTAAGCAAACTTAAACCTCAAGAGGTTATAAATGTATTTAACCTAAATTAATTGTATATTTATACAATAAAGACCCTACACTAATACAGTGCTATTTTATATATTATTATTATTGTTGTTGAATTTCTGTACCTCAATACTGTTCAATTCCACAGAAAACCAAAAAATTAATTTGCATCTATTCAATTGTATTATATTTTTATGCAGATATTACTCTACAAAATAAGCCCAATCAATATAAAATGGTGAATTCATTCCAAATAGAGTTATAAGTCATCTTGTGAAATTATATTCATATATAATATTAATATTAAATAATATTAAAAAGCCAAGCTAAATAGGTACATTTTTAGGAGTGATTTCAAAATAATCCCTGTTTCATTGCATTTGTGAATGAAGTTAATTCATCTCCTCTCTCCTCAGATGATCTCAGGACACTTTTGTGTGACATCTACCCTAATGTTGTGGTGTCTCGTCTGAAAACGGATCATTCCTGTGGTGCTGAA
Organism: Danio kyathit; assembly: GCA_903798195.1. NCBI lineage: Eukaryota > Metazoa > Chordata > Actinopteri > Cypriniformes > Danionidae > Danio > Danio kyathit. The sequence continues at coordinate 49,233,722 of LR812525.1, forward strand.
CTTATACAGGACAGCTGTGTGGACTTGCAGTCACACAATGATGGAGTCATTCTTAAATTTGGCAGACAATTCAGAATAAAAGAGGGACAAACTGTTAATGATTACAGCATCTTTTACATTGGCCAGGAAGGCCTGACGCTTACAAACTTCATGATGAGCTGGAACAATTGTGTCTTCAGCTCATTTAACCCAGAAACAAGCACGGGTCGAGTGGAATCGGTTCAAATCAACAAAGCGCTGATGAAGCGCTATTATGCCATTGAGCGGGCCAAAGATGCCAGTGTGGTGGGCATTTTGGTGGGCACCCTGGGTGTTGCCAACTATCTGACCATCATCGAACAGCTGAAAGACACTATTCACAGAGCAGGCAAGAAGAGCTATATGTTTGCCATGGGAAAGATCAATGTTCCCAAGCTTGCAAACTTCCTGGAAATTGATATTTACGTGTTAGTTGCGTGTCCAGAAAACTCTCTGCTGGATTCAAGTGAATTCTACAGGCCTGTGGTGACTCCGTTTGAGATGGAGCTGGCTTGCAATAAGCACAGAGAGTGGACTGGAGAATATGTAACAGACTTCAGAGATCTACTGCCTGGTATGTCAGCATGTTTAAAAAAATCATGAAAAATATTGACTATTATCAATTCAGTTTTATTTGTATAGCGCTTTTCACAATCATTATTGTTCCACACATTATTATTATTATTATATTTATATTATTAAGATGTTAAGTCTGTCATCTTGCATCACAGTTTCTGGGTCCAAACGCTCTATTAGATGCAAAAAACCAAATAACAATTACTATTATACGCTTGAATTATTATGTAATAGTGGAAACCTTGGCAACACAGTGGCTCAGTGGTAAGCACTGTTGCCTCACAGCAAGAAGGTCTCTGGTTCGAGTCCCGCATGGGTCAGTTGGCATTTCTGTGTGGAGTTTGCATGTTCTCCCCGTGTTGGCGTGGGTTTCCTCCAGGTGCTCCGGTTTCCCCCACAGTCTAAGACATGCAATACAGGTGAATTGAATAAACTAAATTGGCCGTAGTGTATGTGTGTGTCTTGGTGTTTCCCAGTACTGGGTTGCAGCTAGAAGGGCATCTGCTGTCTAAAACATATGCTGGATAAGTTGGCGGTTCATTCTGCTGTGGCAAACTCTAATGAATGAAGGGACTAAGCCGAAAGAATGATTAGTGAAAATTTTATTGTGATTTTTATGAACCTTCCTAATCTCAAAGGGTCAGGCAGTAATGTTTTATAAATTAATTTGGAGTCTGGGATGCAGTATGTCCAGAGACTGTAGTGAAAACCACAAAATGGTATAAAAAAAAAAAACGCACACTAGTTTTTGTTACTTTAACTTATTTTAGTGATTTATTGATTTTTCAACTTTTTTTAGGTTACTGTTAGTATTTTAATTTAATGTTGTAAGTCTGCTTTATTCATGGACCCCACGAGTCATAAACGTTCTGGAAAGACTTAAGTCGTGGATTATCAGGGATTTTTGTTTGTCACTTTAAATTTTAGTTTCCAGTTATCAAAATGTCATTTTTCATTTTTGAAATTCCATTGTAGGCTATTTTACAGCTCTATTTTATTTTATTTAACAGTTAAGTCAAATGCAGTTATCAGATTGTACCTGTTAACTAAGGCTTACATGCCAGCAGTGGTGTAAAGTAACTAATTACAAATACTCAAACTTCAGTAATTGAGTAGTTTTTGTCAGGAATTGTAATTTACTATGTAGTTTTAAAAATGTGTACTTTTACTTACCATTGACTTACCTGTCCAATCAAATCGAACATAGATACTAAATAGCATCATACTGAACTGAGCTTTATAAATGCAGCAAATTGCTTGTGTCCAAGAAGAAGTCCAAAATCTTTACATGCATCGAGAGACCTCACTGATGAGAAGATGAGGGATGTTTACTGCATGATGATTGAAATTGTCAAATGACCTTAAACAATGACTAAATGCACTACAGAATGTTGTGTTTTTACACACAAATTCCATGTAAATGCATCAACCTGCATCACAAATTGCATGTAAATGCTTTCACTATGTAATACTCAGTACTCTTGAGTACTTTTAAAAGTACTACTTTTTACTCATACTTTTAGTAGTATTTACAACAGATACTTTTACTTCCACTATATTTATTTGGCAAGTAATGGTACTGTATTATGATTTTTCAGTACTCTTTCCACCTCTTCATGCCAGGATAACATACATTTTAGGAGCTTTGGCTTCAATATAACCACTTCAAAGAATCTGTGTTAGTGCTGTAAAATGATATTCAAGGTAAAACCATTTTACCATAACCTGTTTTTCCTTTCATTATAAGTCATGGATATTCAGTATTTTAGTCATTAAAAGTCAATGAATTAGATATGTGAAACCTGTTAATTAATGTAAGATGAAATGAAAATTGAAGTAAGCAAGAGAAAAAAAGAGGTTTGGATCTGGAAATGCTTTTAGTAATGCCAATGTGCAAATATGATATTCTTTTTGGCATCTAATGAGAAATTAATATTACAGGTGGAAGCAGTCATGTGGGCTTTCCTGAACCCAGTCAGTCTGCCACTGAGGAGGAGACCACAGACGTGTCTCTCATCACAGGAGCTCTAAGAACCTGTTCCACTAACTCATCTGAGAGGATGCATAACTCCGAGTCATCTTCGCTTGTCCTCAGGAATCAGACTCTCACTGTGGCCAATACTAACACTGCAGGTACAGAAATCTGTTGAAGATGTACTGTTTTTACAAAATGTCTGATTTATGTAAATGCTAATCATGATCTATTTTGCAGCATCATTTCTGGCAGGCCGCAGCTGGCAGGGACTGGAGCCAAAATTAGGGCAGACCCCAGTGGTGAAAGCGGTGAAGGGACAGAGGGGCATTGCGATCGCTTACGAAGAGGAGGGTAATAAGGACGCTTCAACACCCCAAAAATCATAACACTTGTTTACTGTTGGAAAGTCACAGGAATCATCCAAAGATTGCTTTACATTTACATGACATGTATTGATTATAGTAATCACACACATCTATTGAGGACATGTTTTATACTCCCTTGATAAGGCCAAGTATTTGCTGCTGTCAAACTTTAATCATCAAGGTAAATAAATTTCTCCTTTTTTGTGCTAAACTTTACCAATATGGTAGCAAACTGTGGAGCAATTAAAAAATATGAACATTGTCTTGTTTGTAATGACTTCAGTATATAAAACTCACTCTTTTGTCTTCATTAAAAACATGTAATGAGGTACTGTACAGCAGCAAATCTCTGCCATGAATTTAGTAACATTAAAGGAAAAGTTCCACCTACAAGTAGCTGTTATTTTACTGACCCTCAGGTAATGGTGAAAGTGGCCTGTTTCTTCAATAGAGCATTAATGAAGATTTTTATCCAAAATTGGTTATTTGTTACTTTAAAATTCTAGACAGTCGCTATCAACAGCTGTCGTGAATGTGCTCAGGAACGTTTGTCAAGGTTTAAGGTTGTTATTTGCTTGTTTCAAGCAGGAACTGATATCTACATTTATCTTCATTTTCTTTTGCCTGTACATCTGTTTTTGACTATCATAGTGCTAACCATTGATGTCAATTATGTAAATCAACAAGAAGTTTCAGCTAAAAATATTGTTTAATATTCTATTAAAGAAGAAAAAAAAAACACACTTGATGGCCTGAGGGTGAGTAAATCAACTATTTAAAGGGCAGCTTTTGTAATGTGTTTGGCCAGAACTGTGTATAGGTATCTTGTCCACTGTCATATTGGAGTGATATAAACACAAGTCTTTTTCTTGACGTTAAAATAGGATCCAAATCCCAGTGATTTTGAGGCCCACCGCAACATTATGTAGGAGTGCGGTTTTTCCCGGCCAATGAATTGATTGACAGATGCCATGTTTCTATAATAACGTGTACTATACACAGGTCCACAGAACATTTTAAAAAAAAAATAAACTGTGATTAAAATATCCGTTCCAACTCTTTGTGATTATTATGACTTTAAAACAGACCATGTTTGTAATAAAGACAGTAAAATCACTATCTAATTCTTAACCACTAAAATCACCACGGCCGCATGGTGTCAGTAAACACGCACATATGCGTGTGTGTACTGCAAACGGCATTTGTGTGAGACTCATCATTTCAGAAAGGCTTGAATGGACTCCACCACAAATACATCAAATAAGCTTAGTATTTTTGACTAATGAGCTGTATTTCAGCTTCAGTCTGTCTCTGTGCTGTTTATCTGACGTAACGCATGATAATGAGAAGCAGACATGCACGTAGGAGCGGTGGGCGGAGAGAAGCAGCTCATTTTCATTTAAAGCGACAGGCTACAAAAACAGCTGCAATGTATTCAGACACCAAAATGGGCAGATTCTGGAGGCTATAATAAATAATCTGATGTAAAAGGGGTAAAATAGGTGCCCTTTAAAGTTTAAACCGTAAAGTTTTATTCGTGGGTGAACTATCCTTTCTTTAATGCCAAATACTGCTATATTTTCTGAGCAAATTTAAGCACAAATATGTATCAGATGAATGATTTATTCACACTACTGATGTGTGTGGATCTCCATTAAGTGCTTCAACAAAGGATGATGGGAATATGCCTATCTTTCCATTGCATTGACCTTCAAGCCACTCGTCATTGACTGAAAATTAAACAAAAGAGCAGAAAATCATCTCAAGAGTGCTGTCATAGTTCACTGTATAATTTATATGCAAATTAATAAATTACAAACATTGTGGTTTTGTGTCCTACCTTTAGAAAGAACTGTGATGATGTTTCCCTGCTTGAACTCAAGATCCTCTGGGGTTGAAGACTCATAAGAGTAAAGAGCCATAACCTTTGCATGGGACGCACTTTTATCCTTTTAGCGGGGACCAGAAAATGCTTTTAGGGCTTAATTTCTTATTTTAATAGTACTATTGTATGTTGTAATTTAGTATGCTGATAGAGTAAATATATTTGTCAAATATGAAAACTGCATTTAGTTGTTTTCTGTACATTAAAATAGGTCCTGTTCGCAAAATAAAAAAAATTCCATCACATTTTACTAGTCAATAGTCACCCACTAACATGTCAACAATAGTTTATATACCAAAACTTAAAATTAAAATTATCCATTTAAGGATCAGAATGCTGCACCAAAATACTAATTAATTGTTATTTGCACTGTCACTGTCCTTAGCACTGACATGCAGAATGACAGTGGAAGATTATTTTGACATTTATTTGAAAGTTATTTGTTAATTTGAAAGACACTTCCATGTTATGCATGTCATATATGCAATTTGTAAATTGAACTAAAATAGAACATCTCATCTTTGACCCATATATAAAGTGTGGTCTTTTTATAGTCTACAGTAAAGGGCTTTACCTCTGTCACTGAACACCACAAGGTAAGACGGCCATCCTTCGCACTGTTCCACACAGCTTCCATTTCAGAGTCCTCAATAATCACTCTTTCAGCAGAGCCTTCCTTAGCATACCTGAAAGGTACATCAAGTCCTGTTTCTGATACACTGCTGAGTTACTGTTTTTCTAGATTGTTAAAATACTAACCAGGATTTAAAGTAAAACATTTTTTAATAAAGCACACCCATTTCCCTAAACTATAAACACTATTGCCCTACTTTGACACATTTGGTGAACTGTAACTACATGCAAATTCCTACATTTCCCTGTCATTTATAAAGCATTAGCATTCAATACTGATCACTCATGTCAGCAGTTTAATTAGAGCACAATTATCCAAATGGAAACACTAGCCCTATGTCCTAATCTTCCAGAGTAAAACCGTTAACTAGATTAGGGCATAGGGATGAGCAGTCTGTGAAGCCAAATGTCCCAGTGCAAAGAATTATGGGCGTCTGAAGTGTCCATTAGTTGTACTCTTCCAAATCTTTAATTCTGAAGGGCCTTCAAAATGGCCTGTTTGAGACCTTGAGACCATAATTGCTTTCACTACAAATTGCTGTTCAAATGGCCATCTATCTCATTTGGAAAGCATCGTATGAGACGAAAATATACAGTATTAAACAGCAATCAGAACCTTCGATGGATAGATATGTAGGATTAGATGGATAGGCAGCCTTCAAGACTGAAATGAAATGCACTGTTTTCTGCCAATACATCCCGGTGTGCAGAAATATAATTGGGTAAACTGGCAGTGGGTGGGTTATAGAGACCAAAACAAACACAGACAATCTAACACACATTTTCATGGAGAATAACTGACTTTAGCATGGTTTCTTAAACGTGTTTCTTAAATACCTGCAAATATATTATGGTATTTTTATGCTTTAGAAGACTCAAAAACTTAGAGCACCTTTAAACTGGAGAGTTTAATTTTGACCTGGATTCCAGGTTTGGGAAATCGAGGTACAAGTTATGGATAAAGCCATCAAAAAAAACTAAAATATTTACCGTAAAGTCAGTGTTGATGCAGGAAGCTTCAGTTTAGAGCTTATCATCTGAAGAATGACTCCATATGGTTGACCATGTGCAATAGCGATTGCTATGGTGAACTGAAAGTGCACTTTCACAACACAGCCGGAAAATTCCTTTGTGTTAACAGTCTGTGAGGAATACAGATAAGAAATAGGGCTATTAATAATAATCTATTCATGGTGATGCTAACAAAGAGCTGATGCTGAAACATTGTCTCTTGATGAGTTACAAAATCGTCAATTGTTATGTTAGCTGATAACAGTTTACTGTTATTAGGCAGTGACTGTGTGAGTTTAAAGGGAATACTGAACCTCTGCATTCACAGTCTGCGGGCCTCCTGGAGCTACTGGTCTACTAGGTGCTGCTCTTCTTGGTGGAGCAGGTATATCATCATTTTCATTTAATGCTTCAGTCTGTAACAGGTCACATTTACATTTCTCAATTTAGAACAAAATGTAACTTAATCAATGTGAAGATTGAGAATGAGCTGAGGTGGATTTATACAGAAAGCAACACAAGAGATTAAGTATATGTAATGTGCCATTCAAGTGGAAATGTAATAAGGAATGCCAGATTGTAGAGTTGTGATGTCAATGTTGAAATATAATAGAAACACAAATATTGAAAAAATGATATACATACATATACATTTATACATACAGTTGAAGTCAGAATTACTAGCCCCCCCTTTAATTTTTTTTCTTTTTTAAATATTTCCCAAATGATGTTTAATAGATTCAGGAAATTTTCACAGTATGTAATATTTTTTCTTCTGGAGAAAGTCTTATTTGTTTTATTTCGACTAGAAGATAAGCAGTTTTGAATAAAAAAAAAATCATTTTAGGGTCAAAATTATTAGCCCCTTTAAGCTGTATTTTTTCCCCGTTAGTCTACAGAACAAACCATAGTTATACAATAACTTGCCTAATTACCCTAACCTGCCTAGTTAACCTAATTAACCTAGTTAAGCCTTTAAATATCACTTTAAGCTGTATAAAAGTGTCAAATATCTAGTCAAATATTATTCACTGTCATCATGGCAAAGATAAAATAAATCAGTTATTAGAAATGAGTTATTAAAACTATTATGCTTAGAAATGTGTTGAAAATATTTTCTCTCCGTTAAATAGAAATTGGGGAAAAAACAGGGGGACTAATAATTCAGGGGGGCTAATAATTCTGACTTCAGGTGTATATATAAATAATCATATAACATAATCACATTTTTTTTTGTCAGAAATGTAATCATGGATTTCTTTTTTTTTCCTCATTATTTGGCCAAATCAATACAAATATTTATTGATTTTTCCATTCACCTCTATAGAGGTTAATCCAAATGTGATGACTTCAAGCTTGTAAATGTGAAAAAGCTCCATAAATAATAAATTACATCACTCATCCTTAAATCATCATAGTTTAATTTATGTAACAAAAATATTCAGTTACACATTGCAAAGTATATCTTTCATCATGTCTGACTATGAGGTTTAAGTTTTCCAGGTGCACTAAAGATGCATCAAAAGCGGTTTTAAATATAAATCTGCACGAATCTCTGTGTGGTTGCATTGTGGCATTCCATCTTAAAATTTTGCCACCCATGTACTGATTGATTGTTCAAAAAGTCATTACTGTACCTCTGCTGGTTTTGATGTCATTGTAACAATATCCAAGGGTTCAAGAAAATTATAAGGCACTAGACCTCGCTGGGAAAAAAAAAAAAAAAACATGTGTAAAGAAAGAAGGACAATAATACTTCGGCTTATATTAGCATGCCAGTGGAATATTGTCTCGATGATTAATAGTGAAGGAGCTTGCATCTTTCACATGAGTCATCATTTACTCTCCCAGTTTAGTTCCCCTTATTTCTGCTCATCATTTTCTGTTCTCATAATATTGATAAAAATATTTCCCTAAGCTACCAAAAATGTACCTTTTCATTGAAAACAACAGATGCCCAGTTGTCTGTTCCTCTATGAAGAACAAAGACGATGTTGCCAGGCAACACAGCCAGCTCCTCTTTAGTCTCTGGAACAAACTGATACAGAACAGTGTGTGGCTCTCCTTCCAGCACCCTGATGATCATCATCACATGTACAGATGGACAAAACTATACAGAAACTCCACACACACACATCCCAAACATTTTCATGCTCTGCAGGATTAAAGGCGAATATGCTTTAAACGATCTTCTTCCTTGTAAACTAGCCTTACCGTAGCACTTCTGGAACTTTCGGTGTAGATGGAACATTGTCAATCTAAACAACAGAGAACAAATTAAGGAAAATTCATTGTCATTATTTCTGCTTGACAAAGCCAACAATGAAATCTTCTAAAATATCTAAATATTACCATTTAAGCATCCATCTAGTTCAGGGGTGGGCAAACTCGGTCCTGGAGGGCCGGTGTCCTGCATAGTTTAGCTCCAACACTAATCAAACACACCTGAACATGCTAATCGGTGTCTTCAAGATCACTAGAAATCTATAAGCAGGTGTGTTTGGTGAGAGTTGGAGTTAAACTTTGCAGGACACCGGCCCTCCAGTGGCAGAGTTTGCCCACCCCTGAAGTTCCAAGATTTTCAGACTGTCATCTAGCTAGATATCATTCGTCAAACACTAGAAACTAGACAAAATGCTAACTCATTCTAAAGCAATAATAGTTAGCAAAATTGTAATTTAAGCTAGAAACAGGTTAGCATGTGATACATCATAACATGTTAGTTATGCTAATGCTTTTACATTTGAAACATGCTAATCTATGCTAGTAAAATCTCAATTTGTGTTAATGAGGATGCATAAAGAATGCTATCAAAAATTTACTTCATCTTAACCATGCTCAAAATGTAAATTTATGCTAAAATGTTTAACTAACAGATTTCCTATACATGCTAAAACATGTTTGCTATGTGGTAAAATTTGTTAACGGAAGCAAACCTTTCTAGAAACATGCTGGCAACATGGTAAATCAAGTTAGAAACATAAGCAACATGCTGATGTGTTGTAATTATCTGCCATGCTAGAAACATATTAGCAAAACTTAACTAGCAACATGACACCAAAAACATGAAGCCAACAATGTACTGTAATTCATGTTACCATGGCCCTCCTTTACATTAATTCATGCTAACTATGTGAAACATACTCATAAACATTTTACAAACAGACTAGCAGCTTGTTAACCTAATTAATTATCCCTAATTAATGCTAGCAAAATGCCATACATGTTATAAACATGCTAAAACACATTACTTACACATAACATGTTACTTGACTGACTTCACAACAATACTTACTTGAGGCTGAAGTGGAGCAAAACCAGAAAACTCATCTGCAGGTACAACAGAAGCTACAACCTATGGAAAAAAGTATATTAATCTATTTTGTACATGAGTTTCAGTCATTGCACACTCTAATAATGTGATAATGGGCACCTTAGCTTTTCCAAGATAATCCCTTTTCTCCAGCTCTGCCACATATTTCTTATTAGGTTTAAACAGCAGCCCTGCTCGAACCTCTACCAGAGGAAACAGCTTATGTTTCTGAAATGGAGAAATCACATCGAAGAAAAGCTTATCAATTTTAAAACAATGTATTAAGACAACCACAGCACACAGTTTCTGCTGTTTTACACTATGCTCATCAGTGATTCATTTTCTTTGAATAATTTAATCATTCAATATTTTTTATTTATTATTCATTTGTTCATTCCAGTTCGTGCTTTATCTATTTTTAAGTCCAGGCTAAAAAATGTAAGCTTTTTTTAAAATTGGATTTTAAACATTAATGAAGTACCACTGCACTGCATTTTAGTAGGAGGAGAGTGGGGTAAAGTGAGACACTTTTTACATTTGCTCACTTCTGAGCGAGCTAAAATTATACATCAGTAAAATTTACATATTTCTCATTAATTCAGAATGTTTTATAGCAATGGAATTTATCAGACTGTATTTAGGATAAAGGAAAGTGAAAATATGATTGTTTTAAAAAAGTTGTCTTGTGTCTCACTTTACCCCAGCTTCGGGGTAAACTGAGACAGACCAAAAAAAATCAAAGGGGTAAAGTGAACCAGCCGGGGGTAAACTGATCCACTTACTTTTTCCACTTTGAAACTACCATAACAACACATGTTGTAAGTTTGAATCCTGACAGCTAGCTTGACAACCACACATTTCAGAATTACTGTCGGACTAGTTAATTATGGAATGGGGATTGGTCAATTAAGCACATTTGTTTTTCTAAACACTTGAAAATACTCTGAATAAAATCAAACAACAAACTAATTCAAACTATTTGAATTTACATTCTAATGACAGATAGAACCAGTTAGATTAGAACACAATCCGGGGGTCAGAACACAGCACCCTTAGAGCCAGCTATAGTGTCTGGGGGTCAGAGAAAAGGACAATCAGAACCAGATAGAACAGCTTGGGACTCGACAGGACTAGACCCACCTGGATTAGAACATCAGCCTACTGTCATACTCTACAACTCCCACTCTTTTGTGTTTCCGTGGATTATTGGAAATTGGCACGTACCTCTCCGTCAACCTAATTTCACCCACATGTTCTTGGATTAACATCTATATAATGATCCTTGAACAACATTCCAATCAGTCAATCATATATAATGGATACGTTTACAGTTTATGTGAAGTCTAGGCTTGCGGTTAGGTTTATGCACTTCGACATAATTGTTATCCAACTATTATTCCCCTCTGATTTTGGGAATAATGTACAGTTATGGTTGGGTTTAGGGGTAGGGATTAGGTATGGATTACATTTTACAACAAAAATGATGTTCCAGGATCAACATAGATGTTAAACCAGGATCACATTGTACTTGGCAAAATCATAACGTGCGTATTTCATCATCCTCAACTTTCTTAAACATGCCAATGTAATAAACGCTTGTGTTTTTGGTTGCAAAGTTAACTAGTTTTCCTCAGACAAACTATGTTTGTTGGATCACTACTCTCATCCTCAGAGCTCTCTTCGAAAAACTTTTCTCAGAGCTGCTAACTATGATTTCCTTTTTGGGTTTTTTTTTTTTTTTTTCAATTTTTCCTTTTATTTGCTATTCTTTTGCTTTTCCTTGCTAGTTTTTTTCTTTCTTTCTTTATAAGCCTTTTCAGTTGTCTGCTTCTCAGGAGTATGAGTTAGAATGGCTGTCTTCACACACTTTCATTTGGATTGTGTTCTGGGTGGACATTTGAGAAGTGGTAGCATTTCATGAGGAGACACATATCCAGGTTGGCTGGAAACACATGGAACATCCATGTAGACCATGCACAGTGAAAAGATTAGCATCAGTGAGTGAATTATCTGCAGGTGGATCATCTGCAGGGGGTGGACCATTTAAATCTTCTGCAGTGGCAGGCTGGAGCTCAGGGTTTGGCCAGTCTGACACCATGAATGGTGCAAATGCTTCATCAAAGAAAATGTCTTGTTTTTATGGAAAAATTCCAGTGAACCTAAATCCAGAAGTAATGTTGTGTGCTATCACTACTGACATGAAGGCCTCATTCACAAGTCCTGCAGTCTGGTAGATTAAATTTAACTTTTGCCTATGTCTCACTTTAACCCAGAGCATTTGTCTCACTTTACCCCACTGCCACATTTTAGAAAAAAAAAAAGATACTTTTTAGCAATTCAGGCTAATCTTCAGCTAGCATCATCACATGGTTTTATATGTTGATAGTTCATCAACATGTAGGATATACGTTTTTCTCTTCGAATCAATTTCCTTTGGCAAAACAGTTGATTAAGTTGACAGCAAGAAAAATTACTTTTACATGCAAAAACATATTTTTGTAAAAAAAAAACATGCTTTCCACAGCACAAGGAATTCCTGTCCTCCATGGTAGAGGGGAAATGGAAGGGGCTTTAAAACAAAATTGTTATAGAGTGGTATATAAAATCCGTTCTCTAGATACAGGGGGTGTCTCACATTACCCGATGTCTCACATTACCCCATTCCCCCCCTAATCCTTTTTTATTGCTGTACAACTTTTCTGTTTAATTGCTTTTTACTCTGATTTCTGGTGTTTGTTTGACTGATACTGACTTTGACGTAATTTACTTTGTCAGTAAAAGGTGTACAAAGAATGATGTTCGTTTTACAAGAAGGATGACTTATATAAGGATATCAGAGTATAAATCATCTGTCTCGTGAATTTTGACCTTTCTGAAACTTACACAACTTCCCTCAAAATCTAACCAGAACCAATGATTGTGAAACAAACCAAACATAACCACTTTTTAGACAACCGCAGTTACGAAAGAACAAGCTTTCGTTGCCTCATATAACAACCAAAACGTTTGAGATGAACCACAGAGTATTAAGTCAACGTATAATTCAATGACTTTCAGGGCAAACTTGTAAATTAAAACAGGAATTTAATTTAAAAGTCCTAGCAACTGATAATTATGTTTATGATAATGAAAGTTTAGCAGATACAGACCAGAATGGCATCCAGCGCATGATCTATATGGCTGAACTTGGCATCTGCTCTCAAGCTCAATGCAGTAAGAAGGTTCTCTTGAGCCTTTTCCCATTTTCCCAACTGCGCCTGTGTCAGTCCAATGTTGTGCAGCACCTTAATATTGCACAGGACAAAAAAAAACTGCTTCAGAGAATGAACTGACTTGACAGTTAATGTCAGATGTCGCAATATAGGCGAAAACCCTTGTGAGCAACCATCAAGTCAGAAATGAAGATGTGTGAAGTGCCTCATTTGAAATAAATCTCCAGTCACTCACATCACAACTATTAATAAGTCAAATCGGTAAAGTTGAAAAAAACATCTGGACTTACCTCACAAGCATAAAGTTTATATCTCAGCCCCAGAGGTGTGTAATCAATTAGTTGATTCCCTCGTAGCTGCTTAAATGCTTGTTGGAAATCCAGAAGAGACTCTTCAAACCTGGAGAGAAGGTTAGGATCATCAGTTTATTAAAACTGGAATGAGGTATTTTGTGATCCACTCTTAAAGGGGTGCTCCACTGCGATATCATATTTGAAACTTTAGTTGATGTGTAATGTAGCTGTGTGAGCATAAACACCATCTCAAAGTTCAATGCAAAGGGAGACATTGGCTTTTACAAAGTTAGCTTAGCAAAGCCTACAGCGAACACCTCGCACAGCGAAGGGACGTGGTCAGAGGCGCTTTAATGTTATAGCAAAGAAAGCTCAAATGTGGTCCAAACGCTGCTATTTCCACAGAGCTTCTTCTCTTTCTGTATTTGGGCTTCCAAAGGACATGACACAAAGAGAGCACAGTTTAATTTTAATTATGTTCCAGAGAATTATAAAAATATATATACGGTTGAAGTCAGAATTATTAGCCCCCCTGTTTATTTTTTCCCCTAATTTCTGTTTAACGGAGAGAAGATTTCTTCAACACATTTCTAAACATAATAGTTTTAATAACTCATCTCTAATAACTGATTTATTTTATCTTTGTCATGATGACAGTAAATAATATTTTACTAGATATTTTTCAAGACACTTCTATACAGATTAAAGTGACATTTAAAGGCTTCACTAGGTTAATTAGGTTAACTAGGCAGGTTAGGGGAATTAGACAAGTTATTGTATAATGATGGTTTGTTCTGTAGACTATCGGAAAAAATATAGCATAAAGAGGCTAATAATTTTGACCTTAAAATGGTTTTTAAAAAATGTAAAACTGCTTTTATTCTACCCAAAATAAAACAAATAAGACTTTCTCCAGAAGAAAAAATATTATCAGACATACTGTGAGAATTTCCATGCTTTGTTAAACATCATTTGGGAAATATTTAATAAAGAAAAAAAAATTCAAAGGGGGGCGAATAATTCTGACTTCAACTGTATATATAGCTAGCATTTGACTAGGAAATATGATTGTGGTTTTCATGCTAGATGAGTAGCAGTATATAATCAAAGTAAGGTATATGAAAAAAATTACGTGATTTTCTACAAATGAAGCATGAGCACACATCGCTTTGCTTCTTATAAACACAACCAAACTTAAAAATGCACTCTGGACCACCCCTTTAAGTACCTTGAGCCATCAGAAGACCATAAACTTTTAACTTAATGGGATAGTTCACCAAAAAAAAAAGAAAAATTCCTCCTTGTTTCTCACACTCTTGTGGTTCCAAACTTTTATGAACTCCTTTCTTTTGTTGAACACAAATCAAGATATTCTACAGAAGTCGGTAGGCATTACATCCATAGTAGGCACAAACATAGTATGGAAGTCAATGGCTGATTTTTCCAACTGTCTTCAGTATATCCTACCTTGTGTTCAACAGAAACATTTGGGTGAACTTTCCTTTTATGTGTCGTGAAGCGAGGTAATGACCATACCTTTCCTTTTTATAAAATGTAACTCCTCTCTGAAAAAAGGCCACAGCCAGGTGTTCATCTTTGCCAATGCTTCCATCAAAAGCCTGCAGGTGTAAAACAGAAATACATTTCCTATAAAGAGTGAAACTACTTTTACTTCCTTTTTACAGTCACAAATGTTTTAGACTTTCAAACTACAATTCAAACATCAAGTAGTATAAAACATTGATTCAGCACACAACAGTACCTTTTCAGCGTCATCTAAGTCACTGTTGTTCAGACAAAGACAGCCGATGTTGAAGGCGATCTTGGAGTTTTTCTCCTCGATGCTGAGGAATATCCTGAGAGCGGCGTCTGTGTCTCTTTGCTCCACACAAGCCACGGCCTCATCCCACTGGCGGAGGGTGCTTACAAATGACATGCTCCCTCAGAACACAATCAACAGTAAACACATGAACGCTGCTCGTCTCTGTTGTGAACCGAGCAGAGACAGTCTGAAAGAGAACAAGCCCCAGCCTCTGCTCTGAGAGAGAGGAAGTGATCAGCTTCACTTGCTTCTGGATTTGCATTAGTCAGTTGAGTAAGTCCACATCTGTGGAGTTATTGTCCTTGTTGCATTTTTGATTTTAAAGCCATGATTAACTGTTCTACTTCTGACTTAATTTAAACCCTTTGTGGGAAATCACATGTATATAAGAGATCATGCAACTTGACCTCTTATCTTGACACCTTATTTTCGCATAATAGTGCATGGCCATTTCTCATATTTATAGCACTGAGAAACAGGAGGTCATGGCTGAACAATTTCCAGTTCCTGTTTTAAAATATCAACATCAATAAGAATAGATTTCAGAAATATTTTGCTTGAATAAATTCAAAGGTGGTGTCACGGTGGCACAGTGGGTAGCACGATCGCCTCACAGCAAGAAAGTTGCTGGTTTGAGCCCCAGCTGGGTCAGTTGACGTTTCTGTGTGGAGTTTGCATGTTCTCCCTGTGTTGGCGTGGGTTTCCTCCGGGTGCTCCGGTTTCCCCCACAATCCAAAGACATGCGGTAAAGGTGAACTGAATAAACTAAATTGTCCATAGTGTATGAGTGTGAATGAGTGTGTATAGATGTTTGCCAGTACTGGGTTGCAGCTGGAAGAGCATCCGCTGCGTAAAACATATGCTGGATATGTTGGTGGTTCATTCTGCTGTGGCGAGCCCAGAATAATAAAGGGACTGAGTCGAAAGGAAAAAGAATGAATAAATAACTTGGCTGAAGTGTATGGGTGTTTCCCAGTGTTGGGTTGTGGCTGGAAGGGCATCCACTGCGTAAAACATATGCTGGATAAGCTGGCGGTTCATTCCGCTGTGGCGACCGCTGATGAATAAATGGACTAATCTGAAAAGAAAATGAATGAATGAATTCAAAGGTGTGCCAATAAGGTGCAAATTAATTTTACTTAAATAATAATAAAAATAAGTATTTTTAAGTGTACTTTATGTAATATGCTAGTAGTAAACTTGTATTATAATGTACATTACTAACATGCAATACTATGTGAAACTGAATTGACCCATTTTTTTAATAAGGTAACCCAACACTAATATTTTAAGCTAACTTATTAAATTAAAAATGTTATGTCGTTCAATTTGTTAAATAGTCTACTTGCTGCACTACTTTATTACTCAAACTTCATTTTGAAGTACAATAAAATACAATTTTATTCATTTTGCAAGTATAATTGCATGTTAAGTGAATGTAACGCCAAACTTATAGATTAAATGTAGGCTATTATTTTTGCTCTAACTTTTCTGTGTTCCTAATGAGATATTATTTTATATGCGTTTTATAAATTAGGCCAAAACTAAATTATAATTTTAAGCAATCCCATGTCTCTTAATGGTTGATTACTGAAGTCTCCCTAAAGTCTAATATTGTGTACGTGTATTTTTATGTACATTTCTGGGAGTAGCCTATATAAAACAGGATGTTTTAAGTTTATCAAAGTATAGTACTGCTGAACCAATGTATTTTTGTAAGCGTACTGTTGTATCCAAGATTTGTATTTACGTTGTTTGTTAAATATCCTGAGGGCGTATTGCATTGTTGAATATTTCTGTATAACCTGTAATATTAAAAATACAGTGTGAATTATGGCGCTGGTTGCCCGAGCAACCGCTGGAGCAACAGGGAAGAGGAAATCGCCGCTCCAGCTCGAGATCGTTACGGTATGGGATACATGGCATTTCCTGTCAGTGTAAATAGACTGTCGGCTGACATGGCTTCACGCACTGTCCACGGCTGCCTCTGAGTAAACAAAAGGGCATTTACCGAAGCTTTCTCCATGACAGAGCCGTTCTTCACTGCAGATGCATGCGGCGGCGGGCTAACGTGCAGATGTTAGCGAGCTAACATGGACCTTGGATCGATGCTGTACAACAGTTTTAACAATATAACATGGAGCACAACGACACTACCTTTGGACAGACTTGTTAGTGCCCACAGACTGCCGCAGATCGTCAAGTTAGACAGCGGTAAGATTTCTCCGAGTTGTGCTGTGTTTCTGTTGTGTGCGGCAGCTGCGCGTGGGCGGTTGCGCTCCTGTGGAATTCCAATAATTAGCCGCTCCGCGCGCTAAGCTAACGAGACCCTGCACTCAGAAGACACACACACAGCGGACACCTTTAGTCTGCAGGCTTCACGGGCATGCCATAAACAGCTTACGCCAAGAGCGATGTGTTTTGTAGTGGTTTTGAACCCAGTGAAGACCAAACTGTAAAATAAAGGGCGAAAAAGAGAGGCATGGACGTTAGCGAGCTAACTCGAATTAGCCAGAGGCCAGAGAGTTAAATAACAGACTGCAGGCAGTCAACCCCCGGTCTCAAAACATTTCATTTTAATCGTATTGGGGAAAAAGTTTGTTTTTGTTTCTTTCTAACCTCTGCGAACTCAAAGCTTAACTTTAGAAAGAGCTCACACAAGTATATTTACAGTTTACAGTGAAGGTGATTTATGTAGACTTGATGAAAAAAAAAACATTTGTGACGCAACAAATCTAGACTTAGTGAAGTTATTTGGTTATCATCAGTGTTTTATTATCACGTCACTGACAAACTGAAAGAGCTGTGTATTTGAGCTGCGCTCTGATGTGTGTGTAAAGATGGAGGAAATCATAATGTCAGGGGAGCTAGATCATTATCATTATGGGAACTGGGACACTATGATTACACTGACCAACTCTACCCTTATGATCATTATTATGAACGGAAAGGACTGGGCTTAAAGTGAGCCATGATCCATTTTCTCAACTCTAATATTAGTTTAAGTGAATGCTCTACTTAGAAATAAATACTCCTGTTTTTACCTTCCTGTAGCTCAAATAGTAAAACAAAAAAAGTGAGCTCAATACTCTGGAACTGATCAAAAGTGTACATGTCAATGTGTTCAATGCAATGTGAGTCACACAAGTAAATATTGTCAGTATAGAAATTGGGTCAAATTATACCCTTTATGTTATTTCCAACTGCTGATTTTAATATCTGTGTCACTGTGGACTTGGCATTTGTTAGCATATCCTTAAGTGCCACTTAAGCTTCTTTTTTGACAGAACTATGCAGTATTAACGTCACCGTTCCATACTGATGTGATATTGTGTTTTGCCTCAGGAGAATCGGTGGAAGGGTTAAGAGAAAATGACTACCTCTTGATTCATTCATGCCGGCAGTGGACCACAATTACCGCCCATAGCCTAGAGGAGGGCCATTATGTCATCGGACCGAAAATCGAGATCCCTGTCCATTATGAGGGTAAGGCCACTCAGCCGTTGCAGTGCAGGATGTTCTGTTTGAAGAAACATCTTTAATTGTTTTTTAAAGCCATTTTGGTTTTTAATAAGGCAAAGGACATTAACGTTAGTCTGCTAGGATGACAATTTTAATTGATATAAAACAGAAAGAGGGAGGATTTGTTCTGCTGTGTTGTACTGCTTTTAGTTAGAGTTCATTAGCTAATTGGTCTCCTCATATTGACATTATTTTGGCTAAGGAGAGGGTCAGTTGACCACTTAGAGGGAAACAAGACCTTCCTTTAAATCTCTACCATGAAAGACATAATCATTGCAAACTGTCTGATTTACTCAAACCTCTTTCACTATTCAGTTTCTGTATAAATTGGCTTAATAGTATTTGGTTTTATTTTTAAAAAATATATCAATTACTTAAATGAAACTGGTTTCTCAGACTAAGCTTAATTGCCTTATATACTAGAGAAATGGATAATTTATCTTGTTATGGTTTGAAATCAGTTTATGAAAACGGTTTCCTAGATTAAAACCTACCAGAAGGCAGGTTTAACTTAAGATTAATAGATTACCTGCTCTATGTCAATGAAGCACCACCAGCTAGACAGGTTCTTGCTGACAAAAGTGACTCATTAATAAGGCTAGTTTAGGACATAAGGTAAATGTGGCACAGATTTTTTTCACTTTGAAGCTCAGGCTTTTGTCTGTAGAACAAAGAGGATGGCTTGTATCATTCTTCAGGTGCCCATAACTGTGGCAAGCAACACTTTTAACTTAGAAACTTGGGGTTTCCATATATGTTCAAGGATTATGCATTCCCTAATCAGTTTTTAAACACGATTTCAAAGTTTTCTTTAGCTCATAGCTTGCTACTGTTTCTATTTAGAAGGAATTTATTTTCACACCTTACTTTCACCCCAGAACCATTGAGCAATGGCACACATGGTGAATAATAAAAAATACACATGCCATAAGCAAATAAAACATTTTAAAATGTACAATTTGTCTAGCATGTCACAGAAACAGGCACTTATTTTTACTTCCAGCTTTACTTGTTGTATCTTCAATATTTAACCCAGGATTAGCTGTTGTACATTTAAGAATTCTGGATTAATTTAAACCCTGTGTGGGAAACCACATGACATGTGTGTATTTATATTAATATATTACGAAATGCCTGGCACTTTGATCATCTAACATATATACAGTGGAGCTTTGCAGTGTTTACTTATTTATGTATTTGTCGGCCACAGGTCAGTTTAAGTTGCTGGAGCAGGACAGGGACATTAAGGAGCCTGTGCAGTACTTCAACAGTGTGGAGGAGGTGGCCAAAGCATTCCCTGAGCGAGTGTATGTCATGGAGGAAATATCCTTCAATTTCAAGGTCTGGATTAGTGCTCATAAACGGCGCTGCTTTTTATTTATGTATATTAGTGTTGCTACAACCTAGTATGCCTTAACCATGAAGGAACTGGTTTTGTGATTTAAAGCCTGTTCAACATTGATTTGTGTGTGTAGTCTGTATAGCACAGTATAATTCAGACTATATTTTTAGATGATATGATCAAATCGCTGTCGTCTTTCCCCCAGATGGCATCAGGAGAATCTAATGAGGACACTGAAGTGTACAACATCACACTAAGCACAGGGGATGAGCTGACGCTAATGGGCCAGGCTGAAATCCTCTATGCCAAATCATCCCGAGAAAAGTCACGCTTCAACACTATTTTCAAGCGCATTGGCAAGCTCAACTCCATCAGCAAGCTTGGCCGTGGCAAGATGCCCTGCCTTATCTGCATGAACCACCGCACCAATGAGAGCATCAGCCTGCCTTTCCAGTGCCGTGGCCGCTTCAGCACCTGCTCCCCGCTGGAGCTGCAGATGCAGGAAGGAGAACACACCATTCGCACAATCGTGGAGAAAACCAGGTTACCTGTGAATGTCATGGTGCCCAGCAGCCCGCCACGTAATCCGCACGACCTCCATTTAATCCGCGAAGGCCACAGATACAAGCTGGTCAACATCCAGACTAAGACAGTGGTGGTGTGTTGTGCGTTACGTTCGAACAAAATACTGCCAGTGCACTTCCCCTTACATGTGTCCACGGCACTGCCACGTTTACTGGTGCCCGAAGGGCTGCTTCAAGGAGAATCCTGGTTCGAGACAGTGGTCCACCGCTGGTTCACTTACTGCCAGGAACAGTTCGACATTGACGACTACTCTAGGGCTGTCCGGGATGTGCGGGTGGACTGGATTGAGGATGGCAAGAGCCCGAAAAAAAGTAGTGCTGGTGGAACGGGAAGTGGGAGCGCTATCTGCAATAGCAGCGGAAGCGGGAGCAATGGCTGCCCGTCACATGTGCATCTGCCAAGTTCTCTGAGCTCAGCCCGAGATGAGCTCACACAGTCATTTCATCGCCTGTCGGTGTGTGTCTACGGAAACAATCTCCATGGGAACAGTGAGGTGAATCTTCAGGGTTGCGTGAGCCTATGTGGAGATTGTGCACCAGCAGAACCGCCTGATGCAGATTATCTGTTCCCTGAGCTGCAGGAGAATTCTTCAGGCTCTCTTAAATCAGACGTGCCCTATGAGGAGCTTTGGTTGGATCATGTTAAGAACGCTGGACCTGTTTTAGACCACAACGAGGGTGTCCGAGGAAACTCTATGACCCCTGGCTGCACGACTGCACTGCCATACACTAAAGCAGGTCCCACTAGTGCTCTGCTCAGCACAGATGTCAATCTACCTCCACCTCCGGTGCCTCCAAAGTCTGAAGCTGTGAGTTTATCTTTATGAGCATAATCATGAAACATGTCAAAGCTACTTTTAATGAACTGCTGAGCAAATCTGCTTTACCACTCAAATATTTTTGGTCAGTAATCTTTTCTTGAAGATTTTACATTTTACAAGAAATTCTAATTGAATTAAAGGCTGGACTTTTGAACTTTCTATTCTACGAAAATCTTTAATGAAAAAATGACCAAAAAAAAAAACAGAGCAAAACTATTTCTCAACAGCATGTGACGCATATCAAGGACCAAATCAGCATATTACAAATATTTTTAAAACATTGTGTGACATCATGAAGAATAGAGTAAAAAAGGACTGCTTAATATTAAGTTTCATCACAGGACTAAATGACAATTTAAAACCAATTATGACACCAAAATAGTATATATTTTAAATCAAATAACTAAAAGAATTCGCATGCATAAGAGATCGTTTCTTACAGACTTCTCACAAAACTTATATATACTTGGTTCATATATAATTTTTTACAGTCTGAAGTAAATAAAAGGTTTTCATGGTAATGATAGACAGTATGTATGAGTTTAACTTGCATAGTTATTTGTTAGTGAGTTCTTTTTTTTGTTGAGGGAAGGGTTAAAGAGACTGTTCACTCAAAAAGACTTGTGTCATTATTTACACACGATCCACTTGTTCCAAAGCTGAATGTGTTCTGTTTTTCTGCTCAATATAAACACTTAAAAATGTTAGTAAACAAACAGTGGACTGTCTTCCATTATAAGGAAAAACATACTATGGAAGTTATATCTTTTTGAAAGTTTAGAGTTAGTAAATTGACAATCTTAATTTTTTCATGCTATCTCTCTAAAAAGGGGTAAAAGTTTATTTGAAATTACAATTTCAAACATCAGTTAAAACAGAACAATTCAGATTGCTTAAAAAGGTTTATTTTATGCTAGAGATTAAAAAAAAACAAAATGCACGATTAGGCTTTCTGTTTCATGTTTTCAGATAAGGCAAAGTTTATTCTGTGCTTACATAGTGACTTATTTGTGTACTCTTTTGGTCAGTCAAAGCAGGTTTAATTGCATTCCAAGTTGGAACAAAGGTTAAATTTCATGCGTTACCAAGACCTAGTTGTACATATCCTGTTTAAAAAATAATAATAATAATAATAATTTTATATATATATTTACTTTCTTGCTTCCATTGCAGGTGAAGGAGGAGTGCCGGTTGTTGAATGCTCCACCAATTCCACCGCGCAGCTCTAAACAGGCAGGCTTAAGCAGTGCCACAGTGCCATACCCTCCTGCCAAGCCACGTCAGAAAGATACCCGCTCTCCTAGCCCAACGCTGTCCTATTACTCGTCTGGCTTGCACAGCATGTGAGTTACACACTGTTTTGATTGACAAAATGGACACTAATTTGATGTAATCTGCACTACTCATGACTGAACGATGCTCTTCTCCCTTTCCTGTTCTCCATCTCTCAATAGAGGTGGAGAGGGCGAGTCTCCGATCGAGTCAGATGATCAGAACCATGCTTGTTACCCATGTAACTGGATCAGACCAGATGCCAGTGAAGGCTCCAAGCCTCTCCCTTGCCTCAATCCGTCAGTTAATGCCTCTTTCTCTCGCCTTTCCTGGCCAAACGATTTCTGCGGAGCTGACTCGTATAAAGGTGAGGACTTCCAATCTCTCCACTGCAGAAGTTACTCTAGCTATCCTCGAAAGAGGACTCCTGGAACTCCTAAGGCTTGTCCCTCAGGCTTGTTAGACTTTGATAAACGAGCAAATTTTGAAGGGAAGGCTGTGGCCTCCAAGGTCCAGCAGGTTACCCAGTCTGCCCAGTTTTGCACCAAATCCACCAGCTACAACACGGATATGTGCAGAGACAAACCCACAGACGAATGTATCACTAAGCAAAGCCAGTCCTGCCCTATCTTGCCTCCAAGAACCCCTAAATGTACTGATGCAAAGAAAGATGCAGAAGCCACTACAGATACGGCCAATGCGGACGCCGTGGAACTTGAGTCCAAAAGCTGCTCGCCTAAAAGGCCACATCCTGGCACTACAGATGTATTCACTGTTTCTTATCCTGTAGCTACAGGGTTGTCTTGGCAGCCACCAAGCAATCTATCAGGTATATCCATTGAGGAGATTTCTAAGTCACTACGGTTCATTGGTCTGTCAGAAGATGTTGTTTCTTTGTTTGTGCAAGAAAAAATTGATGGAAATCTGCTCCTGCAGCTAACGGAGGAGATCCTGTCAGAAGATTTTAAGCTAAGCAAACTTCAAGTGAAGAAACTCATGCAGTTTATTAACGGCTGGAGGCCCAAAATGTAAGGCTGAACAAGTAAGCCGGTCCAGAGCAAAACAAATGCAATGTGCTGCAGTGATGCAACCACAAATATTGGCCTTCAGTATTGCAATTGACAGTTTTGTATCTCAATGCTATGCACAGTCTTGTAATGATTTTAATAGCCATTTTGTTTAATATATACATGTATATATATCTTTATTGCTTTGTGTATTAACCTGTACCCATCTCTATGTAATCTCTTTGACCTTACGGTACCTGCACAACAGACTTTATTTGCTTGAACCCAAAGCCTTTGAAAAACCTGAAGATATTAGACCCAATCCAACTGTGGCCTACGTTCCTTTGGTTGTTGATCAATAAAAACGATTAACTCGATTAGCTTTTTTTTTCTTCACCTGACAACTTCACAGCACTACATTCAATTTATCTTGTATCAAGTTGTCATACTAGTTGACACTAAATGAAAGTACTACTAACATCATCATTTTTATGTCAGTAATTAATAAAAGCTGAAGTGTCAACAAGGGGGAGATTTTAAAGGCAATGTTAACATTTGGATTCTTTATTTGATGACTGCGATACTTGAAATCCATGCAATGAAAAATGACAACTGCTTATTTTTTTCCTTCATTTTGTTTAATGCAGTCTTATTAAACTCTGGCTTAACATACCTATAGAAGTATTATTTGACAATAGCTGTGGTTCTGAAAGCTTCATGTTCACACACTGAGAACGGGTTTACAACCTTTTATAAAGATACAAAAACATTAAATTTGACCCCATTGAATTTGATTTTCATACCCTATTGGATTCAAATCCATGGTTCCCAGCCTATCCACACCTTGCCCAGTATATTGGGGTCAGTTGCCTGATCAAGCAAGCAATCTACCTGATCTTCAACAGTCAGATCTTTGTCAGCAAGTCGAGCTCGAATGTTGTGTTGTTCTTCTCCTCGGGCCACAGCCAACAGTCCCTTATACTCCGGCATCTTCTCAAATCCAAGACAAAGCTCCTCACTAGAACATTGACAAATCATCACGGTTACTACTGGTAAAGTCTTATTTTGTCCATGAAGAAAATGGTTTTAAAAGAATTAGAAAGGTAATTAACCAAAGCTAAGCTAACTGGATGAACTTAATTAGAGGCCAGCAAAATGAGATGTCAATGTGCAAAAATGTGATTTCCAGAAATCCACATTAAATGTTTGAACAAAAATGAGTTCAGACTTATGTGGCTGGATCTACCTTGTTATGACTGAAGGATTGGTTCCTTCAAGTTTCCGGCGAGCAAAGTTGACCTTCTGAAGAGGGAACCAGTTGATTTCTTTGGTGTTCACACTCTCTGTCCAGGTGCCTCCTTTCTTCAGCTGCTTCAGCTCAAAGTTCTGCATCATGGGAATAATGGTGTTGCCTTTCACAATTCAGTTACCCTGCCTCTTTGATATTGATTCAATAAAGCCTAAGCTTATTATAGACCTCTTATATGGGAAACTAGAAAATGGAAAACGTGAAACATTTGATTACACTGAAGGCTATGTGGCAATAAGGAAAGCAAGCTATTTGTTTCTGTTTGCAAGCTTAAAATCTGCTGTGAGTTGCTCTACCTTCCAGTCCAGCGAGGGCTCCTTCACAAACACATCCATAGTGTTGAGCAGCAGATCTGGCTCAGCTCTGAAGGCTCGCAGTGAGTGAACCATCACACTCTGGATGAGACCAGACTCGGCCAAGGGTCGCATTAAGTTTATAAACTGCCGAGTCAGTCTAAACGGCATCAGTTCAGGCACTGGAAGAAACTACATGCAACGCAGCATATTGTCATCGTCTATGATACAGCTTGACACAATGATTTAACTCAACTTCTTTTTAAATTTGTAAAGCAACTCTGTCTCAATACTGGACAAAGACCCACCTGAGTGGCTGATCCAAAAGCATGACCAAAGTCAATGCCGATCATGCCACCAGTCTCTGTATTGATCATGAAATTGGAGAGATGCCTATCACCAATGCCCAGAATCCAGTGGCTGATGCAGAGCACAGCATGAGAACTGCTGAAATGGGACCTCAGTGAAAGGAAGGCTTCTGGTGTAGTGCTCATCCTCACAAAAGCACGTCTGAAAACCAGAGTTCGTGGCAGCATTAGTTCCATTTCACATTAGGATATTGCATTTAAACAATGAATCATAATAGCATTTTAATATAAGAATTAAATCCTGCAATGTGAAACAGAGAGAGAAACGTTGGCCTACTTTAACAAGTCGTCAGGCACCATCTGCTCAATTCTTCTAAAGTTATTCACAGTGTCCACACGTTTTGCTTTTCTGTAATAAATCAAATTGAAATATGTTAATAAGTATTCCCAGAAAGTTTCAACTCCAAATATACCAAAGATTGAGTATACCATGCTGTAATAGCTCCTTTTTAGTTAAAAGGGGATGTATCTTGCTCACTTTGCCCAATCTCATTTTAATCTTGAATACTTGTATAGTAGTACTGCATCCAAATTTCCTCTAAAAAGTCTTTCATTTTTTAATACTTTTAAGACAGAGATACAGATTTGTGTCAACGTTGTGGCAGCTTCTGCTTAGAGAACGACTGTAACCCTTTGACACAGTCAAAGCAAAATAATAAGCTTCAGCTGGTCCCTGGAGTGTACGATCCCACCGGTGTGGTTATAACATTCAGTACATCATTGGTCAGCTGCTAAATTAAAGCTGCTTTTTATTAAATAATGTTTGCTTAGGTTGAAGATATTTTAAATCACATCTAGTAGCAAAAACAAAGTGCTTTGTAATATGTATGCTGATGTTTGTGAAAGAAGGCAAAATAATACATACTAACACATACTCTGACAATGTAAGCAGCTGAAGCATTTAAAACTTGCATGTGAAAGGTTTAAATTAAAGGTGCAGTAGGTAATTGTCTTCAGAAACATTTTTTGTTGTGCTGGCTGAAAGTCTCTTCACATTACAATAGTAATGATTAAAGTAAATGATCTAAATGTATTCATATGTATTTTTATATTCTGGGTAAGGCATAAGACTAAAAAATGTTCATCCAATTAAAATTTGTCGGGCCAATAATTTTCATAATTCTGATAAGTAGCCCAAACTGTCTGTCAGCAAATGTAGATTTGTACAACTGCGCACCTCTGTTCATGCTGTCTTTTAGGCAGGTAATGTTGTTTTTAAAACTATTTTAGTCACACAAAGCTGATGTAGATTGTGTTGTTATGAATGGGTTATATGCACGTTAGTGTTGTTCAGCCACTGAAATCTTTTGGCGAAAGATCGATGTGACTATTTTCAGTTTCATAAGACCTTTTACAGCATCGATAATGTAGACTTTTATTTAGTTCAACAACAAAACATCAGTAAATAGTGATATTCCGCCTAGCCTGCTTTACTGAGGTGAAGTTGGCTTTATATTCACATCACATTGGTTCATTTTTGAACAATGACAGCCTGTGGCGCGCTGCCTATATTGTTTACCATGGTACTCTGAATATTCGGTCTGAAAAAGCATGTAAGTATGCCTTAGTAATAAGTGTAATTCCTGCACGCCGCCGGCCAACCACTAAGCATACAGTAGTTTAGGACAAAGCACATGAGAAAGTGAGACCTGGGATCCTTGCATGCATGTAATATTACACATTATGACAAATTTACAAGCTACACAACTGAAACTAGATATAATACAGTGCTAGATATAATACATGTGCTAGATATAATACATGTGCTAGATATAATACAGTTTTTCATTCAGAATTGTAGTATTATAAAGTACTACAATTTTGTTTTCTAACTGCCGAATGATCTAGTGGGTCTCTGTCATCTTTAATGTGTGCATTCACGATTTCAGCAGGCGTGGCTTTGGACATGTATTTGTAAGATATTATGCTAAACAGTTAGCATTTAGGCAGATCACCTACAGCACCTTTAACTATGGCTACACAAGATCAGCTTCCCCTTACATCCAAAAGCACACATTTTTTGACTTGTCATTCTCAGGTAGCACTGTCACAGGGTGATAGGCACGCTCTCACGGGTCACACACACGCTTCTCCTGGAGATGCGCCCATAAAAGGATTTCCAACTTTGGTTACACAACAAAGAACCAGGCTCAAAAAAAATAATAATTTGCGAAACTAGTCACAACTTGTCCCATATTTGAGCATGACAGTCCAACACTTTAACAGTGTAAATAACTAAATTCATGAAATACCACCTCTTTAAATAAAAAGAACAACATGACCCAAATTCACTATGAATGCTATTTATACAAGAACAAGTCATTCTTTAAAATTAACAATGACAAATGGGAAAATAGTTTTTTTAAATAA
The DNA here is from genome assembly GCA_903798195.1 of Danio kyathit. Taxonomy (NCBI): domain Eukaryota; kingdom Metazoa; phylum Chordata; class Actinopteri; order Cypriniformes; family Danionidae; genus Danio; species Danio kyathit. The sequence continues at coordinate 49,261,713 of LR812525.1, forward strand.
ATGAAACAAACAATGACTTACTTGTACAATTCAGCATATCGTCTAATGCCCTCCACCTTTCCAGCAACTTTACTGATCCACTCATCATAGAATTCATTGGGCCTAAAATGCATTAAACCAAAGTAATGTGTTATTCATCGAGTAGAATCAGCAGATATATAAGGCATGAATGCAGACACAGGGAAAGGAATAAATGTTCACTTTGTCATTGTCTTCTGCTCTTGTTCTGTCCTTCTGCTGGAGAGGAAGTCTTTCAGAGTGCAAGTGTTCTCCATCCACTCAATCAGACCAATCCTGGAAATGTCAGCAGACATTCATCAATATGCCATTAAGAGGAGTTAAAGGGAGAGGAATTTTTCACTTTGGGATGAACATGAAAGTTTTTCCTAGTACCTGCTGGTGATGGGAATGACCTGGTAGGTACGAAGAGCCAGGCTCCGCTGAGAACAGGCAGTGTCCTGACTGAGAATCATGTTCATCACGCCAAAGAGCTGCTCAATGCGTTGGTCCTGCCGCAGATCCTCTCCACCCTTCACTAGAAATGGATAATCCCGCTCGTCATCTCCTCGTATGATGATGCGCTTCGGTCGACGGATAGATGTCATAACCTTCACCTAAGTTGGAGAAGATGAATTGTAATGCACTGAAATATTCAGGTCTAAATGACATCTAATAAAAAGGACATTATTTCCTTTACCCTTTCATCGAAACCAGTGATCTTTGCATGATATTCTGGCAATGGCTTTGATTTGCCATCATACTGACCTGTAGATTAAAAAGCAGAAACAGACAACTTTAAAAGAAAAACAGGTATGTGAAATTCAGAGGTAATGGTGAACAAATGGTATTATTTACAAATAAACTAAATTAAGAACATTTTTTACTAACCTGGTACCTCCAGTTCATTTTTGAGTGTTTCAGCTTTGAAGCTGCTGAGCCAGGGTGAATATTCCTTCATGTTGCCTGGTTCCTTCTGGAAACCTCTCATGGATTGAGCCATGCGGTCCACCTGCTGGAGGAAGTCCTTATCCTTCCGCCTTTCATACAACTTAGACCCACCGGCACCAAGCAGCTTCTCCATTTCTTTAGAGAATTTCTGTGGCATGTACAGAATGATATAATAGAAAAAACCCATAAGCAAATATACAGTATGCACTTACATAATACAATATTTACATTTAATTTTGTCCAAAGCAACTTAAAAATGACAACAGAAGTAATCAAAGTAACAAAATAACAAAAAATATGTACATTTTATTATTTTCCAAGTTACTCTAATGCAGTAAACAATTTGTATATAGATTTATATATATTAGAGGACATTTGTCATGTGATGACAGAGAGAGAAATATATTTCATAGTTAGAGTTTTGATTTAGGATTATTAAGTTTAAAAAGTCATATTATTTGTTTATATTTGTATGCATATATGTAAACACACATGGCATGTCAGAATTTTGGGTTTATTTTGATTAATCATGCATTAATCAAGTAACAGTAATATGCAAGTTGTAAACCTGGATGAATTTTCTTCTGTAAGACCCAAATCTTGGAGACTTCGCATCACCAAGCAGTTCTGTCATCTCCTCGTAGAGATGCTTCATTTTCTTTTTGTCCAGGTTTGGTTTGTCCAGCTGATTCTTCACCTCATCCCACCAGTCCTATCAAACCATCAAGTATTTCATAACAGGCCATAAAAGTGGGATCATGTCTTTGTAAATTAAAGTGCCACTAGTGGCACCAACTTAAATTGGTCCCATCTGTTAAAACAGCTCAGTTGGTACTTGAATTTTGGGCAAAACTGACAGAGAAAATGATCTCATACCTTGAAAAGCATTTCAGGGTTAGTAAGTTGCTGAAGGGCATCTACAAACCCTTGGATGACACCACCTTTATCCAATAATGACTTCAGCCTGGAACATAAACAATAGTTTGCATGTCGCAATATGAGAAAAGCCAAAGCCACATCCGGAACTACACAGATGAGTACATACTTCTCAACAAACTCTCGGTTCCTCTGACCACTTGCAGACTCCTCAAAAGTGTAGTTCTCACTGCTGATCATGTACGGGTATATGAGGGCCTGTGGATAGCATTCTGCGATCTCCTCTATAACATGCTGAACTGCTGTCGCCTGAGGCTTGTCAAGCAGAGCCATCATTTGACTGATCCAGCCAATCAGAAGCCAGCAAGGAACACTCACAACCTATTGAAATTAGAAAAAAGAAAAGAAGATGAGTACTCAATGAAATATAAATAACTATTTTTAAATTAGCTAAAGAAAATTCAAACACATGCATAAAAAAAACTTTTTTTCAGAAGATTCTGATCAATGCTTCAGGACACATTTAATATAATGACTGTATGAACATGATTCCTAAAATCTATGAATGTAGTGCATCAAATGATGTTGGCGCACCTCTCTGACCATCAGGTCGAGGGTTTCAGCGGGGTACACCTCTACTAGCTGCAGCAGACGAGGAAACTTGAGCCTGGCCTCCTCAGAGCTGAGCTTCAGCGCCTTCAGCATCATCTTTACTACATGTCCAGGCAAGGACTGAAGCTTAGGACTAATTGCTAAAATTAAACATTTAAAGTATCGTTATATGCACTTCAACCTGCACACAAAAAGTGTCCTCTCAGACACTGAGAAACACTTTGTGATTTTCGGAATATAACAAGAGTATTTGTGTGTGGTACTGGTGCTCAGCTGTCTCACCCTCTTCTTTCTGTTCACTCTCTCGGAGTCTTCGGTCACAGAAGTTGGCCAAGGTCATGTAGGCCTCCACAATACCATGCGTGTTCACATGCTGTTGACTGAAAGACTGCTCTTCCTCTTCTGCCTTATTTGCAGCACTTCGCAACAACTCCAGAGCCTGAATCTGCAGACCCTCCACCACCTGAGGAGAAAAACGACACTTATCAGATGTGGAAAACTGCTATCAACTGTTAATATTAAAGTGCAAAAAGCACACATCAAGTATTAGGTATGTCAAAAGTCACTAATAACTACAGTCAAATGACATATTTAATTTATTCATTACACATTTATGAGCAGCAATAATTTGTGCAAAAACTGTTGTTCCACAAACCCTTCCTGTTCACTTCATACATGTCAACCCTCCCATTTTTGCAGGGATTCTCTCGTATTTTACCATTCTATCCTGCTATCATTCTATCATTAAGTATTTTTCCATATTTCTTCCATATTTTTTATTTTGAAAGCACATTGAAATTAATATAAAAATGTCTGCATTCACTGTCTTTCCATTAAAGCTGTGCGTCGATCATTGTCCTTCATATGCAACCTCTGAATCAGCAAATGCATGTATAAGCGCTGACTGACGGACGTGCTCCAAATGATAAACTGATCCCAGATCAGCTTCTGTACTCGCCATTTAAAGAGGAACTAAAGTGCAGGACACTTTGGGATTCGGGTGTGTGTTTAAACAGACAAATACACTTAATATTATGTAAGCATGTCCGTCCTGATTTTCTCATAAATGAGCACAAACAGTTACTGAAGTAATCGAATGCTTTCATAGATCTGTGCATTCTTAGTGACACCTCTGTTATCAAACAAGATTCAGTTGCTGCTCTTCACTTTTAACATTTTCATATTAATTTCAAACTGCTTTCAAGATAAAAAATATGTGAAAATACTTAATGATAGGATGATAGTGGAATAGAATGGTTAAACATGAGAGAATCCCGGCAAAAATGGGAGGGTTGACATGTATGATGTAAATAGGAAGTGTATGTGGAACAACAGTTTTGAGAGGGAACGCAAAACATTTGCGAGGGAATGCAAAAACTTACAAATATATATATTTTAAAAATAGTTTTTTTCTCCCATCCATTTTTTTTCCCACCCAGTTTTTTTTTCCACCCATTTTTTCCCACCATCATGTCCATACATTCCCATTCATTAAAAGATCCTGATAATAAAATAAAATCTTGATCACCAAATAAGAAATCAGAATGATCTTGTAAATATCATGTGAAACTGAAGAAATAATAGCTGCTGAATCAGAAGAATAAATAATTTAAAAACATGAACACAAAAGTTTTATTATTAAAAATAATTTACATAGATTTTTAACCCGTTTTATGAACATAATCCAACACTCTAAACCAGTGGTTCTAAAAGGCCCGAGGTGTCTAGTGATTTCCAAAAATATATTTATTTTTAATAAACCAAAAGAATTACCATATTTTATCCATAACCTACAGAAGAGAAAAAAAATAGTCATTTATAGTTACTATATAGTTACTATAGTAGCTTATAGTTACTAGTTCTATTGGATTGTGACCCCTGGGGTAATTACATTATATTAAAGACACAACAATAGCGTCAGATGCAGCAGATATATTTTATAACACCAGGTTAAACTTTCTGGCACATTTACAGCACTGACATACATTAAAAAAATTTACTGAAGAATAGACTTGGGTCTATTGGTGTGTGTGCGCCATTGCATGCAAGGTTTCTGTATTTATAACCACCTCAGAGGATATTGGGGGTCGCGAGTCGATGGCATTGTTATTTTGGGGGTCGCGGGCTGAAAAGTTTAAGATCCCCTGCTCTAAACGGTAGCATTCATTCATTTTCTTCTCAGCTTGGTCCCTTTATTAATCTGGGGTCGCCACAGCGGAATGAACCGCCAACTTATCCAGCACATGTTTTACCCATCTCTGGGAAACATCTATACACACTCATTCACTACGGACAATTTAGCCTACCCAATTCACCTGTACCGCATGTCTTTGGAATGTGGGGGAAAACTGGAGCACCCGGAGGAAACCCACGCGAACGCAGGGAGAACATGCAAACTCCACACAGAAACGCCAACTGACCCAGCCGAGGCTCGAACCAGCAACCTTCTTGCTGTGAGGCGACAGCACTACCTACTGCGCCACTACTGAATGGTAGTATATCAATAGTAAATGCCAGAAACCTATCTCTCTAAATCATCTCAGTTCTGACCTACTATTTGTGATCTGTGAACATTTCAAAAAGTTATCTTTGAAAAACTCATTACCTGGGCGATGGATGAGGCCTGTGAAAGTTGGAGAATCTTCTGTACTTTCTCTTCCCCGAGGGTCTCCAGAGCAGAGGGACTGCGATCTGCAGCACCAGCCATGAGGTCATAGGTGGTTCCCAGAAGAATCCTCTGGTCACGAAGCCTCTGGGCAGATAACGTTTCACTTTGTCTTTCAGCGTCCTCTGTAAATATAGTACAATGTATATCATGAAACTTTGAGTCCCACTTATACTTTCTTTCAGTAAAACTCAATACTTGAAGTATGTCTATATGAGATAAGACATTGTGATTCATACTCAAAAGTGGAACAGTCTTGAGTAAAGCATTAATCTTTTCAGAAGGTCCAAGTCCAGCACTTCTTTTGTGTGTGAAACGGCTGAAGCTGTGGACCCAGCGGAGCAACCGGGCATCATCAATCTTTGCATCACGGTGAAGTTCCTTCAACAGCTTGGATGCCACTGGAAAGTTATTCTGTTGACAAAATGAACACACTATATTCAGATTGCTCTTGATAGCTCATTGCGTTTCTTAACAGTCATCATGCGTCTTGCATAAACATAAAAAATATGCTTGGACGACTGACTGATGTTGAAAACCATTAGATTTTGTTGAATTAGTTTCCCCTTTCAGAAATGGTATCGTATCTTAGAATTACTGCAGTTCTCAAGGTTATAGCTGGTATAGTGGCAAAAAAATGCACCCCTGCCATTTTATGCCTTTCCTTATTTGCTAGTACGGGTAGAGTTAGGATTACGTTTGGGGTAGCTGTTGGATTAGGAGGTGTTATTGAGAGTAGGCAATCAGGTAGTGAATTCAGTGAGGGGGTGCATAATTTGGCAGGGGTGCAATATTGGCACAACAGTATGTGTAAGAGAAACCCTGATTGTCACTATCTGAAATAATGTGAGCCACACCATTGCAAATTCCAATGTTGAATGGACCTTTCCACGCGTAGACCAATTTTAATTTACAAGCCACAAACATGGCAAAGTTGCACAAGCCTATGCATATGTCCCATATCATTTAGTTCACATCTAAATGAGTTAAATCTGAGGTAATCCAAAATCAAAATATGTGCTATGGATATGAAATACTAGGCATTTGTAAAGCCTGAGCACCTGTTTCCATGCACTGTCTGCCATTTGGAGTTTCATATTGAACTTGCAGGTTTTGACCAGCGCTCCGAGCTCCTCTCCACTGCCCTGCTCTGCACCGTCCACCTCCATGCTGTTTTCAGGGGTGGACGTCAGCCTCTCCAGAATCTTATCTAAGAAGAAACAACTGAAAACAAAGATGACATTCTTACATCTACACAAATAAGCTTTATATCTTTTCAGATATTTCAAGACGGTCATTGTGCAATCTGTATTCTCTGTGTAAATCAGCAGACTCACCGAGAGGTGATGATGTCATCCCACACATTCATGGGGTCCAGTTTAGCATCTGGATAGTGGCTGGTCCATCGTCTGATCATGAACTTGAGAGAATTCACTGAGACTGAAAGCAGACAAACAGTAATAATTTAGACTGATAATGATTATTAATCAACAAACATTAATCCAACTCCACTGAGCACGAAAACTCACCATCTCCTGTGATATAATTCAAGAAGTCTTGGATCTCGGTCAGAGCTTGGACAGACTGCAGCACAGTCAGCCGGCTGCGGTTCAGGAGTGGGTCGATGCTGGAGTAGTTCTACATGATATCATGTCATGTTGAAAAAAAGCAGGTATTTAAACACCTCCTATTATTTGTTGATAGACAAAAAAGCCCTTCTTAAAAAGAACACATACTATTTTAGAGGCATGTGTTTGTGTCTGCATACCTACAACTGAAAAAGGTCCCTTTAAAGGTCCCATAAAATTAAATTAAAGTTTTTTAGGTATTAGTTTCAGTATTGTTAGCTTTTAGGATATCTATAAGCTAGTGCGCTCCAAAACACTGACAAAATTTGCGTTTAGAAGATATAAAATTGATATAAACATGTAAAGGCTGCACGGTGGTGCAGTGGGTAGCACGATCACCGCACAGCAAGAAAGTCGCTGGTTCAAGCCTACGCTGGGTCAGTTGGCATTTCTGTGTGGAGTTTGCATGTTCTCCCTGTGTTCACGTGGGTTTCCTCCGGGTGCTCCGGTTTCCTCCACAGTCCAAAGACATGTGGTACAGGTGAATTGGGTAAGCTAAGCTAAAATTGGCCGTAGTGTATGTGTGTGAATGAGTGTGTATGGATGTTTTCCAGTGATGAGTTGCAGCTGGAAGGGCATCCGCTGTGTAAAACCTATGGTGGATAAGTTGGCGGTTCATTCCGCTGTGACGACCCCTGATTAATAAAGGGACTAAGCTAAAAGAAAATGAATGAATAAACATGTAAAGCTTGTAGTTTGTCTGCCTAACTAGATCAGCGGTTTTATTCACGTCACTTCATAATCTTCTGACCAAACAAATGCTCTCTAGCATCTTACATGCCCCGCCCCCTTCAAGACGCTTTACAATTGAGCTCAAACTCTCACACTGGCAAAGCTGTAATAACAACAAAACGCTATTGGTTGTTTTTAAAAAGGGGAGGGGTACTTTATGTCCCGCCCTCTCTTCATGTTTCACTTGAGAACACTTCACGGGACCTTTAATGTTAATTGCTCTTCAGAAATCATTGTTTACTATGAAGAGTGTAAAATCCCATCTTGTCTGATTTTTTATTTATTGCCCATCAGCAACTTATGGCTATTTCAGGGCAGAATCAATTACAGTTTCATTCTCTTAATAAAAACATATTAAAGCATACAATAAAATTAAGTAAAAATCATGTTCCATGAAATTTAAATTTTTTGTTCTAAGATTTCAGATAATCAAATAGTCGATGCCAAATATTTTCCTTTTTTTTATACATCAGTGGAAAGCTTAATTATTCAAATTTCAGATAAGGCATAAATCTAATTTTCAAAAAATTGACACAGGGTAGCATATGATAAACAAACTAAAATTCTTCCCAAGGAGACATTTTTAAAAACATCCATCAAAGTGCTCTCAGTACAAAATCCTTGTCTAGTGATCTATAAAATTTGCAACATATCATTTGAAAATATATTTTGACTGTAAAACAACTCAAGTTGTGTCGGTGTTTATTGATACTGACCTGCATGAAGACTTGCATGCAGTTGTTGGCATAGTATTTAGCCCTGTCATAGTCCTCTTGAAGAATGTACAGCAGACTCAGTTCTTGACTGTAATGAGTCTCCATGACGATCTTGTGCTCTTCTGTCTTCATGGCAGCGTCGACAAAGCTCAGCAGATCCTGATTTCTTTCGCCCATCTGCAACTGCTTCAACATACTACGCATCATGTACTGCAGGTATGTTTCCTATTAGAGCCACAAACAGAAGCAAAGACTGCAGTTGATGGTAATATTTGATAATGGTAATAATTCATTTTGATTTTGATGCAGTGATGCAATAATGTGCAATAACTATAAAAAGTGCTATATACAAATGAACTTCACTCAGTTTAATTCTCATGGTGATAAATCCACTGCAAAATAGCTCAAAATTAGAATTAGTACCACATAAAATGTCTCTGTCCACATTCTGTCTAGTCTGATAGGGGAGCTGTCGTCAATGTTGACCAAAGCACAGTACTCAAGAGATTTCCACTCCGTCAGGTGATTATAGGCCTCCAGCGCTGCAATCTCCCAGAAATCTTTCTCTGTGATTGTGGGCTCTCCATCATGCCAGTCCTCTTTGTTCAGAGCCTGAATCAAAGCACAGTTGGATTGATAAGTTCAGCTGTGAATCACTTTGCATAAAGTCCTATTTTTTAACCTCTATTTGAATTTGCATTTACAGAAATACACAAGCATGCTCTCATATGCATACATAAAAAATAATAAACTGCTCAAGATAACAGCTTTCACTCTCATATATACTTCTCAAACCCGATGTTTACTTTTTTTTGTACTTTTTTGTATTGTGAGTGTTATTCTCTCACACACATTTAAAATCCTTTTACGTCTATGTACATTCTCAATCTGTTATGTAGTGTCTGGATGGTTTAATGACATTAATTGTAAAAGACATAAAACTTTACTTACATATTTGGATATTCCTATGCTTGCAAAAACAGCTATTAGCAATGAGAATAAACTTAAGAGATGACAGAGGCGTTCAACAGAGAGTTCAAAGAGGACAAGGACGATGTACTGAAGTGGGTCAGTTTTCTGCTGACCATAAAGGAAGAAATGGTCCAGATGACGTTTCTAACCAACTATTACAATCACTGGAGGAAGCCTGGGAGCGTTATCTTCAGAAAAAGATATTCTTTGCCAGCTAGGAGCTATGGCCTTGGAGGACAAGACCCCTGGGAGACTGCCCAAATGCTGATGTAATAGAAGAAACACTTTGCTATGTATTTTCTCAAAACCAAAAGGGATTTTCTTCTCTGTATTAGCATTTTTTGAGATATACTCGGGTATATCAAACTTTTGAGATATACTCAAGTATACAAAACATTAATTATTGCTTTGCTATGCATTTACTCAGAACAAAAAGGGATTTCTTCTCTGTTTTAACATTTGAGATACACTGTAGTATATCAAACTTTTGATATAGTGAAGTTTATCGAAATTGATAGCTTATAACATTAAAGGCACACCTGTATTCAAGAGCTTGAATACTAAAAAGCTGGGACAGACAGACCAGCAGCGCACTTAAATTGACTTCTGTATATTGTAAGTCTTAGGTCTTTTATTCTCAATGGAGAATAAAGTAAATGATTTTTGTTTTTGTTCTTGTATTTGCTTTCATTCATCCTTTTCTCTGGATTTATTTTATTAATAAAAATATATTTTTTATTAATTTGCTTCCTGGAGTGGACAATGGACAATTCGCAAAACCCATCAAGATACCTTGTGGTAAGGTATGAATCTAATTATTCCTTAAAAGACAATACAAAAGACGGTCCTAACCAAAACTCTAACTAGGAAATATAGTGATGAGAGGATCCTGCTTTCTTTATTTGATTAAGGTATTAAATGAAGGCATCCAGCACAGTTTCCATACCGAGCTTACGACCAAAAAAAACACATGAATACCTCATTGTAGAGCTTCACAGCTTCTGCATAGTCACTCTTTGCCTCTGCTTGCAGGGCTGTGAATGTTATAGACTTTGTGCCAATCTTGCCACTGAAGATTCCCCTGACAACATCGTAATCTCCCAGAGACCTGTAAAGTCTACAGAGGAATATCAATCAGGGCAGAACTGATAAAGTGGTGACAGGGTAAATACTTAAGACAGTTATGAATGGGTTTTGCTCTTACTTGGCAAGGTGGATCCATCTCTCTGTGTCAGGTGGCAGCTCTCGTTTGCCTCGGGCTCGTTTCGATGGAGGTTCCTCTGATGCCCCAGTGCCATGAAGCAAACTCTCCTCTAGTAACAGGATGCCCATGGGCTGCTGCAGGCTGGCAAGACAGGTGGCACTGACCAGAGACGGCTCTACACCGAGAAGAGCCTTATGATGGTAACTCATATCCTGGGAAGACATGCAGAAAATGTTTTTGCATCAGTGTTACTGTTAATTACACAATGAACAAGCTCAAGAATACCATTTAACAATTTGATCACCAAGTATTGCTTTTTTTTTTTTAACCTAAAACAGCCAGTGGGACAAATGTTTCTATGCACAAGATCACTCTTTTAATTACGGCTAAAAACCTATTAAGTTATTGTATTATGTTGTAAATCATTATCAATGGTCATGAAATTATTATTTTTAGCAATCATCTCTAGACCACCCAGGATGCCTAATATCTCCCCGCCATCAGACTCTAAATCACTCTTGGCATTTATTTTAACTAAAACGGATTGCCTAGCAGCATAAAAAGTTAAAACATTAGTTGAGCAAAAAGTTTATACAAAAAAGGCATTAATTAGATAAATGATACCTGCTGGCACTTGTAGATATAAAAAAACGATGCATAATCTGGTTATCACATTTTTAATAACAGGGTGTTGTAAATCACATAGTTTTAGTAAAATTCAAAGTTCAAACTTCAAATTCAAGTCTCAAGTCAATGACAGGGATACTTTATTTTGAAAATCTTTTATGTTGTGACCCACATGAGTTTTAGGTCACAAGAAGATTGAATTAAATGTATATATTTTCATTATTTTATTCATTACTGATTGCTGTATTAACATTGTATCTTTAAGAAGAACACAAAGTTGCATTTTTTTAAACTGCTGACAGTTGAGAGAAAGTGTTACCGTGACAACCACAGCGTGTCTTCAGTCAACAAAGAGGACAGCACAGCTGAACACCAACTCTCTGTTTCTGTTTTTTATTCATTTTAAAGGTTAGTAAAATACTACAATGCAGATGAAATACTATCATTTTATGAGATTAAATATGTGTGTACAACTGCAGTATATGTGTGTGTGTAAATTATCTATGTTAAGTCATGTCTGTTATTTGTGAAGAAGTGGGTTTGTGAATTGAGTTTTAAAGGATAATCTGCTGTTAGTATGTGGTGCTATTATTGTTTTATGATCCTGTATTTGACACACATACATTTGTATATATTATACATCTATCTATACATGTGAAATCTGAGATGTCATGGCTTTTAATGCCATGTGTGATTAAAGTCAACAAAGAGGACAGCACAGCTGAACACCAACTCTCTGTTTCTCTGTTTTTTATTCATTTTAAAGACCTCCAGAGTGAGGTCTGCAACAATGTACATTTGCAGTAGAGATGCTCATAATAACCGATTAACCGTTAACCAAAAGGGTGCGTTTTTAACCATTTAATGGTTTCAGTGAAATGATAAAAAAACATTATTTAATATATTTGTAAAGTTTGACCGCATAACGGACCGATCACAGCGAACGTGATATTTGCATTGAAAGGGGCATCTGTCGAATGGTTTACTAACGGCTACGAGTGTTTTGCGGCTCCCTGCACACCTCGCGTTTTTGCCGTTGCACGCTGTGTGCTTGCAGTTGAAAAAAAAGTCAACTCTGAGCGGAAAAAGCGTGTTACGTCAGTTGCGTCTTTTTCATTCTTCAATCAAATGAAAGCAGAGGTGGGGTTTCTTTTGATTATATGCATATTTTCCGTGGAGCGATTGATTTGAGGTAGCCTGCTATTTTTATTTGACGGAAGAAAAAAAAGCAAATGATATAATTGGACAAACAGCATATCCCGGTTCTTAAAATGAATTCAGTCAGTGTTTTCGTTTTGTAATCTAAACTTGTCATTTAAGTTAAAAATATATAGGGCAGGACTATTTATTTTATTCTTTTAATTTAGTTTATTCTGTTTTTCTATGCTGTTGGAAACGCTACAGGTGCTTGAAGATGCTCTGTTGTTTTGATGTTCTGTATGCAGTTGTTCACATGTTAAAATAAATCAGTACTTTACAATGCAATATATAATGTGTCAGACACAAAATAGACATATGAATTGTTTTTTTTATTTAATAATAATTGAATATTAATCTGACCAGTTAACCGTTAATATTCGGTTAACGAGTGGCGGTTGTTGGTTAGCAAAATTAACCAAAATGAGCATCCTTAGTTTGTAGATAAAACAGCAATGAGTAAATTTTGCCCTGTGCCATTTCTGATGATTTTCCATATTCAAATTCTGGGATTAATAGTTAATGAGCTGCTTTGTTGACTCCTGACAGACTAGCTTATAAACAGACTCATTTGGTATTAAATACCATCACCTGTTCACACACACACACCTGAATGCAAGAAATGAAGGGCGGGAAGTAGACTGTGCTCTTGTTGAGGAAGGCATTTAGAGTCTGTACTAGCTCCTTCAGAATGTCGGCTGTTTCTTTATTTGATTTTAATCTCTCCATTTCCACCAGCAGACCAGCAAACAGTGAGCTGAACAGCTGCTTCGCCAGTGTGGCATCCCTCTGTAAAACACATTGAAGTAAAAACTGAGTTTGGTGTCCATTTCAGATATTTACTCAAGTACCTTCAAACATGTAGTCCACACACTGTTGGAAATCTGAATCAAACCTGTGCCAGAGCCTGTAGTGGCGCGATAAGGCTGCTGAACTGAATCTGAATATCAGGAAGATCTCCAACTCTGTAACTGCGGTACAGTGTGACCTGAGCATCCTGGCGGATCTTCAGATCTGCTCTTCTCTCCTGCAGAGTACAGAAAGAGTATAATTTTCACAACATAATAGAAAATCACTCAAAAGTTTATCTATGATTTAAAAAAAGATCTACCCTCTCAGTTCTTTGGGACTGAATTTCTTTCTTGGCGAATTTCATGCTCTCTTTCTCTTTATCCTTCAGAAATCTCCTCCTAAGCCTCAGAATGTCTGCACGCCGCTCCCGCTCAGCTACGTGAAACACAAATATCAGGTTTACTTCTGTGTCTTAACATTTTATCACAGGGATTTATGCATGCTTTATTCATTCATCTTCTGAACAGATTCCCCGGTAAAGATTTCAAGACAGACAGTTGGGACAGTAATATACTGTATACTCAGCAAAATACTCTTCTACAATTTTTTCCCGCCAACTAAAGAATTTTGTATACTAATTGGCTTCCCTGAGGTAAATGTAACCTGACATAAAGTTTACAAGCTGAAGCACTGATCCAGCAATTATTTTGCTGGGATTGTATAGTAGAACCGACCTGATACTCGACTTGACACTATCTGCAACTTCATTGATATTTAAATGTGACCAGACAGTAATGTTGTTCTTTAAAATATATTACAACATGATTGTCTAATACTGATTAGGGTACATCTGTGTGACAAAAGGCTATTTCTAGAGCTTGGCAATGAAGACATTTTTGGATTAGTGTAATATGTGATATTTAAATAAAAAAAATGGTCTGTCCAAGGAACAAGAGACGTCTGGTCACCAGTGTTGGGGAAAGTTACTGTTTGAAAGTAGTGCAATACAATATTGAGTTACTCCCCCAAACAAGTAATTAATTGCGTCACTTAGTTACTTTTTATGGAAAGTAATGCGCTATATTACTTTTGCGTTACTTTTCCTTAACTGGCTGAGGTTTGATCACTTACAGAACTTGCAGGTGTTTTTTCACCTTTTTTTTATTGAGAAGCTCTGCTTTTAACAAATACCTGTATAGCCTACACCTTCATTTTCCCTTTAAAAAATGTAAGATAAAATGATATTTTTAGAACTGTCTGAGCCCAGAGCTAGATACATGATGTATATACAGATTAATGAAAGCATGTAAAGTAATGTGTTTGCGACTTTTGAATGTTTTGTGTCATTAGTTAATTAAATTCACTGTCCATTTAGATAAAGATTGCAATAAATCCTAAAAGTACTAACATAAAATAATTTAAGGCAAAAACAGATTTTACACTTTTAAAATGTTTAAAAACAAAATGAACACTAAGATGATAAAAAACATCCCCAAATCAAAATAAATCTTTGAACTTTACACATTGAATAAATTGCTTCACGTGGCCTAAACAAATGTGTAAATCTTTCCCAAAAGAGAAAAAAATCTTACTATATTACAAAACGTAGCTGCTTCTACAGTAGACAGTGGCTGCACCTCCTCAACCCTAAAAGCACTAACCAATTATAGCTAATTAATTGTTTTACCTGGAGAACATGAACTGATGTCAATCATTTGTTGTTTAGCTGGAGGTGGGTTTAGTGCTTTGCATTCAGTTTTTTTTTTTTTTCGATGTTTCTACCAGTTGTCAAGAGTTTTACTTACACATAATCTACACAACAATCCTCTTCTTTTCTTCGATGAGTTCAAAATAAAAAGCATCCATAGCAAAAATGTGAGTCTCTGGCCTGCTATTGTTTCTGTTTCTGACTGTCTGTAGTGATGACGGGTGATTTGCGAATGAATCGTTTGTTTTGACCGGATCTTCTAAGTAGTCTTCAGTAAATACTAACAGTAATATTATTACATAAAAGGAATTACAAGAAAAGTAATATTATTACATAACGTGTGTTACTTCTAACGCGTTACCCCCAACACTGCTGGTCACCCTATCTGTCTTCAGTGACTGACCTGCAGTCCTGCTGTCTGTGTCGTCGCTGGCGGCAGTGAGACGTTTAGAGCCAAACCCTGCACCCACGGCTCTCCAAGCAGCTTGTGGACGCTCCGATCTCTTTTTGTCAAACACCAAAAGTGATGATAATGAATCAGATGAAAGGGAATAATCAGCCAATGTGTCCACACTACTCCCAGTTAACCAGTTATATGCTGAACGACGTCCTGAAAGAACAGAAAGATATGGTCAGCGGTTTACATTTAGTAGACAATTTTATCCAAAGTCACTTACAAATGAGGAAGGCATCAAGCAGTTCATCATAAGGAGATAATAGTAACAAGAAGTGCCAGAGTTTATAACATTGTTATAAGCAGGGGTAGGGAGGGACTAAGCAAAAAGTGAGTTAAGTGCTCACAGAAGAGGTGAGTTGAACATTGGCAGGTTTCAAAATCCACTGACTACCTGCTATAAGTAAAAGAAGTTTTAATATGTCCTGAAGCACCTGCACCAGGAGCCAGAGTCTGAGAGAACTCCAGGGACGTCTGTGTGGCCCTGATCTGACCCCTCACTGTGGCTGCCTGACTGCCTGCAGCTTCTGCCCCCTGAGTGGCCTGAGTCTCCATGAACATGGGCGTGAGGACCGTACTCCGCATTCGCCAGTTAGAATCTATTGTGTAGTCCTGGAATAGAAGAGCAGAACAGAGATTCTTAAAGTTTGCAAGTCTATTCAATTATGCTATTCAAAAATGTAATCAACAGAACTAATCAAATACAGTACTTTTCAGGAATACAAGTTGAGGTATTTTAATCATCTGAAAAGTGCTTTAACTCATATTCCGTGACTTGTATAATGCAATAAGCATCAAACAAGCAAATCATGTGGAAAGTGAACATGCATTTGAATTGATGCTGAAAGAGAAATTTATATAATTATATGTAAATGGCAGTTTAGGCTTCACTTTAATAAAAGTTCAATTCTATAGTTTATATTCATTCATTTTCTGTTCTAAATACTGTTACATTTAAAGTATATGTGCGTGTATATTAGTGAAGGACTGCTATCTATTTAACTAAACTTATGTTGTTGTTTTGTTAAACTAAACATGTTTATGTAATTGTGCAATGCTTTATAGACGAATTACCAACCTACGTCACACATGACGTCACACGGGTCCCTGGTTGCAAAAAGAGACCGGTGGCATTAGTAAACATGTCGTGTTGTGCGGTAGGATGCCAAATTTTAAAACTTAACTCTTACCGTACATCACACTGCTTTTAATGCCAACCGCAGCCGTCTTTGGCAAAAAGGGAGCTGAATGAAGTGATGATCTAATTAAAAATGCTCGACTCTGCAGTTCTCATATTATATCAGGTAAGTTCACGCTATGCTGAAACATACACAATGAGCAATGAGGCTTGGACAGGGGAGATATGATGTATTTTCTTGGTTCCTGTTATTAATCTGGCAGCTGCATTCTGAACCAACTGTAACCGAGAGAGTGTTGACTGAGATAGACCAATGTACAAGGAGTTGCAGTAGTCTAACAGAGAGGAAATTAGAAAAAAAGAAGGAAAAAGCTGCTCTTCACAACTGCATTTACAAGCTTGTCAAACTGCAAAAGTGGATAAAAAATAACTCCAAGATTCTTGCCGTGATTATGCAGATTGTTGTTTGGGAATCCTAGCGAGTTTTAATTGAATCGTTGGTAGCAGCAGGACCTAATAAGAGCACTTCAGTTTTATTTTCATTTACTTGCAGAGGGTTATTGGTCATCCAGATGTCGTTTAGGCATAAAAAAAGGGTGTTCTAATGGTAAATCTTTTCCTAGTTTGGTAGGAAAATATAGTTGGAGATCATTGGCATAGCAGTGATAGTTTATGTTATGTTTGCGAAGTATTGAGCTTAAAAGAAGCATATAAAGAGAAAATAATAGAGGGCCAAGAATAGATCCTTGTGGAACACCACTATGAAACGGTTCAGATGGTGAAGTAAAAGATCCAATAATTAGAAAAAGATCTCCCCTTTAGATATGAGGAGAACCACTGTAAGGCAAGGCTCTGAACCCCAACAACACACTCAAGTCATTTCAATAAAATGTAGTGATCTATGGCATCAAAAGCAGCGCTTAGGTCTAAAAGTATCAAAATCGCAGATGACCCAGAATTCATGCATAGTAAAATGTCACTTGTGACTTTCAGTAGTTTAGACTCATTACTGTTTTGCTCTAAAACCAGATTGAAAAAGGTCTAAAATATGAATAATATCAATTTATGAGGTCAACTGTGAAAGTACAAATTTCTCTAAAACTTTTGAGATAAATGAAAGTTTAGAAATCGGCCTGTAGTGGTCAGGCACAGCGGGAACAAGATGAGGCCTCTTTAATACAACAGCATGTTTGAAAACATCTGGAAAACTCCTGTTTATTAATGAGCTGTTTATTACATACATACATACATACATACATACATACATACATACATACATACATACATACATACATACATACATACATACATACATACATACATACATACATACATACATACATACATACATACATACAGGGAGTGCAGAATTATTAGGCAAGTTGTATTTTTGAGGATTAATTTTATTATTGAACAACAACCATGTTCTCAATGAACCCAAAAAGCTCATTAACATCAAAGCTGAATATTTTTGGAAGTAGTTTTTAGTTTGTTTTTAGTTTTAGCTATTTTAGGAGGATATCTGTGTGT
Organism: Danio kyathit; assembly: GCA_903798195.1. Classification (NCBI taxonomy): domain Eukaryota; kingdom Metazoa; phylum Chordata; class Actinopteri; order Cypriniformes; family Danionidae; genus Danio; species Danio kyathit. Next base: position 49,279,512 of record LR812525.1, read on the forward strand.
GCAGGTGACTATTACTGTGCAGAATTATTAGGCAACTTAACAAAAAACAAATATATACCCATTTCAATTATTTATTTTCACCAGTGAAACCAATATAACATCTCAACATTCACAAATATACATTTCTGACATTCAAAAACAAAACAAAAACAAATCAGTGACCAATATAGCCACCTTTCTTTGCAAGGAGACTCAAAAGCCTGCCATCCATGGATTCTGTCAGTGTTTTGATCTATTCACCATCAACATTGCGTGCAGCAGCAACCACAGCCTCCCAGACACTGTTCAGAGAGGTGTACTGTTTTCCCTCCTTGTAAATCTCACATTTGATGATGAACCACAGGTTCTCTATGGGGTTCAGAACAGGTGAACAAGGAGGCCATGTCATTAGTTTTTCTTCTTTTAGATCCTTTCTTGCCAGCCACGCTGTGGAGTACTTGGACGCGTGTGATGGAGCATTGTCCTGCATGAAAATCATGTTTTTCTTGAAGGATGCAGACTTCTTCCTGTACCACTGCTTGAAGGTGTCTTCCAGAAACTGGCAGTAGGACTGGGAGTTGAGCTTGACTCCATCCTCAACCCGAAAAGGCCCCACAAGCTCATCTTTGACGATACCAGCCCAAACCAGTACTCCACCTCCACCTTGCTGGCGTCTGAGTCGGACTGGAGCTCTCTGCCCTTTACCGGTCCAGCCACGGGCTCATCAAGACTCACTCTCATTTCATCAGTCCATAAAACCTTAGAAAAATCAGTCTTGAGATATTTCTTGGCTCAGTCTTGACGTTTCAGCTTGTGTGTCTTGTTCAGTGGTGGTCGTTTTTCAGCCTTTCTTATCTTGGCCATGTCTCTGAGTATTGCACACCTTGTGCTTTTGGGCACTCCAGTGATGTTGCAGCTCTGAAATATGGCAAAACTGGTGGCAAGTGGCATCTTGGCAGCTGTACGCTTGACTTTTCTCAGTTCATGGTTCAGTTCTCAGTTTATTTTGAGCCTTGGTTTTTCCACATGCTTCTTGCGACCCTGTTGCCTATCTTGAATGAAACGCTTGATTGTTCGATGATCACGCTTTAGAAGCTTGGCAATTTTAAGAGTGCTGCATCCCTCTGCAAGATATCTCACTATTTTTGACTTTTCGGAGCCTGTCAAGTCCTTCTTTTGACCCATTTTGCCAAAGGAAAGGAAGTTGCCTAATAATTCTGCACACCTGATATAGGGTGTTGATGTCATTAGACCACACCCCTTCTCATTACAGAGATGCACATCACCTAATATGCTTAATTGGTAGTAGGCTTTCGAGCCTATACAGCTTGGAGTAAGACAACATGCATAAAGAGGATGATGTGGTCAAAATACTCATTTGCCTAATAATTCTGCACTCCCTGTATGTATATATATATATATATATATTTATTTTTTTTTTTTTTAGAATGAAATGACCCACATCCACGCTGGTGTTTCATCTAGCATTTCTGAACAGCCCTCCGTACACTGAAAACGCACATCATGTGACCACACCCACACACACACAGCCACACACACAAACACACAGCCAGCCACACACACACACACACACACACACACACACACACACAACACACACACACACACACACACACACACACACACACACACACACACACACACACACACACACACAGACACACACACACACACACACACACACACACACACACACACACAGACACACACAGACACACACACACACACACAGACACAGACACAAAGACACAGACACACACACAGACACACACACAGACACACACACAGACACAGACACAGACACAGACACAGTCACAGACACACACACACTGTCATGCGCTCGTCTGAGCTCCAGAGAACAGTGTACGTCGTACAGTTTATCAAGGATGTATTGCTGGATAGTGTCTCACTATAGTTGTTAAACGTGATATTTAATTAATCTTGTCTCTATCCAGGGCTTAATTTCTGCCGGAACACGCTGGATCCGGATCCGGCACCTCTTTAATCTGATCCGGCACCTCATTTTACCGATCTCCCTCCTCAACCACCCTCCTCCCCTGGCCTGTACACTGTTCATTTTCACTTTCTTCTGCGACTCCCCAACCCTCTTTACTTTGGTCCGCGACACCCCTCTGCCACTCACCGCACCAAACAAATGACTGACACCGATCACTCACTCTGCCTACTCATGCCAGAGTCCCGCAGAAAAAGTGATTGACAGGTGGTAATTTGTGTGTAACTTATCTTTATTTGTTTGTGATTTGATTATGGGTAAAACAAAGACCAGGTAGTTGAAACGGTAGGCTACAAATAATTAATTCATTATGAATATTATGAATTAATTAATTATTCATAAATAATTAATTCACCTCCGCCTATGAAGATAATGCCATCGTCCATCGCGATGTTTCACATTAGATATTGTACGATGGTAAATTGGTCAACATCGCACAACCCTAATATATATATATATATACATATATATATATATACATATATATATATACATAGTGTGTATGTGTTCTTTTCTTTATACAATGATCATATACCAGGTATAAAAGGCAATAATTAAAATAAACAATAAAAATAAAGAGCATGTATACATTTTCACTGCTATTAAAAGATTATTTGTTTTTACCTGGAACTTGCACTCAGAGAGAGGGAACTCAAACATGTTGCGTGTGTAGTCAGGGCTGTGACTGGTCATCTCAAGAAGTAGGTCAGTGGCCAAACTGAGGAACTGTTCTTCAATGCGGGATGAATACAGTGACTTCAGCACGACAAGCATGCGCTCCAGTGTTTCTGGAGGCAAACGGCTCTCGTGACTCCAAAAATTGCGCACATAAAGCCTAAAGAGAAAGTATACAAGGATATAAAATTACTCTTCGGTATATAATGAGTTATGAAACTGATTAGTGAAAACATTCAAATCAAATCAGATTCAATTTATTTTGTTTTACTTGAGTGAGAAGAATTATAAAAGCAGGTATATATTCTGCTTACTGTAAACCGTGGTTTTCATCTGTCAGTCCCTGCAGGAGAGTCTCTCGAGCAGCACTGAGAACTTCAACAGAGGTGCTGTCTTCCCTGCTCTCAGAGTCACTGCAAACACATACCACAACCAGCAAAACTTTGGGGTCACTTTCAATAACATTTCTTTTTAAGAAATTAATGAAGCTACAACCATCAAGACAGCAAAATCAGCAAGATTGGTTGGGTAGGTAGTATTAGACTTCCTCTAATGTATTTTCAGAATGAAAGCACAGAAAATCCACCCTCTATCATATCATATCATATCAATTATTTTTGCATTTTAATTTGAGCAATTTCACTAAAAGTAACATCAAATCCATCATGATCTGCTCAGTTTCAGTTGCTATTTTTGTAGTAGCTTAAATTCAAAACAGCAGAGAATAAACATAGAAACACCACTCCAAACACACACGACGGACAAGTGTTAATGCTTCTGCATTGGCTGCATGCATAAGGTTATGATGTCAGCTACACTGTTCACTTACCTGTAGTTGTCCTGAATCCACATCAGGATATCATACATTCTCTCTCTGCACACAGGAGAAGGGTGAGATGCAAACGCTGTGACGGCTCCCAAAATCTCCTGTAGCTCTTCTGGCTTCAGACATGCCAGGATCTTGTGAATGATGTCCAGACAAACACGCTGTCTGCCCTCATCTCTGAAAGACAAGTGAGTGTTTATTATCTCATCTACAATATTTCCCTATCACAGACATTAAATAGCTCAGAGAAAACAGTGCTATGACAGAGCTATGAACTGACTTGTGGCTCATGATCTGTGAGAGGCCTTTGGTCTTCAGGTGCAGGAAGATTTCAGGGATGACATCAGCACGACTCAGCACGCATTCAAGACAGTGCGTCTTCAACATGCCATGCAGCTTTGGCAGCAAATAAAATACAGGATTGATGAATCTGTAGAATAAAAAATCATAAACATCATTTACAGACATTTATGTTTTTAGCCTGTTGCCGGATAAGACTGGTAAAGATAAACCTCCTTCTCACCGGTCCACCAAAGGTGGAAAGTGTTTTGACACTTTGCTCAAGCAAACAATAAACTTGTCATCCACCTCCTTCTTCCTCAAATCCATCAGTTTTGCAACAGTGATGTTAAATAAGGTCCCTTCATTTTGCTACAATGAAGAACAATTTTTCAGTCTGTTTATTCACAACAACATTGTGCAAAATAATGTATAAATCAATAACTGAGATGTGGAATGTGATAGAGTTTGCCAGAAATAAAGAGCCACACGTACATTTTCTCTTTCTGTCATGTAGTTCAGGATTAACCCAATGACCTCCGCAGCTGCTGAGTACACCTCTTTATATCTGATGAATGATAGGTTAATGGCCAGTGACTGAAAATATCTGGAACATAAGAATTGTGACAGAGATTGGCATTCGCAATGATTCGCAATAGTCACAGTTTGTATAATAATTTATTATTTGCATGTGTTTTTGAGGCCTGTGTTTGTTGAAAGAATGAGTTTGTAAAAAGCATTCAGACATAAGAAATTGTACCACTTGTAATTTCAATAACAATTATTTTTCTTGAATTATTTTTATTATTCAATTACTGTACCTGAATACTTTTAGACTAAAAACTAGAAAAAACTTAGAAAACTAGAATCATCCCAATCAACAATCAATCTAACATTATAAATTATTTCCAAATAGAGATATTAAGTCATCTGGTGAAACTGTATATTGCAATATTAATTCACATGCAATATTCATTCATTCATTTTCTTTTCTACTTAGTCCCTTTATTAATCCGGGGTCACCACAGCGGAATGAACCGCCAACTTATCCAGCACATGTTTTACGCAGTGGATGCCCTTGCAGCTGCAACCCAACTCTGGGAAACATCCCTACACACTCATATACTACGGACAATTTAGTCTACCCAATTCACCTACACCGCATGTCTTTGGACTGTGGGGGAAACCGGAGCACCTGGAGGAAACCCACGCGAACACAAGGAGAACATGCAAACTCCACACAGAAACACCAACTGACCCAGCCGAGGCTCGAACCAGCAACCTTCTTGCTGTAAGGCGACAGCACTACCTACTGCGCCGCCAGTATGCAATATATATTGTAGATTCAAAAAAAATTGTAATGTTAAATTTTCCCAATATTGTGCAGCCCTACAGCTGTTAAAAATGTACCTGTCATGCCCGATGCCACACGCAGCATCATAAGGAGGAAGATTATTGGCCATTACAATGCCTAAAAGCTGTATTCCCACAGAGTTATCCTTGCTGTTGGGATCTGTTCCAGCAAACCGCTCGTATATCAAACTATAAAAGAAAAGATTCAATCAAAATCAGGATTTTACAATTCATCCATTGTCTAGCATTATTAATATAAATTCAAGCATGTAATCTCTAAAACTTTTAATTGTAATTAAATGTTTTTACATAATTTACTATTACTAATACATTTCTTTAAAGGGATAGTTGACCCAAAAATTACAATTCTGTCATCATTTCCTCATCCTTCACTTGGTCCAATCTTTTTCAGTTTCTTTCTTCTGTTGAACACAAAGGACATTGGACTTCTTACACCATTGACTTCCATAGTATTTCGTGTGCCTTCTTATAATGGAAACGTCTTTTTTATTTTACCAAAATTCGTCAGAAGAAAGAAATGCATTAAAGTTAATGGTGAGAATGTTGACATTTTTCGGTGAACTATGCCTTCTATATTCTAAAACAGAGCTGTCCACACTCAGTCCAGCTGAGTTTAGCTCCAACACACCTACCTGGAATGTTCTAGACTAATAAAACCTTAATTATCGGTCTCAGGTGTTTAATTTGTAGTTGGAGCTAAACTCTTCAGGACAGTGGCCCTCAAAGACAGAGTCTACACAACCCTGTTCAAAAAGATAATAATATAATATCTGACTGCATAATAGTTCATAATCATATAGTATGCCCTTCAAATCTACAGATAATGAAAGAGAATAAAACAGACTAAAGCATCAAAAAATAGTCTAAATGATTGTCTGCATTCTTACTCATAGGGTATTGTGAGGCAGTCCTTCCAGCACTCTACAATTGTGCGGATAATCTCCAGATTGTGACGGAAAACAGCCCGTTTGCTGTGGAAGCAGTTCTTAACCAAAAAACCAAGGAGCCTGTTGGCCAAAACTTCATCTCTTGTGTTACCCTAAACAGCAAGAAACATAAAGCCAAGAGACTATTCAAATGTAATAAACACTCCTTCAATGCTGAGTTTAAATCTTTAATCTTGTGATGCACTGATATGGACATTTTAGCCGTTAAAACCTGCATTTAACATGTCATGTCCTGTTGAAGGCACCGATAAAAACCCTTATGACCAGCAGAATGCATTTGCAGTGGATAAACCATCATAAATAATCTACGTGTTGTATAATTTTTTATCAGACTTACAACTATAGCTTAAAAAAAATACACATTATCCGGGGAGCCAATACCAACATGGTCATCGATATATTGAGCATCACTAGTAAAAATGGCTTAAAATGTCAGTGCACCTTCATACATACCTTTGGTGAGGCTACACTGGCCCATGACAGCACTGTGACCACAATGTCCACTACCATAAAGTGAATGCCCTCTCCTCCATTGCTACTGGAAACCACCAGCTGCATCAGTGGGCCCAGCCAATGCTTGGCATATGGACGAAATATCTAAACATAAAGAGGTCAAATAAATGCAATACAACATGCCATATGAATAAATCCACAGAGAGAGAAGCATCATTAGCAGTACCTCCTCAGTATTGATGATAAGTTTGGCGATGAAGAGTCTAATGTTGAGAGGAGTGGATGGATTGTCCAGCTTCCCCTGCAGGAACTTCATCCATGGAGGAAGATCACTAGGTGTCACACCCTAAAACAAAATGGTAAATATCAAGCAATATTTCAACTCAAAATTACGCCAAGCTGAGGTCATGCTGAAACAGACCTCCTCTACTTTCGGGGTGATGTTGTTCCTTTGCATGTGGCGCAGCAGTGCTGTCATATTGGCCATACATTCATGCTGGTTCAGCTCATCCATCTCCAGCTCCACAGTCTCGTCTTGAGACACAACCTCTTTGCGCTCCTAATAACACAAACAGTTTACTCATAAAAGTGTTTTAGATACTCTAAGAGACTATGTTTTCTTATGTAACATACCCGCGTCCTGCTGGAGCTGCTCTCGCCTGAAGGATTCTGGGAGTTGTAGGAGAAGCTTTGAACCCCAGTGGAGAAGTCAAACTGACTCATCTCTTCACTGAGACTGCTGTCTGCCATGTAGGACTGGGAAGACAGATATACAGGTGCGTCTGGAAAAAACAACAACAAGATAATAAAAATGGGTTTTAGAATAGCTATGTTGAAAGCAGTCTGCACTGCTATGTACAATGGGTATGCATGATAACACCATCGTGAAGATTTATGGTTCAATTTACAATTCATATTCAATTTACAATTCACAGTTATGCGTTTGAGTAAAATATTTTTTTTTTTCTGCAAACTACTGATGACAGTTCATCTACATTTAATATAAAAAGGTTGTCATGTAGAGCATAAAATGACAATTGATAAAAATAACAAAAAGATAACGGGTTTTCAGTTTATATGTGTGACTTAAGAAAGAATTGTTGGTAGAAATGTCTTGATATTCAGTAACAAATTTCAGCATTTGTTATTTTTGGAAAAAATAAAAATTCACGGTTATTATGATTATTATGCATTCATTAATTTCTAAACACCACTAGTTCACATGAAAACTCCTTATTTTAAAGTGTTATTTATTGCTGCTCAGTAACTAATTAATACAGCACAAAATAATAATAATAATAAAAAACCAAACAATAGTCCATTTCTCTTTAGACTTAAAAATAAGTGAAAAAAAGTTTTTGGCATAACATAAGTAATAATTTTACACTGAAAATAAATGACATAACAATGAACAAATAAATAAATAATAAAAAAAAATCAATAAAGAATAGTACTATAATGTAAATTTACGCATGATATTAGCTGAGTATTTCCCTTTTAAAGAGAATGAATGTAGTCAAAGGCTGCTGAACCTCTGTCTGAAAGGCACTTTTGATCAACTATATTATGAACTTGTTTGGTATTTTTTTATTTTGTATTTTTATTCTCTTTGGAGTACAAATGTGTTTATTCCATTCCATTTGGGAGCACGTCACTCCCAAAATGCATGCAAGAAAAGTAACGAAAAATAATAACTTGTGCACACAAAAGAAATGGGTCTTAGTTAATAGCCTCAGCCATAGTGTGAGTATTACCCTGGGTGTACAAGCTTGAAACTTTAAACTAGTGCACAATTGGCATAACTTTGTTTAGTTGCAGCAGTTTTGTTCCATTCAGAAACGCAGTGTTGAGAAGCCTTTATGATTAATTGACCTTGACAAATTAAGTATGGTTAATAGTTAAATCGGTTAATCTTTGCATCCCTACTCCATAGGTGTATGTAGTTATTAACAAGTTGTGGTCTCAGACAACTTACCTCCATTTTCTCCACTCACTTCTTTCCTGATCATGACATATTTCTTTTTCCTCTCAATAGGGACCTGTAAACAAAATCAAAGACAATATTATACAGCACAAGCACAAATTGATTATTTGATAATTTTAAAGCTATACTTACATCAATCTCTATAGGAAAGTTGTACACCCTTTGCGAATCAATAAGATTGTCAAATATGAACTGATTCTGCAAAACATCAAACCACACATTTCAATTTCAAATACAGAAATGTCTATTTGTATCAGAGAACGCAAAACAAACTGAATGTTATGAGTCAGCATTAAACCCAATAAAACCAAAAAATAAGCACTAAACTGTAAACACTGCTAGTACAAAATCTTATTGGATGTGCAGTAACAGACCTTGTCAGGTTTTTCAGTGAAAAGGAAGCCCTGGTAGAACTTGGTCTCATTGAAGCTGCAGCTGATGAGGGCTATGGCACAGTTATAAGCAGCGCAGTGAAACTGTCTCCTCAACTCCAGCAGTACCGTCTCTCCTGTCATGTTCTCCGTGAAGGCCTCAAAACATGATCTGACATATAATTGATTATTAGGGTCAAATATTCAAACTAACCTTATTTCACCATTATGGCATTTTTACAATATACTTAAGAAGGACTTTTTATGACTTAAATTATATTACTAGCTGCAACCCATCACTGGGAAACACCCATACACACTTAATCACACACATACACTACAGCCAATTTAGCTTACCCAATTCATCTATACCGCATGTCTTTGGACTTGTGGGGGAAACTGGAGCACCCATAGGAAACCCACACAAACACGGGGAGAACATGCAAACTCCACACAGAAACGCCAACTGGCCCAGCCGAGGCTCGAATCAGCAACCTTTTTGCTGTGAGGCGATTGTGCTACCCACTACGCCACTTTGTCACCCCAAATTATTGCATTGTGTTTCAGAAATAGACGAGCCCATTGCTGCCTTGATTGTTTCACCTGATGAGGCCATACAAGGTCATGCCCATTACCCCAACACCCAAAGCAATCATACAGACTCATTATTGAAAAAGCATACGAGTGAGTCTAACGCATATGTAACCCACGCAGAGGACACATTATCCCAATTCCTTCTCGCCACCACTAGGACTCCCGAATCAGCGCATGTTCATTCCTCAGTCTCTCAGTTCCTCCAAACTGCTCTTTTGACTGTGGGCCATGTCACATGTGAACTGGGTACTCTTACTGGCACACTTCTGTCAGCCAGGCGCTAGGTGTGACTTGCATGAGGTAAGCTGCCAGTAGAGTGCAAAAAGACTTTAAGAGACCTTCCTATTTTTCCTGGACACATGTTTGGACTTAACATCTCTGAGCTTCTGGATAAAAGGGTGAAGTTGTCTGAAACTATTTACCAACTTATTCAAATTCACCAGAACCCTGTCCTTAAAGTTCCATAGACTAAAGTTTGCCATCGACTGGCAGTACTAGCAGTGATTCCCTCAGCATTCTACCCCACATTCTCCGGGTTCACAGAGGCCCTGTGTTGCTAAAGAAAGAGAGTTTTTCAACCACATTAGTTGCAAATGCCTGGGGGACCACCTCAGCATTCTTCTTTTGCCTCTAAAAGTTGAACACACAAGGCATGAATGGGTCAGTAGTCTGACATTTTTCAAGCCCACACTTACTATATTGGAGACACACACTCCAGTAGATACTTGGGATTGGAGGGATATACCCTGCAGTTTTGGCGCAAACCACCGAAGTTTTCAAGGATTGTTCCCACAGTAATAAGATATGGAGTTTGTTCAGTTCAGTTTTGTCTAATCCGGCACCTCATAATGAATAGGGGGCAACACGGGTTGACTGATGTGTCATAATGGTAACAAACTGATAAAAGATGAAGTGTACCATTGTCCAATTCTCGTAGCACTCCCAACAAAAACTGCTTGCTACACACGAACAGCTTCATTGTATCGGCAGCCAGTCTAGCCCTGGAACTACCGCGGAGAAAGCCATGCAACAAACCTGAACTCGTACACCACTGAAACTAACACATATGACCCTGTATAAAAGCGCAAGTACTATATGCCATGCACGGTCTCACAGCTTGGCAGGTCTGTTATTGGAAAGCATCACATGCTCTTATGAATAATTAAGAAACAATGTTTTCTGATATGATAAGAAAACTCAGTGAAAAGTAATGAGACACTGACACGTCATCACTCCACTTGCAGTTAATTGCTACGTCACTAATTTTAAGTTTCAGTTGAAAGTACATTAACATACTTATATAACTCAGTATAACTTTCCAGTTCACCTGGACTTTAAAACAAAGGAGTGCGTTAGTAAAGTTGTTATAGTTGTGTGCACGATCTAGTAAATCAAGGAAACAAATTAATATACTGTGCCTGTAATTTTGTGCAAGGCTCCACAACCATTTAAAATAAGCACTGTTTTTTTCTAGGTGTGTAGAAATCTAAGTGTAATATCCACACTAAAAAGTGAAAAAAGTGACTTATCACTTCACATACTTGAGGAGGTTCTTGGAAAGCTCATTGCCTTCAGCACTGCCGGTGCCACAGAAGGCCTGGTTGATGGCAGAGTTTTTCGAATAGACTTCCTCTTTAGGCAGACGAGAATACAACACCTCCAACAGTTTACAACAGCCAATCTTCATCATGATCTGACTCTCAAACACCGACTCAACAGACTGGAGGATAGATGAAACACAAGAAACATAGCTGTATGTCTGAATGAATAACTATGAAGCTTCAGTAAGCACATGTCGCTCACCTTAGTGAAGCGTGTCTGTAGAGTAGTCATGATATCAGCAATATTAGAGATGAAGAACTGAGAGAGAGCTTGAGGACTGCAGTAAGAGGCCAGTGGCAGCAGGACTCTGTCTATCAGACCCATGAGCATGGAGTTTGATGGAACATCTTTGGCTTGAAATGATTGGAAGGTGGAGCTGAGGAGAAGAACCTGTCTTTCCAAATGAGACCTGACAAAAGGGAAAAACATTAATTTGCACAAAATCTAAGCAGAGATACAAACACAGAAATTGTTTTGAACTTACTGATGAGCAATTTTTTGAAAGCAGGCCTGAAAAAGCTCCTCCATGATATGTTTTTTGTCCCGGCACAGAACTCGAGCCATGAGCTTCAATAACACAGGACTCTGAGACAGTTGCAGGGCCTCTAAAAACTGAAGTTAGCAAAATAATTGAATATTAACATAATTATTGAAATAAAATTATTGAAAAATATCTTCAGGTTCCCTTATATCTCACCTTGCGAATGCAGTCCATGTAGTTGTTGCACTGTAGAGATCCACGTGGAAATTCATCTGACTGCATAGGGAAATGTGTAGCCACCAGTGACTCCAGAGCCCTCCTGAGCTCCTCTAAAGGCATGCAGGGCAACGCAGTGAAGAAAGGCAGCATGATAAGGGCCTGACTCTAAAATCAAAAAGAAAGAAATGATCGTTTTCCCAGTGAAGGGTTGCAGTTGGAAGGGCATCCGCTGCGTAAAACATATGCTGGATAAGTTGGCGGTTCATTCCGCTGTAGCGACCCCAGATTAATAAAGGGACTAAGCTGAAAAAAAATGAATGAATGAACGAAAGAATGAAAGAAATTTTCGTGAATATTCAAAATCTCTTAAATTTAGCTTTTGTTTTTAACGCATACAGGGAAGATCAAGTTTAAAGAATAATTTGGAGATCACTGCTTATTTTAAGCCCTAATTTATGTTACACTAACCAGAGTTTAAGGGCAGCTTTAAGTATATTTTATGAGTTAAATACAATCTGAAGTACAGTATAAAACGCTTCCATGTGACTCTGGACCACAAAACCAATCATAAGAATCAATGTTTGAGATTTGTAAACTGTAAAAGGTTACCTTGAGATTTAATGGCATAGATATATCTGTGAGAAGAGCTGTGAAAGTGGTGAACACAGCACTGAATGCTGGGTGATCTGTATTGGAGCACACAGATGAATCAATCTGTAGGAAGGAGGAAACACACCTGAAACATCTATTTACTGTATGTAAACACCTTAAAGTCTTCAATTTTTCACACAAAATGTATAGTAGAATATGTGGGTACCTGGAGCACTTTGGCAAGCAATGTCAGGACTGAAGTTTTGCTCTCTGGTGATGCCGCAGGACCATCCCACCATGGCCTGAGCAAACTCCACCCCTTGAGCACCTGCTCAGCCAATTGTGAACCTTGGGACTTTCTAACAGAACGCTCACGAAAACTATGATCCAACATGCCATTCAGCAGAACACTAACCTAAAAATATCAAATGAACAGGAACAAATTTCAATGCACTGGTCAAATTGTCAGCACACAAAGAAAGACTTATGCTGAGTTCAGACTGGGTGATTTTAGCCCCGATTTTGGCTCGCCGACAGGTTTTGAGAAATCGCTAACAAATGTCTGAAATCACAGACAAATCGGTGCTCATTCACGCGAGTAACAATCACACAGTGTGAACTATCAAAGACACAACCTGAGAGAATCGCCGATGAGTAGCTGACACGCGTCAGATATTTGGCATGCTAAATATCTGGAGCTGTCGGTGATTCAAATCATGCTGTGTGAAACGTGTTCCGATTGAAAATAACATCGCTGATTACCTACAGTCAATGAGAGAGCAGCATCCATTAGTATGGATATCTGCAGGCCAGAGGGAGGTTGAGGGAGAAGTTAAAAGGGCTTCTTTTTGGTCTATTTGGATCCAAAAAATAAGGAAAATTTTGAGTAAATTTGGCAGGAGCACTCGTGTCTGTTTGACATGTCATCTGAGCAATACCACAACCAGGTCAAAAAAGAAAAAAGTTGAGCAGAAATTGCTAATTCCCATCAAAACCAGGTGAGCAAAATAAGTACATTTTCTACCCCATACTACGAATAAAGATACACTATGTGACATCGTGTTGTTTCCATCTCACTTCTCGCTTGTGTTTGGTTGTGAGATGTAGTTTTGCGGACCGAAACAAAGCTGTCGTCGATTCTTCTTACTGTAAAATCATGCAGTGTAAAACCCTCTGTGGCCGATCGATCTTGCAGTGTAAACAAAGCAGCGACTGAATGCTACCCCAGATAGTCATGCAGTGTGAAAACATCTGTGACGCTGTGAAATCTGTGAAAATCGTGCAGTCTGAACTCTGCATAAGACCATGCTAGAAACTCAAGTTGAAAACCATTTCAGTCGTTATGCTCACAATAAGTGCAGAACAACCAGAGTTTACTCTTCAGTGATTCTGGCTCCATTTCCCAAAAGGTGCAGTTAGTCTATTTGCTAGTGAGTCTAGTTTAACGCTCACCATGCTGGGGTTCTGGTTGGCTGAGGACAGCAGCAGCGGCACTGAATGATCCACACTGCGCAGTAACTCAGTATTGAGAGATGTCTGGAAGAGGCTGTAGAAGTACTCTCCATGAGAGAAGCTGAGGAAGTGAGGGTTCAGACTGCCAGAGAGAGGGACTGAGAGCGTGATGGTGTTCAGTAAAAGGCCAACCGTCTGTTCACTCTGAAGCGCACAAAGACAGATTTCATGATTTGAGCAATTTCACAGAAAACAAGCATCCCATAATCTTCCATGATTTTCTCATATTTTAAACTTTAATTAGTGGTAATAATATTAATTTAAATTACTTGCCTGATCACCCAAACAAAATGCTAACTGCACAAGTCTGTCAGCCAACTTCCTGCTACCAACATCCATGGAGGGTAAAGACTTCCTGTCATTTCCTGGAGCAATGCTTTTATACACACTAGTGAGAAGTTTGGAGCCCAGAGAGTGACCATAACTAGCATCCTAACGAAAGACAATAAACATCGTAATCAAATCATTACAGGTAGGGTTTATCAAAATATTGCAATCTGCTGTTAATTTACTCATCCTCTGTTCCTCTAAATAGTTTGCTAAGGAGAAATGATGCACAAAACAAAAGCCCCACCCCCTACTCAATATTCCATTACAGTTGGAAGAACAACATACTGGACATAAAAGTCTCAGCAACTTCCGGTTCACGCAGACATTAAAATGATAATGTAGAAAATAATGCATTTTTTTTGCATCATTTCATTTTAAGTCACATTAACTACTCCCTAAATTAATCATTTGGTACAATACACATATTTTATACATGCATTGTACTTCTATTTTTTACTTTTCCATGTAATTACATTTGTAATTAATTTCTATAATTACATTTGCAATTACACTGTAAAATTAGCCATCCCTTGCACCTTAATCCCCTCTTAAATCTACTCATACCACCAAACCAAAATCACCAAAGACCATCATTTCATCTACATATCTAAAAAAAAAAACTTAATTTTGGATGGATTGAGGGCCAATAAATTAAAACTAATTAAAAAATTTGGTAACACTTTATTTTGATGGCCCATTTGAGTATTAGTAGACTGTCTGCTTAATATCTGTTGATACTGCTCCTTCAACAGACATTTACCTGTCTATAAGAAACTTTGCAAGTACATATCAACTTACACTAAAACCAACCCCAACCTACTTTTTTTTCTACTAAATTTAAACTCAACAAACAGACCCTCAAAACAAAGTGTGAGCAAATTTTTGGTTAAACTTTAAAGAGAATAATTGGTAGACTGAACAGCATTTCATCACTGAGTACCTGACTGTGCAGAACAGAGTTGAGCAGCCCAGACTGGTGAAGCTGCTTACAGGCTGAGAGTAACAGATTCATGCTAGCATGGCTGTCTCTGGTGTCTGCCTCATACAAATCAATAGCACACAGCTCCTCCACACTGTACAAAAAAAAAAGGTTGTGAGCACACACAAACTCACTTCACATATGTGTTATGTACAATAATTCAAAACAATAGTATTTAAAGTTACAGCCTTTTCTACAAATGCATGTGGAGACAATGGAGCGGGAGTGGAATCAGGGAAAAAAACACTCTGTTGACCCTCTCGAGCACCACTCAATAACATTTAGGTTGCATTTACATAACTAAAGTATATAAAAATAATCTTCTGAAACCAACTAATGATTGAACAGACCTCTGTGTTGTTATCTTCATCCGAATGCAGCTCTCCAGTTGTGTCCTGTAAGGTGCTGATGCCAAAGCTTTAAGCAAAGGAAAGCACACCTCCGGCAGGCGAGTCATCACCTCCAGATCCGCCATGTTGAAGCCAATGGAGGAGGGCTCACATACTGCCAACATCACCAACGTGAAGAAGGAAGAGTTGAAAACATCTTTCTCCATTAACTGAAGAGAAAAGGAAGACAAGACATTTTTGGACTGCACAATATATCGTTTCAGCATTGACTTCTCAACAGGTGCATCCACAACAGTCACATTGCAGGGAGTCCAATTTTGAGTTGAGATTATAGCTGACCAGGACTGCAGATCAGAACACATACTCTGTAGAGTTTAACCATTATAGAGTGAAAGTTTAACATCTGCATGTGTTTTTAAAGTCTGCGATCATTACAAGAATTGAAACCATTTAGGCACAAGAAATTATAATGTTTGTAGCTTTAACAAACATTGCTGGTGTTTATTTATACATTGAAGACTATACCGTGTTATTTTACATCTGATTATTCATAGTTGAATCTGAATATGAATAGTTAAATTATTAATCTGATTACGATTTAAATCTAATTATGAATAGTTTCCAAAAAGAGGTTAAATTGATGGCATGGATTTTCTAATGGATGTCTGCTCCAGGATGGAGTAACACATCCTTTCTTAAGTCTTTATGATTATTAATAAAGTTGAATGTTTAAGAGCCTACATTATATGATGACCTTAGTGTCATCCCTATTACAGAGTAAAACTGGAATAAATGTGTGTCATTGCTTTTTCTGTATGTCAAATGATTTGTTTCCTCAGGATCTACCCAGCCAGGTCAGAGGTCATGGAGACCGCTTGAGTAGACTTGGACTCTTGAAGAATTGAAAACAACTGTTCATATTGTCATTTGCTATCTGTTAATTATGTCTAAAGTGATATTTGCCATTTTACAGTGAGTGTTGAATCTTTTAAAGTTAATTCCTTTGTATGTAAGCAGCCAGTTTGGATGTAGATTATACCGGTTTTTAACCAGTTTTGATAAAGGCGGCTGAGAGTACACTCAGCCTTGAATAAACAGATTGTACTTTGAGTGCGTGTGTGTTGTGTTCTATTCGATTGTGGATCCTTTCACAGGTCTGGGGTCAGCTCTAAACAGCCTAGTGCTGTCTGATGTTTGTATGCTTGAGATATTAAGATATCTTTCAGAATTGTACGCACACGCCCACATGGAAATTTTCCTAGTCCATCTGTGTTTTAACTAATCAGGTTAAAACCCCTATATGTATGACCGTTAATAATGTTATGTGAGAGTATAATTGTTGATGATTTGAGCTTGTAAGCAGAGTGGCCTCATTGCGAGTGTTGAAGCTGGCTTGATGAAACGGAAAACTCTCTTTAGTAAATGGTCTTTTTAATTTGATCTCTGACTCCGGCTCTTCTTCATCTGACAGACTCTGACAGCTTTTTGGGTTCAAACTGCAAATTTCCCTACAAAGTCTAATGAAGTAACAGTAATAAAGCAAAACATATTCCAGAAAAACCAAATATTGCAATATCTGTTTTTTCCAATACAGTGTAGCATCCTTCTTACTTTGTAGATTCTGACAGTTTCAAGAGTATTTGGCAGGTAGACTTCTATTACAAATGCAAATAAGCCAAATTATTTTGCTGACCCTGATGAACACAAGCTCCAAAAATCGTACCTTCCAGAGGTCCTGTGGGCATTTCTGCAGCACCATTGTGGAGAACTCCAGCATTCGGACAATGATGGAGCACTTGCTGTAGTTGTACTGCTCGGTCTCACGAGGGCTGAAGTGTGACTGACCTGCATTTCCCAATCTGAAGCAGGCCCTGGCAGCCTGAACGTCCTGCATGGACAGCTCTGTAAGGAAGAAATGGACAGCAGGCAAAAAGCTGGACTTCTCACCAGTGCCTGGATGATCATGAGAGAAAGAAGAGAAGGAAAGCAGCTATTAGCACTAGTTCAGCGTAGAATTTATCTAGAGCAGGGGTGTCCAAACTCTTTCCTGGAGGGTCAGTCTCTGCAGATTTTAGCTCCAACTTGCCTCAACACACCTGCATGGATGTTTCTAGAAAGCCTAGTAAGAGCTTGATTAGCTAGCCCAGGTGTGTCTGATTGAGACTGGAACTAAACTTTGCAGGACACCGGCCCTCCAGGACCGAGTTTGAGTATTCCTGATCTAGAGTATCTTGAGTTTATACATTGTTATGAATTCACCCACCCAGGATCCTCTGGGGTTGCAGACAGCGCAGGTTTGTGAAGGTGTTGTAGCAGTCAAGAGCAGCCAGCAGCAGATCCATCCATTGTAAGGTGCCTCTGATGCTGAAGGGGGCTTCAATCTCTCTCAAGGTGGGCTGAGAGAGTAAACCACCTCCCTCTAAACAGGAAATGAGAAAACCTGGACCACGCTGCTTTAACTGTTCATCCAGCCACACCGCAGGAGATGAATTACCTGACAAAAGAAGCGACAATTCTTTCATTTTAGTCATTTAAAATTAAAAGATCTTGTTTGTTTTTCATAATAATCTGAGTGGCCTTTCTGTTTTTGAATTTACACTAAAGCAAAACATTCAGGGCACAAATACAGTTTTTTTTTATTTAATTCTGAGAAATACAGGATTTGCATTTTCAATTTCAAGCTCTACTGAACAATTTGTTGCAGCAGGTCATTTCGTGTCAGTTTTTTACATTTCATCAATTGTAATAGAAACAGTGAGTTTTTTTAAACAAAAAAAAACTTGCTGCCTTGATTATAAATATCCAGTTTTCTACCTGGCAGCAGAGGCACAAATTCAAAGAAAAGCTCCATGCTTTTGTGTCTGCATTCAGTCTGGGGTCTTCCACACTGGGTCAGCAGCCACAGGACTACATCAGACAAACACACTGACTGGTCTGCAGGGAAACCTCTGATGAAAGAGTAGAAAACACAGGTCTGTCAGCTCGCCACCACACAAAATTTTTACATTACTCACAAGTTTAAAAAATAAAACTAAAATAACAAATAAAAATAAATAAATAATTATATCAATGACAAAATTTAAAGATATAAATATTATTTCCCCTAAGATAACTTAAATACATTTATCCCTAATATAACTTTAAACATATATATGTCTGCAACCACGGAATTGTTGTGGGTTGGGAGATTAACGGTTACAAAAATAGTTTATTATTATTATTATTTTAATAAAACAAAATTAAATAAATAAAAAATGCATGTGCACCTGGGTATCCGTCTCTTGGAGTTCATATTGAGTGAGTCTGCCTTGTGTTTGATGATTCTCTTCAGATGATCCAGTGAACTACAACACTGTTGGACAGTTCCTGTATGAACAGTAGCCAAATATCATGTAAAGATCACAGTCATGACTATCTAAAAGTGCATCTTGAAAAAGATAATGATCCAGTTTCTTACCCACAGACTTTTCATCAAAGTGAGCCAGAGCCAAACTCTCAACAAACACCACCAACACCTCAAAGACAAACTGCTCCACCAAAGAGCTCTCTTCTCTGAGGAAAAAGACATAACATTTGAATTTGTTACCAACATCCACTCAAGACATATTTATTTAGATGTTGAGAAGCCCATTATGAGATCTCGTCCATCATCACACACACAGACCTGAACTGCCTGTACATGCTGTTAAAGGCCAGCGCAGCTCCGAGCCTCTTGAAGACACCGGGGTGTAAAGCCAGGCTGTAGATACGCTTGAAGAGGGATTTCATGTTGGCTGGGCTCTTTTCCTGCTGTTTGGGGGTGGTCTGTTTGATAGACCATTTGACAAATTCCTGGATGCAGGTGCCACTGAAGTCTCTGAGGGTGCTGTCCAATGGATCCACAATCCCGTCCTGTGCAACCAAAAAGTACATCATTACGGCAAATGTTTCCACAGCAAACAAAAAGTGCAATTGCAGATGTCTACTCACCAAGATGGCCTCCAGCACCGCCACTGTGTCTTGGCTCTCAAACTTTCTGTTGTTGGTGAACCAGTGAATGAGCTGCATCACCAGAGGCTCAAAGAGTTGCCTCGTCACCTAAAGAAATATTCAAATGACCATCTTATTACTTACATTACTATTAAAGAGAGTTTGGCCAGAATGTGACTGAGAATGTGCAATTGAAACCAAACATTATTTCAAAAACAAAACAAAAAAACAACTTTATTAACACAAAAGCTCTGAGATATAAAAAAAAATTATAGTAAAAAGTTAGGGTTAGGTAATAAATCATTGACTTAAAATATTACATGTATTTAATGAAAATTTAATTATGTCATTATTTACTCCTCCTCCGCATGTTCTAAACCTGTTTGAGTTCCTTTCCTCTGTTGAACACAAAGGAATATATACCGAAAAATGTTGGAAACCTGTAACCATTGACATCCATAGTATGAAAGTCAATGGTTTGCAACATTCTTCAAAATATCTTCTTTTGTGTCTCAAAAACTCAAACAGGTTCGGTGGTAAACAACAGCAGATTGTTGGTGAACTATCCCTTTAACAGCATTGTCATCTTTACAATAGGAAATCTCTTGGTCTAAATGTGGGGCCTTTGAACTCAAAAGAATTAGGTTTACAGCGGTTTAGTGTCTGGTGCAGATACTACACAATGTCAAACCTGACTACTGTATCACAAAACAAAATAGATTAGACATAACTTTAAGTACATTTTATTTCTTAATAAAAAGTTAAAGGGCAGCACGGTGGCGCAATGATTGGTAGCACAATCGCCTCACAGCAAGAAGGTCACTGGTTCGAGCCCCGGCTGGATCAGTTGGCGTTTCTCTGTGGAGTTTGCATGTTCTCCCTGTGTTCGCGTGGGTTTCCTCCGGGTGCTCCAGTTTCCCCCACAAGTCCAAAGACATGTGGTATACAGTAGGTGAATTCGGTAAGCTAAATTGACAGTAGTGTATGTGTGAATAAGTGTGTATGGATGTTTCCCAGTGACGGGTTGCAGCTGGAAGGGCATCCGTTGCGTCAAACATATGCTGGATAAGTTGGCAGTTCATTCCGCTGTGGCGACCCCAGATTAATAAAGGGACTAAACCGAAAAGAAAATGAATGAATGAAATGTTAACCCTGTTCACAGACCTGGTCAACATCACAAGCCAGGCGTAGAAGAACAGGAAAGACTTTTCTATGTAGGTTGTACATGGGTGGAGCAGACTTGTCATCTTCTGTCATCTGGGCTCCTTTACCCACCATATATATGACCAGACTGTGCAGAAGCTCACACGCTGCAACCTACACATCAGAATCATTCATTTCAGGTTAATAAATAACATGATAAAGACAAGAAATTTAGATCAGATGACTGTGAGGATTATGATTACTTTAGTCTGTCTGTCACTGGAGGACAGTGCGAGCTCTGTGACCCGAGGCAAGAAAGAGTCCAGGTAGATCACAGGCTTCATGTCTTTAAAAGGCACAGCAAAACTCAACCTCTTCTCACAGTCCCACGCTACGAAACGCTTCATCATGTCCTCCGCAGAAACAGCTGTAGTTGGAGAAGAGAAAATAATTAAAGCCAAAAAAAAAAGCACTGGCTGTTTGTTTGAACAAATGTACACAATAAATGTATTTAATAGAAGCAGAAAGTAAATAACCTGTCACAAGGCTCCTGTTGAGCTGTCCTCCCAGGTGTCCAAGCAGACGTACCACCCTGCGTCTCACAGCAGCGATTGGAGACTCGTCTCCCTAACAGAGCCAAGAGTAACATTACCACAGCACTGACAATATCCTCAATAGCCCTACCACTATCTGGCTATCTACAAACCTCAGCATTAAATTTTAGATTGCATTATTTATATTACAGAAACAATTAGACAGATGAAACAAATCAATGTTATTACCACAGAAAAGCGCTTTGATTTCTTCAGGAGTCTCAACAAGACTTGTCCATAACCTTTAGCACTTCCCGTTGACACAAATGTCACTTCCATTTTGCTGTCATCTTTTTCTATTTTGATGATTAAAAACATATAGATCAAATATGAGAATCAGCTATAGATCTTTAAAATGATCATTAAAACAGTAATAATTAGTAGAGCTGTACAATGAATTGACTTTTAGTGTAATTGAAATTCAAACTAAATTCTAAATTGATAAACTTTTTGACAAGAAACTTGACCCTTCAAATATTAAAGATTGTATTAGCTACATTGTTGCCAACAAGTAAATACTAAAACAGCATTTGTCATTATGACAACTCCCAGTGACAGATTCATCCAGTAATGAAACAAATTAAGTAAAAATGTAATGATTGATTTATCATTGATTTTTTATATATATTTTTTTAAAAAACTGCAGAAATTAATGTTTTGTTTTCATACTTGTGGGATATTCATGATCTATATTTTAAACCAAAAACTTTTAAATCCATAAATGAGCAGCTCTAGCAATCATTGATCAATTCATTGACAGTACAGTATTTAGAATATAAATACTAACAGTGTGTGTGCGTGTACACATATTTATTTTGCAACTGACCAGAGCTACTGGTGGTCTTGAGGTAGCCATCTAAATGTGGCAGTATGTCTGTATAGTGTGGTTGCAGGATGGCAGCAGGGATAAAAGAGGACCAGGACTCCAGAGCATCCAGTGCTGCTGTGGCTAGAGGAGCGTGACTCAAACCCAGCCGCAGCGCAGCCTGCAATCAAAGACAATCTCACTACAATATAGTATCACATGTTCACTTGTGTTTCTGAATTACTAACAGAATGAGATTTGGATTCACTGTTAATGAAAAAATGCTCATTTGTTTCCTCAGTGCCATATTCTAACCTGTAGAGCAGGAATGTATGCCTTGATGTCAAGAGCCACCATGCCAGGATGAAGCGAGAGGATGAACATTAGACAGGCAGCCAGGAGTTCATCTTTATACTGCTTCATACGTACACAAACCTGAGGAAACAACAATAAAAGTTTCTCATGCTGAATGAAATATGAAGCTGCAATGTTTAAGCATCCGATACAGAAATAGTATTAAACGTCACCTCCTTTCCAAACTTTGCAAGGAGTGAAAAACAGGCATTCTCCATGGTTGAGCCACCAACGTGTTTAGGACCTTGTTTTAGGTCCTAGAAACAAGAAATACCAATTGCGTCACAGAAGCAATCAACATATTTAAATTAGGATTTTTTTTATTTTATGGTGGATGTGTATTACCTGAAAATACTGGGTTTTCTTGGCAATGCCCATAGAGAGGGAGAGGAGCTTATAAAAGCCACTGACCAGAGGGAAACGTATAGACTGCAGAATGAGCTCATGACACAGGGGGTGCATCCACTGAGCAAAATACTCAGGATTTCTCGAAGGCAACAATTCACTATAAAGAGAATAATAATGCAAGTATGTAAAAGAGTTTCTTGTCTGTTTGATTTCTGAGCAAAAATCTGAGTGAAAAAGAGTTATGACATCTGCAAAATCACCTGCAAAAGTCAACTAAGTTGATGAAGGCAATAAAGTCTTTGGGTTTGTTGGGCATCAGGTTTGCTGTTGGATCAGAAGACAGCACAATCCCAGCACTTGCATCACTCTGTGCCTGACAATCAGAAAAGGTACATCACTAACTGGCCACAGTTTTCCAACATTTGTTTATATCGCACTGCTGTAGTATATGGGGCAACAATATATTTAGAAAAAAAATTCTTTGACTTTAAGGATCAAACAGAAGCCACAAAATACTAGATTCCACAATAATTCATTAGTATTGTTTAAGGCCTCCATTGGCGAACACTACAGTATCAACTTCACTTTCATGTTCATCAAACCACTTTGTCACCAGTCTTGCTGTGTGTATTGGTGCATCATTGGACGCACATAGTCCTTCAGAATGGTATTCCTTGGCAGTGATGCGCCCATCTAGCACAAGTATTGGGCCTAGGGAAAGCCATGCTATTGCAGTCCAAACCATCACTGATCCACCCTCATGCTTCACTCTGGGCATGCAACAGTCTGGGTGGTATGCTTCTTTGGGGCTTTTCCACACCGTAACTCTCCCGGATGTGGGAAAGATAGGGAAGGTGGACTCATCAGAGAACAATACATGTTTCACACTGTCCACAGCCCAAGAGTTTTCGCAGCTAGCACCACTGAAACTGATATTTGGCATTGCCACGAGTGACCAAAGGTTTGGCTATGGCAACCTGCCCATGTATATTGACCCTGTGAAGCTCCTGACAAACAGTTTTGGTAGAAACAGAAGAGTTGAGGTGCACATTTAATTTTGCAGTGAGTTGGGCAGCTGTGGTTTTATGTTTTTTGGATACAATTTGGGTTAGCACATAGACATCCCTTTTAGCTTCCTCTTGCATCCACAGTTACATTCAAATATGTCTTAAGTAAGCAAAAAGTATTTCTCTGATGCTGTCAAAATGTTTCAATATACTATGAGCTGCGTTGGCAGTAGGGGGCTGTAAATTAATTCTAAGCTTTCCAGGTTTACAATCATTTACAGCGTTTATGACCTATAGAGTATAATATACTTGTGGGTGAAATATATTATATTCTTTCACTGTTTCTTTAAACATTCACATTCAAGGCACAGCACTCCAACCGTACCTCATCTGCTGAACTGACTTTCTGCACTGAAAGATCAAGTTTCTCCACAATCTTCATGACTGACTGCACCAGTGCATCATATAAGTGTCGGTTTAAGTCTCTCAGGTTGTAGTTTTTAGCAGCTGGAGCTCCATCCACAAATCCTGTGTCCTAAATGGAAAATAAATCATTCAATAAACTGAGCTATTGAAGATATTTAAATAAAGAATGCATACAGTAAATAAACTTTGATTTAACTGACACATTCAAACCAAAAATTATTAAAATAGTAATAAATTTAAATGCTCCATTTATGTTTTTTTTTTAGTTTATAATCTTGTTTTGACTTTAATCTTGGTTTCCTCCGGATGCTCCTGTTTCCCCCACAAGTCCAAAGACATGCTGTATAGGTGAATTGGGTAAGCTAAATTGTCCGTAGTGTATGTGTGTGAATGAGTGTGTATGGATGTTTCCCAGTGATGGGTTGCAGCTGGAAGGGCATCCACTGCGTAAAACATATGCTGGATAAGTTGGCGGTTCATTCCGCTGTGGCGACCCCAGATTAATAAAGGGACTAAGTCGAAAAGAAAATTACTAAATGAATTTAATTTTGAAGGTCTCCTACAGTAGGTTTACACCACTGATCTATATAGAGGGTATGTTCTCTATATAGATCAGTGGTTTACATGCATTCTACCTCAAAAACACTTTATTGTTAAATATGAACCTCCATTACAAACATGGGTGAGTTTTACTTAGTTTAAAATGAATTAATGTGTAAATTTTCTACATTAGCAGTTACAAAAGAATAATTGGCAAGTCCACCCATTTCTGTTGAGCTGAACTCAATGGCCAATCGCAGATACTTAGATCAGTCACTGCTGAAAACCCTGTTTTTTTGCCCACACTCTCTCAGTGACTGAGTTCTATGCTCTTGTTAATTATTTCATTGTAAGCAACAACGCAAAAATGTTATAGTGTAAGACATTCATTTGATGATTAGGCTTATGATGGTATAACATTATCTTGTTGCGAATAGTTGCTGAAGCTATTATCACAGTATACGGAATTATCAAGATATTGACCCAAACTGTAAAAAGGTTAATTTAACAGGTATTATAATAATGGTATGAAACAGGTATAAAAAGCAAGATTTATTACAGTTACTATGTTATTATTAGTTTAAAAATACAACTCAGATGTATTCATTGTACTCTATTTAATAAAATAATAAGTTGTCATCAAATTACGACTGATTTTAACACATTAGGCATTAACTAACAAATTAACACCACAGGTAATAACTGATTTTGTACATATAGTATTCATTGTGAGTTTAGTTAAATTGGCTAATGTTTACTATTGGATTTGCTGTAAACAATTTGTTAGTATTTGTTTTTTTCTACTATTGAAGTCATTTTTTGCGTTTAGCAAACTAAAAAAAATGAATTAGGGACAACTGGAATATGGAATTTCAATGTAAACTATACATTTAATGCACATTTGATAGCCTTTTAAACAGTTACAGAATATTTCATTAATATTGCAGTATGTAGTTCGCCAAATAAACATGAGAAAAAAATAATTAGTCTTTAAGCATTTGGTGCTGTTATGGACACCACTGCAAATACAATGTAAATATTCATATATGTATTCAATATTCATAAAAAACACTCATAAATTATTAAATATATATCAGCACATGTCTATTGACGATTGCTTTGATGCTGAAAACACAATAGAGTAAAATATCTGAGATAACGATATCTTTTAAGGCCAGAACACACCAAGTTGTGGCATTTGGGTTTTATCAGTCCGGCTAGCTGGTTTGGTGTGTTCCACATGTTAGCTCTCGTTCTGTTAACATCGGATCATGTTGGCCCGATACAGCACATCGAAACAGCATCATCCCCCTGACTGGTTATTCAGCAACAAATCAGAACTTGAGTGTGACGTAGTGTAGTTATGCAGCAAGTAAACAATTCAAGTCAAGCTACATTTCTCAAATATTTCCAAACAAATGGATTATTAGAGTATCAGACATATTTACACAAGCAAATCCCTCCATGGTGAGAGACAATTACTGTAATAATGGTAGTAAATGTTCCTTTGTTTACGCTTCGTGTGCATTGAAAGTTCAGTTTCCCTTTGCAGAACAAGAAAACAGACTACTGAATCCCACGGTGCAAACAAATTACGCCATCTTGCACAGACACAGAACACGGCTCTCATTTCAGTTGGCTTTCATCTGTTCATTACCAACTAAATAATAAATCTAACCATAGTATCTTACACCAAATGAACATCTATTTTCTTACTTTGAGGTTTTCACAGTCCAGAAGCCCCTTGAAGAGCTCAAGGTAGTCCTTAGATGAAGGAACTTTCCATTTCCCAGAGCGCACCAGGGTGGAATCCTCTGATTGAGAAGCACCTGAAGAAACCCCTCGCTCCTGATGTGTAGACCAATATATTCAATATCAAACATAAAAACAATGGAAATTTTCAGCAAAACCACTTACATCTGACTGAAGAACCGGCTTAGAGCACACTCTGATCAGGCCTTGGTGAACTGTTGTTGAAGAAATGAAGGTTGAGCATCGCAAA
This sequence comes from Danio kyathit, assembly GCA_903798195.1. Taxonomy (NCBI): domain Eukaryota; kingdom Metazoa; phylum Chordata; class Actinopteri; order Cypriniformes; family Danionidae; genus Danio; species Danio kyathit. The sequence continues at coordinate 49,306,280 of LR812525.1, forward strand.
AACTAACCTTGAATAAAATCAGACACTCCTATTCTCCTGTTCATCCTCCTTACCCACAGAACTAGTGAAACTCCAGAGGACAGGACCACGAACCGCCATCGCAACAAACACCTTGATGATGGAGCGGCAGGTGGCGTACTGCATTCTCTGGCTGTACTGAGGGAAACTGTCCATCTGGACCACAAGCAGACGCTCTAGTACAGGTGTGTACACTTCTGGGATCTGCAACCAATTACAGAAATGACATTATAAGGTGTTAGCTGAAAACAGACAAACTGCAGGTGAAAAGAAGTAGCAGGCATAAATGAATGTTCATTTACATGACACAAACCACTTGAAATTCAATTTGTGGGCTTGACAAACCACCTGTAGGAGAAAGAGGTGGTTTCTTCACTTGCACCAGGCACTTTTTAATCAACACACCATGTTTCTGGGAAAACATTTACAAACCAGCTGTATAAAACACTCTTTGCTCTCAATACGCACCAGACACTTTATCATGAACACTCCTTTACAAGGACTACAAGGAAAAATAAATAAATAAAAACAAACTGATAATCTAACTTAAACTAACTCATGGCATTTATATGTTGCTGTTCCCTGGTGATTTGAAGTGCTGCATTAATCCTCATTTATAAGTCACTTTGGATAAAAGAGTCTGGTAAATGAATAAAGGTAAATTAATGGTAATGCTAAAGTGAAGTTCCCACTTTAATTTTTATTTTACAAATGCGCATTCCAAAAGCCAAACCTACCAGGTGCAGAAGTACTGAAAGGGAAACCAGCACCATTTTTAAAGAATAGCTCAGCCAAAAATAAAACAACCGTCTTGAAATAAGAGACAAATTTTCTAATTTAATTTTTTTAAGAACAGTCCCTGCAAAGAACAGTTAAATGGAAAAAAAGATGACGAATGTAAAGTAAAATCATTTTTCTGCTCAGTGCCTAATGCAGGGAACTATAATGTTAGCAATAGGAACCAGGCAATGTTGAATCGTGTGCAATGTGATTTCAAGCAAAAGATAAAGAACAAAGAAGATAAAATGACTAAATGAGATGCATCATACCCGGTCAAGGTGTACCAAAACACTCGCTATGGAGTCGAGGAAGCTTGGCAGCTGGTAGACGTTGTCATCATCTCGGTCAGACTCAGTCAAGTACATCTGCTTGCAGCGCTGAATCAACTCTGTGTACATCAGATCTACATCCTGGGGGCACACCACCTTACACGGCTATCAAACAACACAAAACACTGTCAGAGAATCTGTCAACTTTACCCTGTATCAAAGATAACTACAAAAGTGCAAAATAAAAAACAAATAAGCAGCAATCAGCAATGTCCAAGGTTTGTTTAAGGCATTTACTGAAATATTCAATAGAAAAACCCAGGAGTATTACTGTTTTTTTTTTTAAAAAGACAATTGAATTTTATGCTTTAAAATAAAACTCATATTTAAATAATTGTCAATGAAGTCACTATGTATAATTCTTTGCTGGATAAATGGTTAAATGCTCAGTTAAAAATATTAATTGCAGATTAAAAACAACAAGTTTGCATTTGCTGAGAGCCTATAACATCTTCCTATTCTGTTAAAACACCAAACAAAAACAAACCGCAGCAAACAGGCCGTATCCTCTGATAGCGATGGACAGCTCTTTATTAGTGGAGTCCATGGTCCTGATGATTGCACAAAACTTCTGCATGAAAAACTTCAGCTTGCTTTTATGAAGCTCTATGTTCTCTGCCACAAGTGTGGCCACCTTTACAATGAGACAAAACAAATGACAAATATTACCACACAAAATGAATCTCAACAAATCAAAATCTAACATAAAAACTTTTATACAATGAACAACCCACAAACAAAATACCTGTTTTAGGAAAGACTCCAGAGCGGTATAACTGCTCTTTTTCAGCTCTGCATTTATGTGTCCACAATGTTTGGACATAACATCAAAGATAGAGATGTAATGATCCATGAGACAGCTGCCAAACTGGCTAGAATGCTTCGCAAATAGTTTGAGGCCAGCTGTTTAGAGTCAAAAAAAGACGAGATATTAAACAATACATGTTGATGATGGTGTTAAAATACAGGTTGATATCAAGTTGAACTCACCAAAGATGACTGCATATCGTTTTATATCAGTCTAGATGCAAGAAAACAACAAGAGTTTTTGAACAGAACATATGACTGAGCTGTACATCTGCAGGGCTACAGGGAAAAAGGCTATATCACAAACCCTACCTGCGGACTGATAGCCTTTAGTGCATAATCAAAGATTTCTTTCGATGCGGCTGGGTCTGTTAAAGCAAAACGGTGAGCATATTTACACTACATTAATGCTGCAGCTAGACTTTAAATTTACACAAACACACACACTCACCTTCTTCCACTGATTTGGTGAAGTTCACCATCAGAGCTGCGATTCCTTTCAGACATCCGGCAACAACAGCAAGCTTTGGCTCCTTTGTAGTAGATGTCATCTGAAAACCATTGATTTAGCACTCTTTATTTCTAAACATACATAAAACAACTTGCTTCATATACAGATGGGAAGCCTTCACCTGTCCTTTCAGTTCACCCAGGTAGGCCTTGTAGAGTTTGTCAGAGTTGTTGACCATCTCGCTGGGGTGCACTTCACCCAGCACTCCAAGAAGTTCATAAATGCAACCCAGCACTGTTTGGAGGAAGGTTAGTCAATAACTAGTTTGGCTAAATTAATAATAATAATAATAATAATAATAATAATAATTCTCTTTTTACAAAATCTCCACTTGCCTGTATCAGGGATCTTATGCTTCTGACACAACTCTCCGTAAAATTTGTTGAACATATCTCCAATTCTGAGATTCTGTGTGATGCTGGAGTCTTTCGTGAGATACAGTATCTAGAGAGATTTTTTTTTTTGTTTTGTTAACAGTGTTTGTCTGGAAGTATGATTAGAGCTGGGCGATATGACAATAATCTTATATGATAAAGATATACAGTTAAAGTCAGAATTATTAGCCCCCTTTGAATTTAATTTTCTTTGTTAAATATTTCCCAAATGATGTTTAACAGAGCAAGGAAATTTTCACAGTATGTCTGATAATATTTTTTGTTCTGAAAAAAAGTCTTTTTTGTTTTATTTTGGCTAGAATAAAAGTAGTTTTTATTTTTTTAAAACCCATTTTAAGGTCAAAATTATTAGCCCTTTTAAGCTATATATTTTTTTCAATAGTCTACAAAACAAACCATCGTTATACAATAAATTGCCTAATTACCCTACCCTGCCTAGTTAACATAATTAACCTAGTTAAGCCTTTAAATGTCACTTTAAGCTGTATAGAAGTGTCTTGAAAATATCTAGTCAAATATTATTTACTGTCATCATGGCAAAGATAAAATAAATCAGTTATTAGAAATGAGTTATTAAAACTATTATGCTTAGAAATGTGTTGAAAAAATATTCTCGACGTTAAACAGAAAATGGGGAAAAAATAAACAGGGGGGCTAATAATTCTGACTTCAACTGTATATCATGATACAGTACCATTTCTTTAAAATTAATCAATTAATAGTTTATACTGTATACTGACCACAAAGGACTATTTCTTTTATACATTTTAAGCACATACTCAGAAATGTACTTATTTAGAACTTCAGAGCAAATGTTTGATTAAAATAAAATAATAAATAAATATATATAAATAATAAAATATAAAACACTTTTCAAAAAGTTATGATTACACGTCCAACATAAAAATAAAAAGCTAAATACAAACATTGCACTTTAAAGACTGATAAAATAAATAACAACTTTCTTAATGTGTTGTTATTCATGTTCTGTCTGTATCCTCATAGTAGCATGCAATATTGCTCTCATAAATATTACTAAAAAGCATTGCCATAAACAATTTATTTTGTGACACCGTAGAGCATAATATAAAACTATAGACTTTTTATTTTGTCCATATGATATATATTGTCATATTTCACAGCCCTAACTATTATTAGCACCCCTGAATTATTAGCCCCACTGTTTGTTTTTCCCCCAATTTCTGTTTAACGGAGAGAAGATTTTTTTCACCACATTACTAAACATAATAGTTTTATTAACTCATTTCTAATAACTGATTTATTCATCTTTGCCATGATGACAGTAGGTGATGCAGTGGCGCAGTAGGTAGTGCTGTCGCCTCACAGCAAGAAAGTCGCTGGGTCGCAGGTTCGAACCTCGGCTCGGGTCAGTTGGCGTTTCTGTGTGGAGTTTGCATGTTCTCCCTGCATTCGCGTGGGTTTCCTCCGGGTGCTCCGATTTCCCCCACAGTCCAAAGACATGCGGTACAGGTGAATTGGGTAGGCTAAATTGTCCATAGTGTATGTGTGTGAATGAGTGTGTGGATGTTCCTGGAGATGGGTTGCGGCTGGAAGGGCATCCGCTGTGTAAAATCGTGCTGGATAAGTTGGCGGTTCATTCCGCTGTGGCGACAGTAAATAATAGTTTACTTTTTCAAGACACTTGTATACAGCTTAAAGTGACATTTAAAGGCTTAACTAGATTAATTAGGTTAACTAGGCTGGTTAGGGTAATTAGGCAAGTTATTATATAATGATCGTTTGTTCTGTAGACTATCGAAAAAATATATAGCTTAAAGGGGCTAATAATTTTGAAAATTATAAAAAAAAATAAAAAAATTTAAAACTGATTTTATTCTAGCCAAAATAAAACAAATAAGACTTTATCCAGAAGAAAAAATATTATCAGATATACTGTGAAAATTTCCTTGCTCTGTTAAACATCATTTGGGAAAAAAAATTAAAAGCGGGGCTAATAATTCTGACTTTAACTGTATGCATGTGTGTGTATATATATATATATATATATATATATATATAGAGAGAGAGAGAGAGAGAGAGAGAGAGAGAGAGAGAAATAACAGGCATCAGCAGGCTTGTTTACAATTATCTGACTACCTTTTATTATGATTTTCAGAGAAATCTTTGTCCTCGCATACCTCAATTGGATAAACATCAAAGTCTCAAGTTGGATTCATACAATATCTAAACAGTGTCTAAAGAACTCACTTTGATTAGAAGATCTAAAGCAGGATTTCTGCACTTTGCAGATTTGTCCTTTGTGTAAACAACAATGCACGTGTCCTATTTATGCAGAGAGAAAGAAAAAACAAAAATCAAGCAAATTAAACTAGTGCAACAAAGATGACATGTCAGAGTTATTTATCTCTGAAATTCACAGTAATTAAATGACAGGGTGAAGGTACCTTAAGCTCCACAGCATAGTTCTTCTCCCATCCTCGAACAGTGGCTGACATTCTCTGTAGAAATGCCCCTAGGAAATTCATAATCTCCACTCTTGTATCCCGCAGAATCTCCACTCCTGTAGTCCCCAGCTGCATTTAATAACATTAGAACTCAATCTGGTAAATCTTCCTCACATAATATAAATAGTATATAATGTATTAGTTATATTTCTCTTACCTTTTCAGTAGACAGAGACCTACGAAGAAAGCTAAGCAATCCCTCTTCCTTTGCAAAGAGCAAAGATGTCTGTAAAACTGAAAGTGACATGCATTAGAGCATTTTTCAAAACACCTGTGCTTTTGTCTTATAGCCAGTTCTCATTAGATTCAACACTAAGCATGGGGCGATAACCGTTTTCAAGGTTTTCAAAACTTTCTGCTATAGCATTCCAACAGTATATGTAAGATTTTTTTATTTACGTTGATAATTTTGTTTATGTTTGTTTATGTTTATGTTTATGTTTGTTTGTTTTTAGGACAACAGTATCTCCAGCAGAAAAGATATCCAAAGGTGCCGTTTTAAAATGTAATGAAATCTGTGTTTTAGAAGCTAATGAAGACAGCAGAAGGCAATGATTCATTTGAATTATTTAGCCTGACATGCTTACTGATACAAAGTAATATAAATGTTTCTAAAAATAAAATATTTTGTGTTTAAAGGGGGAAAAGTTTTCATTTTTTACACAGACACTTAAAAAGAATATATTTTAGAGCAGTAATCACAATATCATGATATTTTTATCCAAGATTATCATACCGTCAGAATCTTTTACCGGCCCATGACAACTCAACAATTAACCAGTACAGGGATGTCTATTACTGTATTATGAACTTGCTTGCAGACAAGCAAAACCTTGCAAACATATAAACACCTGTTAATGGAATAAAACCATTCCTTTTCAATATATCTATGAATACACTTTCATTTGTTTTGTCATACAGCTGTTTTTGTATTGTTCATTCTTCATTCAATTTTTCCTTTTGAAGACTACTAACATGTCACTCTGTTTTTGGACCGTAAATATACATATAACTCTGTTGTAACTTTTGTAGACACTTAGGCATTTTAAATATTGTTGGCATGCATCTGTCTGGCCAAGACTAAATAACCCTAGATAACATTAAGAAGTTTACAAATCACTATCAGTCCATTACGGCGAAGCTATAATTTAGGTTGAGATTACTTTATGCAAAATAGGCACCGTTTGTGACAACGAAGTAATGTCAAGCATGCACTATTAAAAACCTAAACTAAATTTACTCATAGAAATGGGCATTCAAATGAATGTATACTATATATTAATTAGCATGTGAATACCCATAATACTAAAATTAAATAAAATATATTGTATTTTAGACACAAATTTCATCTTCAAAGATAACAACAAGTGACATGTCACTGATATCTTGACCTATGAACTTCAAAATGTCTCAGGTATCCATGTTGGAAAAGGATAAAACTGTAATCTGATTGTGAATGTGCAGAACTTTCAAGTACAGGCATAAAAGTAATGAATGAAAACTGAAAAACTGCATATTGTATAAATATATCACGATGATTTTTGCATGAAAAAGTTCTTACCCAGTTCATTCTCATTCTTAGTTATCATGCACTCCTGCCCCAAGTCTCCAATAATGTCATGGCAGACTATGGCAACATTCGTGCTCACTGCGTCTTCAAGGGATGAGTGGAGCTTTAGGATGTAACCCTGTATCCCTCCAACAGTGGAAGTATCAGCAGACATTGTTTCTCTCCTTTGCTTACATCAGAAAACATTAAACATTTGCTCATATACAGTAAGTGAGTCTGCGTCAAGGCGGCAAAACAGCACAACACAACCACATGAACGCGCTCACTTCCTGCTTGAAGCACGTCACTGTGGAGGAACAATAACATTAATAAACCGCTGGGTGTCGCTGTTTGATTCACTGCCGCATAACAAACACAAATGAGTCTGGAAATCATTTTTGTGTTTTTCAGACTGAGTGACTGCTGTGGACTGATTTACTGGTCATTATTATTTAATGCATCTCATTTTAAATCAATTCAAATAAATAAGTAAATAAGTAAAGGTGTATTGCAGGTGACTCTCCTCTGAGAGGTCAGATCTGATGACGATTCTGATGATTGTTTTTAAAACAGAGAACGAGAAATATAGAAATACTTGTAAAGAGCCTCTTATTTATTATAAAAGTTAATAACTATTACATTTTCAATACTAGTAAGCATGTTTTGTTGTATACTTAAAGAACTGAAAAAAAAATGTCATAAAGCACGATTACAGAACATGCAGAGCAACTAGAGCCGTGCAAGTGCTAGCAGACATGACTGGTTAGTTTGAGATTAATCAGATTTGTCTCCAGCCATCCAGTTTAATGCATCAAGAAAATTAACTGTGAAGACCTGGAGACTCTGGATGTAGCTTCCAGCAGAATTCTTTATTAAGAAATGTACTATTGGCACAGCAGTCATGAGTTTGACCTAGGCAATTGTATTGTATTTTATAGACTTTCAGAAGTGACCACTTAACAAAACAGTAAATGACAATATAAATCCCCCTACTGAGCTCTAGCAAAGGCAACCTTTTTTGATCATCTAATCAGTGCAATCATATTCTCCCTAAATGCCCAATACAATATGCAATATTTTGTATAAGCATGAGTCTGCTTACTGACCATTCTAGAATGACAATTCTAAAATGGAACAGAGCTTCAGAGGGACTCAAATTCATTTCTAGAAACAGAAGCCTATTGCGAATCATGACCGTTTGTGAAACACACATTACCCTGTGTACAGACAGTTTTTGGAGAAGATTTTTCTTTGAAAAGTCAGTCTGGGACACTGGTTGTGCATTAATTTACACCTGATTGTGTCCGAAGATATTTTAAAAACTTTCTGTGTGTGTGTTTTCAGACACAACACAATAAACTTTTCTTGTGGGTTTGGACTTGTTGCCTTTCAGCGCCACTGTGATGCAGAAAAGGCCAAAAAGGTTCTTAACACTCTGGAGATCAAGGCAAACCAATGTGCATCGCATGGGCTTGTCACGTAACTATAGAGGGTCTTGCAAGAGACACTGACATCCACGCTTTAAAAACTGCCTTCCTGAACTCTGGTGAAGTTCAGTCATTGAGTGTGGATGATGACAGAGAACCTGATTAATTTGTAAGAAGGCTTGGAACCACTGTGAAAAGTTCCATCACTGCAGCTTTGAGCAGCCCAGTAATGGACTGGCATTGGACTGTTGGACATGGCATGGATGATAAGCAGGCCAGCAGAAGTCAAAAGCCCAGAGTTTCTCACTAGATTTTACTGCTACTGACACCTGATGGCTGGTCATGACTCCTCCATGTGCCGTTCCCTCACTCTCCCTGCTCCTCATGGTCTAAGGGCATTATGAACTACCCCAGTCCTGGTCCTCTCTCCTACTCTACTGTCTTAACTTTTTCTTTTTTCAGTCTGGAGCTCCTCCATGAGACTGAACAACAGTGAGACCCTGGCCCCCTGCCACTTTGACAGTTATACTCTTGTCCTATTCCCCCTGAAGTGGTGGTTTTCCTGATCCTGGGACTCGGCACATTTTGTTCGTCTCGGTTATCTGACACAATCATTTCAGTTCATGGATCTCTCCATTGAGGAATGATCTGAATCAGGTCTGTTAAATAAGGATGACATGCAAAATGTGCAGAACGGTGGGACACCAGGAGTGAAAATCACTGCCCTAAAGCTTATGATTAATAAATAAATAGTTTTTTATCAACAAGGTCAAATACATAAATCAGGAAATTTCCTCAAAACAGGAATGTTGAGACAACAATGAGAATGTTCTGTAATAAACATATTGGCCACAAAGAAATTCCCCCTCAGTTTGGAACAGTCCAGAAAGAGTAACATCCATACCTCATTTTACAGATAAAAGAGCTAGTTGTTATTCAATTAAAAATTAGAGGTATTGACATTTAATTTTACTGGCATTTCCTAAAATCTTATTTTAGTTTATAACATATTTTAGGTAATATTTCAGTTCAGTTATGTTTTTAATTCTGCATTTTAAGAAGATTTTATGGTTATGATTTATATTTACTTGTAATCCATTTATCACCTGTTAACCCCTTTTTGAGCACAAACCCTAAAATGAAATCCAGCTTAAACTATCCTAAATCTTGATTGCTATCAAGCACAGAATTACTATTTTTCTTTTTAAGACATCAGAATGGGGAAGAAAGGGGATTTAAGTGAGTTTGAACGTGGCATGGTTTTTGGTGCCAGACGTGCTGGTCTGAGTATTTCAGAAACTGTTGATCTACTGGGATTTTCAAGCACAACCATCTCTAGGGTTTACAGAGAAGGGTCCGAAAAAGAGAAAATATCCAGTGAGGGGCAGTTCTGTGGGCGTAAATGCCTTGTCGAGGGCAGAGGTCAGAGGAGAACGGCCAGGTTCAAGTTGATAGAAAGGCAACAGTAACTCAAATACCCACTCTTTACAACCGATGTATGCAGAAGAGCATCTCTGAACGCACCACACGGCAAACCTTGAGGCAGATGGGCTACAGCAGCGGAAGACCACACCGGGTGCCACTCATGTCAGCTAAGAACTGAGGCTACAATTCACACAGGCTCACCAAAACTGGACAATAGAAGATTGGAAAAAAAGTTGCCCGGTCTGACGAGTCTCGATTTCTGCTGCGACATTCAGATGGTAGGGTCAGAATTTTGCGTCAACAACATGAAAACATGGATCTATCTTGCCTTGTATCACGGTTTAGGCTGGTGGTGGTGGTGTAATGGTGTGGGGGATATTTTCTTGGCACACTTTTGGCCCATTAGTACCAATTGAGCATTGTGTCAACGCCACAGCCTACCTGAGTATTGTTGCTTGACCATGTCCATCCCTTTATGATCACAGTGTACCCATCTTCTGATGGCTACTTACAGCAGGATAACACACCATGTCGTAAAGCATGAATCATCTCAGACTGGTTTCTTCAACATGACAATGAGTTCACTGTACTCAAATGGCCTTCACAGTCACCAGATCTCAATTCAATAGAGCACCTTTGGGATGGGGTGGAACGGGAGATTCGCATCATGGATGTGCAGCCGACAAATCTGCAGCAACTGTGTGATGCTATCATGTCGATATGGACGAAATCTCTGAGGAATATTTCCAGTACCTTGTTGAATGAAAAATGGGGTCCAACCCAGTACTGGTAAGGTTTATCTAATAAAGTGGCCAGTGAGTGTACGTTCAATTGTTTGTTTGAAACAACTGAAAAAATCCTAAATATTTTTCAATCTAATTTTCTCAAACATCAAGATCAAAATGATAGATTTGGTATAATATTGCAAACATATCAGTCGCCCCAGTTCTTAATTGTTAAGGCTCCATGTATAAGATAAATATGAAGAAAAAAAATCAAATATACACCCAGTCAAATGTACACTCTTCAAAAAATAAAGTTTTTGCAAGCATTCATTGATGCGTTCATCATGAACCTATAACATCCATGAAATCCTTTCGTTCTACAAAAGCTTCTGATTGGGACAAAAAGCAAATGAAAGAGATAAGCACATTATTTGACTGCCTTTTATTGAAGCGATCAGACAATTAAGTCAATATATAATCTCACACATTATTAAATGTTTGTTTGAGTTTTGTATGTACTCATTAATAGTAGAATCACATTAGATATATTTATGTCATCTCTTATAAACTGTAATTGTGTTAATCAGTATGAAATATTTTGAAGAATCTTAATGTCGGGGCAGGCAGTGTCTTCTTCATTCAGTAGTCCGGGATTTCATTTTGTTCCTGAATATAAACAAGATTAATGTTTAGAATTCTTTCTAATATTTTCAGTGTAGAATATTTCTATATTTCAAATCATATTTATTAGTATAACCTGCATTAATTCATGTCCTATGATGACTGGTTTCATTTGATCTGGGCCTTGGGCTCCTTCCCCAGATCCTGACCCTGACCAACTGATGTCCCCTGAGAACTGGTCCTGATTTAGAACAGAGAAAAGAAATTGCACTGTGTTCATTTTAGACATCAAATTCTTACGTCCAAGTTATTCATTTGATTGAATCGTGTGTGCATTTGACAGAAAGTACCCAATGTCAACACCTCAAAACAAAGTGCAGACAAGAACGCATTTATCCAACAACAGCAGCACTTTATTAGTTAAATTGTAATTATTTATCAAATATTTCATGAGTATGCGTAAGACTTTCTAATAAGGTTGTATTAGTAAATGTTAGTTAATGCATGTAACATGCACAAACAATGACTAACAGATTTATTAAAGTATTTGCTCATGTTGAAAATACAGTTGGTCATTGTTAATTCATGTTAACGCACAGTGCATTAACTAATGTTAACAAGCATGAATTTGGTTGTTAATAATGTGTTAGTAAATGAGTAAATGCATTAGTTAAATGTTGTACAAATATAGCTCATGTTAGTAAATACATTAACTAATGAAACCTTATTGTAAAGTTTGACCTAAGTGTGAGTGTAAAAAAAAAAAACATTTTTAAACAAAAAGTTCTACTAACTAATTTATTTATTTTGTCTTTACCATGATGACAGTACATAATATTTTAATATTTTTACTCTTTACTATTTAGCAAGAAGTATTCAGCTTAAAGTACAATAAAGTAACAATAAAGACTTAAACCAGGTAAATTAACTAGGCAAGTTATATTAACAGGGATAATAATATCGACCTTTGTTAAACATCACTTGGAAAACATTTGAAAAATAATTATAATTTCACAGGAGGGCAAATTATTTTGTCTTCAACTGTACATTCATTACACTAAACCAAAGACAAAAGTAATAATAATAATACAAGGAACCCTAGTCATAATTTAATCTTCAGAAACATAAAAGTTCAAGAAGTAAAATCTCAGTGCAGAGTCATAAAGGCACTTACTGAGTTGCGCTGTTTGTCTAAAGCTTTCCTGTTAACTCACTATCATACACTAAACCTTAGAGATCAATGTGAAAATAAAAAGAAAGTGTTCACAATATGAGTATAGGTTTGTTAATCTTACCCATGAATCAATCGCACGACACATGGCTCCTTGTACAATGATGAGAATTAGGAGGATTTTGACGGCTGAGTTTTTGGTTTCCTTCATGGTAAAAAGATAGAACACTGCACAGAAAAGACTAGAAGTATCTGCAACTGCTACGAGGAAGCAATGCTTATCTTGCTGACGGTGAAGATGAAATTTTATAGTTGTGAAAGCAAGGGCGTAGTTTTTTTTTTTTTTTTTTTTTACATGCTTCATAATTAGTCATGTCATTGAAACCCAACACATACCTGCAGTCCAAAAGCTTTAGAAAGGGTATGTGCTGTTGAGGGTGTAGGTGGAAGAGAATGACATAATATGACATAATGATCCTCGTGATCAAACATGACACTCAGTTGTTGTTTTTTTCAGAGGATAAACTAAAAAATAATATTAATAATACAATGGAAACAGACTGAGTGCTATGGACAGATGCAGATGTGCAACCACAAGACTGGAGACATTGCACATTGTGTTTACCTTTTTAAATGGGGACAAGATTCCTAATAGAGGCTCTTGTCACATTAGGAAAGGTTTTTATCCTAAAGTGTAGCTAAGTTAGAAATACATACTTAGACACTGTATTAGTCGCAACATTTGCCAACAACGGAAACCTGTATGACTGGGTATTTTTTGAGAAAGAGAGCTGCTTCTCACTAGATATGATAAATGTACCTCATTGTGAAACAAGTCTGGTTTTGTGCATGACATTGGCTACATTACAAAATATTTAGAAACCATATAGATTCCTCATTGCAGTTGCACTGCTACAATAAGATTCTCTTTATGGGCAGCATGGTGACTAAGTGGTTGGCACTGTCACCTCACAGCAAGAAAGCCGCTGGTTCGTGTAACAGCTTGGCCAGGAGGGCTTTCTGTGTGGTGTGCATGTTCCCCTTGTGTTTGTGTGTGTTTCCTCCGGGTGCTCTGGTTTCCTCTACAGTCCAAAGACATGTGCTATAGGTGAACTTGATAAACTAAAATGCCAATGGTATGTGAATAGTTGAGGGTGTTTCCCAGCACTGGTGGTTGTACTTTCAACGCTGGGTTGTGACTGGAAGAGCATTCCATGTGCAAAACAACTGTCAGAGTAAATGGCGGTTCATTCCACTGTGATGAGCTCTGATAAAGCAGGTATTAAGCCAAAGGAAAGGGAAGTGAAAAATTCTTTTTGATAGATTTAAGCAAAGTGTGAGGTGATTTTTTTTTCTGGACCGGTTTTACATAAAAAAATACCCCAGCTCATCTTGCATTAAAAATTGAGGAAGCAACAGGAATGTGGACGTATATATTCACATGAATGCATTACTGACATTTAGATCACACTGTTCAGTGTAAAAATATTTAATGTTTATTTTATGTTTTGGTAGGGATGCTGATGTTAAGGGTTGACGTGGCATATTCAGAGTTTTTTTTCTGAATGATAATGTTGATGTTACTATGATGTTTTGCATTAATTTCAATGAACCATTATTGCCTTTACAATATTAAATAAATAAAACAGACGTTCTGATGCTGAGAAATCTGAGAGGTGCATTAGAAGATATATCCAGAAAACAATTGCTCTTGAGAAATTTTCAATGATCCTTCGGTCAAGCACCTTTGAGAAACGGGAGGGAAGTCAGTCCTTGGTGAATAAGGTTGTCCAGTCTTTATATATCGTGAGTCTGTTTGTCAATTTTTGATTTCAAGTGCTCTTTGTAAGCTAAAATGTCCCCTTTCCATTTGGTGATGGTTTGCTTTTCACAGACCCAAATTTCCTGAGCCACCTAGAATGAGATGGAAAAGCAATTAAATCACACAATGCAGAAATCCAATTAAATGTAAACATAAAAATGCTTAAAGGTGTTATAGCATGAAAATCCGAGTAATACTAGTACATAGAAAAGGCACACAGTGAGCCTCAAACCCCATTGTTTCCTTGTTCTCTTATAAATCTTGGTAAAAGGCCTATCAGAACAAAAAAACCCAGACTCTGGTGATCCACATGGAATCCTAAATATGAATGCCCCAGTCTGCGTTTGATTGTCCACAACGTTTCATAATGAGATTACAACAAGAATTTTTCCGCTTATTTTTAAGTCCATCTAAGCTTGTATTACACTTACTATCAATATCAATAGTTCTCTTTTTCTCTTATAGCTATTCTTAAGTTCATGTATTGTAATTTCAGTCTTAGAGTTTTAATATAGTCTTTTATTAATGTAGTGATGACATTTGGCTGCAGTCATATAAAAAAAACCTTTCCCCAATGTGTTCTTTCAATTTTCACTCAGCCAACTTATGATTCAGACATTAAATATGGGTATTCTGGTGTTAAGTTGCATGCACTCCACGTATATGCTGCAGCGCAAAAATTTGTTGACATGGTGATGGGGTTGTGGGAGGACGCTTCCATTTCCGGGATATTATATCTCGTTTGCGGTCATTTAGGGAGCTATTATGAATATATGGGAGACTCATAGCTTCCCGGAGACTTAGGATGTTTGTGAACATTTGATTTATTAACAATTGTCCAATCCATAGTAAACTGCACTAGTTGTTATGCAAATATCTACTGGATTATGTTTGCAAATTGCCAATAGGATCATTTTCAGTAAACTTCATAAGATTACGGACTCAACTAATTTGCCCTGTTTAGTAAGTCTGTCCCTAATAATGCTTTCCATTTCCTGGCTTTGCACTCAAAGACATACCTGCTGAATAAGTCTGAAGTCGTGGCTAACCAGCATCATTCCTCCCTCAAACTCATTGATGGCCTCAGCCAGAGCATCAATAGTCTCTATGTCCAAGTGATTGGTTGGCTCATCCAGAAACAGCATGTGTGGATTCTGCCATGCTAGCCAGGCGAAACACACCCGACACTTTTGGCCATCAGACAAGTTCCTGATGGGACTGACCTATAAAGAATGGAGTGGACAGTCAAAACAAACAAACAAAGAAAATATGAATATGCAAGTATAGTGCACTGTATTATCTGGTGCTATAGTACCCCTCACCCTGCACATTAAACAACCACACACGTACCTGCTGCTTCCCTGTCAGGCCATAACGTCCAATGATCTTTCTCATCTCCTCCTTCTCTTTGATTTCTGGGAAGCACTTCATCATGTACTCCAGAGGAGACAGATCGAGCTCCAGCTGCTCAGTCAGATGCTGCAGGACAAACATGATGCCAGGGTCAATACTTACTATGAACACAATTATCATGTCAAATTAATGTTACATTTAAATGTAGTGTATATAAAAATTGACTATTGACTATAGTATATGATAACTAAACTTGATTTAGGTTTCTGGGGTCTCATGTATAAATGTGGCACACACACACATTATTTTACCACTATTTTGTGCATACAGTTGAAGTCAGAATTCTTAGCCCCCGTTTATTTTTTCCCCAATTTCTGTTTAATGTTTAATGTGTTTTTCAACACATTTCTAAACATAATAGTTTTAATAACTCATTTCTAATAACTGATTTATTTTATCTTTGCCATGATGACAGTAAATAATATTTGACTAGATATTTTTCAAGACACTTCTATACAGCTTAAAGTGACATTTAAAGGCTTAACTAGGTTAATAAGGTTAACTAGGCAGGTTAGGGTAATTAGGCAAGTCATTGTATAATGATTGTTTGTTCTGTAGACTAACAAAAATTAAAGGGGCTAATAATTTTGACCTTAAAATGGTTTTTAAAAAAATTAAAAACTGCTTTTATTCTAGCCAAAATAAAACAAATAAGACTTTCCGCAGAAGAAAAAATATTATCAGACATACTGTGAAAATTTCCTTGCTCTGTTAAACATAATTTGGGAAATATTTATAAAAGAAAAGAAAATTCAAAGTGGGCTAATAATTCTGACTTCAACTGTATGTCAGACTTATAAATGAGACCCCAGAAGCCACTTCCACACAAAAGTTGTGATCTATAAAAAAAAAAAAAACTTGATGGGAGAATGTGCACAGCTGTAAGTAAACTCTGGATCATGTGTACATTGAAAGAGAAATTGGTAACAACCTCCATCCCATCTCTAAAATGTTATGAAAAATAAACGCTTTTTGTAATTGAACAACTTTAACCTGCATCTCAAAAATGTATAGTAATATACATAATAATATTAGTAATAAAATAATAATAATAACGTTCTGACCTCAACTGGCAAGTCATTAAAAAAGGAGAGGGCCAAAAACAGAGAAGGTATGATCACTATGCTGGAGTCTGGAGTGTGGAATTAAAAGAAGGTTCTGGTTGCGATATTTTAGACTAGAGCATTAGTAAAGAAGGAATATTGATGCAGCGATTCGGATAAATAGAATTGCTAATCGAAGCAGCTAAACACTGTCTGCTCTCCACCTGTGAGCTCATTCATAAAAAGCACTGAAGCGAGCTGGAGATACAGATTTAAACTTTGTCATTGATAATGATAGATTTTGTATTGGAAGTAAAACATAGTAAAGTAGAATGTTCTCTTACCAGTCCTGATGTGTTTAATCTTGTTTTTTGGGGCAAAATTAAAAACTTATTTGACTGCAAATGACCACATATAGGCCACATCATCCTCTTCAAACAGCAGCTCATGCAGTGCCAGTGAACTGGTGTTTTTCATAAGACAAAGGTTAGTGAATGTTTTATTTAATGTGTACAGTCTTTACTATGTTTTTAATAATTTCATTCTATTCAAAGCAGCATTGGATGATATTGCATTGTGTTGGATGATCAATTCCTAATAATTTTATTCAGACTCTAATTTAATTACTTTATATGTTGTAAAACATTTGTTAAACTAATTTAATACAAATAAAAGCATATGTACACATTCAAACTGTATAAAAAAATATAAAGGAGTTATAGAAATATATCTAACTTTATAAAACAAATATATAGGAGCTGGCCAGAAATTGAAGAAATCAATAATATATCATTTCACAGTCGATGCATAAAATAGCCTGTTGACAAAGTGTGTTTAATTGATCTGGTGCTTTTAATAAGATTAAAATTTTTTGCAAATGATGAAAATTGCACTAGTTCTCCTACTACTCGAATTAAATAAAGCCAACACCTGCCCACAGACCCTCCCCTCTTCAGTAAAGTGGCCAAAAGTGGATACAACTACATCTTATGTCCGTTGGCTGTTAACTTTTTTCTTTTCTTTTTCTGCTCATTTGATCCCTAATCCTTAATAAATGAATGAACAGTTTTTTTTCCATATTGGACCACGTGTTTTTATTGTCTAGTTGACCAAACCAACTGCATTAACTGCAGCATGAAATGCGGGATGTAAGACTTTTCTTCAAACAGCAGCTCATGCAGCGCCAGTGAACTGGTGTTTTTCATAAGACGCATTTCATTCTATTTTAATTAAGGACGTGAAAACTTTGGATGATATTGCATGTGTCGGATGATCATTCTTTGCATGATCAATTCCTAATCCTTTAGGCAATAATTTTATTCATATACCTATTTTAATTACTTTTTATGTTCTAAAACATTTATGAAACAAATTTATACAAATAAAAGCACATGTACAATCTCTTAAAAAGTGTCTAATCCAAATATTTAGGATTTAATCAGAAATTAAAGAAATCAATAATATATATTTTCATAGTCGAATGAATTGATCTGATGCTTTTTCTAAGATCACATTCACATTTTTTTTTGGCAAATTATGAAAAATGCACTAGTTTTTGTACTATTGGATTGAAAGATCAGAGAAAGTCAATGCCTGCCCACAGACTCAGTGAAGTGGCCAAAAGTAGACAACTACATCCTTTGTCGATTGGCTGTTTACCTTTTCTTTTCTTTTTCTGCTCATTAAATTCCAAATCCTTAATAAATGAGTTAACAGTGTACGTGGAAAAGTCTTTCATCCCATATTGGACCACTTCTTCTTAACGTCCTGTTGGCTAAACATTAACTGCAGCATGAAATGTGGAATGAAAGACTTTTCCATGCATGCAAATCCTCAGGTCGGCTGTCATTTATAAAGTAAAAGTTGCAAGAAGATGTGCATACACAAGGTTTTAGAAATCTCCAAAAACAAATTCAGCATTATTGCCTACGTTCACTTTTAGTAAAGTTTCTACACAACGTTTCAATAAATGAGACCCCAGAGCATTAAAAATAATCACAATACAGCACTTTCTATTTAGACAGTACCTGGTGATACCTGCCAATCTTGACATGTGAGTGTTTCCTTATCATTCCATCTGTAGGGAGAAGCTTCAGGAGACAAAAACACAAGAGAACAAATGATAATGATGCACTTTTAAAACTTTATTGGATGGATCTGATATGTAAACATCTTCACATCTCACTTTTCATAACTGACCTCTCCCATCAGCAGCTTGAGAAGTGTGGATTTCCCTGCCCCATTCGGACCCACAAGTGCAACCCGTGTGTCCAGGTCAATGCCAAACTCCAAGTTTTTATAAATAATTTGCTGGTAAAATAAAATCAAGATATATTTATTAAGTTTCACACTTAAGGCCCATTTTCACAAGAATGATAGCAATAATAATCATTACAGTGGAACAATGCATGGTAACATTCTGTTCATCAGAAGTGTGTGCTGCTGTTTTGTCGTCAAGTAAAAACCAAGCTTTGAGATGTTTTTATAGTTCATCAGTCTGAAAAAAAAATCTGAAAATAATTCCAACAATATCACTCTTCTGTGTCATTATTGCAGTGGCTTTAGTTTGGACTTCACCGTTCTCTTGTAATCCAAAGCTTTGACAAAATTAGACATGTCTTTATATTAGACATAGGACTGCATATGGCAACTGGAAGTAGGAGTAGTAAAACAAAACTCTCAAGCCAGACAATGCAGTGTAAATGAGCTAGCAGAGTGTCAGACTGTGTGAGAGGCTGCGGACTCACTGTGTCACTGGAGTATCTGAAGCTGACATTCTGCACCATGATGACAGGAGGAGGAATTGTCCCACAAGGAGGAAAATAAAACGACAAAGTCTGAAGAAGAAAGGTGCGCTTAAAACACATGACAAAGGTTTAAGCCGTGGTTATAGTAATCACAGTACAGTTTAGTACAGTGTTTCTCAACCATGTTCCTGGAGGACCATCAGGGGCCTGTTTCAGTAAGGAGGTTCAATCAACTCGGAGTTTAAACTTGAACTCTGAGTTGATTTATCGAGAGATTAAAAACTCAGAGTTTTTGGTTTCAGAATAGCTGATCTGGGTTGGGTCAATCAACTTTGAGTAGACCAACTCAGAGTTAAGCGCGCACACCACAACTATAAAAAGGCATTATCAATGGAGCGCAGATATTACGAGTTCTCCAGCTGAACTTGATGTGCTCATGCAAAGTTATAGCAAATATGAGCAAAGTTAAAAGCAACACCACTGCATCAGTGAAACAGAGACAGTTAGCGTGGGAAAACATAGCTGCTCAAGTTAATGCACAAGTTTACATTTAAAGTATTTAAATAAATAAGTATATTAAAAAAGTAATGTAATGTGTTACGTTTATTGGCCATAATTTTAAAGTTATTTCAGATGTAATTGCATTAAATTACATAAAATAGGCTAGTGCATTTCTACAACAAATTTGACAAAACAAGAATGCATATAACCGTAGCTTAATATTTAGTGGAAATGTTTAATTTAAGGTTCCCACTTTTACACAGGTTGATCAGTTTTAATAGATTTAAGTGCACTTGTGTGTCTGCCTTTTTTATAGTTCGAGTGGTAGAGGATGATATGACATTTATAATGTAAGCAGAACTAAAAAAATAGTTTTTAGAAGGAGTAATATTCCCATTAATCTAGTTAATAGGTCAGTGAATTTAAGCTAATTAATTATTAAAAAAGGACAAGCTATTCTCGTACGGGACTTTGTTCTTTGTGTGACTGAAATGTATTAGCTACACTGTAAAAAATAAAAAGTTGAGTTAACTTTAAATTTTAAAGCAACCGGCTGCAAAGAAATTTTGAGTTTAATAAGCTTCAGTGGTTGAAGCCAAATTAATTTTTTAAGTTGACCGAAAAGGCTGGTTTAAGTCAAGTATACTTTACGGAATAATTTGGCACAACTTCAACCACTGAAGCTTAATAAACTCAACATTTATTTGCAGCCGGTTGCTTTAAAATTTAAAGTTAACTCAACTTTTTATTTTTTTAACATATGGAGAAATAAAAATTTAAAGTCTGCTCAACTGAATATTTTACTTTCATTGAACAAACAGTTCCAAACATGCAGTTAAATCATTTTTATGAGTAAATTAAACTCTGAGCTCAAAAATATGTCCACCTAACTTACAATTTTAAACTGAGTTAACAATTTGTAAGTTGGATTTTTTACAGTGTATGTTTCCATACAAAAATGCGAATTAAATTTATGTGCAAAACTGGATTATCGCATAAAAGATGTGTGAGTAAAGCAGCATTTCCATCCAACCAAAGAGAACAAAATTGTCACTTCCTGATTAACTGCTAAATATCAACAGTAAAAACTGAATTTACTGCGGTAGAAGAAGCTGCATGAACATGTTCTTTATTTAATAAATTACTTGTGCCTCAGAAGACAATGCCGACACACAATAAACGCGTGGTGGCATTTGAGACGCGGAGAACAGACGCTCTTGACACGCTGCAGACTCTTTGAAGGTAATTAATAATATATTAATACTGAAACGGTTAAGGCGTTTTAGAATGACCAAAACAACATTTCAGATGTTTTACAGTGTGCTCAACATGCTGGTTTGTCCATTCACACACATTTTCATCATCGTATGATCTCTTAACAAACCTTTTTAATGCGTATGCTGGAATTTGTTCAGTAAAAGTGTTTCCATCGTAGTTTATGCACATCTTTTCTTATCGAATAAAAAGTTTCTCCTACTCAGTTATGCGCATATGTTTATTAAGCCTATTTTCAAAAGTTATTAGCATCTTGGTGTTTCTATCAACCAATTTTTTATGCGCACATCCAAAATCCAAAATTAAAATAGGTGTGTGGAAACGTAAGTCTAAGGTGAGAAATACTTTAAAAAAGTGGAGCAGACGGACAGAAACTCAGAGTTTAGAGATTAAAACCTGCTCCTGACCAGGTTAGGTTCACAGAGTAAGTTACCACGGTAACTGACTCTGAGTTAAAGTTACCTCTCTTTCAGAAACAGGTTTGACTTACTCTGCTTTCTCGAGTTTGACAAACCTGCCATTTTGAAACGGAAAACCTAGAGTTTCTCTCATTTCAGGGTTAAAATACTCAGAGTTTTCACTTAACCTCCTTTCTGAAACAGGCCCCAGCTCTGCTCCATAGCCAAACACACCTGATTCAGATCATCAGCTCATTAGCAGAGACTGAAAGACCTGTAATGGGTGTGACAGACAAAGAAGACATCCAAAACATGTAATGTCAGTGGTTCTTCAGGAAAGTGGTTGAGAAACACTGGTTTAGTACAACTTTTAAAAGTATCGTTCATCCAAGAATGAAAATTTGATTTACTCACCCACAGGTAGATTAGTAAAGAAGTTGTTTAGCTGAAACCATTGTCCTCTGCTAACCATATAGTGAAGGTCAACGGGTGCCAACACTTTGAGATTATGTTAAGAACTTGAACCAAAACGATCGCTGCACAAAACTGAATGTTATTTACCTTTTTTTTCTGCCCTTCAGTCTGGCATGTAAATAATGTTCAGTTTGCTGCACCGAGTGATCATTTCAATTCATAAAGCCTCAGTGCATTGTTAGGAGCCCTAAAAAGTAATTATAATTTGCATATATATGTTCTTTGAATCTGAAGACCACATTTTCAGCTAAAAATCTTCTTTACTGTTCTACTGAAGAACAAATGTGTACATCTTGGATGGCCTGAGGGTGAGTAAATAAACTTGGATGATTAAAACTAGAAATTTCCTGTCGTAGAAACTATAAAAGTATTTTTTTAAGAAACAACTAATGTTTATTATTTAATTCAAATATTTTTATTTTCTTATTTTTTATAAACATGCTACATAGGAGCATAAGAAAAAGCATGTCTATGTTTTCTCACTTTTCATTTCTTTTGTCTTGGTCATGCTGTAGCATTGTGCAACTGATCAAGTTAGCATTACTACATTAATGCTGATAACGGATCTTAGGCAATAGAAAGTGACATGCAAAAACCCCAAAGGCTCACAGGCTAGCTAGTCTGTGTGTGTTGATGTGTTTTGGTCTATGTGACAAACCTTATCATTCGTCACTCGAGCTGTTAGCCCAGAGGCTACCATTTTCTGCAGTGTTTTTTCTTTGCTTTGAGCTTGGCGGGCTAGCTTTGCAGAACCATGACCAAAACGGGCAATATAGTTCTAGAGGAGGTAAAAGGAATACATTTAAAGTTATTTTCACAAAAAAAGGCATTTAGTGCAATGAAAGAAAACAATATAATACCTGACAAATGTCTTGTCGATTATCCAAGTCTTAAGAACAACAAATAATAACATGACTTCTAGTTGATCATTTGGTATCAGAAGTGGCTTATATGAAAGGCAAAGGCCTCTAGATTATGCTTATTTTACCTAAATAAAATATGATCATGCCTTGATCTTTAATGATTTAATTAGGACAGTAAATCTGACTTTGCTTAGACAAAAGTCTTGTCACTTAACAGTATAGAATATAAAGTCATGGTGCAGTGGAAAAGAATTAATATTGTGTATGACTCCAATGAGCTTGGAGGACTGCATCCATACATCTCTGCAATGACTCAAATCACTTATTATCTGGAAATAATAACTTAAGTCATCCAGAATGGCAAAAGCGTTCTTGCAGGACTCCCAGAGTTCATCAACATTCTTTGGGTTCATCTTCAATGCCTCCTCCTTCAGACATGCTCAATAATGTTCATATCTGGTGACTGGGCTGACCAATCCTGGAGGACCTTGACCTTCTTTGCTTTCAGGAACTTTGATGTGGAGGCTGAAGTATGAGAAGGAGCACTGTCCTGCTGAACAATGTGCCCTCTCCTGTGGTTTGTAATATAATGGGCAGAACAAATGTCTTCAGGCTGTTGATGTTGCCATCCACTCTGCAGATCTCTTGCACACCCCCACACTAAATGTAACCCCAAACCATGATTTTTCCTTCACCAAACTTGACTGATTTCTCTGAGAATCTTGGGTCCATGTGGGTTCCAATAGGTCTTCTGCAGTATTTGTGATGATTGAGATGCAGTTCAACAAATTATTCATCTGAAAAATCTCCCTTCTGCCACTTTTCCATATAATCAACTAGAAGTCAAGTTATTATTTGTTGCTCTTACATTTGGGATCGATGACAAGATTTTTGTCAGGTAGGGTATAAATATAGCATAAATATGCAAAGTTTCACCTTCATGTGAGCTATCTGGTCCTGCTCCCAGTTGTACCGCTTCATCTGGTTTTCCTCCAGCTCCTCCCTGGTCTTTACATACTGGTCGTAGTTCCCCTAAAACAAACTTTTCATTACATTACAGAACATAATGTCTCTGCTCTCAGACTTTGAAATGAGTGTGTGTGATGACTCATATATGTGATAACTGATGAGTGTGGCATTGGACCAATTTCTGTTCATATTTAACAACAGTAATAAAAGAATGAAGTTTCACACCATCTTAGACTTGACAAAAGGCATGATGTTACAGATTTTTTGGAAAGAATATAGCTATTGTGTTTTACTATTCTAGACAAAGGCGAGCTTCTTTCATGATTTTCTATGTTGGTTCTCTATTTTTTAAATAAGATGAAACATAATGCACTTTAACATTTAAATTTAGCCATCACTGTCACTACAAACCTGTCTGACTTTTTAACTATTAAATATGAAACATTTGAATTACATTTGATTACATTTAAAATATTAATTTAGTTAAATATAAAGTAGTAATTTATAAGGGGCTACACGGTGGCGCAGAGAGTAGCACAATCGCCTCACAGCAAGAAGTTTGCTGGTTCGAGCCTCGGCTGGGTCAGTTGGCATTTCTGTGTGGAGTTTGCATGTTCTCCCAGTGTTCACGTGGGTTTCCTCCGGGTGCTCCGGTTTCCCCCACAAGTCCAAAGACATGCGGTACAGGTGAATTGGGTTAGCTAAATTGTCTGTAGTGTATGTGTGTGAATGAGTGTGTATGAGTGTGTATGGATGTTTCCCAATGATGGGTTGCAGCTGGAAGGGCATCTGCTGTGTAAAACATATGCTGGATAAGTTGGCGGTTCATTTCGCTGTGGCGACCCCAGATGAATAAAGAGACTAAGCCAAAAAGAAAATGAATAAATTAATTTATATGGGGCAGTGTGGTGGCGCAGTGAGTAGCACTGTCACCTCACAGTAAGAAGGTCGCTGATTCAAGCCTCCGCTTGTTCAGTTGGCATTTCTGTGTAGAGTTTGCATGTTCTCCCAGTGTTGGCGTGGGTTTCCTCTGGGTGCTCCGGTTTCCCCCACAGTCCAAAGACATGCAGTATAGGTGAATTGGGTAGGCTAAAATTGGCCGTAGTGTATGTGTGTAAATGTGAGAGTGTATGGGTGTAAGTTTGCAGTTCATTCCGCTGTGGCAATCCTTGATTAATAAAGGGACTAAGCGAAAAAAAAATATGAATGAATGAATGAAAGTAATTTATATTTCGAATATATCAATAAAAAAACACAAACATTTTTCAAAATCTTACAAGTCTGAAGCAAAATGAGAATAAATAAATGTTGATAGTTTTGATTGTGAACTTTCTTTTTAACTGCTTTTTAACAGATGCAGGGTTCCCACTCTTTCATTGACACCAAAGTCAAAGAATTTCAAGGACGTTTTAAATCACTAATTTTTTAAATCGAGCACCTTTGTAATTCACATCCCCAGCATATATAGCGCCATGAAAGTCCTTCCTGTACTTAACAATTAATTTATACTTAATATTTACATTAAAATGTCATAATGATGATGTTTTAATGTCATTTTTAAGAAGTTAACCTTTTTAAACAACCATTTAAAAGTCATGTTCAAAGAACTTCAATACAATTAGTTGACTTCAGTCCTGGCAATGTTCAAATTATGTTTCTGAAATATTGCTAAAATACATTATCTGTCATAGTTCATGTAAGATTGAAATGTAAAGTTTTTTAAGATTGAAATTTTCAAAGTTTTTGAAAGTGGCACAGAACAATTGTGGAAATCACACAATCAACTTTGAAATTTAAGAACTTTCAAGGACCTATGTTTGTTTTCAAGTACTTTCCTGGCCTTGAAAAAAATTTCTGAAAATCAAACACTTTCAAGAAGCATGGGAAACCCTGCAGATTATTCACCTATCAATAGTAAGCAAAAAAAAAACAACAAAAAAAAAAACAGCACAGCACAGCACTCACGGTGTAGTACTTGAGCTTCCTCTGGTGGAGATGAATGATGTTTGTGCACACACCATTGAGAAAGTCTTGAGAATGTGAGATGAGTACAAGAATTCGCTTAAAACTGGAAAAAAAAAAAGATAACAAAAACATTTTAAAAATACTTTGTTTCAAAATACCCCCTAATACAGTAGTTAGTGAAATAAACTACAATACATTTATATTTTCATCTCATTTGATTACATAAATAGTAGAAAATTAATTGAACATTAATAAAAGTACTCACGACTTAAGTTCTTCTTCTAGCCACACACAGGCATCCAGATCCAGGTGGTTAGTAGGTTCATCTAACAACAGCATGAAGGGCTTTATGAAAAGAGCTCTAAAAGAAAAAATAAACAAAGGGAGATTTAAGGAACTTTAATGCTTCAATATTGGCATATGGATTAAATTGGTAAACTAATTCTGACCATATATGATTTGTTTCACATATGAACTTCTAGTAAAATCCACAAAGTTATCTTACTCTTAATTAATTAATAAACATAATGTTTAATGTAAAATAATGTAAAATGCAACAACTTTAAAAAGACTAAATAAAAACTGCAAGGCTTGCCTGGGCTTTAACAGAAGGAAGAAAAAACTAAATTACACCCTTGTGTTTGTTTTTAACCCACTCTGACACTGAAGAAACATTTAATATCACATTTCCCACCTGGCAAGTGACACGCGCATTCTCCAGCCTCCACTGAAGTCTTTCAGTTTTTTTAGCTGCATAGCAGGGGTGAAACCGAGTCCAAAGAGAATTCGTGAAGCTCGAACTTCAGCTTTGTCTGCATCCAACTCCTCTAAACGCTCATAGATCTCCATCAGCTTCTCACACTCTGCTGTAGCGCAGGGAAGAGGTAAGAGAAAAGTAGTTTTTGATTACTTGAGCTACACGTTAATAACATCAGGGCAAATGCATGAACAGAAATGCGTAACACTGATAATGAGATAAGTATTCCATGTTGATTGTGAGTGTAGAGGGATGAAATGTGGATGAATTCAATTCAACGTGTGTAACTTACAGTCCTCATGAGCCAGTCGCTCAGCCTCCTTTTCTAGCTTTATCCTCTCTTCATCAACCTCCATAACACACTGCAGCGCCGTCTTCTCACTCGGGGCCATCTCACGCGTCAGATGGAAGATGTCTATGTGTTCTGGGATGGGAACTTCTCGGTGACCAATGGCAGACAGCAGCATTGACTTACCTACAAAACAGGTTTCAAGAAAAAATTCTCATCCACAAAAGCCTCTAAGCTCAGATTAGTGCGTTTGATCATTTTTGTTAATTAATAGTTGACTGTAGAAGGCACTGTAGCGTGAGCTTTCTAGCTACAGTCATGTGAAAAAGTTTAGACACCCTGTTGAATCGCATGGTTTTCCATATTAGGACATAATAAATAAAACAAATCTATATAATCCTTGGCAGATCTTAAAATGACAACATCACGACACCTCACACTGTCATTATTTATTTATAAATAAAGCCAAGACAGAAAATCATGGGAGACAAACTGGACACTCCATAATGCAGATGACTGTAGACTCACTTTTAGCAGTAATTATCATTCTCTGCATGAACTTATCAGTCTCTCAGATCATTCTAGAAGAGTTTTGGAGTTTCTGCACAGCTCTTGCCACAGCATTTCAGTCAGGAAAAGGTCTGGACTTTGACTGGATTATTGCAATAACATTTTAGTATTCTTTCAGTCATTTATTTTCCTTCAGCTTAGTCTCTTATTTATAAGGGGTCGCCACAGCGGGATGAACCGCCAACTATTCCAGCATTGTTTTATGCAGCGAACGCCCTTCCACTCTTACATTTCACTCTTCGACTACACTCTTGCATTCACACATACTCATACACTATGGCCAATTTAGTTAATCCAATTTACTTATAGTGCATTTCTGTGCAGGACTGGAAGGGAAACCCCTGCAAACACAGGGAGAACATGAAAACTCAACACAGAAATGCCAACTGACCCAGCCAGGACTCAAAAACAGCGACCATCTTGCTGTGAGGTGTTCGTACAACCCACTGAGCCACAATGACACCCTTTAGTATTCTTATTTTATTAAATTATGTTTATTTATTTTTAACAAAAACAAAAGTACATACAGCAGATTTAACAATAAACATAAGAAAAAAACTAAAACACAGTGGGTAGCACGATTGCCTCACAACAAGAAGGTCGCTGGTTCGAGCCCCGGCTGGGTCAGGTGGCATTTCTGTGTGGAGTTTGCATGTTCGCCCCATGGTGGCGGTGGTTTCCTCCAGGTGCTCCGGTTTCCCCCACAGTCCAAAGACATGCGCTATAGGTGAATTGAATAAACTAAATTGGCCGTGCTCTATGTGAGTGAATGTGTGTGTATGGGTGTTTCCCAGTGTTGGGTTGTGGCTGGAAGGGCATCCACTGCATAAAACATATGCTGGATAAGTTGTCGGTTCATTCCGCTGTGGCGACCCCAGATTAATAAAGGGACTAAGCCGAAAAGAAAATGAATGAATGTTGGTGTGTGATTGTTATAGGTATTAGATGTACGCCTCTAAATCTTGTTTATGTTTTAAGTTTGGAAGTGATGGATTAAGAAATATAAAGCAAAGAGTATGGGGAGAAAAGAAAAAAATAAGATAAAAGAGAAATAGAGAATAAGAATAAACAAATAATAATAAAAAAATTCAAATAACTTGAGCTTGAGGGAATGGGGGGTGGGAAAGGGATGATGGGTTGTTAATGCTGAGGTCGAGGTGATGTGGATCTTCATAGACACCAGAGAAGAGCAGTAGTATGAACAAACCATCAAAATGGTGTTAATACGAGTTCCGTTTTCCTCACATACGAGAAAGTTGACTTGAGCTCTTCATTAAACCTCTCCCAAACCCTGTCTCCAAAACTTGTGTGATCCAGGTTGTTGTAGAATACAGGTGTGAAATAAATGATAAATAAAGAAATAATAATAACAAAAAAGGGAATAAAATTGCAACACATTCATGTATTTTATTTTATTTTGCTGGCGCAATGTTGGTTCAGTTTTAGATGTGGGATGGGCATTGTTAACACACAGCTGAAGTCTCCAGACCATTCATTCATTTTCTTTTCGGCTTAGTCCCTTTATTAATCAGGGGTCACTACAGCGGAATGAACCGCCAACTTATCCAGTATATGTTTTACGCAGCGGATGCCCTTCCGGCTGCAACCCATCACTGGGAAACACCCATACACTCATTCACACACATACACTATGGTCAATTTAGCCTACCCAATTCACCTATAGCGCATGTTTTCGAACTTGTGGGGGAAACCGGAGCACCCGGAGGAAACCCACACCAACACGAAGAGAATATGCAAACTCCCCACAGAAATGCCAACTGACCCAACTGGGGCTCGAACCAGTGACCTTCTTACTGTGAGGCGATTGTGCTACCCACTGCGCCACCGTGCTGACCAACACGCTGATAAAACTTCTGCTGATGATCAGGCATTTGACTAAATGTGACTGACTTATTTTTGTTAATGCTTTTTTTTGTTTATACGAGCTTTTAATTTCCAAATATTAAGGCCTGCCAAAAATTAGATCATTTTTAAATACAGATGTCACTACTTTAAAACGGTCGGTCTGCCGCCATTCTTAACGCCGCCGCGGAGGTACCTATGTGCGCCAGCAGCTTTTGGCCGCTGGGTGGCGCTTTAACCATAGATTTTCAGCTTTGCCTTTTTACAATAGGAAGGTACTGTATGTGTACTGTACATTAAGTGATGTGATGTGTCCAATTAAAATATAATTTTGTTTGTTTGTTTTAGTTTTCTTAGTAATAAACATACTTTTACACTATACTGTATGTTTTAGAAAAGATACAATACATGGTGAGAAGTATAGCCCTAGGCTGCAAAAATTAAGCAAATATAAGAATTAGGTTCTTTAGCCTTTACAGTGCCCTATTAAATCGTGTTGGGGTGAAAAGAATGTTTCGATTTCTTTGACCATAATGGCGATGTTATTACCTCAAAACTTACATGTGCGCACACTGCACTACAAAATAATATTAAGGTTATCGAGCTGATGAAACACATCACCTGATTGCAGTATAACTTGCTTTATCAATAATTATTATAGGCTAGGTTACAAATATTTGATCAACTGCCACTACATGCAAAACACTCTCATGCACTCAAAATAGGTTCCTTTTTACACAGCTATTAGTGGCAGTTATGAATTAAATAAATGGGCATATCTGCAAGCAAAATGAGCCGCATATTATATATCGTCTATTCATTTTTCTTTGTTCATTTCTCTTTCACACGCATGCAAAAAGAAAAAATTGTGCTCGTTTAAAAGAGCGCATCCTCTTATAGCCGGCCTATATCGGTTTACGGGACTGAATGTTTTTTTTATACTGTATGCTATTATATCCCCTATCCTAAACATAGCCAACATGAAATATAAATATTTGAAGTTTCTAAAAGCACATTTTAATGCTACACATCTGGGTCATAAATACAGCACACACAAAATAATGTGTCTAATAAAAAATATATAATTTAAGCTCATTATAAATTAGCCTTTATATATTTGTTAAAACCGACACAATTCTCCCCAGCAATTCTCTTTATGCTTGCAGGACGTTTTCACAGCCATGAAATATCTCGCTTTATCAATAGCCTACTAATAATTACTTACAAACTTTAGTTTCATAAATGCGTACAATATGTAATAATAATAGTAATGATAATAGACATTGCATGTTTATCAGGGTAGGCTATGACATGCAGGGAGTGGATAACTCCATATGCACAATGTCCATTTAAAGCTCTCCATTTTGCTGTGATGGCTGTGCTGGGTTTGACTGGCAATAGCTTTTAAAATATATGTTTTAAAAGCTAAATTGTTACCTGTTCCACATATTTATATATAATTGAATGCACTGAATGCAAGTAACCGCGGTCTGCAGTTATAGCCTACTTGTTCTCGGTTACAGGACTACAGTATATAGACTAAGCCTAATATTTTTTTATATTGAACAAATTCTATCCCTATTACAGAAAAAAAATCTAAAAACACAGTTTAAAATTTTTAAATCACTGGTTTTTGGAGATAACTCGCAACGTTTACCCGCTATACATGTGTCATTAAACTCTGCACACCGGTATAAGAACTTTAAATCTGGCTAATACTAAAGAATAAATCTAGATTATTTATATATGAATGCAAATATTATTTATATATTTATATATACGTGTATGAATATGGAAAAATTGGAATTTAAGGTGTCCTAAATGTTTCACATGACTGTATGATTTCATGCAAACAGGTCTAGACACTTAGTCACTTAACGTCCATACCTGTGCCATTGAGGCCAATGAGGCCGTAGCGCCTGCCAGAGTTGAGCTCCAGGCTCGTGTCACTCAGTAACTCTTGTCCATGAAAGGTGAGAGACAGACTGCTGATGTGAACATCTGTGCTGTTGGGGTGGGAGGCCAAAACACCCGTTACTGCCCGTGCCTCGATCTTACGCATCTCAAAATCATCCAGCTCCTTAGACAAAGCGGCAACATCTAAGTAAAAGAGTGATTAAAGAGGAAAGCACAGGTAATAAAGCTATTATACAAAATAATTTGTCATGTAAAGAATAATATATGAGTGCTGGAATACTGAACGGTAATGCACGACCAAGATATTAGCCATGTTGTAAAGAGGAGTTGCGATGTCCATTGTTTTTCAATTCCACAACAGACCAAGTCATTTCTTTCTGTTCATACCACATTAACAATGTTCGAATGTTCAGATATTTTTACTAATATTTTTTTTGTTATTAAAATACTCAAGTGTAGAACTATGTACTGCATCCCAGTCTCGGTGGACAGTTCCAATTTAGAGCTCATTTTAGAGCTTGTAATGGAGGTTTTAGTCACTGATATGGAGAAACAAAATTAAAGTTAATTTTGTTTTAGAGGTTTACATGTTTTTGTTTCTTATACATTTGAAATGACCTAATTTCTCAAAATGCTTTAAATGTCAGAATATTCATTACTTCTAAACTTCAAGCATGACTCCTGTGATGAATTATTGCAAGAACTAGTTGATCGACCTGAACCCCCACCGCAAACAACTTGACCAGAGCGTTTCTCAGAGGTGGTTTTACTTTGTGGTGCATTATGAAATGTTATAGCTGTGTTATTCCTCTGCATCAGCATTAACAAGGGTAAATCCATCAGAGTCTGAAATTAACAAATGAAATTACTAGAGTATAAAGGTCATTACTTGCTTATGCTGTAATTTACCTATGTTTCTGTATGTGTTCACATTACTGTCTGTACGCAACTGTGTGTCTGTACATGTGTGTGTCAGAATACAAATAAAAAGATATTTAGAGTTTGGCCTTAATTGTTTTTTTTTGTGGGCAAAACTTTCATTTTAAACTTTTACATTTTTTTGATCAAATTTGTTTTACCACATTTGCTTCAATAATGCGTTTATACGTTGTTGTTTTTTATTAGCTGCTCTAATATTGACTTTAAAGACCTTTGATATTTGTAAAATAACTTAGCCAACTGATATGAACTGTAATGCAGTCCTCAGACCTGGAACTTCTTCATAGTTTGTTAACTGAAAAATAATTGCACACTTTAGCTTTTTTATTAGTCAAACATTTAATATCCCTGTGAACTTACTGTACTAAAATCCCACACAACCTGTATATAATAAATCACACAAAAAGTGATGAGCAAATAAAATTTTACATCTGTGGCAGCACAGTGGCTCAGTGGTTAGCACTGTTGCCTCACAGTAAAAAGATCACTGGTTCAAGTCTCTGTGTGGAGTTTGCATGTTCCCCCGTGTTTGCGTGGGTTTCCTTCGGGTGCTCCAGTTTCCCACACAGTCCAAAGACATGCACTATAGGTGAATTGAATAAACTAATGTGGCCATAGTGTATAAGAAATGTGTGTGAATGAGTGTGTATGGGTGTTTCCCAGTACTGGGTTGCACCTGGAAGGGCATCTGCTGTGTAAAACATATGCTGGAGTAGTTGGCGGTTCATTCTGCTGTGGCGGCCTCTGCAATAGAGACTAAGCTGAAGGAAAATGAATGCATGTTACACCTGTAGCTATGTTTTGTAAAGGGCCTGTCATTGGCCATATATCAGTGTGAACTTCAAAATGTTGGAAATGAGGAGTTAGGGAATAAACACTGACTTTATTGTCCTTTAGCTTGAGGCACTGTGTTAATAAACTCACCTCCATTCGCCTCTCCATTAGTTTCAGCATCATTCACTGGGCCATCAAGAAGCTCTTCATCTCCGTTCACCTCGTCATGCTTTTTTGCACGCTGTCGAGCTTTAGCAGCCTCCTTCTTCTTGGCAGCTTTCTTCTTAGCAAGATCTGATGGCATGGCTGCAGAGTTCTGTAAGTTCTGTGGGGTTAGAAATATCATTATCTAACATGATAATACAATATTTTCATACTCCTTTATTGCTTTAAACATCATTAAGTTGAACTGGACATAAGTCTGCAGCAATAATGCTGTATATATATAATATATACAATTTTATTATTGAACAACAACCATGTTCTCAATGAACCCAAAAAACTCATTAATATCAAAGCTGAATATTTTTGGAAGTAGTTTTTAGTTTGTTTTTAGTTTGAGCTATTTTAGGAGGTTATCTGTGTGTGCAGGTGACTATTACTGTGCAGAATTATTAGGCAACTTAACAAAAAACAAATATATACCTATTTCAATTATTTATTTTCACCAGTGAAACCAATATAACATCTCAACATTCACAAATATACATTTCTGACATTCAAAAACAAAACAAAAACAAATCAGTGACCAATATAGCCACCTTTCTTTGCAAGGACACTCAAAAGCCTGCCATCCATGTATTCTGTCAGTGTTTTGATCTGTTCACCATCAACATTGCGTGCAGCAGCAACCACAGCCTCCCAGACACTGTTCAGAGAGGTGTACTGTTTTCCCTCCTTGTAAATCTCACATTTGAGGATGGACCACAGGTTCTCTATGGGGTTCAGTTCAGGTGAACAAGGAGGCCATGTCATTAGTTTTTCTTCTTTTAGACCCTTTTCTTGCCAGCCACGCTGTGGAGCACTTGGACGCATGTGATGGAGCATTGTCCTGCATGAAAATCATGTTTTTCTTGAAGGATGCAGACTTCTTCCTGTACCACTGCATGAAGGTGTCTTACAGAAACTGGCAGTAGGACTGGGAGTTGAGTTTGACTCCATCCTCAACCTGAAAAGGCCCCACAAGCTCATCTTTGATGATACCAGCCCAAACCAGTACTCCACCTCCACCTTGCTGGCGTCTGAGTCGGACTGGAGCTCTGTGCCCTTTACCGATCCAGCCGCGGGCCCATCAAGACTCACTCTCATTTCATCAGTCCATAAAATCTTAGAAAAATCAGTCTTGAGATATTTCTTGGTCCAGTCTTGATGTTTCAGCTTGTGTGTCTTGTTCAGTGGTGGTCGTCTTTCAGCCTTTCTTACCTTGGCCATGTCTCTGAGTATTGCACACCTTGTGCTTTTGGGCACTCCAGTGATGTTGCAGCTCTGAAATATGGCAAAACTAGTGGCAAGTGGCATCTTGGCAGCTGCACGCTTGACTTTTCTCAGTTCATGGGCAGTTAATTTTGCGCCTTGGTTTTTCCACACGCTTGCGACCCTGTTGACTATCTTGAATGAAACGCTTGATTGTTCGATGATCACGCTTCAGAAGCTTGGCAATTTTAAGAGTGCTGCATCCCTCTGCAAGATATCTCACTATTTTTGACTTTACGGAGCCTGTCAAGTCCTTCTTTTGACCCATTTTGCCAAAGGAAAGGAAGTTGCCTAATAATTATGCACACCTGATTTAGGGTGTTGATGTCATTAGACCACACCCCTTCTCATTACAGAGATGCACATCACCTAATATGCTTAATTGGTAGTAGGCTTTCGAGCCTATACAGCTTGGAGTAAGACAACATGCATAAAGAGAATGATGTGGTCAAAACACTCATTTACCTAATAATTCTGCACTGCCTGTATAACATGATCTCAAATGAACACCTTCGTGGTTTTTAATAACGCCTTACGAGATCTCTATGGGAGACTTTGCGAACTTCACAATATTATTTATGACAAAATATTAACGGCTTGATTTGTATCCAGGGTTACAGCTGGCATGCATAAATGACAGCAGGAGGTGTTCAGGGCCCGGCGTTCAGCTCATATATGCAAAATGTATAAGCCGGATATTACCTCACTTATGTCTCACATACAACGACAACATAATAGCAGTCTTAAGATAACACTGACAAGACAAACAGTAAAGCGTGTTCGTACTGTACCTTTCAGCTAGTAGCGCACAGGTCTCTGACACGCGCCCGGGAAGGCAGCGCAGGGCGCGCGCACACTGACCGTATTTGGTGATGAGCAGATCACCGCCTGCTGGTCAGACAGACACGCTTCAGCGTGCTGCTGACGACAGTGTGATGTAACTGTACAGTC
This sequence comes from Danio kyathit, assembly GCA_903798195.1. NCBI lineage: Eukaryota > Metazoa > Chordata > Actinopteri > Cypriniformes > Danionidae > Danio > Danio kyathit. The sequence continues at coordinate 49,341,527 of LR812525.1, forward strand.
ATAAAAACTGCTTATCGTTTACTACACGGCATTAAAAAGGATCAGGGTTTTAATAGTTATTGTTGTATGGCAGGCAGTGATAGTAGAATAAGATCTTACTAGTCTTATATGGCAAATAGTGTACGCAATGCAACAACAGAACACACAAGTAGCCTACCTCGTTGACCATGGGATTTTATTAAAAAAAAAAAATTAAGAGTCAGGGATCTAGCAGGACAAATTTATAACATTTACTTTTGGATAATAATTTGGATAATATTTCCTGACCCGACCTAATATTTAGCTTTTATTTGTTTGACAGGGAAAGCTGTTGTATCCATTCATAAAAAAATTCATTTGTTTAAATAGGGGCAATGCACACTCTTTAACAAATGTTTGCATTTAGGGATTTTCTTGATTGCTTTGATGCAGCCATCAACTGAAACTCCAAAACAGTTAACACACAAGCCTATAAGCAGTGGCACTCAAGGTCAAAATGACACATTTTGTTTGCAAAAGTTTCTAATCATGCCGAAACATCTAAAATGTGCAACAAAAGCAAAATCTGCCTTCAAACAACACAACTTGCAAGCAAATAGATGAGCTCTTTCAGGACGAAGTGAGCTGGCCTGTTTGTTATTAAGTTTTTAGTTGGTTTTTAATAAGTTTTAACATATTCCTAATAGTTTTTGTTAATGATGCATGATCATAAATTTGTATTTTAAGAATAGTAAGTTATTCATACTTCTTTAAATCAGTATGGTAAGCACTTTGACAATTTTAGAAAATATTTTTGTTGCATCAAAATATGTGGTTATGATCACCATCTGACAAGCTAATGCAGCAAATATTAGTGCTTAAAATGTCACTAAAATGCAGTATTTGAAACTCATAATTTAATAGAAAGTTGGGAAAATAACTGCAAAAGATCCACTTTTTGAGAAAAAAGAACCATCTATTTCAATAGGCTGGCTACAGGACCGAGACCTGTCAGTCTATCACAGACCTGTGATACATAGACGCAGAAGTATTCCACTGTCTGTTCATGATAAACTGAAAGACACACATTAAGATTTGGTGCTTGTAATGGAGCCCACAGATTAACAGGCTGGCCATAGCTAAAGCACAAAAATTCTATTTTTCTTCCTGGAGTGGCACAAGATATAGAGATGATGGTGGAGAAATGTGAACCATTCCAACAACTACTACAGCCTCAGCATCCATAATATAATGCATTCCATTTTAGGTGGAAGCTAATTTCCAGTTCACTGGCAGGCCAATACTTAACCACTTTTTATGGTGAAGTAGTGGCCTGTAAACCTATTATGCCCATTTTTATAACATGTAAAACAACATCTGATGTCCCTAAAGTGTGTATGTGAAGTTTCAGCTCAAAATGCACAAGCATACTGTTTTATAACTCTTTGAAATTACCCCTTTTAGGCTTTGATCCAAATTGTGCTGTTTTAGTGACTTGCTTTAAATTTAAATGAGATTGTGTTCTTTTCAAAAGAGGGCGGAGCTACAAATGCTTATGTGTCAGCATAGTGGCAGATTCAAAACAGGGCTAAAGCTATCTCTGTGAAAGTAGATCATACAGTTGAAGTCAGAATCATTAGCCCCCCTTTGAATTTTTTTTCCTTTTTAAATATTTCCCAAATTATGTTTAACAGACCAAGAATTTTTTTTTCTTATTTGCTTTATTTAGGCTAGAATAAAAGCAGTTTTACATTTTTTTAAAACCATTTTAAGGTCAAAATTATTAGCCCCTTTAAGCTATATTTTTTCTCGATAGTCTACAAAACAAGCCATCATTATACAATAACTTGCCTAATTACTCTAACCTGCCTAGTTAACCTAATTAACCAGCCTGATCTCACGAGGAAACGTAAATATTTTACGTTTTGTCAGTTTAGTGGCTAATTTTTTACGAATTTGTACGAGTTCAGTCGTACGAAAATGTACGATTTTAAAAAGGAGGCGTGGCAATTAACCCCACTTTAAGCTGTATAGAAGTGTCTTGAAAAATATCTAGTCAAATATTATTTACTGTCATCATGACAAAGATAAAATAAATCAGTTAATAGAAATGAGTTATTAAATATATTATATTTAGAAATGTGTTGAAAAAATCTTCTCTCCGTTAAACAGAAATTGGGGAAAAAAATAAACAGGGGGGCTAATAATTCTGACTTCAACTGTACTAAAGTGTTCATTTGTGCATCCTAAAAGATTTATATTGACATTATATTCGGCATGTGAAACTCTGACAGCTGCTTCTCACTCAGGACTATTTATGCTAATGAATCACTTATAAAAGGGATTTTTGCTAAATAGGTCCCCTTTAAATCATTTTAGTACACAAAACATCATCTGTGTAGTTTAATTCCCTCTGTTCTGAGATTGAAAACAATCTACTGGAGTTTAGTATTTAGAAAACAACAACAGAAGGAGCCAAAAATAAACAGTATACATATCCTTAATAAAACAAACAAAATATTTCATGTGCTTCACAAATTGCATAACACACTTCTTAAAGTTGAATCCATTAGATAATGAAGGCCAGAGGTTGTATTCAATACCAATAATGGATCAAGTGTTCAACATCTAAAACAGGGGTCAGATAACTGCAAGAGCCTATTGAGAGAACACTTAAAATGCTGTTGTCTAGCTTGAGATGACAATGACAATTTTACACTGACATTTTTAATATGTTTTTGAACATAAACTGATTTTTTGAGTCCAATTACTTATATTTAGCATGAAACTAATATTAATAAACATTATTATTATTATTAATATTATTATTATTACCATCACTAACACTTTATTACTATTTTTCTTTTGTCTCGTAGCTACGCTTTTACTACTACTCATCTCCCCTGTAGTCTAGTTATCTGACATTTGTCTGACCGGTTATCTGACCGGACTCATTTAGTTTATCTTCATGTATGATGACGCAGAAATGAGCACGAATCAGACAGGGCTGGATCTCGGTCGCTATATCAGCCCGAATGTGTGCATGAGCAGCGGCAGCAGCAGGACTCGTGTATACGTGGAACTGTTGTGCTCGTGCCGCTTGTTTCCTTGGGTCTGTTTAAAGGCATTGAGTCAATCTTCCTCCTCAGCACATCCGCATGTAGACTCGATCGACGATGCTGGAGACATTTAGAGCAAAGCCAACGAAGTCATTTCGCGACTGCTTTTGTGTTTTACACAGAAGCATTGGGACGATACGAGCCACAGGAGGTTATCCACGGTGGACTGCAGTGTCTGCGGATTAGTGTGTTTTAGGGAAAATACAGCTGGTGCCTGCTAATGTTGCTCTCAGTGTGCAGCTACGCGAAGCTACGCGATAAATGTCGGAAGATTTGTTTATTGAATGTCATTTATCGCTAGTTGTCTTTCCGACGCAGAACCTTTCCTCAAAGTTAATATCCTGAACTTTAATATATTTCAACCGTGCATCGACGTTGCATGTTTGTTGTCTGCAAATGGTCTCGACTGGCTAGCAGTCTGACCTTATGTGCATCCCCGGTGAAGGCGACTCTCACATAATGTTTGCATACATGTTCGCCATATCGCGTGCAGGAGAGTGTCCGGCTACACCACAGTGGACTAATTCATTAGCTGTGCCTTGGTTTTGTATAGTTGAATGTTAAATCAGAACCATATGTCCTGACTTTAGTAGTTTGATTGTAAAGAAGCAGATCAGATTGCTTGCTCCTGCTCCTTCTGCTTTGCCATCTTGACTAGTCATGCTGATATTTGACACAAACTGACAGGAACCAAATACTTTGCATAATCTGTCAAATACCTGCACGCTAATCACCCGTGAACAAGACTTTGCCGTTACTTGAACTGTCCTCTGAGGAAACCTCTGTAGACTTGTCATCCTTTGACTGTCTCTCTGAAGACTCATCTCCAGCATGCGTCTGTCTTCTTTTCTGGCTGTATTCCGGCCTGCTCTGCCTCTCATCCTGGGCCTGTCTTTGGGCTGTAGCCTCAGTCTCCTGATGGTGTCCTGGACGCAGGGGGACACTGATGAGGCTTGTGGAGATGACCTGGGCAATGGGAGACTTGTACACAACGGTCATATCAGGGATCTCCACAATGGCCAAGAAGGGGATGGAAATGAGGACTTCCAGCCTCGCATTGTGCCCTATCACAAAGATCCCAACAAACCACACAAGAAAGTTCTCAGGTGAGTCCTCCAAATCAGTGCAGCTTGAAAATAGTTGATGTGTACACGTCGTTCACAAATTACAAGATCTCAGTATTTAAAGGGACAGTTCACCCCCAAAATTGTAATGTTCTCACTATTTACTCACACTCGAGCGGTTCTAACCATTTATGAATTTCTTTCTTCAACACAAAACAAAATACTCTACAGAAAGTTTGAATGTGATAGCCACTGACATCTATAGTAGGAACAAATAATACTATGGAAGTCAATGGCTGCTGATTTCCAACATTCTTCAGCATGCCTTTCTTTGTGTTCAACAGAAGAAAAAACTCAGGCCGGTTTGGAACAAACGGTGAAGGAGTACATGACAGATTAAACATTTTTGGTTTATCTATCCCTTTAATACGCCTGCACTCACTTTTATCTAAAAGGCATTTAAAAACAATAGAAATAGTCTCCGCCAATAGCCTAGTGGTACTGTGCACCGACATATGGCACAGAAGTGTTCAAGGCGACCAGAGTTCGATTCCTGGCTCAAGGGAATGCTGATCCTTTTCCCTCCCAATGCTTTCCTGTCTGACATCTCCACTGTCCTATCATAATAAAGGTGAAAACCCCTAAAAATGACTATATGTAGTATTTATAAAAAATTATATATATATATACATATACATACATACAGGGCTTAACATTAACTTTTTTGATCACCAGCCACTGTGGCTAATAAATTTCCAACATTACTAGCCACTCGCCATTTTCACTAGACAAAATTTTCTTGTTGGGAAAATATATTTTATATGCATAAATTTGACTTTGACATGCTAAAATGACTTGATTTAGATGTGTTATGTCCACATGCCTTCTCATTCATTTCACTTCTTGTGTGTGTTGTGTATTAGCTTGCTCAGTGTGGGTTGTGTTGCAATACAATCAGTTTTTATTTCACATGACTTTTCAGGGCTCAAAATTAAGGATTTACCAAATTTATCTCTGACCACACAAAATAAGTATTTTTTAGCCATAATTTTTTAATGTGTCAAAACAAAGAATATAGCTGTATAGGTGCACTTTTTAATTCAACAAAACTTTTCTTTAAAAAAAACATTATATTTAAAAAAAAATTATTGTCATGTATCTAAAGTATGCACAGTAATCTGTCCTGGCTAAAGCTCCCAGATCACCAGTTAACTACACATAAACTGGGAGTAATCTCCCATTAAAGCAGTGTTATTATAAAGAAATATTAAATTATAACCATATTAACAAAAATAACTGTAAGCAAAAGAAAGCAGGTGAAACATACCGTGTTTTTTAATGAAAGGATGATAACGCGCACGGCCTGTACATGAAAGCAGTGACCGCTGTTGCTTACAAAAGAATATGTGTATTTTTGTTTTAATCTTGAGCTCTTGAAAGCAGCAGGACTGTGGGTGCACGATCATCGCTCTTTGTCCAGTCTATTTCAAAGGGAACCGATCGCTTCCTCTAGGCACGGTGACGGTTGCTTCGCGCAAGTAAACGGGAGTACAGTAGATGTATAGTAGACATGGCAATTCCCAGTTAACAGAAGGCCATAATTTAAAACTGCAACAAGCTCTTATTAACTAAATGATTTACAGATATTATTCATCCTGCAAACATTAACGGCTTTTGTCATTAACGCAATCTCAAATTATTTACAAGTACAGTATATTAAATCAACGTATGAACTTTGGCTCATATCAGTAGTCTGTGTTTGTTTGTTTTGGCATGGAGTAATAAGCTCTCAGAGCAGTATGTTTCACCTTACCTCTGCGCTTCTCTCACAGCTGAATTCTTCACCACTTTGTGAAGTTGCTGACACTTTTTCCATCTCATGAAAATGTCCACAGCTGCAAATACTAGAAATAGTCCAAACGATGTAGAGGGTTTAGATAAAGAAGCAAGGTCATTTGTTGGGACAGAAAACACATCCCAGCATAAATCCAGCATAAATACCATCACTTTTCAGATAATGTCAAATTTGACAATTGTTAGACACATTTTGAGATGTAGTCTGTCATTTTAATTTAGGGGTGTTAAACTCCTGGAGGACCACAGCACTGCTGTCTTTAACTTAAACCTGATCCAGCTAATCAAGTCCTTCAAGCTTATCCCATCACTACAGCTCTGTGTGTTGGAACTGGATTGAGAGTAAACTCTGTAAAACTTTGTCTCATTAGGAGCAGAGTTTGACACTGTGTTTTAAAATAGTTGTTGCTAGAGAGTTCAGTATTTGTATCCTTATTGCCTGTTGGCCCCTACATAATTCTATGCTCTTGGGACAAGTTTATATTTAAGATTTCAAAATCAATCTTGTGTTCAATCGAAACCAAACCATCAGTTATCTGTTTGTGTTGCATCTTGTAAATTAGATTAAAAAGGGGCGACGGGTGGTCCATAAACTTTAACAGCGGCTTATTTGTTTTACTGTGCTTTGTAATTGGCTTAGTGTGTTATCCCATCACTCTAAGCCTAAACCTCTACAGAGACAATTTTCTAAATGGACAAAGAGATGTAGATATTTAAAAAAAAAAAAAAGATTTAAGCAAAAAAGAAGTTTCAAGTGTCTAAATAAATAAATGAGCATCTTTAATTTTTTTCTCTGTGCATTATACTGTGCTGTGAGCAAAACATTTTAACATGACTTATACAATACACAGTGTCTCAAAACAAAAAACAAAAACAAGCAATAATATATCATACAAAAATAGGACTGCTTATACTACAGGAACAAGAAATTTTACACAGGAGTAACAACACAATCTGTGCATTACAATAATCCTTTTATTTACTATTGGCGTACTGATGATGTATTTATTTTTAGCTGTATAAGGCTTAACAATAGTGTTTTAAAATGAAGATGAGTTTGAAGATAAAAAGTTTTCTTCATGAATTTCCCACTAAAAACTGGACAAAAGGTGGATTGGATTACTTGTTGGTGAAAATTGATCGCACTGGATCAGTGTCATGTGACGGGGAGTGGTCTTCCACGCACTACCCGTACTGTTGTACATATCACCACTCTCAAGACATTGTACTGAGCCAAGAAGACGCACCATGCACCCATCGCACTGTCTGAAAGATTGCACGGGAGTCTGGCAATTAATGACTCCAATATGTAAATGTTGCTATGTTCCTGTGCGTGCTAATTTAGTTTGCAAGTAATAAAATTGAAGCGCTCTGTCAATATTTGGGTTATCATTGTTTAACAAGGTAATGTAAGGTAAATCAGGTGAGGTGGAAAATGTATACATATCATATAATTTCATCTCCTTGCCATCTAATTACAAAATAGAACTAAAGTTGGAGGTATTTTGACAAAATTCTGACAGAATTAATTTTGCTTAGATTTTATTGAGACACGCTGTACTCAAAGTAATGTGTTATTCAGTACAACAATTGTGTGTATGCATGCGTGTGTGTGTGTGTATATATACACACTGAAAACAAGAACAATTTGATCACATAGAAAAACTACAACTGTATTTAAGAAACTGTGTACAGTCCCAGAACCTTTTGATAATTAATAATTAATTGTCATCTAGTACCGAAAGTTAATATTTTTGATATTTTTTTTTTTGAGTAAAGGTCAAAATAAGCATGCCGTTTTATTTTCACATAAATAAAACTGGCTGAGTGACAATGGAGCATATTTCGCTAACATTTTTTTTTTCTTTACATGCTCATGCATAGCGAGAGGGGTGCAGAAGATTGAATCTTTACATCTGCCAACCTAATTACAGCTAAATACACTTTTGTTTGATTGCCACAGGACTCGCTACATCCACACAGAGCTGGGCATCCGAGAACGGCTTCTGGTGGGCATCCTGAGCTCACGTGCCACTCTGAACACACTTGGGGTTGCGGTCAATAAAACAGTAGCTCACCATTTCCATCGAACCTTCTTTTTCACTGGCCTTCGAAGTGCAAAGGCACCACACGGCATGGCTGTCATCGCTCATGGTGATGACCGACCTGTATGGCTGATGTATGAAACCATACGACACCTCCACCAGCATCACGCTAATGAGTATGACTGGTTTTACCTTGCACAGGACGATACGTACACACAAGCTGAAAGGATCATGGAGCTGGTTAATCATCTCAGTGCGGGACAGGACATGTACATGGGGCGGGCAGAGGAGTTTATTGGGGGTGAAGAACGTGCCCGATATTGCCATGGCGGATATGGGTACCTGTTGTCACGAAGCCTTCTAGCACGACTGCAGCCACATCTGGACTCTTGTCGAAACGACATCCTCAGCGTCAGGCCAGACGAGTGGCTTGGTCGATGCATCATTGATTACCTGGGTCTTAGCTGTGTGGAGAAGCATCAGGTGAGGAAACCTTTATATGAATGCACATGAAGAGTAAAAACCTACTCATCATACCTGCCAACACTTCTGTTTTTCCCAGGAGTCTCCCGTAATTCAGACCCATCTCCCGCCACCCTCCCGTTTTGTTATTTCTCCCAGAAAACTCCTGTAATTTCACTTCAGCTGTTTGGTACAGTCTGTAACACCCCCGGGTTGCCAACTTTGGTATAGTATCTGATCGCAGCAGACGCCAGAAACCCCGTCCATACTACAGTTACTAACACCACAGTACAGTTACAAACCCGGTTCTCAGCTGTGTTATTCAGAATTCCAGAGACAAATGTTGGCAGCTACGCTACTCAGTAAGCATTTTTTGTTTTTAAAAGATGTCTAATAGACGTCTAAAACAGTCATCTTGGCTAAAACAAGGCTAAATTTGGGCTGTCAGTGAAAATCTAATAGGCATCTAAGAATAGGCCAAAACTAGACTAGTCATCAAATAAACAGAAATGAATGACTACACATATAAAGTCTGTCTAATCTGTCTATTTGACCACAAGTCTAGTTTTGGGCTATTCTTAGATGTCTTAGATTTTCACTGACAGCCCAAGTTTAGCCTTGTTTTAGCCAAGCTGTCTACGTTTAGATGTCTATTAGACGTCTATTAAACACAAAATTGTTTGCTGGGTTCTTACTGATCTTCTGTTGAAAAGAAACACTGTCCTGAAATTAGACGTATTAAAGAAAGAGTTTACCTATTAATGAAAATACACTCACCATTTTCTCACCCTCGAGTGTTTCAAACCATTGTGTTTTTTCTGTTAAGCTCAAAGAAGGTTTTTTTTGGCAAACCGGTAGACACTGACACCCATATCAGAAAAAAAAATACTACTGGTGTCAAGGGCTACCAGTTTCATCAGTAAATCTTCAGAATATATATCTACATAAAGAAACTCAAACAGGCAACTTGTATATATAATAACTTATAATATTTGCAAAAAATAACACGTTAATATTAAATAGAAAATGTAAAGTAAATGCTGTTTGTACTTGTAGCTAGCAGTCATTCATATCAGTGCTCTTGTGGTTTGAAACCTATGTAGGAGATGACGTACCGCTACTTTGAGCTGCAGAAGAATGTGGACCCTGAGCGTGAGGACAGTGCACAGTTTAAGAACGCCTTCACTGTCCACCCCATCTCTGAACCTGCCCTGATGTATCGCCTACACAAACGCTACAACCAGATTGAACTGGACTGGACATATGCACAAATTCAGCACTTACAGGTATGTTACAGTACCTTAAGTTTTAGGTATGGGTACACTACACTTTTTGTGTGTGATTGTAAACGGAAGCTTGTGACCAGCTATTTTGCTGTTGACCATTAGATTGTCACAGTGTGACCTCTTAGATGAATTAAAAGAACATAAACTTTAAATCTATAGTGGAGTAGAATGCGTATTTTTGACATTTATGCATGATAGATATTTTACAATCACAATACTTAGACCCAATCTCAATTCTCCCTATTGGCCCAATTCCAATTCTCTCCCCTAGCCCCTCCCCTTACCCCTACCCCTCATTTTGTGCATTCACATGAAGGGGTAGGTGTGTCCCAATTCTCTTCATCTTGAAGGCATAGGGCTAAGGGGAAGGGCTAGATGGGCCTTGCAATGGAGATTTTTCAGGACCACACTCGAAACCAAGGGGTATGAAAATTTCCCAGAATACACCATCTACAACGTCAGCATGACTGCACACGGAAGGAGATCCACAAATTAGTTTTTTTTTACATTATTATGAATTTCTACAACAAGCATATGTTTTAATATATTCATAACGGCGTTCGTGTTTTAATGTCTTTTAAATGCTTTAAAAAACAACTACATTTCGCTATCTATAATCAAGAATAATAGTAGTTCCACAATATACTGACACATCTGACACTCGATTACACTCAAATAGCTGGGAATAACCTTTTTACAGTGTCTGCTATAATGTTAATGCTGTTTTTGTGTGTTTAGACGAATATGGCCATGGTGTAAATGCAGATTGTTATGACAACATGATATGTGCCTTCAATGATTTCCTGAAGATAAATACCAAAAAGTAATGCAACTGGAATAACTACAGCAGTCGCCATCGTCAATCTCATATGAAGTAAAAGATTTTAATGACATATGATGACGTGTGCAGGTGTGTTAGTGCTGTCCTATGTATTAGGGGTAAATTTTGAAGCCCTTCCCCTTCATACTCTGTTTCAAGGGGTAGGGGTACAAAATTGAATTTGGATTGGGCCTTAGTAGTAAAATGATTGAACTGAATGCTCTTCTGAATTGCAATTTTTAAATGATTTTGGGAAAAGAAAGATCTTAATGTTTCCATGCAATTTCTTGGTTTATTGCAGTTGTCTACTGTTTGCATTTATTTTTAAAGAGCTGAATTTTTCATAGGGCTGAAAAAAATGTATATAAAGATTGGCATTTAACAACCTATACTTTACAACCTATACCTACAGAAAGAATTTGGACTGCATCCCTATAAATTTATGCTAGTCTGACTTGGCAAACAGTATTTTAAATTTCAGTCACGCTCAGTAATTTATTTGACGTTTTTCCAAATGACTTTACTTTAAATGCAATCTTTTAGATGCTTTGCTCTGATGCACTATATTCATGTCTGGGCAAATACTCTGCAAAGGTAATAGCGCAAGGTGTTTGCAGCTCTCAGCCAGGCATCATTCATCACATAACAGCAGGAAATAAACTTGAAATGAACCACCTTGATCTTTCAGCTGCCTTCAAATTGGATAGGATGACTTTGTCTTTGACTCAAGGAGGAATAGAGATGCAGCTCCTGAATCAAAATGACATAAAGGACAACTTGTTCCTTTTACCAGTTTAACATTACTTCACTCATAACAATGACTTCTTCTGTTGTTTTGACTCCAGAATCAGATCAATAACATAAGTGAGCTCACTCCAGAGGGTAAAGCCGGAGCCACCTGGCCCATTGGAATCAACCCACCATTCCGACCCAAAACCCGGTTTGAGGTGATCAACTGGGAATACTTCACAGAAGAGCACATTTATTCATGTGCCGACAACTCTCCAAAGTGTGAGCTTCGAGGAGCTGACCGGGCAGATGTCAGTTCAGTCCTGGAGACCGCAGTAGGCCGTCTAAATGAGCGCTATCAGCCCCAGTTGCGCTTCCGTAAGCGTCGTCTTCTAAACGGTTACCGGCGCTTCGATCCCACACGAGGGATGGAGTATGTGCTGGATTTGGCTTTGGAAGCCTTTACTCAGAAGGGTCACAGTCAGGTAATCGCCAAACGGGTGAATCTGTTAAAGCCACTCAGTGCTGTGGAAATCATCCCCATGCCATATGTGACGGAAGCAACACGGGTGCAGGTGATCCTCCCTGTGACTGCACATGACCAAGACTTTGTGGGCAACTTTTTGGACATGTACGTCATGAATGCTCTGGATACCCATGACAATGCTCTGCTCACCTTCTTGTTTGTTTATGACCCGTTCGATGCCCAGCGAGTCAGTCAGACAGATGTCTTTGCTGGTGTTAAAGCCATGATTGGTGAGGTAGAGAAACGTTACGGTGACGTCAAGATCCCTTGGATCAGTGTTAAGACTGAAGTTCCCTCACAGGTCAAGCTGATGGACATCATCTCCAAGAAGCACCCAGTAGACACTCTGTTTTTTGTGGCCAGTGTATGGACCGAGGTCAACGCCGACTTTCTCAACCGCTGTCGAATGAATGCTATCAGCAATTGGCAGGTCTTCTTCCCAATCCATTTTCAAGAGTACAGTCCTGCTCTGGTCTACCGTGACCAGCAGCCTTCTGCCGCTTCATCATTTGCATCTGAAACTCTGCGTGATGGCCACTTTGACCGGCATGTCTTTGAAGAAGCCTGTTTTTATAACGCAGATTACATGGCTGCCCGCACAAAGATGGCAGCTGACATCCTGGACAACGATGAGTTGCTGGAGAGCATGGATGTCTACGAGATCTTTGTCCGTTACTCTGGGTTGCATGTGTTTCGGGCTGTGGAGCCGGCGCTAGTTCAGAAGTATGTGCACAGGGAATGTAACCCACGCTTCAGCGAGGACATCTATCACCGCTGTGTGCTCAGTAACCTGGAGGGGCTGGCCTCTCGATCACACCTAGCCATGGCTTTGTTTGAACAGGAGCAGGCCAACAGCACCTGAACTGACTAATGCTGCAATGTTAAGATGGAACAAACTTCTTGATTCTCGTTTAGGTGGCCTTAATTGACCTACTGATGTTGCTCCAGTCAATTGCATCCTGATGCTGTGAACGTCTTAGCAAAGATCATCCAGTGAACTCAGTTTAACTAAATACAGTGACGATGCCTTTCTGAAAGCATTAGTTCATATCACAACGAACTTTGTCTTCATTTACTCATGCTCACATAGTGTTCAACTTTCTTTTGGGACAAAACAATTTTGAAGAATGTTTTTGGTCCATACAATGAATGTCAAAGGTGATCATTTCTTAAACATTTCTTCTTATGTGTACTACATGTGAAAGAAGTTCAGGTTTTAAAGTAAGCCGGTTTCCTTTTTTGGGTTTAAAGATTTACATACAAAGGAATTATCTATATATGGTCTAGTGGGCAAGAATACCTCATTTAGACAGTGAACGATATTAATGATATCATCTTAACTAACTTCAAATCAAAATGAGTTTCAACTTGTTTACATAGCTTCCGATGACTGAATGCAGGAACCTAAAGTTCATAAGTGAAAAGCAGGAGGAACTCAGTCATCATTTATTATGTGATCATGTCAGACTTCAGGGGGTTAGTAGAGGTTCTGGTCTCCAACATGAGCCATCTTGCTTCCTCCAGATATGATTGTATGACCTTTGAATCGAATGTGCTGAATATTTCAGAACTCAATAAACATCATCTGTGAAATCTGATCATGAATAATGACCATGATGCACCCATGAGTTAACGTTTTTAATCGTGTATCTTGAGCTGTATGGATCTGAACATCACTGGTTAAAAAGTTAGTATTTGGGTAACAATTATTGTTACCAGCCATTTTTATTTACCGCAAAGTATATACAGATAACCTTATATAATGTGCATACTCAGATTTGAGTGAGTATACATTAAAAATCAATGCCAACACTCAGATTTACTCATTCATTCATTCATTTTCCTTCGGCTTAGTCCCTTTATTCTTCAGGGGTCACCACAGCTGAATGAACCGCCAACCTATCCAGCATATGTTTTACACAGTGGATTCCCTTCCAGCTGCAACCCAGTACTGGGAAACACCCATACACACACATACACTACGGCCAATTTAATTTATTCGATTTACCTGTACCGCATGTCTTTGGACTGTGGGGTAAACCGGAGCACCCCAAGGAAACCCACACGAACACGGGGAGAACATGCAAACTCCACACAGAAATCCCAACTGGCCCAGCCAGGACTCGAACTAGAAACCTTCTTGGTGTGAGGTGCCAGTGCTAACCACTGAGCCAACATGTTGGCAGATTTATTCATTTATTTTTTTTAAAGAACTTGTTGATGTTGCATAGTGCCATGTCAAGGTCTGAGCTGACATTTTTTGTGGCAAAGTTGTAGAATTTGGAATAAATTTTCAGGTAAGTTTATTGCTACTCTTGTACAGGCTCAAGAAATAAAGTTACGAATTGTTTTTAACCTAAAAGAAAAATCTGGCTGTGCACAATTTCACAAGGAGGAGAGGAATCACATACACATGGAGAAATGGTCTAAATGAGGCTCACAGTTCTTTGCACTAATACCTGTTCTGGTCTGACACCAGTGACCCAAAACACCACTGGAATTCATGTATACCCAAAAGTGACTTGCCATATATGAATATAGGGGACTGTAAATCAGACTTGAGAATAGGTCTTTACAGATAATAATACAGGATGTCTATTCTTCATATACAGACTGCAGAAAATGAATGTTTTACATTACTAACTTGGTCTCACCACAATTTGGTAAATTACAATTTCAGTTTCCTCTTCTATGGGCCTTTTAGCTCTGAGGTGAAATTCTAAACACAATGTATATTTACAGGGCCCAAAGAGATTAGTGTGCAGCAGTGCCTGACTTTATGTATGGGGTCCTCTTTCGCTACACTGCTGCATTTCAGAGAACCGAGGGGCGGTCCTTTGCTTTAGGCAGGATAAGAGTAGAGAGGTACTGAAAGGTTCTTTCAAAGCTAAGGGTGTGCTGTTTCCTTATGGGCATAATGAGGTATTTATAAAGAGTAAGAAATAACAATACTGAATGACATTAAAAGTCTCTAATCACTGCTGTGATTACAAAGCAATGTTTGTTAGAGAGATGATCTTTTACTCTCAGCTACCACAACTACATTATCAGACCATGTTTTCCTTTGGAATTTTCACATCAATGCAGTGGCTTTCAACCTTATTGATCCAAGGCCTCCCTTTGTCCAAGACTATGTTCAAAGGCCAACATGTCTATGCTGAGAAGTGCCTGGTACTTATGTTATACAAACCAACGAATGAATGCATTTATAGCACTTTCCTGTCTATAGCAATACACCCAAAGCACTTTACATTCATGAGGGGTCTCTTCTCAGCACCATTACTGGGCAACTCCACCTGGATGATGATGCAGCCATGGGGCAGGACACACCAGCTGCAGGTGGAGAGGAGAAACAGTGATATAAATCAAATTTAATGGATGGGGATGATTAGGAGGCCATGATGGCTATGGGCTGATGGAGGGAATTTGGCCAGGACAAATGGCTTAAAGGGCACCTATGTTGAAAATCATCTTTTGTAAGCTGTTTGGACAGAACTGTGTGTAGGTGTAGTGTGTTCACAGTCAAATTGGAGTGATATAAAGACAATACGTCTCTTTTTTTTAAATTTCCTGACGTTAAAATAGGATCCAAATCCCTGCCATTTTGAGGCCCAGCACAGCGTGACATAGGAGTGCACTTTCCCCACCCACCAAATTGATTGACAGACACGTATTAACATGTCACCGTAGTAATGCATATCATTATATAAACAGGATAGGACGTGTGCAAAGCAAGCGGGATTATAAGATCTGTTCAGCTCGCTGTAATCATCAATCATCATCAAATGTGACAAAGAATGAGTTTTACACGTTTAAAATGATATTAAATTAGTGCATGTTTGTAATGAATTACAGTGATTTACTTCAGCTTTACCTCGTGTCAGGACAATTATAAAAGAAAGCGGTTTGTGGATGTTAAATCAGGTTTATTTTGTACATTAACATAATGGATATCCATACAGCAGTGGATATTGATGTGTATCCTGTCACATTTTTATGTAACAGTGCAAAGTGCTCTGCGTGTGTGTGTGTGAACTTTGTAACGACTCATCGTTGCAACTCCACAACAAAAACATCAAATGATCATCGGTAGTTCTTACTGTAGTATTTCTCACAAACGTTGAGTGAGATCTGCTTCCTTCATGTCTGTCACTGTGCTGTTTATCTGACGCAGCCGAGGCGGAGATTGAGACACACTCTGACAGGCACATGGGCACAGTGGGCGGGGAGAACTAGCATTAAAAGCCACAAAAACAACTACATGGTTGTTCAGAGCTGAAAATCCAGTATTCTAAAAGCTATAATAAATAATCTGATGGGTGTTTTGGGCTGAAACTTTACAGACACATCCTCCTGGAGTCACAAAAGACTCATCTTAAACCTTGAAAAGGGGTAAAATAGGTGCCCTTTAAACCATACTCTTTACAAAAAGAAAAAATGCAATTTTTAATGAGCACTGAGAGTCAGGACCCTGGTTTAACGTCTCATCCAAAGAACAGTGATTCTTAGAGCATTGAGTCCCCACTTTTAAATGCACATTTGCAACCTAATTTGTCTCCCACACAGGTACTGGCCAGGTTCAACCTCGCTTAGCTTCAGTAGTCAACCAGTCTATGGCTGCAGAGCTATATAATACTGTGGCACATTATGTTATAAATTAAATATTACGTTTGGTTGATTGTATTGAGTTTATAAGAAAGGGTTACTCAATGCTTGATTCTGATTGGCTAATGAAGCCACGATAAGCTGTGCAATCATTTACAGGAAAGCAGTTCCAGGCAGGTCTTGCCAGCTGAATGACTTTGGTTCACATTTTAAAAAGAAACTCGCAACACACTTTCAGCATCGTGTTCCATTCACAAACTTTGGCAAGCGCTTGTTTATTTACATCCTCACTATCTTACACAGGCATAACTGTAGCTTTGATCTCTCGCTGAACAGTGGAAAAGGGTGAGAAAACTAACGAACAGACTGTGAGAAAACAAAACAAATGAAACGCACAGGAGTTCATTATAACCCATGAGGCAGTTCTTCAATTAAAAAAATCAGGGTTTGATGCTAAAACACTGAGGCCAGCTGTACACACTGCCTAGACAAGTTAAAAATGTCTCTTTTTCTTGGGAATTTACAATTTGTTTTAAAGTCAGTTCAAAAGTATGATTGAATCGGAATAGCAAGACTGATTACCATGCTGGTTTAGTTACTAAAACTGGCCCCTGGTGGTTATAATAAAGATTTCAAAGCCCAGAAGGCTCTGGTATGAAGTATTTAAATATGTGTGTGGCATTTAATCAATAGTGATGCCAGTTAGCACCCAATGGTGGATATTTTTCCCTTACAGAAGCACTGGAGAGCAGCATGAGGCATTTACTGCAAATATGCTACAAATAAAAGCAGTAGAGATGCTAACACTAAACACTTGGTGGCTTGGAGAGCAAATTACTTTACACACAGAAACAGAAAAGCGCGTTCAGCCGCTAACAGCAGCAGCATGGGCAGATGTTTCACTGATATACAAATTCAAGTTCATCATGTTCAAAATGGCTGACTATACATGTAGTACCCAAAAAGACCAGACAGGAGGTGCTGTTGTTCCCCAACAGGCTCTGTATAAATTGTCGGTGTGCTTCTAATACCCACATATTAAATCGCAAAGTCTTTTTAAAAGACAAAACAAAACGACTCAACATAACAAATGACCTAAACGGCCTCTGCTGTACATGTTAGGTTGATGCTGTATGTAGAGGCCATCGTGTCCCACACGCAGTGGGCCACAAAGCAAACTCAGTGCTCTTCTGATCAAATCCCAAACTGTCAGAAGGTTTCTTGTGTCCTTGTATGAAAGTATAAAAATGTGTCCATGCAGCATGCATAGGTCTGAAAAAATACTCTGCGTGACTTCTCCCTCCTCATGAGAAGATGTGAGTGCGAGGTTCACAGGCACTGCAAGAACACACAACATCAGACCCGGACGAGCCATCCTTCAGCTGACAGTAAATCAAGGAGAATTCAGAATCATACTGCACTGATCAAGCCAGATGGCAGTATAGTGGATCCACACTTCAACATGTCTTCCTTTTGTTCATCCTTCATTCTTTACTTTAGTTTAAGGGACATAATGGAAAGCGTTTGGAGCATGATCCATTTAGTGCAAAGACTCTAGGAGTCAAAAAGCTATTTTAAAAAGCACTGTTTCTCACAGCTAAAGAGAAATGGCGTGTCCTTCATCTTTTAAAAAGTCCATCTAGTCAAAATATGTACACTCTTTTAAAAAGTAATTTAGACTTTGGTGAAACATCGATTAACACTAATGAAGTTATATAGAGTGACACTAGTGATAAACACAATTGCCCACAGGATGTCGTTTAAACTGCACTGGTGAAACGTAATCAAATCAATACATAAATGCAGGATTCTCCACCATGGTCGTGCACAAAATAAATTTTGGTGAAGCATAAAGAAATGTCAAATGTTCCTAATATACACTCAAGGTGTGTATCCCAACCTCTAAACCAAATTTGGCCGGGTGGTGATTCAATATTGAATCTTTCAAATATTGGGATCTGACACGCTGTGAAGTGCAGCATACACCATAAGCAAAGCTTCAAAATATAAAGGATCAGTGTTCACCAACAGCACTTCAGATAGTGTTGAGTGGCTTCTTCTCTGAAACAGTATTCAGTACATCACAATTTAACAGGCAGATTATATTTCCAAACATCCTGTGTCACTGGCATGATTTCTTCATATGTGAAAGCTTCTCAAATTCCTTCAAAGCAAACTAACCATCATGTCAGTTCTGTCCTAAAAATGCAGCAACTACACTTAACTCAGTAAGAGTGAGTGAAAGTTGAGGCCAAATGAATGAAGTTTCAACCGTATTCTCATTCAGTGGGTGCAGTTGTTCTGTTCTGCCTTTCTATGGCAGAATAGCTCTTTTAAAAATGTGATCAAAGCAACCTCCTTCAATCATTCAAAGATTATGTACACTGCTGACCTAAAAAAGGCAGCTAAATGTCATTATTGTGGCAAACCCTGTAGGCCACAAGTTGAGTTAATACTCCATGATGCTCTTTTAAAGCTGCCTCATGTACTTCATACATACACTTTGAATAAAAGCGTAAATAATGAAGTTAATAATTGTAGCTCCACCACTGAACAACATTTATAAAATGATCTTTTTGATCAAAATGAATGTGAGAAGACTAAATCTATGGGATAAAGCCGGCTCTGAAGTCTTCGAGATCGTAATGCTGGTGAATGTGAGTGGGATTAAAAAACCAGAAATCCAAACAGTGCACCGTGAGATGATTTGATCTAGAAATGGAAGACGCAGCACTGTGATTGGCTGAAATGCACGTACTGTACAATGGAACTTCAGGTTGGAGTAACAGGGTTCGATTGGTCCAGTATTGTAGATTGTAGATCACAGTGACGACAGCACACAAACCCTCATAACACTGTGGAAAGTAATGGCGAGTCCTCCACATGGAGGCAGTGTTGTCCCAAATGAGGCATCCTGTCTGTATGTGGGCTCTAGGTGTTCCTCAAGGCCAAAGCCTGTTCCAGCTCCTGCCTCCTCTGCTGAATCTTTGGGAAGTAGATTAGATAGACGGAGCGGGTCAGTTTTGGTCCAGTGAAGATACTAGACAATACAACCTCACAAAAGCTGTTCTAGCATCCTGTTTCATTGTTGACTAGAAGTAGAAGCACACCTTATACTTTTATATCCTTACCTTACAGTAGAAGTAGCGGCTGACAGCCTCCTGAGACCAAGGCTGATGATAAAACTCTGCTCTTCTCTCTTCCTCCGGGTTCCCCGCAACATCTGTCATCAGCTGCAAACAAATAAAATGTGACAACATTAAGAGGGAGTCACGGTGGCTCAGTGGTTAGCACTGTCGCCTCACAGCAAGAAGGTCGCTGGTTTGAATCCCAGCTGGGCCAGTTTCTCTGTGGAGTTTGCATGTTCTCCCCGTGTTGGCATGAGTTTCCTCCAAATGCTCTGGTTTCCCCCACAGTCCAAATACATGCACTATGTGTGTGAATGAGTGTGTATGGATGTTTCCCAGTACTGGATTGCAGCTGGAAGGGCATCCTCTTTATAAAACATTTGCTGGATAGGTTGGCAGTTCATTCCGCTGTGGTGACCCCAGATTAATAAAGGGACTAAGCCGAAAAGAAAATTAATGAATGAATGAACAACATTAAGAGATGCAAGAACAAACGTGATGCAGCACACTAAGGCACTGTTAACATATGATAATCAAATCTGAAAACTTTATCTACTTGCATAACTTCTTTGATCAGATTGCTTTCATAGTGTAAATTAATGCTCAAGTGCTGGAATGTGTTGAAACTTTCACAAAAGACCACCAGCTTCATACGATTTCAGTTGAACCACTGAAGTCACACTGAAGTTTCCATCCACCTATTTTTATGCACATTTCGGATTATCACATAAAAATGCTTGATGGAAGTGCCAAGATGCTCATAAACTTTGAAAAAACGTTTTATTCCATAAGAAAAAATGTGCTTAAACTAAGATGGAAACACTTTTACAGAATAGCAGCATGTGCATTGAAAACATAATTAAAGATTTTGTTATAAGAGATCATGTGATGATAAAAAATGACGATGTACAGCAATAAATGGACAAACTACAGTAGTTGGCTGATCACATTGTAAATAATGAAATACTGCTTAGATCATTCTAAAATGCCTTAATCAAAATGCCTCTGTTACAGTGGTGGAGTATTATTACCTCCAGAACCGTCTTAAGCGGCTGCGCTTCCAAAGAGTGTGTGTTCGTTGCTTGTCAGCATTGTCTTCAAGTAATTTATTATAGAAGAAAGAGGCTCATGCAGCTTCTCCCACTGCAGCAAATGACACTTTTCTTTTGATATTTGGTGGCAGTTTTCCAGGATTTTGTTCTCTTTGACTCGTTAAATGGAAGCGCTGTATAATTCACAAATATTTTATGCAATATTCCAGTTTTGCACAAAAACTTCATTTGCATCTTTGGATGGAAACATAGCTGAGGTTTTTGGTTTCTTTTCTGGACTTTTTGGGATCGTTCCTGGCTATGGACCACCATCATTCATTCATGGAGGGTCAAAGAGCTCTTGGATTTAATCTCAAATAAAATGTGTGGTTCTGAAGAAAAATAAAGAATTTTCCTTTTGGGGTGACCTTATGCTTTAAAAGCAGGTGGAAATGGTAATGCATCTTGGCTGACCGTAAGGTCACTGAAAGGTTGCAAAATCTTTATGTGGCTAGTTTACAGCAACACATACTCTAGCATTAAAAAGTATGGAGCTGGTAATATAATTGGTTTTAAAAATGTCTTTTGTGTTCTTCAGCTAGAAAACACAAAGAAAATCTGTAATCTTGTGCAATACTGTGATTTATAATAACTGATTTAGGGATCAAATCTGATTTGGGAGAGAACCCTGAGCTTGGAGATACTTGAGCCCAAGGCTCCCGCCCGGTCAATAAGCATATCAGGGGATCCGAGATCAGGTAGGTCTCGAGAGCTCCCCCTTAGAAAAGGGAGGAAAAGGAGGAGATGGGGTGGAAGGGGGGATTCTTCCAAAACAAAGATAGAGCAGTAGGGAGAAAATGATCCATTTATAGCAAGCTTGGATCACTCTGATTGGACTATTACTAATTACAGATGAGCAGCCAGTCGTGCTCAATCATATCACGTGCTCCTCTCGAAATTAGTTTATGAAACTTCATTTATTTCAGATGAAGAAGTCAATTATTTATAAATAAAAGATAGATAAAGTAGGACTGTCGGCTGCCTTGTCTTTAGTCCTTATTGATCCTCACAAAATCATTTTAATGTGCTGAAATCATGACAGGAATCTTTTTCAAGAATAAACAAAAAACAAGATATTTCTTTATGTTAGTGTTCTTGTTAACACATTATATCTCACTACAGTAAATTGTACATAATTACATGCAATAACCCTAACCAAGCCCTAATCATGCTGTTAATTGATGCTACTCAGGACTTAAAATTACAATTACACTTAAAAAGTGTAACAAGTAAACATTTTAAAACAATCTTCTGTAACACTTTGTAACAAATTGTCTTTCAGTTTTAAAGTTTCAACTGTGCTATTTTCTTTAAAAACACTTTGAGCCATCGAAGCTTTGGTTTATATTAGTTGCAACCTACTGATCATGAAGCAAATATCTGCTAGAAGCTTCTATGAATGCTGCTCAACATGTACTTTCTGTATCATTAACAGCAGCAAACAGAACTGCTAAATTAATTTCCAAACACTCCTCCTGCCCCTTCTGACCTGCTCCAAACAGGTAGTCCCGCCCCCAAACTCATGCTATTGGTTGAGGCAAAAGTTGACATATCAGACCACTCAAACAAACGGAGCAATGTTTTGAAACTGACACAGAGCTGCTGTGTTTACACTTCTTTTTTCAGCCTTTAAATTTCATGCATCTGTCTCAGCATATTAAACTGTGAAAAGAATATATATATATATATATATATATATATACAGTTGAAGTCAGAACTATTAGCCCCCCTGAATTATTAGCCCCCCTGTTTATTTTTTTCCCGGTTTTCTGTTTAATGGAGAGAAGATTTTTTTCAACACATTTCTAAACATAATAGTTTTAATAACTCTTTTCTAATAACTGATTTATTTTATCTTTGCCATGATGACAGTAAATAATATTTTACCAGATTTTTTCAAGACACTTCTATACAGCTTAAAGTGACATTTAAAGGCTTAACTAGGTTAATTAGGTTAACTAGGCAGGTTAGGGTAATTAGGCAAGTTATTGTATAATGATGGTTTGTTCTGTAGACTATCGAAAACAAAAATTAGCCTAAAGGGGCTAATAATTTTGTCCTTAAAATGGTGTTTAAAAAATAATAACTGCTTTTATTCTAGTTGAAATAAAACAAATAAGACTTTCTCCAGAAGAAAAAATATTATCAGACATACTGTGAAAATGTCTTTACTCTGTTAAAACATAATTTGGGAAATATTTAAAAAAAGAGAAAACAATTCAAAGAAGGGCTAATAATTCTGACTTCAACTGTATATATATATATATATATATATATATATATATATATATATATATATATATATATATATATATATATATATATATATATACATACATACACACACACACACACACACACACACACACACACACACACACACACACACACACACACACACACACACACACACACACACACACACACACACACTGTACTAAACAACACACTTCATCTTCTGAATTATATATTGTATAAATATCGAAATTGACGTGTAGAGGAAAGAAAGCTGGTGCAGACCTTCAGATCTCTGCTTTGGGATTTGAGCCAGTCCTGGATGTAGCCTTTGGGATCTCTGGAGAAACTGAGCATGAAATCTCTCTGAATCTTCAGCTGATTGATGGACTCGATGGTCTCATGGATCTGTGGATCATTCAGAATCAGAATGAAAATTCCAAAATCTATTGACAGGATGTGGAAGTCATATAGTTGTCTTTAACCCTTTGTAGGGCACTCGTTAAAATATATTCATTAGGAAAAACTTTTATTGGAACCAATTTCAATGAAGTTACCATATAAGGTTCTTTGACTAATAAAGGATTAACCTCAATATGTTATGCTGCTGTCTGCATAATTGTAATAAAAAGAATTGAAATCAAAATATCTGGAAGTTCAAGCGGTGTCTCACACTAACCTTGTTGTCCAGAGAGGCGATCTCTTGCTGATTAGCTGTGGAGAGCAGGAAGCTGCTCATTTGTGCTTTAAGAGGATCTTCCACTTCTACATCAATGTCATAACACGCCGTCTTCTTCTGATCACTAGGGTCCACGCTGCACAACAATAATCTCAATCAGAATTCAGAGACAAGCACTGAACTAAAACACCCAAACTGCACACTCTACTTATTAGAAGTTAAAACCTGTGATGAGGGTAAATCCAAATGATGCAATTAAACACACAACATACTGTATAAAGAGCTCAGACAAGAGCTTTTTAATGTTTTTGAAAAGCTTCCTCTGATGATCACAGAAGCTGCATTAATAAGACTTAGAAAGTTAAAGAAAAAACTTAGAAAACTTAGAAAACAGTGGAATTACTGCTGTCTAGTTCATTTATTTTAATGTAATTCTTTCCTTTGATGACAAAGCTGAAATTTCAGCATTCTTACTCTATATAAGTGTCACATACATTACATGTAGTATCACATGTAACGTACACGCAAGTGTCACATGATCCTTCAAAAGTCATTTTAATATTTTTACATAACACATTCAGGAAACATTTCTTAATTTTATTAATGCTGAAAATATTGTTTTCTGAATAATAATTTGGGGAAACAGTGATACATTTTCATGTTTTAGAATATTTCTTTTTCAAATAAACGTATACATTATTAAATGTCAGATTTGATCAAAGCATCCTAAAAAAGATACAGAAACATGTTTTTATCATTAGAAAAACATTACCAAGACTCGTTGTTTTTTCATCTTTTAAAGATGTTGAAATACTATAATTCATGCATTTATCTTCTCTTGACTTGATTACTGTAATGCGTTGTACACAGGTTTACCCAAGGTTTGTACAGTTAAGCTGCAATTGAATGCAACAAAATGCAGCAGCTAGAGTATTAATCAAATTGAAGAAACAAGAACATGTTACATTGGTTTTAATAGAATTACATTACTTGGGTGCAAAAGATTGTCTGTAAGATTTTTATATTGTTTATAAAACATTGCATAACTTGACACCCTCCTACTTTTATGATTGTAAGTCAAGATATATTCCCATTGGTTTATTCATTCATTTATTTATTTTACTTGTTTTTATACAACTTCTTTTTAATGTGTGTGTATATATATATATATATATATATATATATATATATATATATATATATATATATAGTTTTGAGTGTACTTTGTTCTCTGTTTTGTTCTCTTATGTTGATGATGTTTTTTTTATATCTGATTCATGCTTGTGAAGCACTTTGAGTTGCAGTTTTTGTATGAAAAGTCTTATAGAAATAAATAAAAGTTTGATCATTTTCTTTCAAAAACACAAATTTCACTGACTTCAAACTTTGGATCAGGAGCATATCAAGTGAAAAACAGTGTATTTTGTCTGATAAGCACACAAACCTGATGATGTGGTTGATGACAATAGGGTCTGGGGGCAGTAAAAGGTTGGTGAGGCGCTGGGGAATTTCAGAGAACTTCAGACGTGGACAGTCAAAGATCTGTGAAAGGAGACAGAAACACGGCTCTTCATTAAAATATAGTTTTAAACTGGCTTCATACTGTATAATTATTCCACCATGTATCTCAATGAACTTGCACTATGTTAAATTCATATCAAATATCTTTTATGAATGCTGTTTATGAATGTGAATGAATGTTTGTAATCAGGCGTACCTGTTGAAAGTACTTGTCACAGTTGATGTACTCCTTGTCATGCGAGTCCTGCAGTTTGTTGGTTTTGACATACTGCCAGAGGGCCTGTATGATACTGGAGCGGGTCTGTGTGTGAATGCCCAGCAGACGAGCCAGACGCGGATCCAGCTTAAACTGAGGAGGCTGCACACAGGACAAACAGCCATTGACACATGCTTACATTACTCAGTTAATCAGGATTCCTACTTTCAATGACTAAAAAGTTGAATTTCCATGATTCCGTGAACATTGAATTTAAAGCTAAATTAAGCAAGGCCATTTGAATAAGGCTACAATTGTTGTATCAATCACTAATATTTTTATTTTTAACATGATTTTTTTTTTATGTTATCGCTGTCAGTTATTTATTTTCATCATTTAGAGTCATAAATCAAATGTGATGTAGTAGGCTTTTTATCGTTAAGGCAAGGCAAGGTAAGGCAAGTTTATTTATATAGCACACTTCATACACAGTGGCAATTCAAAGTGCTTTACATAAACAGGAATAAAAAAGACAAGTGTAAGAAAAAATAAAAACAGATAATAAAAAACAGATAAAAAAATGTGTTAAAACAGGTTGTAAAAGAATGAAAAAGAAGAGAACATAATAGTGCGATTTGTCGGACGCAGCACAGTGCTCATTCAGTAAAGGCACAGCTAAACAGATGTGTTTTCAGTCTGGATTTGAATGTGCCTAATGTTGGAGCACATCTGATCATTTCTGGGAGTTGATTCCAGCAGTGAGGGGCATAGTAGCTGAAAGCCGATTCACCCTGCTTTGACTGAACTCTTGGAATTTCTAGTTTATAAGATCCTAGAGATCTGAGTGTTCTTCTAGGTTTGTATTCAGTGAGCATATCTGTAATGTATTGAGGTCCTAGGCCATTCAGTGATTTATAGACAAGTAGTAATACTTTAAAATCTATTCTGAATGTAACTGGGAGCCAGTGTAAAGACCTGAGGACAGGTGTGATGTGCTCTGATTTTAGTGGTAAACACTTTCTCTCTTTGTTTCTCAAAGTGCATCCTTTATATAAATCACCCTTTATTATAAATATAATTAATATTAAAGACCAATGGTTCTTGAGGTCATAAAAGTAATGAAGATCTAAGACATGTAAATTTGTGTATATTTTCAACACGAAATGCTGCAAATATTGCGTTTTATTTTATTTAATTTTTTTAATGTTATTTTTTGCCCAAAATAAATTGCATCACTTAGACAAAAATATATGAAAGATATGTAAAAAAATATATAAATATTCCTGACTTTCGATGTCTGGACTAGACCTCTTCAAATTAGAAAATTGGGAACCCTCTTTAATACATTCAAAGCTTAAAGGGTAGTTTGGCCTCAAAATTAAAAAATGACATTAATCACCCTCAATTTATTCTCAGGAAAAGTACGTTTCTTTCCTTTTCAGAAAATAAGAGAAGATATTTTGAAGAATGTGAGTTTTTGATTTGCACAGTATTTTGGTGGACCACAACTGTTTGGTTATGCACATGTTTCAAAATAGTTTCAGCAGAAGAAAGAAACTTGTGCAGGTTTAAAACTTCAGGGTAAGGAATTGCTGAGTATTTTTTTTTGGTGAATACAAAACTAACTGACATTAAACTCAAAACTTTTTGAAAACTGTGACTAGGTCAGTGCCTTTTCTTTTACTCATAAAATAAATCATTACAAATTTAATAAGTAGACCTGACACTCAATTTCCTTTTCAAATATACTTACATACGTGACTTTCCCTCTACACTATTAGGGTCGCTACTTCATCTACTCATTTCAATGAAATTTAATCAAAACTTAATGAAATGAAACCTAATAAATTCAAGGCTTCAAGGTCTTAAAGATATTTTTTTAAATCAAAAAGTATTTTGTTTAACTGACCTGGTAATCCAGCATTAACAGCAGGGTGCAGCGCACATTAACATCTCCAGGTCTTTTCACCTGAAAGCCGTCTGTCTCCTGAGTGGTGCCGGTACGATGCCACTGGGGAGGAAAATAATCATCATGCTTTCATACACTCACAAAGAAAAAAAAACCCAAAACCTACAGTTTTCCTGTACTGAAAAACAAACAAACCATCATGTACGCCATTCCTAACATATACGCAATATCATTTTTTAAAAAATACATTGACATGAAAACATTTTACTTGAATAGCTCTATTTGAAAAGAGATCATTGTTTTAGAAGGATTGTAGTGAATTTAGAGTGATTTTGTAGTGAAGCGTGTTTGATAAACAGTACAGTTTCCTGGGTAAACTCTCAGAAATAAAGGTACAAGAGCTGTCACTGGGGTGGTACCTTTTCAAAAGGGACACATTTGTATTTAAAGAGTCCATATTGGTACCTCAAGGGTACATATTAGTACCTAAAAAATTCAAATGGTAAGCATTTGTACTTTTTAGATACTAATATGTACCTTTGAGGTATAATATGGACTCTTTAAGTACAAATGTGTCCCTTTTGAAAAGGTATCACCCTTTCTTCTGCAATAAAATAACCATATGACATGTTTATCTATGACATATGTTTATTTATTTATAATAGACAATTTTGAGGGATGTAAACAAAAACAATGGTCCCAACGTTTTTCCTGTTTTACATATTTAATTTCTGTAGCTTCTGAGAATCCAAAAAGAGCCACATATTGATAAATAATCTTATGATAGCTGTTTTAACATTAAGTTATAATTGAATCACCTCTTGTTACAGTTATAAAATAGTTTGATAGCAAGCAGGCTACATGTTAAAACGTCCACTGTACTCTGATTAAACTTTGCAATTAATCCACAAACATCAGACACAAACATCAGACTGTATCCGACTTCCCTTCAACTATGACCCCTACTTGACAAACAGTGATGTGCCTACTGTGATGGCAAGGCTGAAACTACATATACTTTGTTTGCAGCCGTAATCAGCATAGCTCCATAATGAGAATTTTTATGGGAATTATATGAAAAATATGAAATATTGCAATTTTAGCTGTTTGTTTTAGCAACTGCCATTAACCATTAAATACAACGACAAGCAGAAAATCAAGCACTCACCTCAACCAAATGATTATCAGGGCCATAGAGGTCTTTGTCGAGCTCAATCACCAAACTCTTGAAGAATGAGGAGAACTTCCTCTTCATCTTTCCTGGCTGAGAATGAAAGCATGGATGTTGTTTTCAGAGAGTGCCACTGAACAAACGTACCAGTTTCAAGCATGAAGACATTGCTGGAAAACAAGAACCTTACACCACATCAAACTTTCCATGGTAGAGCACAGTCTGACATGTGGCATTTGCTGAGCAGCACCACATTCCACTGAGCCCAGAAACAGCACGGGTCCTTCCAAACCATCATCAATAAGTGCTAGTTTCCTTTCTCTGGGCATGGAAAAGCAGGCCTCCAGTGTATTAGCTAAACCAGACTTGGTTAGAGAACTGACCCAAGAGGCTGAATTTATGCTGCATTGCATAAACATTTAAAAATTTAAACATTTACTCCTTCGGTCACACTTTATTTCAACCTACAATTCACGCTGTTAATAAATCATTAACTAAGACTTTTAGCTCAAAATACTAATGAGTTGCTTATTAATGGATATTGGCATAATTATAACTAGATTGTTCCCTTCTTCACTAGCTGAAAACTTTCTCCCTTTTTTTAAAGCGATCTGATTTTCAAAGATGGAGCAGTTTACTCTTATCATTAATTGGTTGTATTACAGTTAATGTAATTAATGCCCAAATTTCTTATTGTATTTCAGTGTGTTCCTTTGTGTCTACTTAAGCATTTCTTTAAATCCCTTGATCAGATTATGGGCGACGCAGTGGCGCAGTAGGTAGTGCTGTCGCCTCACAGCCAAAAGGTCACTGGTTCGAGCCTGGGCTGGGTCAGTTGGCGTTTCTGTGTGGAGTTTGCATGTTCTCCTCGTGTTTGCGTGGGTTTCCTCAGAGTGCTCCGGTTTCCCCCACAGTCCAAAGACATGCGGTACAGGTGAACTGGGTAAGCTAAATTGTCCATAGTGTATGAGTGTGAATGGATGTTTCCCAGAGATGGGTTGCAGCTGGAAGGGCATCCGCTGTGTAAAACATGTGCTGGATAAGTTGGTGGTTCATTCCGCTGTGGCGACCCCGGATTAATAAAGGGACTAAGCCGAAAAGAAAATGAATGAATGAAAAATCAAATTATTAAATTATTAGTCATTTTTTGTCTGGTGGTAAATTTCCTAAAATTTCCAAATCATTGCTTACTTCAAGGATGTCAACTGAGCGGTGGGCTTTCGCTACCAAAATTTATGTTTTGTTACTGGTCAGTAAATATTCATAAATTAACATTCTAGTCTAGTTCAGTGTTTCTCACCCACGTTCCTGGGGGACCACCAGCTTTGCACATTTTTCATGTCTCCTTAATCAAACACACCGGATTCAGATCATCAGCTCATTAGGAGACACTGAAAGACCTGTAATGGGTGTGACAGACAAAGGAGACATCCAAAACATGCAGTGTTGGTGGTCCTTCAGGAACAAGGTTGAGAAACACTGGTCTAGTTCATCCACTGCCCCTTGGTGCAGATTGAAAGCCAACTCATGCGCCCCTTACTTCTCTTTACTCCCAACACATAATCCAGTGGTTGTCGCTTCAGTTTGAATCTGGTGCCAATTCAGACGACACTTTAATTTGACCTCCACTTTATCCATAATGCCACTACTGGGAAATCATATGTTCCCCCATCCCTTACGCATCCCGTATTTAAGCTGCTTATTAATGGCTAGTAAGCTAGTTGGGGTCAGGTATTGGGGAGGATTAGGGATGTACAACAAGATCATATTTTATAAGTGCTAATAAACTGTTAATATATTAATAATAGTCAGGTAATAAGCTGGTGGTTAATGGTGTGAATTGTCACTTAAAGGGGTGCTCCACTACGATATCATATTTGAAACTTTAGTTGATGTGTAATGTAGCTGTGTGAACATAAATAACATCTCTGAATGTAAGACGCTCAAAGTTCAACGCAAAGGGAGACATTGGCTTTTACAGAGTTAGCTTAGCGAAGCCTACAGCGAACGAAGTTTGGGGACTAAAAAAAAATACATCCGGGCTAGTGAGATCACAAGGACTTCTGGTTACGTGCATTCACAAATCGTACACACCCTGCACAGCGAAGGGGCGTGGCCAGAGGTGCTGTAATGTTAAAGAAGTGAAAGCTAAAATGCTGTCCAAACGCTGCTATTTCCACAGAGCTTCTTCTGTTTCTGTATTTGGGCTCATTGCCCCTTGTCAATAAGCTTGGCTCCCCTCTGCCCCCCCTAAATTTGGACGCTTATTTTTGTGTCACAACTAAAACGCCGCAGAGAAGCGAGGTCAGCCATCGGTGGTAGATGGAGATATGACTGAGGCCTCTCTTGCCCGCTCTCTGTGTCGATTGCACTCGTCTGCTTTCCCTTGACTTTTGTGAATGACGGTGATGCGCGCATCAGGAACTAGTAAATATGACCGTCGTTTTCATGTTAACAGAGTAGCAGTATATAATCAAAGTAAGGTATTTGAAAAAATAACGTGATTTTCTACAAGTGAAGCATGAGCACACATTGCTTTGCATCTTATAAACACAACCGAGCCTTAAAAATACACTCTGGACCACCCCTTTAAACTAAAGTGTTACAAATCCCTTAGTTCCTTTTATTTTAGGTGTTTTTAAAAATCTTATAGTAAAGTACATAAGCAAGTATTTCAGATCATTCACCAACAACAATACATTATCTTGTAGATCTCCATGTGTAAATCAGTATGTAGCTTCCTATACTCCGCCATCTCTACATGAGTAATTGGCATAAAGGTCATCATTTAGGACAAAATTATTTTTTACTTGCTTTTATTTACTAGCATTTGTTAGACT
Organism: Danio kyathit; assembly: GCA_903798195.1. Lineage (NCBI taxonomy): Eukaryota > Metazoa > Chordata > Actinopteri > Cypriniformes > Danionidae > Danio > Danio kyathit. Next base: position 49,372,765 of record LR812525.1, read on the forward strand.
TTGTTTGAATGTTCAGTCATGCTCCAGTGCCTTTGTAGCTGGAGATGAAGGGAAACAAACATGCAGTGAGCCTCAGTTTTTAGCTTGCCAGACTTCTGTTTAACAATGGTTCTGATGGAAACCAATAAGCAGATTTTAGGTTATTGTAAATAAAACTGAAAATACATTACTGTGAATTAAAGACACCCAGCTAGCAGTAAACTCTGGTTATTGGTTACAAACACAATTCCTGTTGGTGGAGTTTGCTCCACATAAACAGCACTTCATGAATAGTTATGTCACGTCCCTTCCTGGTAACTCACAGTGACTAGAATGGTAAATGATTCTTTCAAGCCAGTCTAACATGTAAAATATTCATGGTTTATTATTATACAGTACATTTGAAAAGTGTGCACATATTTTAAACATTTATTTTGGGAGCCTGCTAGACTACCATTATAAGCACATTACAGGAAACATGTTTTTTAGGTTAAAATGTCCTCTTGAAAATAAAAGCATGCCACAAATGCTGTCGACAGAACGTCCGATGCAATTAGCATTTAAGATATGCACTGAACTATCAAAGGAGCAGAAAAAGGAAAAAACAGCCCGAGTCAATGGACCCAAAGAACAGTCTGGCATGCGTGTTTGGATGGAGGCTGGGAAATGATCTCACTGGTAAGCGAGGCACATGTCTGTGGTCAAGACTCGGAGTCTGGCAGAGTAAATTTAACCTCACCCGTTTAAAATCCACATAACTGCCATTCACAAGGTATGATGTCAGACACAAAATCTTGTGATCAAACAGTTTATATGCGCTACTCCCCCCCCCACCCCCCACCCCCCCAAATAAAGAGGCACCAGCACTTCTGTGCTTTAAAGTAGGACTTAAAACACCATTATCGATTAAAGAGCAATTGACTTACATCATCCAGCAGTTTGCCCTCCACACGCAGCTCCCAAGATGCAATGCTGCCTTCAGAGTCCTCTGCATCAGGCTTGGCAGCGTTAAACGTGTTGGAGATGTAGAGACGCAGTTTGCGCTTTTGCTTCAAATACAAAAAGAAGAGAACTGAAAATCTGAACACAGAGGCATTATTTGGGAAAATGCTTTTAAGCTAATAACTGGTAAAATATGAGAGGCTGTATTGACTCAGAACAACAGCAACATTGTTTGGTGTTGTATGCCTTTGATTTATGCAAGCAATATTTAAAAAGGCAACTAAACTGCAGGTGAAAATTACTGTCCCAAGTTTAATAAGCGTTATTTATAGTTAAACAAAAGGGCAAAAGTAAACACATTTTTAATTGGATTCTGGAAGGTGAAATTCAAAAGACATATGAATCTACCTTCATGGGTCTCTTAAGTGCCTCTTGGATGTCCACCCGTTTACGCATTATGGTCTGGTCTAATTTGCGCTCGAATGCCAACAGATCCATATACGCCTGTGACTCTGGAACAAGCTCACGAATCTGAAAAAAAGGAATTCAATAAAACCTCATTTTGTAAATGGGAGCATTGATAATGAAATTCAAACCATTGTAGTATCGTCCTCTCTTGGTCTGTGGACTGCGGACAGACTGAGTGTTTTGTGAATGACTAATGCATCTGGCGTCTCCACTGGAGTTGTATCTATGTATATGGCCTGATAGCACACACACATAGTATTGCTTATCTTATCCAACACAACCATTTCGAAGTGACATAGTGACTATAAATAACTAAGAACAGAATCGTCCATGAACAGTGTTTAAACCCTATTTCAGAGATGAAATTACCAATAATAGTCTTCAACCAACAGCCATATAATCATGAGCCGATAGCTGTAATGCAGTTGTAGATTTAATATATAATAAAATGTACGAATATAAAACATTTGACATCATCTGTGACATAATCAAAAGCTAATTTAGACTATCTAAATATTCTCTACAGTATATTTTTGAGAAGGGCCTAATGTAATACGTTTAAAGTATACAACGTCTCGCTTGACAATTACTGAGTGCAAAGACCCTCCGAAAACATTTCGCTCCATCATGTCGCTTGCTTGGTAGAGGATACCGCCCCTCTAAAAGGCCGAGATGGAGAACAGACGTGCACACCCGTGCATCTTCATCCCTGCACATTTGCGCACATACACACTCACACACACACAAAAACCCTCAGCCAAACCAATGAAAGCAATGAAAAGGCTCAGATCTCTTACTCACCCTTTGTGGAAGGATCTTATCAGCCATCTTCCTCCTCTTGGCACTGCAGAAAGAGGGAGAAAGGGGAAACGGAGAGGAAAGGCAGAAAAAAAAAACACAAGATGTTACTATGGAGACTGACAGTGGAGCACCCGGGACATCTGCTAAAATTCTGGGGCTGGTCCAGGATGCGGGAAAGTCGGTGTGAGTGTGTATGTGTGTGTGCAACGCCAGCCCAGATGGTGCTGGCAACCATTGGCACAGAAGACGTTACTAGAATCGTCGCTGCTTAAACTTGCATAAGTTGAATCTTGAAAAGAGTCACAGGATCTGACAGGTGTGATTATGGTTGTGTATGAGTGTGTTTGTTTCTTAAAGCAAAACCTACAATAGTGCTGTGCTCTTCTTGTGTCTGTGTGTTTATTCTTAATTTCACACAATACATCAAACGTAGAAAATGCTGGCAGACAGCTGCATTGGTCAAAACAAAACTATATCAGCCCTATTGACTAGACAGAAAAAAGTGTACTCAAGGATAAATATTGTTTGGCATGTGCTTTTGCCTCTCAAAAAACAGTTTTGTACAATACATACAGGTGACCACCAACTATAACACACAAAAGTACAAACACTGTGAGTTTATCAAGGAAAAAATGAAAGTTTTAATTTACAATGGACCTCTGGGTAGAACCAGCAAGTCTATGAACAGTCTCTGGCCAGTATTGGTAAAGTACAAACCACACCAGCACACTTTTTCTTCTCAATCAGCTCAAAAGATTATTTTCTCCTTGTGCTTCAATTCTCCTGAAAACTGATGAAACTGAGAGCAACTCTCATGTATCGCTGCATGCATTTGATATATCAGAGCAATGCGAAGAATACATGAAAAGACATGGGTTATTGTTTATTCTACAGAAAGCTCTGGACAGATTTGTTGGTACCCCTAGAAAGCAATATGTTGTGATGGGGTTTTTCAGATTATACGTTTACTTAATATTACTTAAAAACTTCACTGCAGCTTGGTATCATTGTGTGCAGAGCACTACACAGACAAGAGAAAACGAAGACGACAATGGTCTGAGAAGATCTGGAATAAATCATAATAAACATGTTAAAGGTAAAGGCAATCTGTAAGCAGTTTGATTTTCCTGTGTCTAAAGCTGCAGGTTTTATGTTAACAGAACACAGTTGTAGCCAACTGACCAAACTGTAGTGAACTGAGTCCAGAATGATCAAAAGGATTGTGCTAACTGCAGAGGAAATCTTCTCAAGACATACAAGCTGAACTTTAAAGTCAAGTCATATCAGTGTCTGATGATAGACTCCATTGCTTTTTGAGCAACAGCAGGCTCCATGGAAGAAACGACAGAAGGACTCCGCTGCTGGAAGAAAACCTAAAAATGTCAGACTGAAATTTGCTAAAATGCATTTTGACAAGGCACAATGCTTCTGGGAAAATGTCCTCCGGAAAGATGAGACAAAACTGGAGTTTTTTTGGCAAGGCGCATAAGCGCTATGTTCAAAGGCTAAAAAAAAATAGCTCAAAGAAATGAACAACATACCTAATGTGAAACGTGGTTGAGGCTTGATTACATTTGTGGCCGCTTTGCTGCATCTAGCACATGTGCCTAGAAACTGTGCAGGACAAATTAAAATCTCAACACTATCAAGACATTCTGAAGCTAAACTACTAGGTGTCGGAAGGCTCTGTGTCATTCACATGGCTATTTGATGTTGCATAAGTCCTATCAAGAATTACATACATTGCTTGTTAAAATTCTAAGATTATTTGCTTTCCCTTCATTTGGTCCAAACCTGTTTGAGTTTATTTCCTCTGCTGAACACAAAAGGAAGATTTACTGAGTAATGATAGAAACAAATAGCCATCCACTTCCATAGTACTCCACTTTTTTCCTAGTTTGGATGTTATAGTAAGGGCTGTTTTTCCTCAACATTCTTCAGAAAACCTTGTTGAACAGAAGAAATTCACAGAAGTTGACTTAAAACTTGAGTTAAGTAAATACTGAAGAAATTTTTGTTTTTTGGCTGAACTATCCTATTTAGGCAATTTCTTTTGTCCATGCCGTTTCAATAATATAATAAGCAAAGTCTGATTTGTATTACTGTAAATATGGCATAAATGGTCAGTTTCAAATTTTCAGAAAATATATAGAAGGGTACCAACAAATTTGTCTACATATATACAGTGCTCAGCATATTTGAGTACATCCCATTTTGAAAATGAATATTCGTATCCATTTCTCAGTGAATGTAGGCAATGTATTTTGGTGCATTTAAACAAAACAGATATATAAAACAGATATATTTCTTAAAATATTTTAGTCACCAAACATATTTAGAAATTGAAAGATAATACAATTAAATTCAAGCAAAATATTACAAAAACAATTACAACCTACAAAATTTCAACTCAATTTTTGCTTCTCTTGATTTTTCCTCTTTTTTAATTTGCATTTAATATTTTTCTATAACATATACATTTGGATGTACTCGTTTTTGGACCGTTATCGCAAGTTATTTTGTTAGATAAGTTTCAGATTTGGCTTCAGTACTGACTAATCTAATGTATATGCAGAATATAACATTGTATAGCTTTCTATTAAAAATTTGAATTTAAAGTTAGATTTGTGAGGGGTGTACTTATATGCTGAGCAATGTACAGGTATACAGTCATACAGTCACCTAAACAAAAGAAAAAAAATCAGTAGGTTTGACTAGATAGTTGTGAAAAAGCTGAGATGCTTATTGGCATCATGAGTAAGGGTTGTGACACACCAAGCCAACGGTCGGCCAGTGTTGAGCATTTAGTCAGGCTATCTGCAGTGTATTCCACATGTTGACTCCAGTCTGACTTACAGCAATGGCAGTTTAAATGATTCAGCATAAAGAAACACAGTCGAGCTGTTGGTGAGAAGTACCTCTGACTGGTTGTTCAGTTTAACAAAAAAGCCACAAGGCACAAGAATAAAAAGCTAAATGATAAAAACAAGCAAAGAATTTGAGATTTGGTACTTGCTGTTACAGTGATGATGGCTTGGTGCGTCACAACCTTAAAACAACCTCTCACATACATCTGTCATCATGCCATGCAACAGCAGACGCAAGCACAGTCATGCTAAATTAAGCTTTAAAACCTTTAAAATCATTGAAAGTGTTTGACTCGGCGGTCAAATAAATGGAGATCAGCTGGTCTAAAACTGAATTTAAAGGAATAATCTTTGATAGTGACCATCAGACATCAAGCTTGTGGTAGATCAGAGGTGAGTGTGGGCAATCCTTGTTAGGGAGAGGTCTTTTTGGGGACAAGATGTGCTGGGGTAAAGGGGTCAAGGCTCAGGGCAAGGGTGGGATCAAACGTGTGAATCCATCATGCAGCAGAATAAACTCCTACTTTGATCCGAGTGTGGGATCTGATTGGGTCTCTCTCAAGTCCATCTGCCTCCCTGGCATCTCATTTGGTCCAGGAAATCCAACAGGCTTCCTGATGGCATTCGAAGGGTCCGTCATTAGAGGGAACGGAGTGTGTATGTGCTGTTTTTGTGCAAGTTTAGAATTTCTGAATATGTTGACGACACATTATAAATAGCTAAACACACAAAACTGACAATAAGGGAGTTGTACAAGAAACAGCAGAACTAGAGGACAAAGCATCTGATATGCAAGGCCTTGTTATTACACACACACACACACAGCTATTGCATTGATTAGTCTGATGTGAGCCAGGAGGGTTCTAGACAATGCAAGATAATGTTACACTAATGTGTCAGACAAGGTCGAGAGACAGAATGAGCAAGAATGTGAATCAATGAAGCTGATTCAGAAAGAGAGAGAGCGAGAAAAACAAAAGAAGAAACAAGTATCATGTACAATATTTGTCAGTGAGTGGGCCTTTTTCTGTCACAACAGCTCAGTCAGTGGTTGTCCAGCAGACTGAAGACTCCACAGATCAGATTAACTGCAACTAAACTGCCACTGTGCAAACTAAGACATATGTCTGACAGATTTGTGCTACAAGACCAGTGAGTGACCCCATTGAAAGCATTTGGGAAATTACAGTGATTTACAAGAAATAAGCTTGGTTCATATGGGATCAAGCCTGTGATAGAAAAACAGCCAACAAACGGCTCCAAAGAACAAACAGTGCAAATGAAATCAAATGAAATACACAAATAAAAAAAAAAGTGTCCTAACCAGATTCCAGCAACAAGCATTTAATTTCTCCACACTAAATATGAAACTCTTTGAAGACATGCTGATGACTAATCTACAGCAACTGTGTGTGATATGAAAATCTGGATCAATTATGCGATCCAAGACCAGCGACGAGATGATCCCAAGGTTTTCTGGACCAGGCCGTATCCTGCTGTGGTGGTCATCGTGGAGTGAGAGCATGAGACTGATTCCTTTGATGCTCCAAGGACAGACGAGTCTTCGCCGAGGTCCACCGTGCTGCGCCTAGACTGCAGCTCTGCACAAGACGTTTGGCCATAGGAGAAATGGTCGTGCCCAACTGAGCCTGGTTTCTCTCGAGGTTTTTTAAATCTTCGCTTTCGCCAATTGGTGAAGTTTTTTCCTCGCCGCTGTCGCCACTGGCTTGCATGGTTCGGGATCTGTAGAGCTGCGCATCGATGGATTTGCTAATCAGTGTTTGGACTCTCAGTAGCGATTATTAACCCACACTGAACTGAGCTAAACTGAACTGAACTTAATCTCTGAAAATTGAACTGACACTGTTTCAATTCACTATAATCTTCCATGTGAAGCTGCTTTGACACAATCTACATTGTATAAGCGCTATACAAATAAAGATGAATTGAATTGAATTGAATTAAATTTACTGAAACCCGCATGCCAATTTGTGACATCTCTGAACTATTTGGAATGAACTAAAAATCGGTGAACTCAGAATTACTTAATGATTCAGAAAACACCAACCACTGTGTGGTTTTGCTGTGGAGATACAGGTTAGGATCGGGATTTTTCAGTAGTACTACAAGATGATAATGAGGGCATATGTTAGCAGTGTTTGTTATTGTCAGTCTTGAGAATATTGTTTTCCTCATCAGTTATGTACATCAGAGTTTTTAAATCTAATGTTGTTAAACAATGTTTAGCAGTTTCTGGTAAAGGGGGTCCTGTGAGAGATGCTAGGAGTAAACTCATACATCACAAGATAATTAATCGATATTACTGGACCCCAGTAAGACTGCATAGGATAGGTTTAACCTCCTAGGGCCCGAGTGTCCACATATGTGGACAGCACATTTTTAGCTCCTAAGTGGCTATTTAAAATACTTTGAATGTTTTATATTTTGTTACTGACATACAGTGTCATCCTGCAACTGTTTTGCAGCATATGAAATGTCACAAACCCTATTTTTAACTGTCCAAAATGGGAAAAAAATGTTGCTTTTACTCTCTGATGGTCAAAGCAAGTTCAAAAAAAAAAAAAATTCTATGTTAAATATGCATAAAAGAAAATTCGGGAAAATGTGTTTTATGTAAATTCGGACCAGGAGTCCACATATATGGACATCATTTTTCTCTAAAAGTACATCATATCAAAAGAACATACTTAGATTTTTATTCTAATTAGGTTCCAATAAGCCCAAATAGCAAAGAGAAATAAAAAAATGGCACATGCGTTTGCCTCACATTTATACTTCTGCGCGCTGTTTGTGTTGCTCTGCAATAAACATTCCAAAACGCTAGATAGTAGTGGGTTTTTATGTTCTTCTGTGTCGAGTTTCTTCGCTGGTGTTTTATTTTTTCTGAACCCTACCTAGCTCAAACTCGCTCATTTTGAGGCGGGAACTGGGGAACGTGCAACAACTTTAATCATAAGATAAACACAGAACAAAAGTTTCCATCTGAAGCTCCTTCATAGAACTTGACACTTGTAAACACTTGCTCCAACGGGTTCGCGCTGCTCCCAGTCCCGCCAACACTGGTCATCGCTACCAAGCCGACCAATAACAGAGCTTGCGCTACATATCACTGCAACGTGTAGTTACATTTTTTAAAAGAGTGAGTGTCAGCGTTGGCCACGGCTGCAGAAGCAGAGGTATAAATCAGCCTTAAGGGTACACAAGCCAGATCAGGGTGACCCATACCGAATCGTACTATACTGTACCTTAGCTCAGTGGAAATGAGGCACAATATGCTTAAATTTACTGTATCTTTATATGGGTTCCTGGGCATGTCATATTATACTCACTTTCTGTTTCGGTTCTGTACGGCCTGCTGCTGGATCTGCTGCTGTGAAGAATTGGGCCGTTTGCGACTGGCCTCCATGGACTGATTGGTAAGTCCTGGCCGGACAGCAGGACTTCCTCCATATGGTGGTCCTGGAGGCCCCATTGGGGCCCCTTGATGCGGCATTCGTGCTCCTGATGGCATGCCAGGTCGCTGAGTAAAAAATGACACAAAATAAGAACGTGAGGTGGAGATATTTATATAATTAAGATACTGATCACTAGTACCTAACACAAGATCACTAATAGAGAACTAACAGTGCACATTTGTCTTGAAGTAAATGTCATGTTGAAGATTAAGACAATTTAAGGTTAAGAATTAAAGATTTCTGTTAAACCTCCTCTTACAGACTAGTACAGAAGCAGCAGCTGCACACACACACACGCACACACAACTCAAACTCAATCTACTCAACACTTGTGTGACACCAGAGACAACAGCTCAGGACAGTGAACAAATGATTTTGACAGAGCAAACCCTTAGTCTTGTCCCACTCACACGTGCATATATGTCTCTCAATGGTTTGATTTTGTCCAATACGAAACCATGCTATTTAATCTTACAGCTGCAATTTAATTGCATTAGGTCGTTACTCTATATTAGAATGATCCAAGGTTTTAATTGCAAAGAGAGAACACTTAAATACCTATTTTTTATTGACATAACAGAAAACATGAGTATTAGAATAGTAGGTTCACAACTGAACAGTCAGCACAGAGGAGAGTCACGTACATTAGAGCAGGATTAAACAGAGCTTCTTCAAGAGATTTACTCTATAAAAAAATCGAATAACTTATATTAGTTCCTTTCATTAAATGAAACAAAAAACATAACATTTTGTGGAGACTTTATCTCCTTAGAGACCCTTTAACTCCCACAATGATACTGAATGAACATTCATCATACAGTGAACCTGCTGAGCATCAATGAGAAGTTTCTTCATGTGTATTCAAGGGCTGTCAGTGTTAATGTTAACACGTGTAATTAATTCAAAACCCTAATGTTTTGACTGATTTTGAGAGTCAGGAGTTGAACATCTACAATGTCACAAGCACCTCTAGCTCTGGTGAACGCAAATTTGTTTCTAATCTAACCTCTCCTCAATTTTGCTTCTCTGTTTGCAATCCCTTTGCAATCCCATCAATTTGCAAATGCATGTAAACAATCAAACTGAAACAGTGGCAATGTAAAGTAAAGAAAACAAAACTAATTACATCAGAGAGATCAGTTTTCAGGGTATTATTTATCTTTTCGCTATACAATCCAAGCTTTGTCAAATTCTGTATTCATATCTGAAAAGCGTGAGGCCTCACTGTTATACCGATGCACTAACAAAGCTCCTTTTATAGAAAGACGTACGTTTACCTTTAAAAGGTCTTGCAGAAAAATAGTTTTTGGAGGAATCATTTATTATCTATTAGTCTTTTCTGAATATAAAAATGATGAAAAAATGAACAAGTTAAATGGCACAAATAGGATTAGCATAATATACTGACATATTTACGGATTACTTGATTAATAATCTATGTTCTTCACCGCACATATGTTCTGCAGTGCTTTGCAAATTCCTACAAAAGTAATTCATAGTAATAAAGCAAACTACATTTTTTGTTTAGTAATAATTTATAATATTTTGTATTAAATTTAATGAGGATTTTACCAAACATGGTGTACCCAGGATGTCAAAGTAGCATAAATATTTCACAGAATTGAACAAAGTACAGAGACACACCAGACGCTGATGTTCTATGTATGTAATGCAATATGAAAGAGATACTCAAAGATGAAGCTGCTCTGAAACACAACATGAAAAATCACTTCTCTCCAGGAAATACTCATATGATATACAACCAGCAAGACTGGATGGTTATGGGCCAGAACACTCCAAGTCAACGCTAGTGTCAAAGAAAACCACTTGTGTCTGGACCAAAATGCTGTGTGTGAACACACCGAACAGACGGCAGCTAGCTGAACCAAAAAAGCGAACGTTGCACCTGCATGAGAAGATGTGTCTTTCTGCACCAGCAGGGGGCACTAGTCTGTTTTCTCATTCCACAAATGGAAACCGGAAGATGAAATGAGAACAAAGTGTACACAAAGCATCATTAAGCACCATTTTCAGTCATTTTCACTCACATCGAAGGGATTCGCACCTCCAAATAGATCTGATAATCTAATAATCTATATTGTTGACAAATATTTGAGAAATGTAGTGACTTTACAGCCGGCTTATTTGTGTTCCTTCTTTATTTTAATTGGTTACATCACTTAAATGTTTGTTTTCACACTCTGATTTGTTGCTGAACAACCAATCAGGGCACTCTCTTCAGGCGATGCCAATTCTACATGCTGAATCAGGCCAACATGATCTGACATTAACCCAGCGACATGTGGAACACACCGAACTAACTAACAGATGAGAACTAACAGGCAAACGACGGCTTGGTGTGTCGCAGACCTAAGATGTACAAATTGAGGAGCCATTGATACAATAGAATGTAGAAAAAGTACAACCATAAAGAGAGAGAGAGAGAGAGAAGTAAAACTTACAAGAACAATAACTACTAATTTGTACCCTTAGCAGTCTGCTGAAGTAATTCATAATATATTAAAGCCCACAATATAAAGCCTGCCAAAAAAAGACCAATGAAAATGTTATTAGGAATGACAGAAAAAATATAGTAGATACATAAGAAATAATAAAAAATGGAGCAGCTATAGATTAATGATGGGGATTTCTTTAGTAAGAAACAACAAAAGTACAGGATTGTGGGAAAAATGGACAGGCAATTTGAGAGAATGTCAGAGGTATGACTTTGGCGTGACAGTCCAAACACACAAATACACAGACAGCTTTTACATTTACATTTAGTCATTTAGCAGAAGCTTTTGTCCAAAGCAACTTACAACTGAGGAGGTATTCAGCAATTCGAGCTTAAAGAAACAAACAACCATAAACTCATATTAGACAAAAATAGCAATTGTATACTGTAGTAAGTTCGCTCTGCATATTTTAAGTGAGAAAAATATGAAAATGAGTTCAATGCGATGATCAGTAGCTATATCAAACAACAAAACATCAAAGACATGTTCAGGGAAAAGATGTAAAAGAAAAGACAGGCAGGAATAAATGACACAACACTGAATCTCAAGACAAAACTGTAGTAATACATGGCAGTAAAAAATGCAACTGAAAATTCAATTTAATTCACAGATTGTATTATTGTATTACATTATTTTCCCTTCCATTCACTTTTGCAAGAAATGGGTCTTCAATACCTGAAATCACACAGACGCTTACGAAATCACATATAAGGATGTGTGTGATCTGCATGGCTGGTATAAGATTCTGATGGTATGATAACCTTGGATAAAAATATCACGGTTTCACAGTTTGACGGTGATTACTGCTCTAAAATATGGTCTTTTTAAATGTCTTGGTAAAAACTAAAATGTTTTTCCCCTTTAAACACAATATGTTTTATTTTTGAGAAACATTTATAATACTTTGGAGCAGTAAACATGTCAGGCTAAATAACTCAAATGAATCATTGCCTTCTGCTGTCTTCATTAGTTTCTAAAAAACAGATTTCTTTACAATTTAAAATGGCACCTTTGGATATCTTTTCTGCTGACGATACTGTTGTCCTAAAAAAGTTTTTAAAATCTTACACATGTCGGCGCCAATAGCCTAGTGGTTAGTGCGTCGACACATAGCACCAAGGGGTTCACGGTGACCCGAGTTCGATTCCCAGCTTGAGGTCCTTTGCCGATCCTTCTCCTATCTCTGCTCCCCACACTTTCCTGTCTGCAAAATCTCCACTGTCCTACCTCAATAAAGGTGAAAACCCATAAAAAATTATTATAAAAAAAAAATAAAAATCTTACACATACCTTAGGAACGGTATAGCAGAAATTTTTTTTAAAACCTTGACTTTTCCAAATCGCGGTAAACCTTGAAAATGGTTATCGTCCCATGCCTAGTGTGATCATAAGTAAAAAATGCAGGAACTATCCTAAAATCGTTTTGAATCATGCTCATACAAATATATTAATTTATTTTAAGATAAATGTCACGTGAAATATATAAGTTTAATGAAAATCTCAAATTAAAATCTTCAGTTCATTCCTATATGATGTTCTGCAAAGCTTAGCTGCAACACAAGGAAATACAAGCTTCAACTTACATTTTTGGACAATGCAAAAAAGCCCCAAAATATATGTTTGACTGCAGTTTCTAACTAAAATCAATGCTTCAGGGCAGTATAAGGGAACAACTTTTGTTTCTTTTCACACTAATGATATTTAGAGGGATACATTTTAAACAAATTATGGATTACTTTCAAACAGTTCTTTGAACAACACCAAATAAATACTACAAAACTCCTTAATATTAGCTTCGTTTCCATCCACCTATTTTTATGTGCATTTTGGATATGCACTTAATAAACGGTTGATGGCAACGGCTTGATGAACATCAATTTTGAAAATGCGCATAAAAAATGTATACGCATACCTGAGCAGGATAAACTTTTTACTCAATAAGAAAAGATGCGCATAAACAATGATGGAAACACTTTTACAGAACAAATTCCAGTGTGCGCATTAAAAAAGTCATGTGATTTTGATATAAGAGATCATGTGATGATAAAAATGTGTGTGAATGGACAAACCAGCAGGCTGAGCACATTGAAAAACATCTGAAATGTTGTTTTGGTCATTCTAAAACGCCTTAACCATTTCAGTATTAGTGTTTTTATATTATTAATTACCTCCAGAACTGTCAAGAGTGCCTGGGCTTCGCGTCTCATGCCTTTTAACACCACCACATGTTCATTGCGTGTTGGCATACTGTCTTCAAGGCGCAAGTCATTTATTAAATAAAGAAAAGATTCACGCAGCTTCTCCTACCGCAGCAAATTCCATTTTTACTGTTGATATTTGACACCAGTTAATCAGGAAGTGACGATTTTGTTGATGGAAACTCAATTCAATTCATGTTTATTTCTATAGCGCTTTTACAATGTAGATTGTGTCAATGCCGCTTAACATAGAAGTTTTCACTGCTGAAAGTTCAAACACTAAAGAGCAAATCCATCGATGCGCAGCTCCACAAGTCCCAAACCAAGCAAGCCAGTGGTGAGGACAAAAAAAAAACCATCACCAATTAACTAAGTGAAGGAAAAAAAAAACAACCTTCAGAGAAACTTCCTGAGTGTATCCTGTTATATGCGATATTCCAGTTTTGCGCATAAATTTAATTTGCATCTTTGGATGGAGACATAGCTAATGTCTATGATTTGTAATTGAATATGTTTGCCTTACCTATTTATCTCCATATGGACAACTTTTCTGGCATGGTTTGCTCAGCGCTTGGGTTCAAGTTCGGTGAAGCACAAAAGAGATGAAAGTGATGTAAAATCAAAGTAAAATATGGCTGCATTTACATAGCAGATCTTGATGGTCAATTCCGATTTTGTGACTGTATCTGATTTTTTTGATGTGGGCGTTGACTGACAGCTGATAATAAAAGAGCACTCTTTTCTCCGTTCCTGTCTTTAATCTATTCGTAGGGTTTTATTTGTTTATTTTCTTTTTGACAACTTGTTTTACTATAGTTTATGACAGAAAAGTCACAATTTGTCCATATTCTTTTAACTGAGACTTTTTTAAACCAGTAGGGATTTTAACATCATGTACATAGCGTGATTTATGCACGTTTTGTATGCAATAGTTTTAGATTAGTTTATATTGTTTGCATGGCGGATATTGTGCTCTCCCTTTAATAATAATAATGATAATAATCATTTATTTTTATATAGCGCCTTTAAAACTTAATTCTCAAAGCGCTTTACACAACATCTTCTCATGGACACCTTCTCATAGACATGTACAAGAAAAAGATGTTGTGTATCACAAACACACACGCGCGCACACACACACACATACACAAACACCTGCCAGTACCTGACTATTGATTTTGATTCTTTAACATCCTTAAATACTTGTGCTACATGACAGTATAAAAGCTTTTTTTGTCCTAGTATATGAGATTTAAGATTTAGGACTTTTAGGATTTAGGATTTAAGTCTGTTCTGAAATAAAAGCGTCAGAGTTGACGTCATTCGCTACAGTTTTTAATGACGCGGGACTCACATTGACAGGTGAAAATCCGATCTACCTGCTTAGACTGCAGACACGAGGGCACGGATCTGATTTCCACTGGATAAATTTCCACATATGGACATAGCCTAAATCTGATTTGAGTAAATTGGGATCCATGTGATGTGCCATATCCGTTCTGTGCAACATGGGAGGAAAAAAAAAATTCAGAATTGAGCCATTTGAACCATGCAGTTTAAATGCAGCCAAAGTGGTCCCAGTACACTTTTCACTTCCATTTGTTTTTGAAAAGACTATTGGTTGGGTTTATGTCTGTTTCAGCCTTACAAAAAGACCCACCTTCTCATGGACATGTACAAGAAAAAGATGTTGTGTATCACGAACACACACACGCACAAACACCTGCCAGTACCTATTGATTTTTTTTTTCAACTGTGTTGTTTTGTTTTCTTTGTATGTGATCCCAATTTGTGTACCTCTTGCATATTATATTAATAATAAAAAGATGTTGTGTATCTGAAATGTGTAACAAAACATGCATACCCCAAATAAAGCGTTTCAGATTCACAAAAATGTAGACAGCGCCCTCTACTGGATCTGTCATCTGAAACGTGCAGAGAAATGTACCCAGAGGAATGTATTTTACATTTCGCAAAGCTTTAGGCTCAGTCAGGTATTTCCAATAAGCCTGGTCTTTGTGTACAAGTTATCCCAGTAATAGTAATCTAGTGAAGGTCACTGCAACAACATGACTGTCCATTACAACATTAACTATTTAACATAGTAACATTACTGTTTTCTATAAAAATCAGTTTTGATTAAGTCATTGGAGAAGATTTAAATCTGTCAATCTCCCTTCCTCACAGTGTAAACGAATCCTATGGTATGTTAAACAGGATTACTTTACC
Source organism: Danio kyathit (assembly GCA_903798195.1). Lineage (NCBI taxonomy): Eukaryota > Metazoa > Chordata > Actinopteri > Cypriniformes > Danionidae > Danio > Danio kyathit. The sequence continues at coordinate 49,388,241 of LR812525.1, forward strand.
TTGTGGCTGCAGTGTGAGAAAACTCTTTACACTTCAGTCAAACAGGAAAGGCTTGTATTGAACTGCTCACATGTGGAATGTAGAACTAATGTGTGAGTAACGACTGGCTGCTGATTGTAGATGGCTTTGTATTTCATTTACACAAAGGAAGTGATTGCGATGTGCATCTTTAGCAGGTACATCACGCGTGCTTGAGCGGCGTTTTTTTCTGCAGGTGAAGTGAACTTGTGAAATAAGAGGACGCTGAGCAGAGAACATTGAATCGCAATGTAATGAAAGACAATGAGATATTAAGCACTTGATGAAGCCACATTCTTGCAGGTCTAATGTTTCTTTTATTCCCTGAATGCTGCAAATACTCTATCTGATGGGTTGCCAGATCCTTTAAGCTGTTCGTGTCTACCGTTGAGCTGTCTTCCTAGTGCATTAACAAAGGAAAAACTGACCAGCAGAGAGAAATGATCATGTATAAGAGCTCGAGAAAAATAAAAGAGCCTTTGATCAGATTGCTCTTGTTATTAGAGTGGTGGGTTCACACGCGTACTCAGAGGAACAAAAAAAACCTCAACATTTCAATAGTCCTGAAATGCACCACTTAAAATAGTTTAAACAATTACTGTCCTTTGCTGTCTCTCTCTGTTTGGCTGCTTTGTTCACAAACCACTTTGAATATAAATTTGGATGCCGGTAGGAAGGAAAACATTTCATTTGGAATTTTTTTCCTGCAGTCACATCATGTGGATTTGCACTTCAGAGAGGCCGGCGGCGTTTGAGCTGTCAATCAGCTTTGACTGATGAGCACTTCTGCTCGATTCCGGCTGATAAACAACTTCTTTTGCTCAAGAGCACGCACGTCCCACCGGAGTTTCTCTGCTTTCTGGTAATGTATGAAAACTGCACAAACATCTGACTGGATAGACCTCCATAACTATATTAATTCACTTATGTAACCTAACTGCAAATGTTTACATTAGCCACACTGACATTCAAACAAAGAATCAGTTTATAATCAGTCAGACTGAATGATGCGTTTACATGAAGGTTTTCAGTCGGAGCTCAATGTGAATTTTATTTTGAAAGTAGTGTGGATCAGGGGCAACTCCAAAGCTTCCTCTATTATAATTAATATAATAAATTATATTCAATTCCTTCTGGCACCTGTTCATAATGATCTGTATTATATGTATAAACACACATTATACATTTCTTGTTAATCACATTATGTACCTACCTTATCTACCCATTTTATATCCAAACTTTAAATGTTCACTAACTGGCCACTTTACACATGGTGAGGACGGTTTGCTTGTTCAATCTCAGCATCACAATAGGAAAGGCAATTTAAGTGACTTGCAGCATTTCTTGGTTAGGGCTATATGGGCTTATATGAGTATTTCAGAAACTGCTCATCTACTGAGGATTTCAAGCACAACCATCTCAATTTATTGTGACGTACATTTACTTGTAGGAGGGTTTCAATGCAAAGTTTTATAAAATGAGGCTCCAGAAGAGCACAACAGTGAGAAAACAGTGGCTTTAATTCACATGGACTCACCAAAACTGATCAGAATTTGCACGGATCTTTCCTGCTTTGTATTAATGGTTCAAGTTGCTGTTGGTGTAATGGTGTAGGGGTGTTTTTTTGGCAAAGTTTAAGCCCCTTATTTGCAAACTGTACATTGACTGAATGAGTATTGTTGCTGACCATGTCCATCCCTTTGTGACTACAGTGTATCTATCTTTCAACGGCTACTCTCGGGAGATTAATGTTCAATGTCACAAAGCTCAGATCATCTCAAACTGCTTTCTTGAATATGACATTGAGTTAACTAAACCAGGGGTTCTCAAACATTTTAGCCTCCGAACTCCAAAATAACAATGTCAGTGACTCGTGACCCCCACATTCATCAGAGATGGTTATAAATATACAAATGTTGCACACACAACAATAGGCCAACATAAACAAGTGCAACAGTCTAACAACCATAGGCTATAATTAATATAGTCATTTTTTTATTTATTTCATTTAATAATAATCTTATCTAATGAGACTGGTGGACACAATGTTTTCAGCACAAGTCTATTCTTGGTTTAATTTTGGAGACCGCCACTCAGAGATCATCCTCAATACTCAGTTGTGGCCTGTATTTATTTTAAATGTATTTGATTGCCATAAAGGTGTCAGAAAGTTTAACCTGGTGCTATAAAACCAATCTGCTGTAGCTGACACTATTGCTGTGTTGTTACTTGTAACGTAACGTAACGTAACGTAAACACACAATTAAATAAAAAATATTAAAAGGCTGATGGCTTTTCATTTGCATGTTGTTGTTTATTATGTGAGTATTAACTACTATTTTTATCTTCTGTGGGTTATGGATAAAATATGGTAATTCTAATAGTTTAATCAAATTTATTTGACTTTTTGAAATCACCAAGCGACCCCCTGTCTTTGTCCTGCGACCCCCACTTTGAGAACCACTGCACTAAAGTCAAATCAGCTAGTGAGTGCGTATGCATGCTTATATGTGTGTGTGTATATATAATGTGTGTGCTTTTAAATGTGGCTACCAGATATATCAAAGTTTTCAAGTTAGCAGTAATATTGGTTCAACAGAGACGCATATAATATAAAAAAAAAACAGGGGAAAAAAAATAGAAATTGAGTGATTTCTGCTTAATTTTATTGGTTGTTTTATAATTTGATCACGGCCTTGTAACATCTGTAGAAATCCTTTTCAGAATACATGTAAACAAATATCAATCTGAATGTAAATGTTTAGTGCACATAACTTTCATAATGTGAAAATGTCTTAGATTCATTTGGACTGAATCAGCGTTATTTCACATAATCAGTTTGTTAGGTTGTTTCAAAATCATATTGCCATGTTTCACAATACAATTTGTTCTTTGAAGCTTTGAAAATGGGGTAAAAGTCAATGATTGCTGACCTATTCTGGTTTCATTATTTAGATTCAAACAGCTTATTACAGTAAAAGAGAAACTGAACATGTAAAAAACATGCTTACTCCTTTCCCCAATCTATTTTAGCATGGTTTGCCCCTTTTTAAAGTGAAGTGGAATGAGAGTTTCCGCTCTTAGAGTGAAATGACCTGTAGGTCATCTTTATTTATCCACACAGTTACACAGTAAGACTGAGTCTGTCATTAACCAACACTGTGCACTTATTTTGTGCCTAAGAATGAAAGAGCTAATATAAGAGATTACCAATAAAGTAACAAAACTCTGACCCTACAGAACTACAGCAAAAAAAAACAACAACTAACAAGCCCTGTCAGCACATGTGATGTGGTATATCACAGAGAAAATCTATTAACTGCACCAAATTAGCAAACCTAAAAGATGGCAAAGAAACTGTGACATTACTGGGCACCATTTGGTATGTTCAACACATAAACTTTAAGAATTTATTGTACTCATAGCCGCAGCTGTTCAAACGGTTACTTAATTGCAAACCTTGATGTGCACATACTGTTCCTTGCCTTGGGAACAAGGCTGAACCACCACATTCTTGCAGCTCAAACTGTGCTCATACACCGTCATGTAACAAAGAATATTCAGATAACTTTCACACGGCAGGTTTTTACAGTGAAGCAGAGGTGAACAGTAGCAAAGGTCAAACTGAGGTAATCCAGAGAGCTTATGAATCCAAAAACCAAGAAGATGCATAGGAGAATAACACAGGCAGGCATAGGAGAGGACATAGAAGAAGAAGAAGAAGCCAAAATAAGGAGCAGGGAAACATTTGTCCAGGAACAATCAGTGCTTCGTCAAGGTTAATTAGTCTGCAGAGGCAACACCATCATTTTCTCCATTCATCATCCAAAATCTGCATTTGTGTGGTAAAAGTTAAAGCAGCTCAATGCAGAGCTGAGGCCAAGGGTGAACTAGATGTCTATGAATAAATCAAGATCATTACTGATATACTTCTATTGCGAATTTAAATGCAAAACACAAGCTAAAGTGAACTGTTAAACAAAGGTTTGATTTGATTCACTATTTCTAATCATAATGGTGGTATTATAATGTTATTACAATATTATTATAATCATAAATATTTATTTTGTGTGTTTTTTACTTTTATACTAATAGTAACATTAAGGAATAACTATAACTATTATATTAACTAACTATTAACTACTAACATAACAATTTGAATAAACATTTGTTCAATGTGAAAATACTTTAAATGTATTTAATTCCTGTGATTCAAAGCCAAAAGGTCAGCAGTCATTACTCCAGTGTTCGTCATTAAATGATCCTCCAGAAATCCTGATAATATGCATGCCTCAAAATGCTTCCTCTTATTAAACAATGTTGACACACACCGGTCAAAAGTTTGGGTTCAGTATGATTTTTAAATGTTTTAAAATACACTTATCCTGCTCTTCAAGGCTGCATTTATTTCTGCAAAAATACAGTACAAATTGCAAAACTGTGAAATGTTATTGCACTATAAAATAACTGATCAGAATTAGTTTATAATATAATTTAACAATTTATTCCAGTGATTTTAAAGATGAATTTTCAGCTTCATTACTCCAGTCTTCAGAGTCACATGATCCTTCAGAAATCAATCTAGTATTAATTATGGTTACTATTATTATTAATGGTGATAGTAATAAAAGCAATAATGACTGGAGTAATAATTTCATTTGAAACTACAGTAAATAAAGTAAATAATTAATAAGTAAATAAATTTTAATAAATATTGGACAATTTTTTTTACATTTAATAAATGTCGCCTTGATGAACAGAATATTTTTCTTTAAAAAAACATTTTAAAAAAACACTGACCCCAAACTTTTGACTGGTATATATATATATATATATATATATATATATATATATATATATATATATATATATATATATATATATATATATATGAATTTAATATAATAATTATATCAAAGGTAAAACTGCAATCAAACCCTGACACCAGTCAACGATATAACAAAAATAACACATTTTAATAAACATTTTACTATTAATTTACTAAAGATTTTTTCCAAAACTCAAGGTCGCTTTACAGAAACTGCAAGAAACAGCACATGATCACGAAGGCACTAACTAACAGAAAACAATACGCTACACAGCAGAAGAATTCAGCTTTACAAACCGCTTTTCCAGTTCAGATTGATCTGCTCCGACTAGACAAAGCCCTGCTAATCATAAATAAAAGATTACACCGCTACTGTATGTACACAAAGCTTCAGACAATAAGTGGACCCTCGCTGCCTCTCCTGCATCAAACCTTGAGCACTGTCACATGGCGAACTACAGTCATCATGTCATAGTATTATTAGTAGTAGTAATAATTACAACCGCCACTACAGCATCCTCCGGCTCCAGCACCAGCTAGATTTCTAAATCAAAGGCATGACAACAGCCCCGCCAATCCACACCGTAGATGTTCTCCTTGAAGCACTTGGTGTGTGTTTTTGGAGTTGTAATAACAGTGCATTGAGTCACGGAGCGGACTGAAAGCGTCCGTCACCTCAGGCACGCTGCCAAACGCATGCAGCCTCCAGTGACCAGCGGCTACCTTTGGCCTTTCTCTCTTTGCATTCGCCGATTCATTCTCGCTTATTTCTCACGCACTCTTGCGTCTCCCCACCCCGGCTTTAACAAGAAGAGCGGCGCGGAGCCGGGATCCGGAGGACTGGAAATAACCTTCACATGGACACCGTTCAGTGCTATCACTCAAACACACACACACGGCGAGAGTGTACATACCACTCCATGGACGAGGAACTCAAATAGTTTGCTCTTGGTGGCTTTGCGCGCTCCTCCAGCGGTCTCCTCCGAAGCCATTTCCCTCCGCTTCTCCTGCCTTTTGTCTTTCCCTCTCCCTCCTTTCACCCTTCGCTCACCTCCTCAACCCCCCTGCGAGGCTCCTGCTCCACTTCCCTGACTTTCTGCTCTGTGTGTGTGTGTTTCAGTCTGTCTGTGTGTGCTGCTCTGTCGAGTCTCTCTCTCTCTTTCTCTCCCTCCCTCTCTTTCTCTGTGTGTCTCTCTCTCTTTCGCTTACGTTTGCTTGAGCTGCCGTTCAGGAGCCCGGCTGCGAGTGGACGCGGGGGGTTGAGAGCTGGGGGTCTTTCAGGGGGGTTCCTGCAGGCCCACCATGACCGCCGCCCCCTCCCCCTTTTACACACACACACACACACACACACACACACACACACACACACACACACACACACACACACACACACACACACAGGCTGAGGCGCTCACAGGCTGCCGCAGCTGTTGCATTCCATTGGTAGATAAGGCACCGCTCGCTGACTGGCCGCTCCACCGAGCTGGAGTTTCGTCTCGCCGCGAACCAAACCCCTCCTCCTCCTCTGCTCTGCTGCAGTCAAACCTCATTCTCATGCTCATTCTCAAAAAAATGGAGGGAGGATCCTTAAAGCAGAAGCAGGGAGGAAAAGCAGCACGCTTTTATAATAATACTGGCTCAGGCAGCATTGCAGGCTCTATCTGAATGCTGAGCCTTTTGTGTCTGTTTAATCGTAAAATTAAAGCTCACGATGACTGCCTGATCCCCATTTCTGGGAGAGACGTGTCTGTCAGATAGATTTTAGAGGAATGAGGAATTATGCTTTGGAGTGCTATTGAGGCCTTTGCTCATTATTAGTTAAAAACACTGTTAAAATATCTATAATATGTAAACAATAAAGCGGTTTGTAGTTTTAACTAATATCTCGTTCGCATTCTTTCCATTATTGTATCGAATTCAGATTATTGTGTGCATATTTGTCCATTGTGAACACACATACATTATCATTCTGTTTACTGGACGCTTCACCAAAACATTTCCACTGTGCGTGAGAATAATTGCAAATAAATGCTAATTATAATCTGATTTGTGTCTGGAGTCTTGTTCATTGAATAATCAGGTTCTCCAAACTGAGCAGGCTGCTGTAACTGTTTCTTTAAGAACGCCTATTTGAGTCAAATAAAAGCAAAACAATCAATATCACTGTGCATTATTTTATATCATTAATATTATTAGTAGTGTTTTTTTACAAAAATGTCTGAAAATTGTAATTTGCCTAAATTCACAGAGCAGAGATGTAAAACTGAGCCAGTTACTAAGTGAGTGAGTTGACTAACATGTGAATGATCAATCCAACTATAAATATTAACCATATCATCTTTCTTCTATGAATGTCAGACATTTTCAAAATTTCAAATTTACATTTCTGAGGTATGTTTGGTTTCTGGGAACTGCACTTTTATTTAAAGAGCCCCTATTATGGGTCTTTGAAAATGACCTTCTATGTAGTGTGTAACACAGCTCTAAGTGAAGTGAAATATCCAGCTAAGCCTTAAATCTGAAAGTGGACAGTGTTTAAAACTATTGATTCATCTATAAAAGAGTCGACTCATCGTGGCTCGAATGAATCGTCTTGATAACGAGTCTTTAGCTGTTTCGGCGTGACGTGGATATGAAACATAAGCCCCGATCAATTGCGTGCAAACCCGGGAAAATTTAAACCTGCGGTCCCGCCCACTAACACAGCAGCAAAGACAAAGAGGAAGATAAACAGATCCTGAAGTCATGAGTCATAAAGACGCTGTGCTTAGCTGGATATTATTGGAAGTTTGAGGGAAAGTTTGTGTTATATTCTCTACCCAAAGATGAAGCTGTGAAGAGTCAGTGGTTGAGGTTTATTTTTGCAAAAAAGGAAGGATCAGAAAAGACTACTGATGTATGAGACTTTGACAGAGCTCCACAGGAACTATCAATACACAGCTCATGGGTTAGTTTTTTCCTCCATTTTGTAATGAGGGTTGGTGATCGTTGGGCAAAGCAGAGTAAGCCCTGAGAACATATAACACTTATACATATCGTGACTAAAACCATGCTAAAAACGCGATGCCTGCCGCTTTCTTTGCGGATATAAACGTGTTTGTGAGCTTGCAGCTTGTCAGCTGTTCTTACACACGTGCGGCGGTCAAGTTTCAGAATAGTTCAGCTTTTGCCGCTGTGTGGATTAATACTGAATGTGTCTCATTTTTAATAACAGAGCAATATGCTGGTGTTTAACTGCACTGCTTTAATGCACTCATGCACACACAAAAAATCCGGGAGACTGGGGGAAAGTGAGGACCGGGAGAGAGGGGGTGGGTGTCGCGGATGAAAGTGAGAACCGGGGGAGTTCACGGACGCCGCCCTCACTATTCTATGTACGCGCCGGCCCTGATAACACTGGTGAGAACCAGGTACTGTGTTTTATGGTGTTAGTAATTAATGTGAAGTTGTTTCTTTAATGTACATTCTATGTACTGTATTCTGTTTTTGAATGTTTCTGTTAAGGACTTTTATTTTTGTGTTGTGTCATCTGAGGAGGAGGGTAATGTGTGTGTGTGTGTGTGTGTGTGTGTGTGTGTGTGTGTATGTGTTTTTGTGACATATCAGGACACAAATCTGTATAATGACATAGGTATGACACAGGTATTACAAAAAGGAGGTGAAATATGAGGACATTGGTGACGTCCTCACTTCTCAAAAAGCTTCTAAATCACACAGGATGAGTTTTTTCAGGGAGTAAAGCTGTACAGTGTCTCCTGTGATGGTTGGGTTTAGGGGTAGGGTGGGGTGAGGGCAATATAATATACGGTTTGATCTGTATAAAATAAATGGAAGCCTATGTAATGTACCCACTTTTCAAAAAAACAAACATGTGTGTGTGTGTGTGTGTGTGTTAAAAAAAGAGCAGGTAGAGCAGTGTTGCCAGATTGGGCAGTTTCCCGCTCAATTGGACTGTTTTTAACACGATTGTGCGAGTATAAACACTTATTGTGTTTTTCGCGACCGTCACAACCGTGTTTTCCAAATGAGTGGGCGGGTTTTTTTGCATTTTGGCGGGTTTTAGATAGTTTTTGGGCTGGAATCAGTCAGCTAAATCTGGCAACACTGAGGTAGAGTGTGACGGGCTAGGAGACTTGTGTCGATCTCCTCCCCAGTTCTTGGAGTTTGTGCTCAATAAAATAGTTCGTTGTCAGTATTTTCAAGTCCATCGTCTGTATTTACATTAACCCACTGCCGAAATCCACGCCTTACACTAATATGAAGTGTATATGCACTCTGACTACTTCTACATTGTTGATAAGCTGTGCTGGGCATTTCAATCTGTCTCGCGCTGAAGGCTGTCGGTGTCGACCAATCGCAACAGGCTGTCATCGGTCCAATCAGCGCAGATTAGCTACCCGCTAAGGAGGGGTTTGGGAACAAATGAATCGCTGAACGATTCATACGGGAGTCGCTGGGAAAATTAGGTAAAAATAAATGCATATTAAAAGACCATGAAAGTGCTTTTTGACCTTGCATGCATATTAGACTGTTGTTGGAGACCCTTACAACCAAAATATGACCCTATTTAATGTATAATAGGGGCTCTTTAATATGTCATTTTTTTTAGGCTTTTTTAAACCTTCATTTTATAGGACAATAGTGGAGGCAAGTGTGGGGAGCAAAGAGAGGGGAATGATCGGCAAACACACTAACCCCTAGACCAATTTATTCAGTAATATTTAAAAATAACTAGAAAATGTGGCTTTAAATCATATTGACTAATGCAGCATAATTTTTTACGTTTTTATAATGCACTTACTTTAGTAAATACAAACAATCCTATTTATAACACAAGTTCAATGGTGAAGACAGTCGAGCTTACTTTGATTTGCTTGTACATGTTTTATGCATCTGTCAAGTGACAGTATTTACATTTTCTGATTCATTAACACAGTCTGATTCATTTACAGTATTTAATTGAATCATTTAATTTTAGTTGGGTTTTTTGTAGCTCAGCAATAAAACAAAGAAACTAAAGGTTACCTTAAATTTGAGATGACGATGTCTGCCAACTTTGGCCCACAGGCCCTACTTTGGGCATCTCTGCCCTAGACTATAGGTGCTGACACAATTACACTTTTAGTTATTATTATTTAGGGCATAGTTCTCCCACCCAGTACTGGGGCATGGAAGAGCTGATACTGGTACCGCAAATGTTCTGGAGAAAATGTCTGTAGAATTTCATTCATTTTCTTTTCAGCTTAGTTCCTTTATCAATCAGGCAACCCAACACTGGGAAACACTCATACACTCATTCACACACATACACTATGAACAAAATTACTCAATTCCCCTGTACTGCATGTCTTTCGACTGTGGGGAAAACCAGAGCACCCAGAGGAAACCCACGTCAACATGGGGAGAACATGCAAACTCCACACAGAAATGCCAACTGACCCAGCCAGGCTCGAACCAGCGAACTTTTTGCTGTGAGGCGACAGCACTACCTACTGCGCCACCGTGAAGCCCCTGTAGAATTTACATAGTACAAGGCATTGTTTTTACACATGTGATTTCAGAAAAAGGGCGACGCAGTGGCGCAGTAGGTAGTGCTGTCGCCTCACAGCAAGAAGGTCGCTGGTTCGAGCCTCGGCTGGGTCAGTTGGCGTTTTTGTGTGGAGTTTGCATGTTCTCCCTGCATTCATGTGGATTTCATGTTCTGCATGTACACCCACTCAAATGCAGTCACGGAGCAGACTGGACACATGCAATAGGGTTTGGGTCTAACTCCCATCCTTTCTTCTACTGTATGTTGGGACTTTGTTATTGCTGGGAAAGAAGCTCATTGATTTAGTGTGAGCTCCTTTGCATACATGATGTGAATGTGATGATTTAAATTAATGTTAATTAAGTGAATGAATTAATTCTGTATTTTCATTTTCTTCAATGAGTTGCTGCAAAGATGCAAAATGATGACAGTGTAAATTAAAATATAGTAAATTAAATGAACATTATATTAATAGTATTGTAATACATACAATGGCGGTTCATTCCACTGTGGCGACCTCTGATTAATAAAGGGACTAAGCCGAAAAGAAAATGAATGAATGAAGTTTTTTTTAAAAAGTAACTAAAACATTACTACTTAATTATTTGATGTAATGCATTACTTTACTTAGAAAAGTAATATTATTGTGTAACTCATGTTAATTGTAATGTGTTGCCCCCAACACTGGTTGTAAATAATGATTAGTTGCTTGAACAAACCAATGCACCTTAAAAAGCCACAGATATTTCTTGTGGTTTCTTCAAAGAAATCTTCTTAAAAAGTCACCTACATATTGGATGGCCTGAGGGTGAATAAGTTAACCACAACTTTCCATTTTTGGGTGAATTATTTATTGTGGGACTTGGGTTTTATTATGAAAAACCCAAATGAGTTTTCTCTTATATTTATGTGTGAACAGAGTTCAAAGATTAACTTTGTGTTTTTTACATTTGCAAACAACATTTAAAAAATACAATTGTGAAATATGCTGTTTACATAAGCAGTCAGTGTTGTTGAATCAAACGCAGTTTACATAGATGAAGAAAATCCTGTCCTAACAAGGACATAACTGACAAACCACTGGCCTCGACATAACACCAAAATTACTAACACATTGTCTGGCTGAAAACGCCAACATTAAGACATCAATAATTCCTATGCTATGTTTCTGAAGGAAAGCTGTGAATATGAAGACTAAACAACTTCCAAACCAAATGCCTAAATTAGGAAAAACACCCAAGTGTTTAGACACAAGTGCTCATTGTTTGCCGAATAATGAGAAAGCGCCTAAAAAGGTCATTCATCAAAACTCTCCACATTAACAAGAAGGAGATTTTATACAGAGGCTGAGAACAGGATAATGTGCATCGGTCAAACACATCAAGAGCTCTGCATAACACAGCCTTTATGGGAGAAGCACAAAGGAAACAATTACTCAAAATGAAAGCACGTCTCCAGAGACTGCCAGAAGTCTTAATATCAGCCAGTTGTGGTGTGGGAAATGATTTTTTGGTGAGATGAGATATAATATGCTGATATATGTATAATATACCGGCAGTTATACATTGTTACAATTTTAAAATAAAAATAATAATAATAATTAAATAGATGCAAAAAAAACCCCGCTTTTACTGCAGTGATTATTTGTGACCCTTATATTTGATCATCATTACTGGATGTAGTTACAAAAGCATCTCATCAGAGAGATGGAAAGATGTGTAGGTCTGAGTACCCCTTTGAGCCCCCCTAAATCTTCTTTTTCCCATTACAGCTCTGCCAAATGTTCAGGTCCCATTGACTGGGAGGTAAAGGGGGTTGGGGAATCGCGGTGTGTGTCTATTGTTAGGTACTACGGGGCAGTTTGACCTCAAGCTGCAGTTTTAGGATTCACCTGCAGAGGTCTGTATTTGCCTCCCAATGAAACCATTGAGTGATCAATGAGCCACAGACATTACATTCTCATAATACAGAACATTAATGGTTGGCAGATACAGGGGAGAAAATGTTTAATTTTTAATGGATTAACTATACAGATTAACTTCACTTCACTGATGTACACATAGATGATGGCAAAGATAAATCCAAACAAATATGTCAATTTAAAGGGAGTTATTTTTAATACATTTTAATTTATTTTACAAAAATAAATAAATAAATAAATAAAAGGTTTAAATAGATCTTCTTTTCTGAAAGTCTAAAAATTACAAATAGAAAGCAAAATCTTTTCTGTAAAATAAAAACAAGAGCAAACATCTACATCTGACAAAATCAGCTTAATTAAAATTGAGCAATTATTTTCATGCTGCATTGACATGTGCTCTAGTTTCAAGCATACACTCATTTGATTTGATTGAGTCTCAGAGAAACAAATCTCATTTATTTTTCCATTTTGCATCTCAAGCAATTGTATCTTGGTTTTTACATAATAAAATAATATTTTTACTGCAGCGCATGCAGCTTTTTATGCAATCCCTTTACTTTCTGCTTTGATTTAAGACCTTCTTAAGGCCTTTAATTAAGACCTGTTTGCACTGTACATCCTAAGAAATGACTATTTTCTTGATTCAGCTCCGCTCCTTCCAGTAAATTTATATCAAAACCTATTCTTCTGGGAGGTCCATTTCCAGACTAAACATAGGCTCAGCAAAACAGTCAGATGTCAAAGCCAAATAGACCATTTGAAAATAAAAGCACACAATCCTTTTTTATTTAAAGGCCAAGCAAATTGGATGTGATTCAGAATGACAGTACATGTAATAACAGCCAAGCTCAGCTATTTCAAACATTTGCTGCAGTAAATAAATACTATGAAACGGCTGTGTTTAAACTGGTGTTCCAAACTATGCAGTTGAGCACCTTGCAGGCCTGTAGCCAGCCTGGTGAAAGGGGTGTTTTTTTTCTTAAAATATGGACCTTTTTGCAGTTATTAGCCTCATTTTCTATTTAATTATAAGGTTTAAATACTTTTTTGGTCATCATAACCACACTTTTTGATGTACCATAAACATTTCCTAAAGATTTAGAGTAAAAAAAACATTAGAATAATACTTATTTTTCAAATACAAATGTATAACATCATATTTCATTAGGAAAAAAGGATGCTGTTCAAGTTTTAAATTAAAAACTAGCCTATTGTAGTTATGCAAACACAAACTGGTCAGCACATTCAACTTTCCTCAGTCACGCTGAAGCAACATCCAAAAGAGGATTCCGCTTGGCCTTAAAGCATTCTTCGATAGTTGTTTTCACAATTTATTATGGCATAGCAGTCAAAATAGGACAAATGAGCTTGTGTATGGGACAAATTCTGGACCTTTGTCAGTGAGAGTGGGGTCTTTCGAACCACCCGAACCCCCCTTGGCTACAGGCCTGCCTTGCAATGTTCAAAGATAACCAAACCTAAAAACTAAATGAGTCAAATGCAAAAAAAAAATAAAAAAAATAATCAATGTCATTATCTGCTCTGTTAATGCAGGTTTATTCTATTAGATTTGGGTTGGTTATAGGACATATCCAATCCAGATTTAGATTAAGTCTTCATGCATTTTTTCTCTAGTCTTTCGAAGCCATTCAATGATGTCAGGGAGAGATTTATGCTCAATGTGTCAAATTGAAGTTGAGTGAAACTCTCCAATCTCCAGTCAACATTCAAGCAGCGTGTACTGGATAGCATTAGGTTATGACAGTCACTGACACTTCAGTGTTTGATGCTTCAGTGAGTTAATGTTCAAATTGTGACACTTGATCTATATATAAAAAATCTGCAGCACAAAATCTAAACAGTGTTTTAATACTCCTGAAAGCATTTTGGGAAGGAAGCAGCATTTGTAATGATGTTCTAAATAAAATAATCTTCAAAAAAAACACCATAAGTCTGTTAGCTAACTGTACAAATATCAAATTACACAAAACATTCAATTAAAGACATGAATGTTATTTTTTATTGTCTTGTGACCTTGATGACAAGTTCTTAATTCTAGCGATGCACACAGTCAACAAACAAACAGAATATTTCATTAAGTATTATTACAAAACAATACATTCACTTAATATAATAAGTTTAATTTTGTTGTTTTCATCGTGCACTTCATATGAAGCGTAAATAAGTTTATAAAAACATGAAAAAGTTTTTACACTGCAAAAATATTTTCTTACTTTTTTTCTCATTTTTTGTCTTGTTTCTAGTCGAAATATCAAAAAAAAGTCTTAAATCAGTAAGAATTTTCTAGACGAGTGAATATACTGTCTTGTTTTAAGAAGTAACATGCCCAAAATGAAGTGGGTTTTTTCCTTAAAACAAGCCAAATAATCTGCCAATGGGGTAAGCAAAATAATCTTATTTTTTCCTTTTGACAAGATTATTTTGCGTATTGTCACGGTCTAGCATTGTGATGGGAATATTCCATGTCAAAATAATGAGTAATTTACACTTCGGTTCCCTTTGATAATCGTGTACTAAATGTCTGTATTATGGAAAATACGTGCTTTGCTGTCTCCAAGTGCACGCTTCAAGATCTTTGCCCTTCAGAGTGAGTGGGACAGGGATGGTCTGTCACTTCCGATTGCAATTGGCCCTCCATATAGCATTAAAGCAAATGATTATGCACCTGGGATGCACATTAGCAATGTGAGCCTCTTTGTATTGGAGTCTAAAGTAATGCAGATTATTATTAAAATAAAATATTAAAGACTACAGAATTTTGAGACAGACTGACCAACTCTATCTACTGTACCTTGTATGGCAAGATTGGCTCCTGTCGCTCCAAAAAAGGGGAAAAAAAACAATAGTACAGTCTTCAAAATAAAATACCTCTCACTGGCATCCACAGTAGTTCCACAAATGGTTCCTTCTTATGCTGTAAATAATGTCTGTCACACGCTGTAAATAATTAAAAAATGTTGACACTAAAAGCTTCCAAATATTTGATGAATTAAACAACAAGTAAAAATAAGACCAAATTGTAATGAGAAAATGCACTGTTTCCATCATGTATTTGTACTGCAGCAAACTGAATTTTGGCCAGTATTTTATGTTAGCATAACTCGACACTTGGACTCAGTAATGTAATTTAATTTAGAAGAACGGTCAGTTGATCGGTCAAAGAATTGTCAACGTTTACAGGTTTCCAGCTTTCTGTAAACCATTCTTTTGTGTGCACAGAAGATAGATATTCATAAAGGTTTGGAACAAAGGGTGAGTAAATGATCACAATTTAAATGTTGAGGTAAACTAATCCTTTAAAGAACAGCTATTATGCATGTTTAAATGCAGTTGTGTGGCAACAGTGTGTAGATATATCCAGCCTCTAATGGTAAAAAATAATAAATTCTATTTTTTGACATTGTCCTTTTGTACGTCATCAAAGGAGGAAAGTCTTGCCTATTAGTGATGATCTCTCTCTCTCATGAGCATAGACAGCCCTGCGTGAAGGAGCTGTTCGCTATTAGAGTTTTGAATCTGCCACTATGCTGATACATCGGCATTTATAGCTCCACCCACTTTTGAAAAGAGGGCTGGGATCACAATCTCATTTGTTATTTAATCTGTTAGGGTGCCTTTTAAGAAAATTCAGATTGTGGTATTGGCAGTGATTGTTCATCACAGCACCAAATTCTGATTTAATTTAATCTTTAATTAATTAATGTTAATCTGGCCTATGTGTATACTCAACGCAATCTCACGGCAATTCGTAACTTTTTGATTAGTGGCTAATTCGTATGAATTCGTACGATCAAATTCGTACATATTAGTACGATTTGCCCATCACCCAATGACGGTTGGGGTTAGGGGTGGGGTTAGGTGCCACGCCTCCTTTTTAAAATCGTACATTTTCGTACGACTGAACTCATTGAGTTGAATTAGCCACTAAACTGACAAAACGTAAAATACTTACGTTTCCTCGTGAGATCAGGCTGGTATACTTCAAATCAAGTTTGTTTAAGGGCAAATAGAAGTTCGAAAACGCAGAGTTAGGGAATACATATTTTAGAACACTCTGAAACCCTCGTGCTGCAGTAGGCAGGGTTGTAAAGGTTTCATTTTGCTCATATGTACCCATAAACACAAAAATAGTGGCTGAGAAAGAACAGTTTCATGAACATACTGTATGGCAAACAGCCTCCTTCACAAGAAGTGCCAGCACGGCTCATCACAAACATTGTTTTTATAGAAAAAAAAAAAAACAGAGCAGGGTTGGTGCAGAATTGTCCTGTTCGATCACTAGACACTAGGGAGATTTTAAACACTGGGAAGGGGTCACACGCTAGACAGGAAGCACACTTCATTGCAGCGCCATTCTCATAAAAAATATGAGAATAGTGCTGCAATAAAGTGTGCGACCCCTTCCCAGTGTTTAAAATCCCTCCAAGAGTGATCGTACAGGATAAATCTGCACCAGCTCTGCTACTCAACTCACCGGTGTATTGATGTGGCTAGTGTTGTTGTTTTGGATGTTGTTTTCCTGTCTGACCACGTGGAATAAGAAACAATACGGGGGAATGAAATCAGATGTCAAAAAAAGTTCCAGAGTTCCAGAACACACTAAATGCGCAATCGTATGCCAAAGTTAGGAGTGTAACGATTTACAACCCACGATTCAAAACACACATGACCCGTAGATTAATATTATTTTAATTTTTACTTGTGGATTAATCCAACATTTAAAAGAATCACAGAGAGATCGCCTCCCGCGTCATTCAAATTGCATTTTGGCTTTCCTGTAAAATAGAATGATGAAGTTGTGTTAGCTAAATGCTTTCTTAGGTTATTAAAGGGGTTTCTGTCACTACTTGATTAGCTTGCATTTATGCATTCAGTATATAGCTGCAAAATTAC
Organism: Danio kyathit; assembly: GCA_903798195.1. NCBI lineage: Eukaryota > Metazoa > Chordata > Actinopteri > Cypriniformes > Danionidae > Danio > Danio kyathit. The sequence continues at coordinate 49,405,452 of LR812525.1, forward strand.
TCATTAAAAGATCGGGATCTCAATTCAAACACCCATGCAACAAATTATAAATGATGATGATTTGCATCTTTATTAAAATTGCTGCATTCAAATCTGCATTTCCAGAAAGAGATGAACCCTTTTCAGTAGGATACTGGGATAACAGTTTATAGATATATATATAGTATTTAAACACTGATGTTTATGGTAAAGATTCAAAGCACTGTTTAATGCAACTTAATGGTCAAAAATGAAAGTTTTTGCAATTACATTATTTAACCAGTAGGTGGCACCAACCAGCTATCAAAAATATGCCACTGACCAATTCCTCAAAAATTAGACATCTAGTAATGCTTTTATGAGTGAGTTATTGAATAGTCAACTGAAAATGATACTAAAAATATTCATGTTAGATTTATTCATTTAGCATTATCATCAGCAACAGTAGCGAAGATAACTTTTCACAGTATTGAATACTTTACAATTTATTTTTATTCAGCTGATTTTATTTTTATTAAAATTACTGGTTCTAAGTTATGTTTGTTAAAACCCAAAGTTTCATGCATTACTCTACTGTAATAAATGTAAAGTAAATGACATTTGTCTCCTCCCTTTCAGGCTGATCCGAAAAATGATCCGGTCTATGACTCAAAAACTGTGATGTGATCCGAACCATGACATTTGCAATCCTTTACACCACTACTCAAAGGTGTTTAGGAGTCAAAACAATAAAAGTTGGCTTTTGTGAGCTGTTTCGAACTGCCGAAACTAACTGAAAATAAACTTCGCTTTGACCAGATTTAGTTCGAAATGACATCATTTCAGTTCGATCTTTGAATTCATTTGAAGTATAGCAGGGCCTTAACTCTGTACAGTAAGGTTCCATTTGTTAACATCAGTTAATTAAAATAAAGTCAAATGTAATAATAACTACAAAAACATTTATTAATCCCAGGTGATTTTAATTTCTTAGTTAATGCCTATAACACATTAAAAAGTCAAAAATATTTTATTAATAGAGTTAATAACTAAGAAATAAATAGTTTATCAACTTTTTGCCAATGTTGATTTTAATGCACTAAACAACAATTACTAATGAGACTTTATTGTAAAATGTTACCTATTGTACTTTATCATCCTTTTAAAATTTAAACACTCTTAATATGTATATGTAGCAGGCATGGGACAATAACCGTTTTCAAGGAATACCGTGTTTTGGAAAAGTCAAGGTTTTAAAACCGCAAAAATGTTCTGCTATACATTTCCTACGGTATATGTAAGATTTTTTTTTTAGGACAACAGTAACTCCAGCAGAAAACATACCCAAAGGTGCCGTTTTAAATTGTAAAGAAATCTATGTTTTTGAAAAGAAGACAGCAGAAGGCAATGATTCATTTGATTTATTTAGCCTGACATGTTTACTGCTCCAAAATATTATAAATGTTTCTCAAAATAACATATATTGTGTTCAAAGAGGAAAACATTTTTTGTTTTTTACCCAGACATTTAAAAAGGCCATTTTAGAGCAGTAAGGTGGATTTAATTGGATAAAAGTAACTTGCTAAATTCTAATGTTATAAAATCCAGCTTTATAGGGATCAACAATATGGAAATTGTGGTTGTTTTATTTGCCTTTATATTTGGAAAACAATAACAAATGACAAATAAGAGGCTAGTAAATACAAATCTTGATGAATTTTGAGCCTGATTACAAAAAGAAAATGCAAGCAAATACAAGAGACTATTGGTTTTATTTTAATGACTTAACTGGAGAAAACTAAGACAATGCAAGAAAACCTCTAATCTTTCTTTTCCCAAAGTAATTTACACATTTCCATTCTGAAATCTTCTTTTTCAAAGTGAAAAGCATTGTGAAACACTGCTGACATCTGGTCTTCTCTTAGTATAAAAAGTGCACAACTCTTTTCAACATTAATTCAATAATTAGAAATGTTTCTTGAGCTGCAAAACAGCATATCTGAATGATTTCTAAAGGATCAGGTGAATATTCAGCTTTGCATCACAGGAATAAGCTACATTTGAAATGTACTACAACAGAAATCTTTAACATTTATACTTCTTTTAATATTTTTAATCCATTAAATTAAAACACTTAAACTTTATTCAAAACTCTGAATACTGTAACATTTTGTGAACTATTGTAAATGTTTACTGCACATACTAAAAACAAATCTACAAGGATCCAGTAATTTCCTCTCCATCACATATCTATTCCTCTCATCAAGCCTCATGTATACACAAACACTTTTCTGTGTCTTTAACCTACATCCTTCATTCTGCTTCTGTGTTTGTGGACAGAGAGAGAGAGAGAGGATGGACAGAATGAGGCCAGAGACCGTCCCTCTTATAAATCCAGTCTCCTACTAAAAAAGGCTTTTGAATCTATATATTACAGTACAAATGTGAACATTCAAGTCCTTTCAATAAACAAGACACAACGTCCAAAAAGCTCATAGTCAGCTTTAAGGGCATCAACTCCATGTGCTGGAAGTACCATTTCAGTATGGATTATTAACAATAACAAGCCATTCAGCAAAGCCAGACTCTGTCTCTCTTTTCTGCACTCAGGATGGGGGAAGCACTAAATAGGATATTGAGCCTTTCCTCTGTAAAAATTGGGTCAGTTCTCTAAGCCAGACAGTCTGTCTGAGAGGAAGCAGAACAGCGGCACACTGCACTACAAATTCACACCGCAAACCATCTACTAGACCACCATGCCTCAAAATTGAGCCCCTTCTGATCCCATGCACTTTAAAGAGTAATGTTGGGAAGTAGTGAGACATGCCTCCAGGCCCAGCACACAGCAAACGCAGACCTGAACCCATAATTTAGCTGTAATTACAGACGAGCAGAGCACTGCCATGAGCCGTGAGGCATCAGGATCACTGGAATCAGGCTAATCAATAAGAGCTGCTCTGCATCTGAACATCCTTTAAACAGGACAACTGTACAAATATGCAGTGTTTGGACTGAAAGATTTCAATAAACCAAGCTAAAAATTGTAAGTAATATTAATAATAATAATTTACTTTTGTATAGTGCCTTTTAAACGTAATTATCAAAATGCTTAACAGTTAAAAATACAAGGATAGCAGAAAAACAATTATGCAGAAGAAAAAAAATTATATATAGAAACATAAAACTAGTCAAAAACATTGTAAATACTGATCAAAACATACACCTACAAATAGGCAAGTGAAATAATTTAAGTTCTTCAAAAGTATCTACAAAAATGCAGGAATAAAACCCCAGGAAAGTCATTCAATGTCCATTTCTAATTGGCTAACAAAAATATTCTGCAGCAGAATTTTGCTAAATATATGTACTATTTATTTTTGTGCAGGGCAAAGATAAATTGTAATTAATCGCATCCAAAATAAAACCTTGTTTTAACATAATATAGTGTATGTGTACAGTGTACATTACATATAATAATAATAATAATAATAATAATAATAATAATAAATTTCTATTCTGCTTTTAAATATATCATTACATTTAAAATAGCTTTTTTCTCTAACTATGTTTATTGGATTTTCACAATAATACAGACATAACAATATATCTTTAAAAGATACACAATGAAACATATTAACACAAAACAATGGAGAGAAAAAAAGGAAAAAGAAAAGAAAAAAGGAAAAGAAAAAGCTCAAATTATATATAAAACAGGACTACCCCAAATAAAACTGATCAAAAAAGGGCTAAAAACATTGCTCATTTTTTTAGATAATAACACAGTTACAATATTCCTTTTAGCATTATAGGGCAAAGACTATAGGCTTCAAATAATCCAAATATGGAGTCCAAACTTTGAAAAAATGCTTGTTTGCTTGTGTAAAACATAGGTAAGTTATTAGTTCTTTATTTAACAGGGACAATGCTCATTAATCAACAGTAAAACTGTAAACAAGCCAGAGTTAGCCACAAGGGCTAGTTTTCATCTGTTGCCCCCTGCCAGATTTTAAAAGGCAACCTAAAATCAAAAAGCACATCATCACATATACAATAACAATAAAGTTACATACGACAGAAGAATAAAACATATAATAAAAATTTCTTAAAATGTTAGACAAAAGAATTACACATGATTACAAACTTGTATTTAAATGTTAAATAATTTGTAACACCCCTTAAATCAATAGGAAGTGTGTTCCAGAAATGACTGGCTCTAACTTAGAAGACTGATCGTGCAAAAGTTGTACGCCTAAACTGCACAGCACAGTCTCCTCTGGTAACAGATCGTGTTGCTTGACCATTATTATTCTTGTGTGTTACAAACTCACATAATGGAGGTGGAGCATATCCATTTAAAACCTTAAAAATCATACAAGCATCAGCCAAAAATTGCATATTATCAAAGCTCAATAAATAATGTTTTTGTATTATATTACAATGATGAAACCTAATAGACTTCTGATCAGATACTTTAAGTGCCTGTTTATAAAGTGATTCAGCTGATTTTAAAACTGCTTAACTGGTGTGTGACCAACTAGTAAGACAATATGTAATATGAGAAAAAATCATAGAGTGCATAAAAAGTTTTGCTGCTTCATTAGTCAAGTAAGGTCGTATATGCCTGAAGTTGGCTAGATTAACTTTTACAATTTTAGCGACCTTCTTGGCATGCTTTCTGAATGTCAATTGTGAATCTAAAATTAGATGTGTAACTGTCAGTGATTGTGAAAAAAACATACAGACCGTTTTACTTAAATTCAAATTAAGATTTGAGTCACACAACCAATCAGAGACATGAACTAATGCCTCGGTTAAATAATTAGCTATCAGTTGTTTGTTTTTCGCGTGCACATATAAAACTGTGTCATCAGCATACATCTGAATATTAATAGTAGGACAGACTTGTGGGAGGTCATTTATACACAGACTAAACAGGATTGGGCCCAAGATGGATCCTTGAGGAACTCCACAATTACTGATTCTGTATACTGATTGACTATTACCAAGGCACACACATTGTTTCCTATTTGTTAGATATGAAGTCACCCACATAATAGCCTCTGATGAGAAGTTAAAAAGAGTGTGTTTCGAGAGGAGTACCTCATGATTTACTGTGTCAAATGTAAGATGTTCCAGGGAAATTAAAATAGTTTATTAGTTTTGCAAAAGATCAAGTACTGTACTTGATTTAGTATGGTATAGGCAACACATTAAAAATTATTTTATAACAAGAGTCAAAAGTCAAAAGTAAAATAAAAACAATGAAAAAAGTTAAATGACTTAAAATGTTTAAAAAACTAAATTTCTACAATCTAGTGTAATCACTTTTAAAACTGAAGTCATTAAGATTGTTCTCTTAAATTGTCTTATGTAGATTTTATCTGCAGTAGTTTTTTTAATTAAAAGCACAATACACATTTAATATAATTAAACATGCTCCCTTTCACAAGGGATGAGTTCTGCAATTCTAAGTTAGTTGTTTTTTTGGGATTAATTCATCATGTTAGCTTGTTTGTGCACTTCAGTATGTTGATCAACTTTACCTTTTTTTATTCTGGTTGATCATGTGATCTTTATGACCATTATCTGATTTCTTAAACTAAGATGGCTCCTAGTTCTAGCATCATTAGCTTGGCATAAAACAAAGTCAACATGTGACTGAAGTGTTGTTGCTCAGCTTTTTCAGTATTTTATTTTTTATATATCTCTCATGTGATTTTTATTGATTTTTGGTGGACAGTAGACTTGTTTCTAATATCTTACTCTTTATTCAACTGACCAGAAATAAACTGTTGCCCACAGCACATACTGTAAGAAAATCTCCTGACTGAGAGGACCAAACTAAACCAATTCACAAAGTCCAAGCTGATAGATGGAGACATCCACCACAAAAACACCACAGAACTGTTAAATCAGTTGTTTAGGCAGGCATTCTTCTGAGCTATTTTATTTTGTTTAATTTTATATCAATATTTATCTAACCTGGCAAGCTGATTATTTGGCTTTTAGTTTCCAATCTAGGTTTTCCTGCATGAGCAAATTCAACCCCGTTCATAGAGTTAGCAGGAAATTTCTGCTGCACATACAAAAGGCTGGTTTTACCTTAATGCTGCCAGAACATTCCTGACCAGCCAAATAAGGAAGTCCTCAATTGTTCATATCTATCTACAAGGAACCTTGGACAGAAACGATATACAGATTTTTCAAAAGGGTGACCTATATAGGAGGATCGGAAACCCATTCTATGCAGAATGAATATAAATCAATAAATAAATAAAAGACAATGAAATTATACAGAAAGAAAGAAAGAAAGAAAGAAAGAAAGAAAGAAAGAAAGAAAGAAAGAAAGAAAGAAAGAAAGAAAGAAAGAAAGAAAGAAAGAAAGAAAGAAAGAAAGAAAGAAAGAAAGAAAGAAAGAAAGAAAGAAAATCACAGTGGCACTGAATATTGCACAAAATGTCATTCCACTATTACTGCAATATATAACCAAATAGCATCTGCAAACAAAGTGAATCAATTTACAGTATAAGAAAAAAAAATATATATATATATACACAGTTAAAGTAAGTTATAAGTCTTCTTTTAAATTTTTTTCCTTTTTTAAATATTCCCCAAATGATGTTTAACAGAGCAAAAAAAAATTCACAGTATGTCTGATAATATTTTTTCTTCTGGAGAAAGTCACATTTGTTGTTATATTTAAAAAAAATTTAAACCCCATTTTAAGGTCAATATTATTAGCCCCTTTACGATATATATTTTTTGATAGTCTACAGAACAAACCATGAATATACGATTTGCCAAATGACCCTAAACTGCCTAGTTAAACTAATTAACCTAAGCCTTTAAATGCCACTTTAAGCTGTATAGAAGTGTCTTGAAAAATATCTAGTCAAATATTATTTACTGTCATCATGACAAAGATAAAATAAATCAGTTATTAGAAATGAGTTATTAAAACTATTATGTTAAGAAATGGGTTGAAAAAGTATTCTCTCCATTAAACTCTGTTAAAAAAATAAACAGGGGGGCTAATAATTCAGGGGGGCTAATAATTCTGACTTCAACTGTATGCGCAAAATAATAACTAACTGACAGATGCAGTAGTAATCCATTTAATATGTTAATGTCTACTTTGCAAAGCACTAAGCTCTGAATTTTGTATCCTTTGCATCGAACGGTAGGGCTGCACAATATATAGTTTTGGCATCGATATTGCAACGTGAGCAACCTCTTAATTGAGACTTATTTCTTCAGACGGTGAAAACAAAGCAATATTTTTACTTGCTCTAATGATTTTTAGATATTTGGACTGGAAACAAGACAAAACAAAGTAAGAAATGCATTTATTTCTATTGTGATTGTTCGATTTCTGTACCTGCATACTGTTAGACTCCCCAGAAAACTACCAAATAGTGCTATTTAACTAAACGGTTTTAATATTGCAATATTTATCAATTTTTTATTATGATATTTAGCGCAGAAATAATATAAATAATAATTATAATTATAAATAATATTTTGCAATATCACGATTTTCCAATATTGTGCAGCCATATTGATCGGGTTAATAAATGCTGGAAAAAATAGGGAAACTTTTTTAGTATTCAGAAATTGCTAGTGACCTTCACAAACAACAACAAATAAACAAACAACAATACAAAGTTAAATTTTCTTGTGAAACACACTCCAAAAATAATAAGCTTTTTTACTTTACATTTTTAAACTTAATTAAATGTTTCTTTTCCCCTAAATGTTTATTAAAACACTTTTTTTTTTACTTTAACATTAAAAGTTTACTTAAAAAGTGGGTCTGACTTTGATATTTGACTACTTTTTAGCTACTCTCTGTATCAAATTAACTCAAGATAATCAAGCAGGCTTGGATTCAGTATAAATACTCAGCATAAAAATCCCAGATGCAAATAGCGCAGGTGTCTAACAAATGAGCAGGCGTATTGTTCGACAGAACAAAAGCCAGCATGAGCTGAGGCGTTTCTAGAGTACAGCCGTAGGGATCCCATCACTCATTCCTCACATTTAGACCAGCAGAAGGAGAAAGAGGAAAAGAATGAAAGAAAGAAAGCGAGTATTTATTAATCAGCCCTTCATCTCTCGGTCTGCACTCTCACATGTGAAAGAGCCAATTCTCCCTAAAGCTCTTGAGGTGTGACAGCTAGAAAAAGTGGCTCCCTGAATACTAATGGGATTTCTCTCCGTCTCCGAAGATTGCTGGCCACTGAAGCGAACTTCTGCGATCCTTTTCTAATTGTTGCAGACCCCACTGGAATTGTTTCCAGAGAGAATACAAGGCCTCGAGCTCAAAGACACACCTGCGACTTGGTGCTTCAGACCCACAACCTGGTGGTACTGCAGAAAAAAAATCCTCATTTGAGACGACTGACTTGGTTCTTTGTGTATAATCCTCAAAGGTTAAAACATTTAACAGCTGCCTGGAAGGAAATTCTCACAGAGAGACACGATAAAATGTGTCTCTCTTCTAATGATGTATTAAAGTATTTTAGATATATATACTAACATACATACAATTGAATGCAACATAATTGTTAAATCACTAATAAATATAAATAATTTACATGTAATCAATTTTAACAATTTTTCCAAATACATTTTCAAAAATTGTCGTTTACCAGAGTAAGTTTTTTTTTCCACAGTATTTCCTTTTGTGTATTTTTATATAACAATATTATATAAGATTGGCTGAAATAAAAACATTTATTATACATTACAAGATTTAAAATAATTGTTAAAGGTCATTATTATTAGCCCCATTTTTTCAATTGGCTACAGAACAAATCACAGCTGTTTGATGACTTGCCAAGTTCACATAATTGAGCTTTTAAATCACACTCTAAGCTGAATGCTAATGACTTGCAAAATAATAGTTTTTTTCCCATTATTGTAGTTTTTTCCTTTAAATTGAAAACAAAGATGTAAATATTGTGACGTTATATTGTCATAGTTTTATTACATCTCAATAAAAAGATTGTTAAAAAAAACTGTAATGTTTTAAAATCTCTTCTTTAAACAGCACTTGGAAAATATATTTTTTTAAATAATTAATTTCAAAGGGAGTTAACAATTTTGCTTTCAACGGTGCATGCTGTGTATGTGTGTGTGCAATAACATTAAATAATAATATTAAAAACAAACTGTTTTATAAATAAGTTATCAAAGGTAAGCTTAACTACACTGCAAAAAAAGTTGACTCAACTCAAAATTGTAAGGCAACTTGCTGCTTTTTTGCGTTGACTCGACTTTCACCCCAAGTACTGGACACGTGACTAAATCAACTCAAAAAAGCTCTGCAGCAAGTTTTTACAGTGTAGACCTCTAGTCTTTTTACCTCTTTATTACCTCTAGTTGTGTAAAACAAACAAAAAAATACAGATTATTAAATTAAACCCATTTCTTTTAATAACTATATAATAATTTAATACAAGTAACAATGCCTTAAATTGTTCAAATCTTTAAAACATAATTTAGTGCTTTGGAAAATTAAAGAAATTCTCCAAAACCCTGGGAAGTAAATAAAAAGTGTAAATGAACTAAGCTTTACTCTAAAACAAAAGCACTTCAGACTAAAAATTGCAGCTGTTTGCAATTTGATTACAGCATTAACCTTTAGCAGAGATGCCCAAACTAGGGCTCACGGGCCAAAGTTGGCCCATGGTAACCTTTGATTTGGCCCACCATCCCATCTGACAAGAGAGGGAGAATGATGGGGATGGTTTAGAGACTGTAATTTCTAATTAAATGTAATTTTTGTTTGTTTGTTTTATTGCTAATCCCCAAGAAGCTAATGGAAATTAAATGTTTAAATTAAATGAATTAGAATTTTTTTTAATGCACATACTGTCACCCGGTGGACAGAGCACAATGCAGAGACATCATTGAGCAAATGGAGACAAAACTGATTCTGCTTGACTAGTGTATTCAGCATTGAACTCCACTGTGCTATAAAAATGTGATTGTATTTTTATTGTAATAAGTTATGATAAAAAAATTATACTGCTTTATACGATTTAAAGTAATATTTTCTATTTATCTTTAAATATTATGAAATAAATTAGCTGTAGCAACTTTAATGTAATATAGTTTTGTATATTTACATTTGGCCAATACCTCTCAATGATAATTGGTTTTTGGCCCTACATATGAAAAAGCCTGGGCACCCCTGATCTATAGGAATGGAAATGTTTTGATAGCAGCCATTTATTTGACATTTCTAACAGATTATTAGCTTTAAATCAACTTACAATCCATAAACTGATTATTCATTTAAATAAAGGGCCATCAAATGTCTAAAAGTCTGGCTGACAATGTCTGAACGACAACAAACCAAACTATTACAAGCTCAAACTTGAAATGAGCACAAATCCATGAGATAAAGGCTCAGTCCCAGCTCTCCCAGAAGCCTGTGTTCAGGCTGAAACGAGTGTACTCTGACTGTTGTGTGTGTGTACAGTAGAACACAGGACAGTCCAGTCAGCGGTGATGTGCGTTCCTGAAGTGCATCCATGCAGAAGCCATGCAGCAGATATACAGCACTGACTCCAGCTGCACGCATCTCACTCAACAACCAAATGCTTCATTAAAAATAAATCAACTAAGCATCCTTCCTCCAGTCTATCCCCCTGGTTTTCTTGTAACTCACTACAACCTGAGATGAACATCAAGAATCAATATTACAACAAAAACAGCAAAATATGTCTTTTTCTAATCTTTGCCATTTTATAACATTTCTCTGTGTAAGGTCATCAGGACCCCACAAAGGAAACCGTGTATAAACCTCCAGCTCTTTATTGGTTCGAGTAAACAGACACTGACATCAGGGTCACTCCACTTACGAAAGAAACAGATAAACTATGACGGAGCACCATCATATCAGTCTTTCTGTGGAAAAGAAAGTAGCACATCTTCTAGGTCACTGAAGATAGGAAAAGAAAATGCACTTTTAAAAATGTTAATTGAAATCACGTCTTGAAAACACTATTTTATTTTTATTTGTAAGAATAAAAACCTGTGCTTTCAGGTATTTATTTTAAAAGACAGCAATGTTTACATTATTATGGTGTGTGTTAACATTTGGCACTATATAGGTTCATTCATTTTCTTTTCAGCTTAGTCCCTTTATTAATCAGGGGTCACCACAGCGGAATGAACCACCAACATATCCAGCATATGTTTTAAGCAGTGGATGCCCTTTCAGCTGCAACCCATCACTGGGAAACACCCATTCACTCTCATTTACACTCACAATATGGACAAATTAGCTTACTCAATTCACCTGTACCGCATGTCTTTGGACAGCATGTCTTGTGGGGGAAACCGGAGCACCCGGAGAAAACCCACGCCAACACTATTGATTTGATTAAAACAAACTTTAGTGCTATTGCTTTGTTTGTGCCATTCACTTGATTAATTGTGAACGCTGAAAGCTGAACCCTGATGCAAACCAAACTAGTGCATTTGGTGCACTACAAGTTCAAACAGAGCAGTCACACTACATTTGGTTAATTGAAGCAAAACCTACCCAAGTGTGAACGCAGCCTCACTGATTAAACGAGTATCAGTATGTGTACTATTGAAGCAGTATACTGAACCACAAGGAAAGTTTCAAATCTGAAATCTAAAGTCAGTCAAAAACTATTACAATCAACCATGATTATTACTCAGTGAACACACATATACTAAAATATATTATGACTGTGTAGAATTAATGGGAATAATAATAAATAAAATGCTGATTGCTGTTAAAATACAAATTATATATGTTTTATACGATTTTAATTTGAGTAAAACATGCTTTTGGAAAAAATAATATTTCATAAATTGAGAACAGTACTTTAACATTTTTAAGGTTTTCATTTAATCATTTAGCATAAAAGTTTCTTTAAAAATATATATAAAAATAATAAAAAAAATCAAGCAATAAACTGCCAAGAGTCTTCTTAAAAAGTGACCAAAACTAGCGGGACAGTTCACCCCAACAAAAAACTGAATATCTCCTCACCATTTACTCACAATGCAGTGGTTCTAATCTTATTCATTTCCTTCTTCTGTTGATCACAAAATGAAATATCATAAAGAATGTTGGAAACCAGCAGACATCGACATCCATAGGAGAAACAAAACATACTGTGTTAGTCAATGGATGCTCCAACATTCTCCATCTTAGCTTCTTTGGTGTTTAACAGAAGAAATAAACTATAACAGGTTTGGAACAAGTGGAGGACGATGAGTAGATAATGACAGAATGTTCATTTTTGGAGGAACTATCCCTTTAAATCTATGATTCAATCCTTTAAAGATTTTCAAGTTGATAATTTAACACATGCTCAAATGAGGTTACCACAGTATAAATGGATGTAACTACAGGATGAATGTAATTTAGTACCATAAAATCTCTTAAAAACAATAGAAAAAGTATTCACTAAAACATTATTAAACTAAAGCACATTCCTTCCACTAAAATAATAACAATACATTTTTGGAGCATCAGCAGAGGGGTAAAAATGTATGACTTTCCCAGTTCTGAAAATCACTCTTAAAATTCCCTGATATTTCCAAATTTCCACGTCCCTGTGCTACAGAGAGAAAAGCTACATGTTATCTCGAAGAACAACATGACACTAGCAACCTTCTTCATAACCATCACAAATATGCTTTACTTCAACAACAACAACATACCATAATGAATAACACATTCAAAGACTTCCCATAAGCTATTTGAGTGTAATTAGAGCAAACCCATCTTTTTATGACCAGTACCACTTGCAACTCCAACAACAAAGCTGAGAGGAAATTGAACTCTTCACGAGGGTACACATGATGTCTCAACATCTCCATGAATTACCAACATGAAGAAGACCCTCCATACCCGATGAAGACCAGTGATGGAGAATACCGGATTAACACGTGCAGCAGCCTCTCTCTCTCTCTCTCTCTGTGTGTACTCGGCCACTATATTCAGGACCAGTCTGGCTTCATACAGCCTCTTTTTTCACACTGCCAAATAAACTAGATCCAGTCAGAAAACTCCCTGCGCACTAATCTGACTGTCTGCGACGAGAAGGGCGGATTAAACACCGTAAGGGCGGCGGTAAAAGACCGCAGACACACTTGAACACGGATGTTTTTACTAAGTGTTTAATGAAGCAGATGACATTCTGATGCTGCTGCTGGAAATGTCCTACCTTTCTCTCCATGGCAGATGCTGACTGTGGCCGATGGTCCAGAAAGAGCAGCGGATGGCAGATAAAGGGGCGCGGGTGTGTGTCCTGAGCGATAGAGATTAACTTCTTTACAGCTCTTTACGCGCACACACACACTCCCTGTTGCTCGGTGCTGGAGTGACTGGACAGTCAGTCAGCGGAGAAAGAGAGGAGTAGACGCAGCCGGAGACGGTAAGCTCCGAGGCGCATGCGCGAGCGAGGCGGGCTAGAATTAAACTCCGGGATACAGAGGGAGCGTCAGCAAATTACCCGCCGCTCCCCGGGAGACAGTACAGTCAGTCACTCTCACCGGCGGCTGAAAACAAGTCCGGACTTTGGCGAACAGGCCTCAAATACTGGAGAGCAGCATGCGCATGAAAAGTCCGCCAAATATCTGGACATCATGATGAGGATGGTAAAAAATGGAGCGAAGCTGAGATCAAACCAGTTTGCAAGTGCTTACAAGAATTCAAGACTTGGCTCTTAACATCAGTAAACATGTCTAGAGTTAATGCAAATTTAAAAGCACAGTTCAATCAAATAAGATAATATAAGCATTTTACTCATCTTCATGCGGTAAAAGAAGTTTACAGATTTCTTTGAGCACTGGAACTTTGTCAATGGCACTCAAACATAGTTCAGGATCTCTTTTTAATGGGACAGTTTACTTACACTGAATGTATTCTTAACCTTTATGACCTTACTGTTGAACACAAAAGAAGATATTTTGAAGAATGTTGGAAACCTGAAGCCATTGACATCCGTGGAATGTAAAAAATACAATGGAAGTCAATGGTTACTGGATACAAACATTTCAACACAAGAAACGGATATATTTGGTACAAGCAGAGGCATGTAAATAATTACAGAATTCATTTTTTTTTTTCTGTAAACTCTCCCTTTAAGTTCCTAGTCATCTCAGAAATCTGTTTTACACTAGTCACAAAAAATATTTCTCTCGGGACACTCAGACAAAAATGTCCCAATAGAAAAGGCAATAGTTAATCTGTTAATTTAAGCAGAAAAACATGCATTATTTGTCTAGTAAATCTTCATAATAGTTTACAAATGTAACAATTTATAATATTTGCCACATTATTTTTCATGTTTAGCCAAAGGAGCAAATAATCGCCCTTTGTTTTCTGTATTTTTGTGCTGCATTCCAAATAAATATTAAATTATGTAATTATTATTCTGTGGGTGTCAAAGTTTTAGTTTTTTTATTGATATTGCACAAAATACATTAAAATGAGTGTTGATTCTTATAATTCAGTAACTGTTTATTGAATTAACCAGCATTTATTATCACCCTCAGGAGAAAGTATCCATAGATCTTTCCCTTACTGAAAATGATGAGTTGTTTCTACATATGATTTCTGCATGTGAAGCTCATGTGTGTTTTGGGAGATGTTTATGCAAGTAGTAGTTTATGTCAGTGTATGCTAAAGCAATGTTTCTCAACCACGTTCCTGGAGGACCACCAGCACTGCATGTCTCTTTTGTCACACCCATTACAGGTTTTTCAGTCTCTGCTAATGAGCTGATGATCTGAATCTGGTGTGGTTGGTTAAGGAGACAGGAAAATGTGCAGAGCTGGTGGTCCTCCAGGAACATGGTTAAGAAACACTGAGCTAAATAATAATGGTGCATCACGATATCATTCCTGCTGGTGTGAGAAGAAAGCAGAACGTGGCTAAATAAACCCAAAAAACTGCTGATGGCTCTTTTATTGTATTGAATCTCACACTTAAGTTACAGAAAATGTAACAAGTTATGCTTCCAGAAGTATTACAGCTGATACGAACATTTATTCCTTTATTTCCACCTACTTAACAAGGCAAGGTAAAATTACATTCTTACCAGAGACCTTCTTGATGCCGATGTTCAGCTTCACTCTATTAGCATCCATCCACTTCTAACACTCTTAGTATTAGTTGTTAACTTCAAGTTCACTGATGAAGTTAAATTGTAGTTTCAGTTTACAAACACATCCAGCATTATATATTTATATATAGTATGTGCAAAGAAACCAAACTAGTTTAACTTCTAAATGCTCTTTGGTAAACAACTTGTGTTCAGAAATGTTATGCTATAGTGAACGTTTTCAGACAGATTTATTTTGAGTGATCATTACAGTGACTATATGAAATTTTATTTCAATCCTGCACATCAAAATAATCAATTGAGGGCTCTTCTTTAGAGGTTTTCATCCATGAGTTACCATTGTCAGTCCTGAAAAAACAAATGTGAATATAAAATTGTATTAGTTATGATACAACTGACTCTAAACAAAACTCTTATTACATTAACACCGGGTCATACTAGGACGTTTTATGATGAATGTCAAGAGTGTGGATTCACCAGAGGACTTTACATACAAATGTTTTTTTTTTTTTTTTTTTTTTTTTATATTCAGCAAGTAATAATTCCTTACATTTATATAGCGCTTGTCTGGACACACAATGTGCTTTAAGCCTGGTTTATACTTCTGCATCAAGTGATCGGCGTGACCCGCGGCGCAAGCCTCACGCGTAGCAGTGCATTTATACTTCTGCGCGCGGTTTCTGTTTCTCTGCAATACACTTCTGAAACGCTAGCTGGCAGTAGGTGTTCATGTTTCTCTGTGTCGAGTTTCTTCGCTGGTGTTTAGTTTTCCCTGAACACTTTCTTAATGTACAAGTGGCTCAAATTCGCTCATTTTGAGGCGGGAACCGGCGGACATGCAACAACTTTAATCATAAGGTAAACACAAAACAACAGTCTCCATCCGGAGCTCCTTCACGGGACTCCACACTTGTAAACACTCGCTGCATCGAGCGCGCGGCTCTCACCTCCGCCCACTCTTGTCAGCGCTACCAAGCCGACCAATCACAGAGCTTGCGCTACGCGTACGCGTTACATTTTTTGAGAGGTGCGCGTCAACGTCGCCGACGGCCACGGTGAAGGGCTATGCGTCCACGCGTATGCTGCGCCGTAGCATACGCGTGCGATTGACGCAGAAGTATAAATAGGCCTTTACACATTGGGGTGAATCTCCTCATCCACCACCAGTGTGCAACAACCACCTAGATGACGTGACGGCAGGCATAATGCGCCAGACCACACATCACACGCCTGCTGATTGGTGGGGAGGAGACAAAGTGATGAAGCCAATTATGATATGGGGATGGTAAGGAGGCCTACACTTTTTCGAAAGACATCCTGGGATTTTTAACAACCACAGAGAGTCGGGACCTCTGTTTAACATCTCATCCGAAAGACGGCGCTCACTGAGCAGTATAGAGTCCTCATCAATATACTGGGGCCTTTGAACCCACACAGACTGCAGGTTGAGCACCCCCTGCTGGCCTCACTAACACCACTTCGGCAGCAACCTAGCTTTCCCATGTACTGAGCTGGGCGCAGCTCTGCTTAGCTTAAGTGGACGACCATGTGAGAGCTGCAGAGAGCTGCAGAGAGCTAGCTGCCGGTAAAAGTATTAAATACACTAATAAGTATTAAATACATTACTAAATAGGACGATGATTCACACTAAAGATTAAGCCACAAAACTATAGCTGTGATCACAATATGAACTATTTCCTAATCCCCAAATGAGCATATTTATATAATTTTCTGAAGGACCACGTGACACTGAAGACTAGTTAAATGCTGAAAATTCAGCTCTTTCACCACAGAAATAAAGGACGACTTAAAAGAACACACTAATTAAAAAGTTTACACATCACATTCTTCACATATTCTTGATTGAATTTATGCAGAGGATCATGCAGCTATGTCAAACACATGAAATCAATCCTAACGCTGAAAGCTTTTCAACAATAGTGTAGTGACGAGAGGAGTGTGAACGTACTTGCTGTTGTGTTGTTTGATGTGGGCAATGGGAGGAGGGGCTCTGGTAAAGCTTTCCCTTGAAACCAAAGCAGCCAGACTAGTGTTAGGACATGCAGATTTCCCCCTGAAAACACAACAAACAGAACCATGTTTAAAGCAACATTCACACAGCAACGGTCGTCGTTTTGTTCTTTTGCAGAATCAAAAAGTTTTGCGGTCATACATAGGCCTGTCCCGATATCTATTTTTTGTTGTATGATATATTGTACCAAAATATATAGCGATAAACAATATTATTGCAATTTTATGACACTCACTATATAATGCCAGAGTGACAATACAATATCATCACAATGGAAGAGTGTACTTGCAAAGAACACATCATTTATTTAAGAATATATAAATTAATTACAGTCATTTTAACAATTTAATAATTAGGCATTGGAATTAGAATGTGAAAACGCATATCCTAAACAAATAATAATAATAAATGTTAACAAAAACAAGTGCAAGGTAAAAAGTAACAGAGGCTGCGACATCTGCTACTAGATCTATTTTCAGTTGTCGGACACCAACATGAAAACATACTAACGTCATTTATAGTAAATACTCTAGTGTTTTTTTAACCATACTGACACAGACACCTCCAATAGAGATAGAGATGTCGCACAATCAGCTAAAATGTTGCTAGAATTGGTTTTTATGTATGGGCGATATATATTGCATCACCAACAATGATTATATTGATTATTGTAACAGGCCTAGTCATACATGCATCAAATTAAGGCTTCAAGAGTGCCCAATACTACTGACATAGTAGTGTGAATGCCTGGTGTAACCAGAACAAAACCAAATACATTTAAAATGCACACACACGCACACGCACACGTGTAAACCTAAAACTACAGTTTCCGCTGACCTGATGGCAGTGACTACCACATTGCGCTTGGGTTCATTATCATAGCTGACGCTTTCCACGCCGTACACCTCGGCCAGCTCATGGATAATTCTCCTGTGGTCACGCTTCATCGGTGGGAAACAGTGACTCCTCTTAGGTTGTTTACCCTGAGGACAAAACACAAACATGGAGATCAGAATAAATGATGCTAGTTGTTGAGGACTCCATTTGAATAAATCTGTTGGTTTGGGTCTTACCTTATTAGCCAGTTCAACCAAATTCCTAATCTCTTCCTCGATTTCACTGACAAACTTGAAATCTTTCCTGAATAATAATAAAAAAAGATGTATGAGTGTTCTGTAGTAGACTAAACAATATATGTCTTCTGTGTATATTCTACACTTCAGTTTTAACTTGTCTTCCAAACTCTGTTTCTAGTACACAGTTATTGGAATGTTGGGTCATAACAAAAAAAAAACAATAACAAAAAATAAACAATTGTTGCTATTATAAGCTCTCTATATAAATAAATATACAGTTGATGTCAGAATTATTAGCTCCCCTGAATTATTATTTTTTTTCCCCAGTTTCTGTTTAATGGACAGCAGATTTTTTCAACATTTCTAATCATAATAGTTTTAATAACTCATTTCTAATAACTGATTTATTTTATCTTTGCCATGATCACAGTAAATAATATTTGACTAGATATTTTTCAAGACACTTCTATACAGCTTAAAGTGACATTTAAAGGCTTAACTAGGTTAACTAGGCAGGTTAGGGTAATTAGGCAAGTTATTGTATAATGATGGTTTGTTCTGTAGACTATCGAAAACAAATAAAGCTTAAAGGTGCTAATAATTTTGTCCTTAAAATGGTGTTAAAAAAATTAAAACTGCTTTTACTCTAGCCGAAATAAAACAAATAAGACTTTCTCCAGAAGAAAAAATATTGTCAGACATACTGTGAAAATTTCCTTGCTCTGTTAAACATCATTTGGGAAATATTTAGAAAAAAAATTCAAAGGGGGGCTAATAATTCTGATATATAAAACTGCTCAAAAAATAAAAGGAACACTTAAACAACACAGAGCAGTGGATTTGAGATGTATGTCTATCTTTCTATCTATCTGTCTGTCTGTCTGTCTATCTATCTATCTACATACAAACATATACATTCACATATAAATACGTACACATTTCTTTCTTTTTTTTTTTTTTTTTTTAAACAGTCCTATACAGTTTATACATTTGGCCAGCTAGTAAACCCATTAAGTGTGTTCAAAAACACAACAGGACTATTAAAGTGTTTGAAACCTTCATTGTGAGCTCTTGCACAGAATTTGAGATTAGTTAGACCTCATACTAGCTTTATGTGCACTCTTGCACTATTTTCGAATCTGAAGCACCTTGCATCCTCTTTGAGAGAGTCGGTATATTTGGAAGATGTTGACTTGAAGGGATCCACTGAGGGATCTATCTGCAGGGCCTCAGCAAGCCGCCTACAGGCAAAACAGAAAAAATCAAAATCAGTGCACTCACACATATAGTAACACACACAGGCATAGACAGGGAAAGGCTGTGTATGAAGCATAGTTTTCATGTTCACCTGTTCCTCTCCAGGGTGGCACACTCTTGATCGCACTCCAATCTGAACGAGAGAACAGCCAAATAAAAAGAAGCAAGTTATTGAGAGTTTTCACTTAATTTAAGCCATGCATTTTAATGGAGTTCTCTGTGAAATTACCAGCCACTTCTAAATGCGTTTAATCAACAAAAGCACTTTCTTTTCACGCTTGAGGAGAGTTAATTCTGTACCCTGCTGCTCTTCAGTGCAGCTTTAAACTGGTCAGAAACGGCAAAGACTACTAATGTTGTCATTTACATATTGTAAACACTGATCTGCTTACCACTCTCTTCTGGACCAGTAATAAAAATATGCAGTCGATCAAGCGTGTGTTTGAGAGTTTACCTGGCCTTTTTCTGCTCTTTCTTTGTGAGTTGTCCAATGTCAACAGACTCTCCCAGCTGCATATCTGACAGCTTACTGGCCACGGAAATAGCAGCATATCTGCAGAATATGGAGAGGAGAATTCAGTTTGACCTTTCAACAACATTGATATCAGTAATGGGAACAGTTTTGTTTGCCTTTATTTATCATTAATTTATAGAGTATTAGCTAGCTGTTACTGCACAAACATCAGTGATTAGTGGAGAAAAAGGGAGAATCAGATGACAATTTTACCAATTTATTAAAATAAAGTTCAGCTTAACTACTTCAACTTCAGTTAGTATCGCTACTATACTAAATTACAATGATGACTATAAAGGATAATAATGTGGGGTGTTTTAACCTTTGGTAGGAACTGGCTGCATCGGCACAGGGAACAGTTTCTTTCTTGCGGCCGCAGTCACACTGCAGTGCCACCTACAGATTGAAAAAAGAAGTGTCAATAATACACTTCTTCTGCTTGTTCAAACTACTTATTTAAAATGATTTGAAACAGCAAACAGCTTAATTTATGTTCAATTCACTTAAATTAGTAAAAATGATTAAGTCAACTTAAACTGCACAACATGAAGGAATTATGTGAAACCCAGCGTTTTTTACATTGTATTCTTTGAAAGATTGTCAAGAATTAACGGAGTAGGTCAAAATAAATAAACAACCAACAATTGCAGCTCTGCCCAATCATGTTTGTGACATCATTTTGATCAATCCCTGAATTCAAACTCTCATCATTATCAATGCGAGTCAATCACCATCCAACTGGTGGCTTGCATTGATGTTCACTGACCAGTGTTTTTTAAATATGTTGCTCTATGTGTATATGTCTGATGAAGGTCATAAGACCAAAACGTCATATATAATAAAATATTCATAAAATATTATTAGTGTACAGGATTTTTTGTTTTCCTTTTGCAAATCTATTATAAAGACATATCTTTCTAGTAAAGCATTCACGCTATGCATCCCATAAATGTGCGATTCAGCACCTCTCATAAAATACATCCCGTTAAATTTACATAAATAACTCTTGATTACTAAGATTATGAACAGCAGCTACACTAATTCTCTATTTGCTTCTTTTCATTTGTAAGTTCCAAGACCCGTGAAGAGATGATGCAAACCCTTTGAGGACAGCACACATTCTTGATCAATAGACTAAACTACATTCTTAATTACTGTAATGATCTAATCACAATTGTTTGGAGAAGGTATATTATATACCATTTCAATGTGGTGATGTCATTGGTCCATGAACATTTCCTGCTTGTTATCAAACTATTTCATAGCAGTAACAAAAGGCAATTAAATCATAACGTAATGTTAAAACGGCTATCATAACTTTATTTATCAATATGTAGCTGGATTTTGGATTCTCGGAAGCTGTAGAAATGAATGAAAAACAGGAAATAAGTTGGGACCATTGTTTTTAATTACATCCCTCAAAATGGTCTATAAACCACTGCTTTGAAAAAGTACATTTCATTTTGTGACTGCAGATTAACTATGAATATGCTTGATAGCTTTAGAGGCCACCCTATACACAACATCTAATCTTTTTCTGTTTATGATTTTGAACATAATAACATGCACCTTTTGTAAAGGTGCTTTGGAACATTTACACTCTCATTATTGTGAGCATTAAGTGCTATACAAGTAAACTTGAACTGAACTGATTGATTTAGCGCTTCACCACAATATGTTACATAATATATACTGTATGTCTGTCAGTGATTATATATCAGACCACCGGCTGCTGCAGCTCAGCAGTCAATGGAATGAAATCAGGCTACAGCTGAAGAAACAAAAGCAACGCTTTGAGCAATATAACCAATATAATTATAACTAGCTGAGTGGATTTTGAATGAGGACAGGGATGTACCTTGGCACTGCAGACAGTGGGTATGCAGGGGATGCCTGGGTGGCAGGGAGCACCACAGGGGTGCCCACAGCCAGGTCTAGGGTGGGTGCAAGGCTGTTTGCATTCTCCCTCTGCCTGACATTCCCCACGGTGACAGATCCTCTTACAGCGATGAGAACCACAGGGTAAGAGCTTTTCACACACTAAACCACACGAGATGTCCTGCAGGTGGCATGGGATATTACTCCTTTGCTAGAAAGCAATGTAAAAATTAGGAAGGAGATGAAATTTGGAGCCCTCCTTGACTTGAATAAAGTGCACAACATCATCTGATGCATTTTAAAAAATGTACTATTATTACAATTCAGTGTAAAAATATTATGACTGGTATGTTTTAAATATGTCTTACCTCATGATTACCCATGCACCACTTTTTGGTGAGGTAGGTACAGGGAGGGCATTTCTCCTCATTATGGCATGAATGAAACACTATGGGGAAAAAAACCAACATCCTCAGCTGCAAAACTGTTACAATTTACACAGTATGTAGTCAGTAATATACATCGTCATGGAGTGCATGTGTGCTTATCTGAGGAGGTGGAAGTTACCTGGGTGATCACAATCATGATCCCGGGTACATACGTTTTTACATTCAGGAGGTCTGGTGCCACAAGGGATGGGCGGGAAGAGTACAGTCTCCCCACAGTAGCAGGTTAACTCGTCAAAACCTTAGAGAAAACACAGAGTGCTGGATGTGAAAAAAGGAGATGGATTCAAAGGCCAGAATAATTAGAAAAGGACTGAAGACATTAGTGGTGTAACAGATCACAAATCTCACGGTTCTGATCACATTACGGTTTTTTAATCATGGATCGCACCATTTTTCTGATCAGCAAAAAAGGGAGGAGACAAATGTCATTTGTTTTTAATTTATACAAAAATATTACTGCAAAAACCATTGGTTTTAACAAACAGAACTTAGAAGCTGTAATTTTAATAAAAATAAAAATCAAGAAAAAACCAGCTGAAAAAGGAAAATATTCAATAGGAAAAATGATCTTTGCTATTGTTGCTTAAAGCCGGAAGCTAGCTCTCTGCAACTCTCACATGGTCGCCCACTGAAGCTAAGCAGGGCTGCGCCCGGTCAGTACCTGGATGGGAGACCACATGGGAAAGCTAGGTTGCTGCGTTCTGTGTGGGTCCTAATGCCCCAGTGTAGTGACGGGGACTCTATACTGCTCAGTGAGTGCCGTCTTTCGGATGAGACGTCCTGACTCTCTGTGGTCATTAAAAATACCAGGATGTCCTTCGAAAAAGACTAGGGGTTTAACCCCGGCATCCTGGCCAAATCTGCCCACTGGCCTCTGTCCATCATGGCCTCCTAACCATCCCCATATCATAATTGGCTAAATCACTCTGTCTCCTCTCCACCAATCAAGCTGGTGTGCGGTCTGGCGCAAAATGGCTGCCGTCATGTCATCCAGGTGGATACTGCACACTGGTGGTGGATGAGGAGATCCCCTATGTGCAAAGCGATTTGAGTGCCCAGAAAAGCGCTATATAAATGGAAGGAATTATTATTATTATTTTTATTAATGCTAAATATAGAAATCTAACATCTTGTACACCAGATCATATTTATGTTCAATTAATGATTCAACAGTTCACACATAACACTTCATGTTTCATTATAGGTGGATAATTTTTTAAACCTATTCAGTGACATCATTTTGATGGTTGTTTGTCGCCACTCATTGGTTAAACAATGTAATTGCTACAACATTCACCAGCGTCAAGTTTCATTAAATGGTGATTTTAATCATTACCATAAGCATCAGTGTTTATATCTGAACTTATACTGTTCTCCCAGTACTTCTGTGTTATTTAATTGTTTGTAACGAACTGAAAAAGTGTAAAAACTGAATCTCTCTCGATCAAACACTGATTTGAATGCAGCGCTTCAAAGGATTAATAAACATATGCAAATCATTATTATTTATTATTCATGTTGCACAGGTTTGAATTGAGATCATGATCTTTTAATGTTTAATTGAGCAGCTTTACACTGAATGCATTAATGCAGGCTAAACAAACAGTGACAGAAAACCTCTTTAATTAAGAAAGCATTTAGGTCCCACCACAACTTTTTGCATCATCGTTATATTTTACAGTGAAGCCAAATCTTTCATACACGTGATTTGAATGGCGCGGGAGGTGATCTCTCTGCAATTGTTATAAATGTTGGATACAAGTTCAAAAAAGTTATTAATCAACGGATCATGTGCGTTCTGAATTGTGGAATGTAATCCATTACACCCCCAGAAGATATGGACGTCACTCAGAATGCAAAACGTACTTGTTTGCCAACAAGGCTGGCAGTTCCCACGGTGGCAAAGGTCCTGACATCGATGTAGACCACAGCTGAGCTTGTAACCACAAATCATTGAGCACTTGTGCTCCATATCCTGAAAAATGAAGAAAAAGTTAATTTACTTAAACCTCCTGTGATTACTGCACACAGGTTAGACAGTCATGAAAATATAAAGGACTTGCCACACAACACAGCTCTCCACACTTGTGCCTGCCGCATGAGCGCTTCTTGGTGCAGCGTTTCTCACAGGTAAACACCATGTCCTCTGTAGAGGACAGAATATTAGTATTACAATTGATACAGTTCACATAACTAAAAGAATTAAATAAACAGCTGCCCTGTTGTCCTATACTAACCCAAAGCCTTACCTTCAGTTTGAATCGCTGCACAAGGAACTTCCTATAAAGAAAGAAGAGATTAAAAATTATATCAGCAGTTTTCAGAAATTCTCTCAGCTTTGAGCAGTTGTAAAACCGCCTGACCTTGGTGTTGCTGCCACATCTGCATTTAATAGAGGAGGTCAATGAGCAGGGCCCACAGCTGTCCTCATGGCAGAGCTTTTCACACAAGTGGACAGAATCTGCAAATCACACAAAAGGGAAATGGAACAGTTTTGTGTTGAAAATATTCCACTTTATGGTGCTGTAACTGGTTTTGATTCAATGATATAAGCCCAACTTTAGTAAGATCTATCTGATCTAAATTGTTCCTAAACAATCTATACAAAACTAGTTAAAGCTGCTACTTTAACAGGGTATATGCAGGAATCCTAAAAGAAATTTCAATAACTTTAAGACTTTTTAAAGACCTTCTCAGAATATTTTTAGACCTCATCACCAGTTCAAGTTCTAATCAGTATCAAACCTTTAACTTAATAAACAGTTGTTAATAAACATTTGTAGTTAAATAAATCAATGGAGCACAACCATGCAACAGAACTCAGATAAGCTCAGAAGAAACAAAGCTTGAAAGAATAAATTACGCGGTTGGGAAATGACTGTTACTAGAAATGACTGTTAAGTATTTACTCCCAATTCTACAGCGATGCATGAAATGTAAATGTACAATGATCAAAAATATGATATATTTAAAGTAATTGATGTTTGACAAAATATTCGAATTTGCAAGCTGTACATGAAAATAAATGTAGGGTTTGGAAAATAAATTAGGGTTTTTAGAATTTCTGCTAATGGTTTCCAAACAGAAAAAATAATCAATTAACATCGGTTCAACAAAAGAAATCGGCCTGAATAAGAGCCATACCTGCATCTCCACATGGCAGAGGCTTGTTACAGGTCTTTCCACATGAAGGGATCGGGTCAGTGCAGGTCTTTCTCTCAGGGTAGCCGAGATCTAGAAGCTTAGAGAGGGGAGTCTGTCCACATGAACAACTGCGCACCAGCTTGGGGCTGAGAGGGCATGGCTGGCACTGCCCAGGGTGGCATGACTGCTGACAGCGATGGGACTGGCAGTCTAGCATTCTACAGTATGACATTGAAAGATAAGAGCTCACAAACATTTACCTAAAAAGGATGCAAACTAAATTGAACAAAAGATTCTGTAGAAAATAACCAAAAGGTCAAACAGGCTCAAATAAATAAAACAAATGCATTATTAAAAAGGACTAAAACAGTTCAGTTATTTAAGACTTTTTAAAGCTCTGCATATATGAAACCTGTAAAATGATTAGTTTCACACATGAACAAGAAAGCAGATTTGACATTAGTACATACTTTCCACAAGGCTTGCAACAGGAGAAATATCCTGATCCATCAAACTTCTTAGAATCAGTGCCACATGCCACCTCTCTAAACACCACACCACAGAAGCAGACTGTGCAGGTACAAAGACAGAATAGGAGAATTACAGTGTATACCATTTGTTAAGAGAACATACTCTAAAAGCAATTCAATGGCAGAAAGACTACTAACCTTGCTGGACACGAAGTTGGCAGGGTTGGCATGGTCCTGAGTGGCACACCTGTGCACAGGAGTGCTGCAAGCAGTTCAGAAGAGTCCCACAAACTTCCTCACAAAGCAGAGGTCCTGTCTGACTACAACGCACCTGCTTACTGCACACACAGGAAAATTAAGCTGTTTGGCCAGCAAATATCTGCACAATGTACTACATATCCAGTATGGCTGCATGATACTGGAAAAATATGCAATATTGTTGTTGAGTGTTGTGATAATATTTCTAACAATCCAAAATTCTAATTCAAGTATTTAATGATCATACTAAAATAAACAGGTAATAGATTTTTACTAAGCTAATTAAATCTTAAAAAAAAAAAAAAAAGTCAAGGTGCTAACATTTAGACTTGAAAACCTTGGCAGAAATTCTGATTCTTATTGGCTATTGTCAATTTGCTCTCTTGTTTCCCAGCATTGGTATTTATATTGGTATTGATATTTATTTCAGCTCTTTGTGCCACTAACAGCACCTATTAAAGAGGCGGGGATAAAGATAGTAAAGACCTCATCTAATTGGTCAAGTCTGAATAATCAACATATGGATGCAGCACACAAATGTTTGGCACATAAAATCAACTTAATATACTGCACTTCTCTGTGATCTGGATATTGCATGTACTATTATCGCAATAACGATAATACTTTAATAGATCATGCAGCCCTAATATAGGAGTTAGTCAGACAAAAGTACCTCATTTTTCCACAGACACAGGACTTGGTGATAAAAGCCGGACATTGTGGGCAGGGCCCAGGATGGCACAAGCTACAATGAGAAAGAAAAGCGGTTATCTGGCTAGAATGTCAAAACTGGACTGATAAACTGTGTTCGCACTTAGATATTGGTTGATACTAATTGCAGGTTTGGCATGTTGTCCTGGGAGAGAACCCTGAGCTCGGAGATAAAGGAGCCCAGGGCCTCCGCCTGGTCAATGAGCATGTAAGGGGGTACGAGATCAGGTAGTTCTCGAGAGCTCCCCCTGGTAAAGGAGGAAAGGGGAAGATGGGGTGGATGGGGGGTTTCTTTGGAAAACGAAGATAAGAAAGTAGTTTTAGCCAGGCTACTTGCAGTTAGTTTGTATTTATCTGATTGGCTTAATAATGATTATAGATGAGAGACCAGCTGCGATCAATCATATCATGTGCTCCTCTCGAAAATTAGTTTGTGAAATTCACAAATAACTTACAAATATGGATGAAATAATAAATGTGCACAAAGTGCTTTGCCTGGATGTCTACTAATCATATAAGATCAATTATTGTTATTTTTTATGGAATCTTTTATTGTAATTAATTATTACAATGACCACCACTGTTTTTATTTATATATTTTAATAACAAACCAACTAATTTCCAGTGGACTAATTCTGGAATTCTACTTTTTGTCTATAGAAAACTCGTTTCTCTCAGATATACATCACAACGGGATTGAAAAGACAATTGTAATTTATAATTTAACTGGTTTCAGGTTTACCAGACATTACTCTTACAGAGTGTAACTTGAGACTTTTTGCTTTCACACCACTAGTTTATTTTCCAACCATTGGCACATATCTTGTTAATGCACTGACCGTGGAGCAGCAGAGCTGGGCTCTTACATGTTACAGGGGTGATTGCATTCTCCTCCACTTCTCTTTTTGCCACACATATCGCCACAGCTATGAGGAATCTCAGTGCGCTGGAACTCAGGATTGCTCACCTTCCCTGAACATTAAAAAGAAGTAACTGAAAAGCATAGAACTAAATTCTTTACATTTACAGGGTTATTGAAAAGGTAAAGCTGCATTATCATTTGTATAAATTACCAGAGATTCAGAGAGGAGATAAAGTAGTAAGCAAGCAAGCAGTTTAGAATAACCTTACCACAGAAGCAGGTATATGAATTTGGAGTTTTCAGTGCCACGTGCTGGCATGCAGGACAACGCCAACCTTCACTGTTATCTGTAAAGATTCAGCCATTTCAATTTGTTATTGAACTGCAAGTAGCCGGAAAAGAAGCATACCGTATTTTTTTTTTTATTAAAAAAAGGAAATCATATACACAGTAGTCAGCCTTTATAAACAATACTAAACTCTACACTGACACTCAACAGACATTTTTGTAACACCTTTGGGTAGCTATTTTGGGCATGGAAGGCCAAACTTTATCAGTAACACTTTAAAATAATGGCCCATTAGTTAATGCATTAGCTAATATCTAAATATCTAATATGAACTAAACAATCTTGTACAGCATTCATTAATCACAGTTTAACATTTATTAAAACATTATTAAATCCACAGTTGTGCTTGTTAAATTAGTTAATCATGGTGAGCAAACATTAACTAAAGATTAATGTATTATCATCATCTAACTTTAACAAAGACAAACAAATACTGTAGTAAATGTATTGCTCATGTTAGTAAATACATTACCTAGTAGATCATTATTTTTAACCCTCTATTTACTCTCAAAAAACCGAAATCTGTATAACAAAAAAATAAATAAATAAATAAACAAAATCTGTCACAAACTGCAGTACAAGGCTACGTTCACACTGCTGGCAAATGTGGCCCGAATCTGATGTTTTCGCCCATATGTGACTCCGGTCTTGACAGTGTGAACAGCCCAAACCGCATGGAATCTGATCTTTTCTCTTCAGATTTGTGCCACTTTCATATGTAGTCTTAAATCAGACACAGATCTGATGTTTTGCAATGCGACCACAGTGTAAACGGTTATGTCGGATTTCATGTGACTTTTACATAATCTTAGAGCGACATGCGTCATCATTCTGTGCTGCAGACATCATCTACACCTCTGCAGCATAGTAAAATAACACACAGGGTGATTACTTTACCACAGAAAGTTGGTTGTTCATTTTGAAAAAGATTTTGAAGGCAAAACCGGTGCTTGTTAACCACTCTGGTTAACGAACTGGGCATGTGATGAACGCGATGCTAAAGAGCGTCGGGGGTGTTGCGGAAAGGGGATCCGTGCACAAAGGAGGGGGCCCTTTCATTTTAAGGATGAACATTATCTCTGGGCAAATAAAGGGCAGAAGCTCAAGCACCCAAACTGCATATATTTTTGTTTATAACAAAGTAAAGTAAAATAACTGCAAACAGAGATAAATCAACTCCGCCTTCACAGTTCAGTCTGCGGCTGCTCATTAACCCTTGATGAGTTCACTACACCGGTGGTCAGACAGATGAGCGCTGCAGTTGTCATAAATCACAAATGATCAGTGTTTTCAATCACAAGGGACTTATTTTAGGTTTCAAATAAACATTAGTAGTAGCAGAACAACCCTTTACAGTTCATGTAATACACCACGGTTGTCTACGAAAAGGGCAATAATCATATTAAGCATAATCTGACAACGTGCTTCATACAGTATACACATTGTGTGCATAATTAGACATTTTGTGTTGTCCGTAACTATACTTCTGCGCATGCGGGTCAGTTTACGACCATGATCTGTTCACACTGCAAATCTGATATTGGCCACATTTATAACAACAGTGTGAACAGCTTCGCAAAAACATCAGATCTGAGAAAAAATCAGATTTGAGCACTAAACCTCGCAGTGTGAAAGTAGCCTAAATGTCACTGTAATTATTTTTGGTACTGTTGTAGAACATTTGGAAAAGCGCATTACAAATAAAATGTATTGTTAATGTTATGATTTTTTAAGCTAAACTAGCAAAAAGTGACTCTTTCAGGTTGATCTGACTATACTTATTATGCAGTCCTAAGCACTAGCCTTAGGTTTTTATGTAAACTGGAGCTTTTAATGGCAGCATCAATAAACCTACCAATGCCTACCAACTGGTGATTAGTTTTTTTTATTTAGAAATCTGAACTAAATAAGTCCTCCATATACAGTGAGAGAAGTGGCTGACATACCACCATCAGCTTGAGATGCAGGTGAGCGGGCCCATTTCTTGATGCAGTTAAGGTGGAATACATGGAAACAGCTCTGACAACTCCAAACCGGAGCCATGACCCGAATCACTTCACAACAGACCATACACTCGTACTTTTCCTCTGTCAGCTGCTCAATCAGACAACCTATATATGGAAACACACATTTTTGAAGAGGTTAAAAAGCAAGTCTAGAGTCTCTGAAAATGATATTTTACTACAGAGATAGTGAAAAATTACTGTCAATGGAAAGCTTGTGCCATGTGACTAGATTATCAACAATTAAATTAAAATGCATATCCTGAGAATGAACATAAGTCAAAATGACTGAATATAAATTATTGATAATAAGACCCAATTCAAATTCTATTTTTGTACCCCTTCCCTTTGGCCCTTGAAACCGAGTGTGAAGGGGAAGGGCTTCAAAATTTACCCCTAAGAATTGGGACAGCACTAAACACCTGCAAACATCATCATATGTCATCGCGATCTCGTGCTTCATATGAGATCGATGATGGTGACTGCGGTAGTTATTCCAGTTGCGTAATTTTTTGGTATTTATCTTCAGGAAATCCCTGAAGGCATACATTATGTTATCATAATGATATAATGTGGCAATAAGATCGTAACTGTACCGTGTATTTACACAGAGGCCATATTCATCTGTGTTAGCACACAAAAACACTGTAAAAAGCTCATCCCAGCCACTAGACTTTTCTGACAGGGTATTTGAGTGTCATCGACTGTCAGAATGTTGTGGGACTGCTGTACAGGAATTAATATTAGAAATTATAGATAGCGAAATTTAGAGTTTTTTATTTTAGCGCTTTTTTTATAAAGCATGACGGTAAAACACAAACGCGGTTATGAATGTATTAAAACATAAGCTTGTTTGTTGTAAAAATTTGTAATAATAACAAAACAAAAAAAAAACTAATTTGTGCATCTTCTGACTTCCGTGTGCAGCCATGCTGCTGTTGTAGACGGTGTATTCTGGGAAATTTTCTTGGTTTCAAAAGTGTTCCTGAAAAATCTCAGTTTCAAGGGCTATCTAGCCCTTCCTTTTAGCCCTACGCCTTCAAGCTAAAAATAATTGGGACACACCTACCCCTTCACGTGAAAGCACAAAACGAGGGGTAGGGGTAAGGTAAAGGGCTAAGGGGTAGAATTGGGATTGGGCTAAGAACTGAATTGATGATAATATTAGGAGCTAATATAAAATTCCTGATATCAAAAATTCTATTCTTGATCACAATTACATTTTTGATAAAGAATTGATCTATCTGCATATCCTGAGAATGAATATAGGTAAAAGCTGCTATAAATGAATTGTTGATATCATCAAGTATTCATATCCAGCCATTTTGACTCATATTCATTCTCAGAACATTCTTTCTTAATATCAACAATTTGATTCTTTATCTCAATTTAATTAAGTCAATGATCGGCATTATTGACATCAAAAATTGAATTGTTGATATCAATAATTAGATTGTTAATAGCAAAATTTTCAATTGCTGATATCAAGAATTCAAAATG
Organism: Danio kyathit; assembly: GCA_903798195.1. Classification (NCBI taxonomy): domain Eukaryota; kingdom Metazoa; phylum Chordata; class Actinopteri; order Cypriniformes; family Danionidae; genus Danio; species Danio kyathit. The sequence continues at coordinate 49,437,035 of LR812525.1, forward strand.
TAAATTCTTCTGCATTTATATATCAAGTTTTCAACATGCTACATTATGTTATACATGATATCTAAAATGTATTTTTGACATCAGCAATTCAATGAGCAAAAAAGGGAACAAAAAAAAAGTAGTTTTTGATATTTAGAGTTAATTATTTTACAAGTAACAATTAATTTCATAATATCAGAAATTAACATTGTCATTAGTGGCATACATTTTTTATATCAAAAAGCAACATTTTTACTAGTAGCAATTCAATAGTTGACAATTACTTTACTTTCTGAAATAAACAATGAAAGAAATCAATTCTTAATATCAAACTTTGACATTTGAATGGCAGCCTATGGTGAAATTGAATAAAAGTAAAAATGGCATGCAACAGACAATCTGTAGTTTAACAATCTGTAAAGCAGCAAGAACAGGCATGCAGATCACCTCACCTGTCTGGGTTTCTTTGCTTTTGGGAGGTTCTATGCGTTTCACCGGTCCTGTTCTTCGCTCAGGACCTCCACCTCTCTTAGGGCCTGCATTCTGAAGTGGTGGCTGTTTTCCCCGCATTCCCCTTCTATTCCTGTTGGCCTCCTCGGGTCTCCCACTCTCCTCTTCAGCCCCTCTCCTCTCGTCCTCTCTCATCTGAACAGGTTCTCTCTCTCTCCAGTTGCCCTCAATTCCATGACTAGGGCCTGGTCCTTTCCTTCGGAAATTGGGCTGCGTACGGTGGTCTCCACCCCTCCATCCCTTATGATTCCTCTGGTCAGGCTCGGGGTGGTCATAAACAGCTACAGGCTTCGTGTCTCTTCCTGCAGCCTGGTTTTCTAGATTTTCCTCTTGGTCTCTGGACATAGGCTCCTTCATCAACCTCTCAGCTCTTGTTTTATTGGGTTTCTTCCATCGGTTGTCTCGATAAGGCTCTCTTACATCGACTTCCAATGTTGCCCTTTCCTTATTCTCCTCATCTGTCGATCTATTAGAAGTGGGTGTATTAGGTCGATCATGACCACTAGGACCACGATCACTGCCTGGTTTTATCCATCTCTGGGTCTGAGGTCGATAGTCATTATCACCATTACCTCGTCCTCCTCTTGTTCTTCCTCCTCTGCCTCTGCCTCTTAAGCCTCCTCTGAAGGCAGATTCAGGAGAGGGTAATGCATTATCAGTAGGGTTTTCAAACTCATTGCCGCCATGATTAGTTGCATTGGATTGTCTAAGGTGATGGTGAGGCCTAACATGATTCGCCCTCCAGTCCTGATTGTGGTTTGACTGTCTGTAACTTCTCCTAGAGTCGGGCTGGCTGAGTTTAGCTTTTGGAACAAACTCTGCAGACTCTGGATTCAACTTTGATGTGTCTAAAAATGAAGATTAAAGGGTTAGCATGCTTCTTTTTTTTTTTTTTTTTGCACTTTGACGCTTTTTACTGTAGCATTATCTATACAGCCATGACTGTCTTTACACGCACTGTACAGTCTGTGTGTACTTACTGACTCAGCTCTTTCTGCAACACGCTGTAACATCACATGACAAAGATAAAAGACATCACCTGTTTTCCAGTCGACTGTTACAAAGTTAGTCTACTAAGGTTGGATATGAATATGATTTATACATATAACGACACTCTTTCGTGCTTTTATCTTGTCACAGAATGACAAAATAACTTCCTTCCACTTCGTCATAATGGACTTGGTAACGTGACGACGATAAAATATTATTTTCTAAACGGCTATGTAAATTCGTTTAAAAAGTCATAAAACACATATGTATTTTATTTTATTTTTGATATTGCTGAGATTAGAGCCTGTGTATATGGCCAGGATCATAAACACGCTCACTTCTCCAAAGCTAATGTTAGCCGTTATGAGGCAGACAGCCATTATCTCTTACCTGTAACTGAGGCTTCAGCCATTCAGCCGGAACTCGGGGCAATTTAGACGTGATTTCCTCAGATCTATTAGGTAAATAATAATGACCGAAAAGCCGATAAAAAGAGTAGGCCCTTGTTTATAAACTACACTGCCTGAGTTACTGCTAGTCGTTCTGAAACTGCTCGTCCTATCAGCGCTCGCCGACGTAGAGTCACGTGACTGCAGCGTCACCTTTCTATGCAAATAATCTGAAAACAACATCAATTTATTTACATTATTTGTTGCGCTGTAATTTCGACATCTCTAAAGTACCTTTAAACCTATCGAGTTTTCATAAACAGGCTTTTATATGTTGGTCCCCTACATATAATTTTATTTTTCTCTTTGTACCTATTTTATTAGGAACAATAAAAATATTAGATATAAATATAAATCTTTCTTTTTAAATAACTGGTTTAATAAAAATATTCTTTTAGTTAGTCAGCTCTTAGATAACTGTGGCTTATGGATGACAAAACCTGCAAAAACAATAAATGAATTAATACGCAAATAAACAACACAACATACACAAATTCCTGCATAAATAAAACAACAAATAAATAAATAAATACACAAATTCCTTCATAAATAAAACAATAAATAAATAAATACGCAAATAAATAAATAAATGAATAAATATATACACAAATTCCTGCATAAATAAAACAATAAATAAATATGCAAATAAATAAATAAATAAATAAATACACAAATAAATATGCAAATAAATGAAATAAATAAATAAATACACAAATACAATTTTTTTTATTTCCCCAACATCTGTATAATTGATTTAATTATTAATCTGCCCGCACATTTTCTTTTCCAATTTCCCCGCAAAGAATGTGCCATTTTTCTTGGTGCAATCCCTGATTGTTATACCTTTAGTCAAATCTGGCCCTAAAAGTTCTTTAGATTCTTTTATTTTTGACAACACAAACCTTTTTGTTGACCAAACTCTTCTCAGTTTCATGCCAAACAAAGAGATTTGCTTAGTTATTAGTAGTTCTCGAATCTCTTTACCTGCTTGCATTAGTTTTTGGATCATATATTTGGTGACATAGATTGGGAACAGTTTTGGCTTCTATTTTCAATTAATAAAGCTGTCGCTTTACCCAATAAATACCAAACTAGCTAAATTTAATAACAATATTTCCCCTAAATGCTCATTTTGTACTTAATATGAGGAAACACTAAATCATTTATTTTGAGAGTGTACTTACTGTAAAGTGTTTTATGTCCACTTTTACAATTTCATTAAAAAATTCTTATTTCCAAACTTTTGTATTTCTTCAAACATTGCATTCTTTGGTTACTCTCTGAACTTAGATCCTTCTCATTGTAAATTCATTATTCATTTATTGCTTTTTCTGGCTAAATTTTACATTCATAAATGTACATTTTATTTTTTAATAAGATCATATTTATTTATGTAACCCTTTTTGTCTCTTTGTTCATACTGTATCTTTGTACATGTTCTTTCTTGCATAATAATAATAAAAAAAAATAGTCGAGAAACATGTTCTAATGTATCATTGGAACAATATAATAACTGGAAAAGAGTATGGTCTTTACCTCAGAAACTTCTTATGTACAATAAAATCCATGAAGTGTCTTATAAAACGATACATAGCTGCTTTATTTTTACAAAGGTTTATTTCTGAAGATTTTGATGTCAATTGTTCTTTCTGTGGTCACCAAACTGAAGAATTGTGAGCATACCAAAAATGTTTGGAAAAATCTATTAGGTGTATTTAGTGGTATGATTCCTGATGTTATGTTGAAATATGAAATTGTTAGTTTAGAATATAAACATCACAATGAACATCCAGATGTTTTTTTATTTATTTAATCTTATTATTTTTTGGCCAAATATTTTATACACAAGTATACATTTTGTAAGCGTAAACCTTTCTTTCAGATTTTTCTTGAAGATCTAAATCTTTATGTTTCTTTGATTTCTGAATCTACTAACAAGAAAGCTGTAAAAAACTTACTCTGTTTAAAAGATAGTTGAAGTCAGAATTATTAGCCCCTCTTTGATTTTTTTTCTTTTTAAAATATTTACCAAATAATGTTTAACAGAGCACGGAAATTTTCACAGTATGTCTGATAATATTTTTTCTTCTGAAGAAAGTCTTATATGTTTTATTTCACCTAGAATAAAAGCAGTTTTTAATTTATTTAAAAAACATTTTAAGGTCAAAATTATTAGCCCCTTTAAGCTATATATTTTTTCGATAGTCTACAAAAACCATCATTCAACAATAACCTGCCTAATGACCCTAACCTGCCTAGTTAACTTAATTAACCTAGTTAAGCCTTTAAATGTCACTTTAAGCTGTATAGAAGTGTCTTGAAAAATATCTAGTCAAGTATTATTTACTGTCATCATGACAAAGATAAAATAAATCAGTTATTAGAGATGAGTTATTAAAACTATTATGATTAGAAATAATAATGTGTTGAGAAAATCTTCTCTCCGTTAAACAGAAATTGGGGGAAAAAATTAATTATTCAGGGGGGCTAATAATTCTGACTTCAACTGTACATTTATGTCTTGCTACCCGGCATGTAATGTGATATAATGTAAACATTTCGTTTTGTTGTAATAAAAAAATAATAGTCGAGAAGCAACATCAGTTCATCATCATTATATATTTTGAACAAGTTGTTTTTTTGTTCTATGTTACATTATTGCTTTAAGATCATCAATAATGAAAGCAAGTTACATGTTTTAAAGGAAACAAACCTATTTCTCTCTTTAAAAATGCATATGGTGAAGTCACTAAAAATCCTGCACTGCCCATATTATCAGAAACACAATAAGCTGTTTTATTTTACCTAACTTACTGGCAGAATGAGGTAAACCTATTAACAATAGTTCAGTTTCACAAATTTAAATAAAACAATGCATAAAATAATTGATTGAGTTTAAGACTTTTAAAATAGTACTGTATGTAACAAAACATCCCTGCCTCTCAGAAATATCTTACAAATAATATGAAGTGGATTTCATTTTTAATGTGCCATTCATTTTTTTAAATGTACCATGGAAAATGACTTATTTCATGTAAGACCTATAGCAACATTAGGATGAACATTTAATTTCCAGCAAAATTAACATATACGTGAACTAATATGAAATGAAATGACTTGTAAATGAAGACAGCATTATAGGCTATTTGAGCTATACTGACATAACAAACCGCAGTTACACTATTTGCTATTTATTACTCTTTGTTTCTGTAGAGCTGTTGTAAACCAAATGGACCCACAAACAATACTTTGTATTCTGTTTTATGATCTTAAATGAGTTAATCACAAAAAAGGAGTTTTTCCAATAATACAGTATAACACACCCTTTAAAAGAGAGCTTGAAATAACACATTCATTATGACGATCGTGGATGGGCAGTGTTTATGGTACATGTATTTCAAATACATATTTTAAATACAAAATAGTATTTTGCAATTTGTATTTGATAGGGTTTAGGAAAATGGGTTTATATTTTGTATCAAAATACTTTAGTCTCTTGTATTTTTAAAATACTGTAAAATACTTTGTAAGAAGTCTACATGATGACTTCCCAAAAATGTGGCCTTTAATAGTGGTGTTTTCTCAGTTATTTGCCAAGGCTTGAGATCAGACTAGAAAATGAATTATTCTGAAGAAGTTGTTCAATGCTTGGAGTATGGATGGTAATTCCGCATCACATATAAAGAAAGTAAAATACAAATAGCAGGGGTAGATTTTGGAGCAGGTCAAAATCAGACAGGAAAATAAGACAAACAACATCTTATAACGTCATACCTGCAAATACTTCATTGGCTTTTTCTAATGCCAGTAGCTGACCTGCAGGTGCTCTTTATAGTTACCCAGGTAGCAAAAAATTCTGGCCCAGATTTGGCATAAAGCTGGCACAGTAGGCATTCATCCGGCACTGGCATACAGCATGTGGGCCAAACATGACCCAGGTTTGGCAGAGGTGGCACTGTCTTTAAAGTGGCAGACAAGACACGGGCCAGATGTCAAATGTAGTAGTATTTGGCCCAGATGTTAAAATTGATCTGTGGGCCATGTAAGCTTGGCCTATCTTGACCCACATTTAAAATCCTGTAAAATATTTTTTCGAGTAAGGAAATATTTCAATACACCTTCCATCTTCCTGTTTGCATCCTCTAATGCCTTCATTTTAATCGGGAAAACAATCAAGACTTTATTATTTGAATTATTAATCTTTTCTTTCCTGTATGTTGCAACTAAATTTAAACTACCCACCTAGCAAAATTTCTCTAGCCCACACAATCAGCTTTTACTTGCCCCACATGCCGCAGTGAATTACGCTACACGACTGGACCAAGTCTGGCTTCCAGACAATGGCCATTCATGTGCCATATCTGGCCCAGCTCAGGCCCAGTTATGGGTTATTAACTTGGGTGAGACCTGGGCCAGATATGGTCGATGTTTGGCCCTTTCCTGGAAGCCAGACTTGGTCCAGTCATGTAGCGTATTTCACTGCAACATGTGGACCAAGTAAAAGCTGATTGTGTGGGCCAGAGCAATTTTGCTATGTGTGTAATTACAAACTTTGACAATCTGTATGAGACAAAAATATTAAATACTAGTCTACTGGTCAAAAACTCCCACGCTTTCATGATTTACATTGACTATTGAAGATTTCAATTGCAAAAATAGTGAAAAATAAGACTTTTAACAATTTTCACAATCAAGAGATATAGTATATTCCAACTTATTATCTGCATGAAATGATTTTTTACAGTGATTAAAGACATAACCTTCAAGACAGAATGTTCTCTATGAAATTTGTACAAAATCTATACTACAATCAAAGAGAAACACAAGTTTTATGAATAAAACTTACACAAGTTACACTTTTTTATGAATACCTCCTCATGTACAGTGAATGAGTTGGCAGAGAAGCTAACTTAAACTTAGAGAAACACTGTTGCTGTCAATCATTAACTTCACTAATTCAGTTTAATGGTGAAGGGATTGATCCAATAGGCCTATTGATAGAAGGTTTGCAAAAAAAATGTGATGCTCCCTTGCAAAAGTATTTTGTAGTATTTTCAACATGCATTATTTTATTATACATTTGCAGCTGCTGTATTTTGTATTTTGATAAACTTAAAATGTAGGTATTTGGTATTTTATTCTAAAAGACATTTCAATGTTTTTTTGCCCATCCCTGATGACGATTGAATGCACGAGGCCAAATTATCATTTTAAACCACTTTATTATTTAATCAAATTGTATTATGTAGTCAAATTGACAGTAGTAACTCAAGAGTACACATATTACAGCATTGTGTGTTTCACTGTCTCTCAAAGTGTGGCACGACATGACGATTATGCTTATCAAAAATTCAGCTCGCTAATATCTTTGTTTCCCCAAATCTCGAGATCAGGTGTCACTGCTGAACACAAAAATGGTGGCGTTCAACATATCATTTGAGATTATTACACAAAATAAAGATCCACATGGACCTCACATTAGTGTGCACTCCACACCACACATTAAGATAGGTTCATTTATCACACACACACATTCAGGTTACATCTGCAGAAAATAACCAGGTCTTCCAGTGAAGAAAGTTGATAAAAATAGAATTTAGACCTTGATATTTGGTGAACCACCCTGTTATGAGGATTAAAAAAGAAACAAATGCTGCATGCATGAAACACCTAAGAGACATTAAAACGTGAAAAGAAATGCTCAGGAAATGTTCAAATGCATAGCTTTGCTGACACAATCCAACAGAAGGGAAAAAAGATCTACCGTTGTCCATTTCAATTGGTATTACAGGAATAAGGAAATGTTTTCCAATTGTTTTTGATCTATATATACATTCACCGGCTACTTTATTAGGTACACCTTACTAGTACCGGGTTGGACCCGCTTTTGCCTTCAGAACTGCTTTAATCCTTTGTGCCATAGATTTAACAAGGTATTCCTTAGAGATTTTGGTCCATATTGACATGATAGCGTCACACAGTTGCTGCAGATTTGTCGGCTGCACATCCATGATGCGAATCTCCAATTCCACCACATCCCAAAGGTGCTTTGTTGGATTGACATATGGTGACTGTGGAGGCCATTTGAGTACAGTGAACTCATTGTCATGTTCAAGAAACCAGTCTGAGATGATTCACGCAACATATTTCCAATCTTCTATTGTCCAATTTTGGTTAGCCTGTGCAAATTGTAGCCTCAGTTTTCTGTTCTTAGCTGATAGGAGTAGCACCCGGTGTGGTCTTCTGCTGCTGTAGCCTATCTGCCTCATGGTTGGACATGTTGTGTGTTCAGAGACGCTCTTTTGGCATCAACAAGGCGTTTGCGCCCACAGATCTGCCGCTCACTGGATATTTTCTCTTTTTCAGACCATTCTCTGTAAACCCTAGAGATGGTTGTGCGTGAAAATTTCAGTAGATCAGCAGTTTCTGAAATACTCAGACCAGCCTGTCTGGCACCAACAACCAAGCCACGTTCAAGTCACTTAAATCACCTTTCTTCCCCATTCTGATGCTCGGTTTGAACTGCAGCAGATCGTCTTGACCATGTCTGCATGCCTAAATGCATTAAGTTGTTGCCATGTGATTGGCTGATTAGAAATTTGCGTTAACGAGCAGTTAGAAAGGTGTACCTAATAAAGTGGCCGGTGAATGAATATTTGTATGTGTGTGTGTGTGTGTGTGTGTGTGTGTGTGTAATGACAGTTCTTTGGTCACAATACTTGAAATGTCTTTATGAGACATTTTTTTAAAGGATAAGGTAATATGTGCCATAATTAATTAGGTTTTATCAGGATATATATCGTAAACATTCAAAGTCAAAATCCCCATTATTTGTACAGTAATAAATCACATTTCTGAAGTCAAAATCAACTCATTATTGCAGTTTTCAGTTCCGTTGCTTCCACTCTTTCAAGCTGGGATGATTTTAGCGAACAAATATAATAATCTGATATTATTAAACAAATCAAGGTCTCTGCCATGATAACAGCTCGCAGTCTCACTTCCTGTCTTTCAAAAGGAAATCAGTACAAATTCTTGATTTCTATTATGTGTAAAGGGATCATTGTGTACCACAACAATTGCAAAAAATAAAAACAAAGATATACACGCACGCAATCCCACAAGCGCCTGTCTTGTAAATATGCATTAGTACTGTAATATAAACCAGAAAAAAAGCCATATATGTGCGTTAAGTGAATATGTGCAAAAACGTCCTAAATGGTTTGCGTATGGATGAGAAGTGTTAATCAATACTGTTGACACAATTGTTCACAGAACATTTTCCGATTGTATCCAAACAAGAGGAAGAGACACAGTATCTGTAACTGAAGTCATCCAATGTGCTCCAAAACACCTGCTTAAATCATAGAGAGAGAAACATAAAACCCCTACAAACCCTTTTGAAGATATAGAAAGGCCTATATAAGATTTTCAACAAATCAACTGAATGAATGTGCATTTCAGAAACTGTCATGAAAAGAAAAATCCCTCCGAGAGGCACATCAGATCAGAGAACCAAACAGCTCGGTGGCCATTTTGAGGGTGAAAGGCTCAAAGCCTCATCCTGTACAGTCAAGGTTTACAGAGCTGCTCGACACGTCCCGTCAGGAACCGAGCAGAAGCCAAAATACATCCAGCTGACTGACAAACATTTCCTCTGTGGATGTGGACAGTGTTTTTGAGTGTTTCCCAAGCATTTGTTTAGTGAATGCCTCTTCTGCTCAGACTCCACACCCTCAGTGTTTTCAGCTGCGCCAGGGTTCTGGAGGGTTGCTGGACTTTATCATAGGAGATGTGTGGATAGACATCAAGAGGGTTGCTGGATTGTGTGTGACTTAAGAAGTCAAAGGTCAAACCTCAGCACTGCTCGGATTCAATAAAGCCTTCTTTTTCTTGACCCATGGGCTCTACCTCTGCGTAAGCTGGATGACCAGAACCTCGCCGAAATTTCATTGCTGGCCATCGGCTGGGGCGTCTCTGTAAATATATATGAAGTTCAAATGCGCTCCCCACAGAGACAATAAATACATATTCTACCACAAGTATTTATATGTTGCTGCAGCTTTTATTAAGGTAAAAATACCACATTTCCTTTACAAAGTAAAGTAGATTTCATTAATAATTTTTGAAGGGAATTCAATACATGCTCCTATATATGCTCCTAAAACCCTAGAATAAGGAAATAGCTGTATATGTTCTGATCGCACTGTAAACAAAGTGATGTTTTACCTCAGTATTGTTGTCCAATATTAAAGATTCTTAAATCAACATATACATTTATTTGGAAAGTAGCCTTGTTTATTATCTAAATAAAGTTAGTTTATAATTTATTCTGGTTTTAACTTTGAACTTGCTTATTTTTATTCTATTTCTCAAAAAGCATTCATTTTAAATTTTAAGCTTAATTTTTTCATTTTGCATTTCAAGTAAACCCAGCAGGCACAGGACGTCAACATGATGTCAAATTTATGTTGTACCCCAACATTGTGAGCACGTTGCATTTTGTTTGGAAATGAAAATCATGTTGACGTCAGAAGTCAACGTCAGGTCAGCTTGATGTTGTGTGGACGTTAGCACTATGACGTCTATCAGATGTTAGATTTTGGTTGTCATACCTGACGAATAAATGTCAGTATTTGACATCAATATGACGTTGGTTTAAGATCTTGACTCGACGTTGGATTATGGTCACTTTTTACTCAACCAAAAATCAACCAAATATTGATGTCATTTGAGATTGTTATTGGACGTCATAATGTTGTCCTTTGTTATTGTGGTTCTGTGGTTTGTCTACGTTGGCTAGACATTGAAATTTGGTCACCTGACGTTATTATTAATATTAATATTAAAGGGGTGGTCCACAGTGTATTTTTAAGGCTTGGTTGGGTTTATAAGATGCAAAGCTATGTGTGCTCATGCTTCACTTGTAGAAAATCACGTTATTTTTTCATATTGTCACCTTGGAATTATAAGGTTCTATCTGCATTCTGAATGATTTTGAGATATTGAGCTTCAAAGTGTTTGCATTCCATAGCAAACAGTATGTGTGTAACATTGGTTATTTAAATAAAAAGTCTTAAAATGTAAACAACTTATAAAAAAACATCCCATAATGTAAATAAGTAGTCAATTAATAAGAATATGTCAATAACTCAATTTTGTCAAAAATGTCAGATAGAACCTTATAATTCTAAGATGACGATATATCTTACTTCGATTATGTACAGCTACTCTGCTAACATGAAAACGACTGTCATATTTCCTAGTTCCTCTAAAAGGCCCGCCCTCAAGAGGCTCTGATTGGTCTGCTAACATAATGTGCTGTGATTCGTAAACTGGCTCCACGTCACTCCCCTACAAGCGCACACTTTTGCGCTGTGTAAACAGTCCAGTAAGAGGCTTGGAGCAGCTGTTAGCAGCATTAGCTGCCGGAATCAGACAGAAATGAAGAGCGCACAGCTCACGCCTGCTCTCTAAAATAAAATCTGACAAGTGTCTTCCACATATATTTGGAATAAGCATGTGTAAGTAATATAAAACGTTCACATATATTTAACGAGTTGGTTATTTGAGATGTAGAACGCTCGGAAAGCGGCTGCATAGAGAGACACATAGAGAGACACTGCACGTGCTGCTGAAGATTGTGGGAGTTTACAGCGGTTTGACTGATAAATATGAATTTGTAGCTAAATTGTTAGAGCAACAGCATTTCCCGTTGATTACATCCTTGTTTACGTTCTTGTTAAAGCTAGAAACTGTGCCTGTAGTTGATCAATTTTAACAAATAAAATACTTACAGTTTGTGGCTCACAATCCACAACTTTGTCTGTTGAAGGAGTTTCAACCGAATGCAGCACTGAATTGGGAGAGACTCTGGAAGTTCTCCTTTGTCAAATGCTAGCACTATATCTTTTTTATATAATTCTCTGGAACATAATTAAAATTAAACTGTGCGCACTTCTCTCTTTGTGTCATGTCCTTTGGAAGCCCAAATACAGAAAGAGAAGAAGCTCTGTGGAAATAGCAGCATTTAGACGGCATTTTAGCTTTCTCTGCTATAACATTACAGCACCTCTGGCCATGCCCCTTCGCTGCGCAGGGTGTGCGTGAGGTGAATGCGCATAACCTGAAGCGCTTGTGATCTCACTAGCTCAGATGTATTTTTTTGTCATCCCCAAATTTGTTCGCTGTAGGCTTTGCTAAGGTAACTTTGCTAAGGTTCTTGGTGTTTCTCAATTCCAAGAACGAAGAGAATGGACTTGCGTTCTTGTGGAGACCGGTCTCGCCAGGTGTTTTCGGAAGAACGAACTCGGGAGACCACGAGAACAGAGAACGCGTCCTGTGATAAATGAGATGCTGCGTTCTTCCTGATGGTCACGTGACCTTCACGCGTTTTAAATGGAGAATTAATTAAACATTACAGCTTTCATACAACGATTTATTGTTTTTCCCCTTTTCAAAATATATACTCTGCATAAAAACATAAATACGTAGCACAATATAAATAAAACAGATTTTATAATGAATTTCAGCGAACAAACACCCTTAATGTGTTTATTACCTTATTAAGATGTCCATGGTAATGTTTATATTCAGCGTTTCATTTAGGGAAACTCCTGAGGTAAATAAGTGATATCTCTGAACTTTAATAATAAACCTATATTAAATGCTGCGCTTCCCACCTCCAGTCGCAATGACTTTTGGGACTTCTATAGCGAGATCGGCGCTCAAGACTGCATCTGTGCGTCCTCAATATCAAGAACACATCCGGGAAGTTTTACGCATCCTCTGTTCTTGCGGTCTTGAGTATTGGAACTGAACTTTGGCAGCTGATGATGACGTTACACGAGAACACAAGGACGCAAGACCGCTGAAGAACACATATTGAGAAACAGCCAATGTCTTCCTTTGCGTTGAACTTTGAGCGTCTTACATCCAGAGATGTTGTTTATGTTCACTCAGCTACATTACACATCAACTAAAGTTTCAAATATGATATCGTAGTGGAGCACCCCTTTAACGTCTTATGACATTGTGTGCCTGCTGGGAATGCACCTTCATTTTAGGATGCTTTGAAATTTTTATAGGAATTCAGAAAACAAAAAAACCCAAGATACATTTAACACAATATTTCGTTCCATAACCTTCTGCTCTGATTTATGACCTTTTAAGCAGTTTATGAAATGTTCTGATGAGATGTTCTGATAACTATCAGATTTAATTCAGTCTTTTTTTACTGATATAAATATTGACGCTCCACCAGTCCTACTTGACTCATGTAAACAAACCTGACTGGTTCTTGCTGTAATTTGTAAACATTAATCAATGAATCTATGAATAAAAGCCTAGATTACACATGTTCATCCCATACAGTGATGAGATCTCTTTATATTATTAATCAATTACTTATGTGACAAAAATCATTCAAAAAGTTCATTTGTGTTTCTAGTATGAACAAGTGTTGTAAAGACATGGTTGAGTTAATGATGACATCATTTTTTATTCGAAGGGATCTAACTAAAACTGTCTCACCTCAATGAAGAAGAGTCCCGCAGTAGAGCTCGGGTGGTGGTAGATGTAAACAGTCACCAGGACTATGACCACCATTACGAGGAGCAGCAGGAGCATCCCGAGAACCAGGCCCATGTGCAGCGGGTGAGTGCCGCTCTCTGCTGTACTTTTTGCTGGAGCAGCTGAAACACACACATTACACCATATTTAATATATTTCAGTTCCATCACACTATCAGACTCGATCACTCTGTTGTTGTACATGCTGCCTAAAATAACCTTTTTGAAAACCGAACTAAAACTAGTTTTCCCTCAATAATCGCATCCCTGCCTCAATAAACTTGCAGTTCCTGTGTTGAACAGAAGAGAGCGCTGTGTCCACACCTGATTTATGCCATTTATGAATTTTGATTTGAAGGCTTCTGTGGTTTGTCTATCTGTCCAACATGGAGATAAAACGATTAATGATGGAAAAGAAACAAAACCGTAAATCTTAATTTTGTATCGCGGACATTTCCAAGCGGCCCCTGAAAGATTTACTGTGGTCTGCAGTTCTTGTGCTTTTGCAGTAAAGCCAGATTTCTATTAAAACCAAAAGCTGCCGAGCAGAGTCTGTGCCTTAAAAACGAGTAGAAATCTCTTACCGTTTTATATAACGTCAGTTACAGATGTAGAGATACTGTATCAGTTGAATTCAAACATAGATAAACCCAACGTCCTTTTCATGTACATCTACAATCCTCCTACTCCTGCCAAAAATGCTTAAAGAAAAGGTTCACCTAAAAATAAAAATGAACTCACTATTTAATCACCCAGTGATTCCAAACCGTTAACTGTTGTTGAAGTAAGCTGAAACACAGTAACTATTGAGATCCATTAGGGAAAAATAAATACTATGGAAGTAAACGGTTACAGGTTTCCAGCTTTCTTTAAAATATCTTCTTTTGTGTTCAACAGAGGAAAGAAAGTCAACAAATGAGTAAATGAGGATCGAATTTTCAGTTTTTGGGTGAACTATCTCTTGTGTAATGTAATATCATGAAAACTATAAAAGAAGATATTTTGAAGAATGTGTGAGCTTTGTTTTAGTCCAATTTGTCTCAACAACACGGATTTTCAGTGTGGTGACTCAATAAATGTACAAAAGAATAAACAAATGAATGAACAAACAACAACTAAACCCCCCTTTAAAAAAAAAAAAAAATCGGTGCCTTTTAGCCTTTTAGCTAGGGCTGCACAATATATCTTTTCAGCATCGATATCGCTATGTGTGCTTAATAGTCACATCGCAGCATCTGCAATTTTAATGATCAAAGTTCATTAGCAATGAAGAATGTACAGTGTTTACATTTACATTTACATTACATATAACTGTTCAATAATAGGGGCAGAACAAAATATTAATATGCTGATTTATTGTGATAATTCCACCCGCGATACAGTATTGATGTAGGCAAGTAATGATATTTATGTAAAGATACAAACGATCTGAATGAATTCATCAGCTTTGCACTGCTACCATTTACCACCTAGGCAGCAGTACATGAGGTGGCACTTCTCGTAATGGCGGATTGAACATTTATCAATGTTGCAGTTCTACAAAATATATATGCTGTTAATAAAAGAAATTCATTCATTCATTATCTTTTCGGCTTAGTCCCTTTATTAATCAGGGGGCGCCACGGCAGAATGAACCGACAAAAAAATCCAGCATATGTTTTACGCAGCGGATGCCCTTCCAGCCGCAACCCAACACTGTGAAACACCCATACACACTCACATTCACACACATACACTACGGCCAATTTTAGCTAACTCAATTCACCTATACGCCATGTCTTTGGACTGTGGGGAAACCGGAGCATCCGGAGGAAACCCACGCCAATAGGGGGAGAACATGCAAACTCGACACAGAAATGCCAACTGACCCAGCCGAGGCTCGAACCAGCGACCTTCTTGCTATGAGGCGATCGTGCTACCTACTACGCCACCGTGATGCCCTAATAAAAGAAATACATCTAATAAGTTTTTGATGCATTCTCCCCCTTTATTTACAAATATCAGGATATATTGTGGATGGTTTTCTTGTGATATATCGCTGATATCGTGATCTGTCATTATCAGGAGCAAAATATCACGATAATATCATATCGTATCGTATTACTGAACCTGAATATCTGACTACTTATTTCACTTTTATCTTCGCTCTAATTTTTTCACGCCTTCATTTAATTGATTCAATCCTTTACAAGTTTATTCCAATCAAAGTTAATGATTTATTCCAAATAGAGCTATTCAAGTCATCTGCCGAAATTGTTTTCATATCGCAATATAAATCACAGAAAAATAAAATATCGCAATGTCAGATTTTTCCAATATCGTGGAGTCCTACTTTTAGCTGCACTTTATTTCAATATAATATTTCTGTGGCTACATGATCGATGAAAACACCTATTTCTGCACATATTTGTCAGGCTCGTACAGAAAACAGAGAGGTTGTTGTTCAAATAAAGAGAGTTTATTCAATATATTGATTAACAAAGGCAGCTGCCGTTCTTCGACCACCCGTGGGAGAACGCAAACTGGTAGACAGGCAACAGAAAATCCGCCTCTGCTCCCTCGGAGCGGAGCGAGGGCTGGAGCTGGCGAGCGCAGGTGAGGAGCTGGGTTTCAACAGCGAGGAGACTGCGCAGACCACAGGTAAGCAAAATAAAGTTAAATAAAAAATCAGGTAACTGGACTAGACAAGACTGGAATCGAAGTAAGGTTTTCTTGAAATGAAAGAGCGTCCGTAGCTTTAATGAACACAATAATTTGGCAAAGTGTGACACGACGGGACAGGTATAAGTAGAGAGGTGGATTGGATCAAAATAGAAACAGGTGAGTAATGCACGGGCGCCAGCGCTTATTGTAAGAGGGAAAAGCTGACTGAACAGAGAATGATTAGATCAAACCTGACTCATGACATATTTCGACAGAAAATCCCTGCTCTTTTTTCTGTCAACAATTTTGTTCCATAAATAGGGATACAGTACCCAGGAGGCATTATGCATTTCATTCCACAGCTGAAGAAAAAATTATTAGCTGTTTTAAAATGCTATTCTTTTTCAAAAATTTTGTGAATTATGTTAAACAGAGGTTAATAATCTTAACGGGGCTAATAATACTGACCAAAGCAGTTTTTAAACTTTAAAACATTTTTTCTTTCATTTCAGTCAAACTAAAAGAAATCAGACACTTTCTTCATAAGAAAAATATAATAGAAAATACTGTGAAAAAATACCTTGCAGAGAAATATTTAAAAAAGCAATCCAATTTCACATGAGACGGTAATAATTGTTTTTTCAACTGTATACTTGTGCTGCTTCTTTGCCGATAAATGTTCACTTTAAAACAATTATACAGTTATTTGTTACTGTATGTTTCAGTAATGAGCTGTGTATATCAAACATTGAAAAAAAATGTTTTTATTGCTCTGCGCCCACACAAAATACTATAAAACATAAAAAAACATAATTCAAAATTATTATAACAAGTGTGAAATACAGGGTTCTTACACCTTTTCCAACTTCAAATTCCAGCACTTTTCAAGCACTTTCAAGGTGCATTTTTATGCTTTTCCAGCACCTAACAACCGCGGTAAATTGCATTTATATATGCTGTATGTACTTTTTCCACATTTAAATCCATTGTGCTATTTTAATAAAACACAATATGGCATTTCAACTTAAATTGTTGAATACTTTGGAGAATAGAGCATAGATAGAAAATAGTTCAGTTATTGGATGAAGCATTTTTTTCTTTCTTTCTAAAGTTGATATCTCAAAAATTAGCTTACAGTCAGATTTTGTTTGGGTGTAGTAGCAAACTTTCAAGACCAGTCGTTCATAATATTTAATGTGCATTGCTATTCAATATTCATGTAACAAATTAAATCCTTATAAGTCTGAGAATAATCTTACTGCAAATTAATGAACTGTTTCTATGTCAACTTTTTTGAAAATAAATCAGTAACCAAATATGGAAACCATAGTTTGTAAGCTTTCATCAATTAATTAATTCATTTTCTTTTCGGCTTAGTCCCTTTATTAATCTGGGGTCGCCACAGCGGAATGAACCGCCAACTTATCCAGCATATGTTTTACGCAGCGGATGGCCTTCCAGCTGCAACTCAACACTGGGGAAACACCCATACACTCCTGCATTCACACACGTACACTACGGGCAATTTAGCTTATTCAATTCATGTCTTTGGACTGTGGGGGAAACCAGAGCACCCAGAGGAAACCCACGCAAACACGGGGAGAACATGTAAACTCCACACAGAAATGCCAACTGACCCAGCCGAGACTCGAACCAGCGACCTTTTTGCTGTGAGGCGATCGTGCTACCCACTGCGTCACCGTGAGGCCGAGCTTTCATCAATTTTACTTTTTATTATTGTCAATTTTACTTTAGGTAAGGACTAAGGTACTGTTGTACCTGTATGCAAATGTCCCACCTGTCAAATGGTGAGAGTTAAGGGGTTAAAGGAAACCATGTTTAATGGTTTAAAATGTATCACCTCTCTGGAAGTAGTTTGGGAATTTTATATAACCTATATATAATTGACAAATAATCACCAGAGAGATAAATACAATTTTAATAAACACTTTAACGTTAATTGTGTAAAATTTGAATATTTTAGCCTTCTGCTTATCTTGAGCAGCCCCCACATAGCATGGCGTGAATAACACGATCAATAATTTAAATTGGCAAGGGAGTGCCCTTTAGACTGTTGAGTTTAGGAAAAAATCTGCAATGAAAATAGTGCAAAAATGAAACTGCACTGAACACAATATAGTGCAAAAATAATAACTAGGTTATCCAGGGCTAAACAGGGTAGGTAGGTAGATATTGACATATAACTTATTATTTGCATACGTCATTTTAACAGCAATAACGGTCTTTTCATGAGTTGCATTATTAGTTTAATCTTAGTGAACGCAGGCCCTTTTGTGATGGTGTACGCGCTGCAGTTTCATGGCTGACAACATCGTGACGAATAAATGAAGGATTAAACAAAACATCTCGTGCTTAAAATGTGTGGGACATGCTGTTAAGTTACCTGCAAACTCCATCCCTCATGCTTTACAGTGAATGGCTTTAGTCACTTTCATAGCGGACTTTAACCCACCGGAAGTCTTTTATCCACTCTTCGAAAAGTGAAAATGCTGGATTAACATTCACCACATGATCACTGATCAGATGTGCCATTATTTGTAACTCTAAAACAAAATCTGACAGTGTTATTTTCATTCTCTCGTATCCAGACCTTTACATTCGCGGCTCGCGGCTGTAGCTCTCTGTCGTCTGAACTGAGTGGTTGACAGCTGATATTAACCAATCCATTCGCGTTCAGTTCAAGAGCAGTGGGCCAATCAGAAGAGCTTGCAGCAAGTTGACATGACCATAGATATATACACGTATCCATGTACATATCTATGTGACATGACGACTGTTTTAAACTATACCGGAGTGCTGCGTTTGGCGTTAAGTGCATTCAGCGTGAAGCTTGCATAGATAAAATTTCAGGCGCATATGCGACCAAAGCGGTCGTAATTTCGAGTCCTGCAATTTCAAATTCAAGCAGGTTCAAACGCTTTGTCCAAAATCCAAGCACTTTTCTAACCTTGAAAACACTATATTAAAAATCAAGCATTTTCCAGGATTTCCATTTTCTAGCACCCGTACGAACCCTGGAAATATTTTTAGTAACATCATGTTTTTCAAAACCATAATGCTAACACTAATCAAACTATATTTGTTATGCCCATTTGTTATTTCATTTCCAGAAATGTAAAATAAATGTGACTTTAAAAGAAGGAATGCTTTCTCTCGATCAAAATAAGGAACATATTAAGTATAATATACAGTTATTCAAGCCAAGAGGTGCCAAAATGATTGACAGATATCACAGGGTAGAATAAATGAGAAGGCAGGGTTTCTGTTGTTATTCATTCCAGCCAAAAGAGCCCATGACCACTTAAGCATGGGAAGTAATTTATTCCCAATAAGAGAGAGACTGAAGCTTGGCAGCTAAAGACAGCCTGGCTCGACGACTGTCATACTGAAACAAAATGAGGAAAACTGTAACCACACAGAGTGCTGTGAAGCAACACTTTAAATCCCTTGAAGGTTTTGTCACTCTTAACCTTCAAATACCTTCTAGACTGCTAGACTTCTGTGAAATTTAATCACATGTCGACATCTCCGGTTAGCACCAGCAGAGCTAATGGAAACATTATGTTGAAAATCGATCATAAAATCAAATGTGACATTTTTTGAAGATTTGACTCCACTAGTTTAATTGGTGAGAACCACAGGCACCACATATTCATAAGAACATCTTTCAGATTCACCTCAACTGCAGTCTAAAGATACTGGGTCATTCAAAAGGCATGGGTCATTTATACGAACTAGATTCGTTTTTTCTCACTCTTATACACTGTGCAGAAATGGCAACAGAATATTTCACCACAAAATTAACATATTTGTTACTTTATTCTTTGTTAAACAGACACACAACATGCATAGTATAGGAAAAAATACTTAAGGAGTCAATTAATAACTCGTTTGCAACATTCTTTGAAATATCTTCTCCTGTGTTCAACAGAAGCTCAAACAGGTTTGGAACAAGATGAGTTCAGTAAATGATCACAGAATATTTTTTTTGTGTGAACTCTCCCTTTAAAGAAGAATTTATATAAGAAAATACAACCTAACACATTCATGCCATGTCACAATTACTGTAATTAAGCAAGTGGGTTGTAACATTTGTTCTAAGTAAATAAAATAAAATTATAACATAGACAGAATATCTGACCAGCTTGAAAGGAAAGAGCATGAGTGAAACACTTATCTCCTAAAAGAAAGATGATTAACGATTACAATCAGCTCCTGTATCTCATCTATATAAATTCAAAGTGGTTAAGAAGAAAAAAATCTTTAAACTAACTCCAGATCTTCATGTTAAATGCATTTTATGACACATTATAAGTGTTTATGGTTGTAAACATATTGTTTTTTGAACACAAAAGAAACTGTTGTTAGTTAAGAAGGTTGTAAAGCTGAAACCAAGCTATTGATATCCATAGTAGGAAAAACAAACATATGAAAGTCAATGATAGCAGGTTTCCAACATTCTTCAAAATATCCTCTTTTGTGTTTAACAGAACAAAAACAGTGATAAACATGATGACAGTTTTCAGTTTTGGGTGAACTCTCCCTATAACTTGGACACTTTAAGCTGTATTGCATGTCTTTCATTTATTTTTCATCATTTTTGCATTATCAAAGCATTAACAATTGCAGGAATCTTTACACGAAAACACCACATGATAATTCTTAACTACATTTTTCAGCTCAAGCTGCTAGAATTTCAAGTGTTTCCACATGATGTTGCAGTTTATAAGTTGTAATTACGAGTTATTGGAGGATTATAGAATGCTTTTACTAGTCTAATACCCTGAATTTAGTAAGGCTGATTCATATTTAATCATATGTCTTGCATAAAAGATATGTTTTATATGTTTCTTTCCATGTTTGTTTATATAACTCCTATTTTCATTTATAGCACTTCATTTTCGCATTGACATTTAATATCTCTTGTTCAATTTATGAACAGCTGCTACGCTATATATATATATATATATATATATATATATATATATATATATATATATATATATATATATATATATATATATATATATATATATATATATATATATATATATATATATATATATATATATATATATATATATATATATAGTTCTCTATTTCCACCTGGTGATGCCCATTCCAAGGCCTCTAAGGATTGTGCAACACCATTGATGGGGTCCAAGACATGTGAATAGATGATGCTAACCATCAAGGACAAAACACACACTTAATAAAGAAATACACTTCATTGAACATGTACACATAGACATCATCTATAAAGTATATAACTGCAGGTTAACTATGCTTATATAAAATAACTTTAACTGTTAAAAGCTATTAGTTACTAGTTAATTAGTTAAAATTATTAGTAACTAATAAAGTTATGGTAACTAATAACCTTAACTTTTCTGATTTTGATTGTAATGCAATAATGTGCACCTCTATTTACAGCCCTTGAAACAATAATTATTTTGAAAAGCGCTTTACAAATAAACTTAAATTGAACTGAATAAAAGCAGTATATGTAGAGGGTTACTCTAATTGTATTTACTGTCCATAATATACACACATACCTCTGACCATTGCTGGAAGACTGAATAGTAAATGAATGGATTACTAAGGATGATGGGGAGAAATGTGTTCACTTTGACTCATTCGTTCATTTTCTTTTCGGCTTAGTCCCTTTATTAATCTGTGGTCGCCACAGCAAAATGAACTGCCAACTTATCCAGCATATGTCCATCTGCAACCCATCACTGGGAAACATCTATACACTTCCATTCACACACATACACTACGGACAATTTAGCTTACCCAATTCACCTATAGCACATGTCTTTGGACTTGTGGGGGCAACCGGAGCACTCGGAGGAAACCCATGCCAACACGGGGAAAATATGCAAACTCCACACAGAAATGGCAACTGACCCAGCCGAGGCTTGAACCAGCGGCCTTCTTGCTGTGAGGCGAGAGCGCTATCCACTGAGCCACCGTGCTGCCCATGTTTCACTTTGACTCATGAAGTCAAAAATTTGCTTAGTTAAAATACTGAATGAATTAAATGTTTTGATCGAAAGAGTATTGTTTATCAAATTCGTCAAATGTGTGTGCTGTAATTTCAAATAAAATGTGCTTTATGAAAGCACAATGCACTGCTCACATTACTTTATATTTTTCAAATTATTGCAGATTATTTAGGGAACGCTAGGTCTGGTGTGTTTGGGAAGTCGTGATGTCATGAAAGATTTGAAATTTGTACACAGACAGCTGGCAACCGAACCACATGAACAACAGGCTTCCCCTCAATCAAATGAAAATCGTCATTCTTCCTTTATTGTGTCAAGATGGCCTTGCAAAATCAGACTTGTATATTACTTCTGACAGGGTGTGAACTCAATACAGATGCTTCATGGTTCATTTGATGTGAGAAGGAGTACAGTTTCCAGCTGCAATGAGATTTTACACCAGAAACAAATACAGGTAGATAGCATTAAAAACTGTTTCTGGATTTATTAGATTTTAATTTGATTGAATCCCAATATTTGTTATATTCTATAAAGGTCTGATAACATTTCTTCTCAATTTCAAACTAAAATATTGTCATTCTAAGACTATTTATTCAGAAAGGGACAAAATAACAAATGTTTTTAGTCATTGTTATAAAAAATTAGGGTTAGTCTATTAAACATTGTTTTCTTAACACTTCTCAAGTTAAAACATGGTTATTGTGTTGTGCACAAATTAAAACCTTCTAATTATTTATCATCATGAGTGAAGTTTATTTATAAACTAATTTCGAGAGGATCATGTGCTTATGATTGCTTGCGGCTGGTCTTGCATTATCCAATTTATGATTCACCAATCAGACGATTCCTAAGCCACTATAAATACTCCAAGTTCCATATCACAGCCATCTTGTTTTGAAGAATCCCCCCTTCCACCCCTACTCCTCCTCCTTTGCCAGATGGGTGGCACGGTGGCCCAGTGGTTAGCACTGTTGCCTCACAGCAAGAACATCACTGGTTCTAGTCCTTACCAAGCCAGCCGACATTTCTGTTTGGAGTTTACACATTCTCCCATGCTCACGTGGGTTTCCCCTGGGTTCCCCGGTTTCACCGTCCAAAAACATACAACTTAAGTTAATCGACTAATCCAAATCGGCACCATAGACATGCTCCAAGTAAGTAGTTATCTCTTCAGAGCAATCACTATATGTTCATTACTACAGCCGGGGAGTTCTGAAGATCTACCTGAGCTCAAACTCCCCACTCGCCTTGCAAATGGGAGGGAGCCCCGGACTCGAGGATCTTATGAGCTCAAGGCTTTCTCCCGGGACAGCATGCCAAACAAGCTTTATAATCAATCATCAGCTAAGTGTGAACTCTTGAATTTAAAATCATCAGTAGTTTGCAGAATAGAGCAAAAAGTTTTATGCTCAAATCCAGAAAAGCTGAGAATTTCTATAATAGTTTTATTAATAACAACTTATATTTAAGGGTGACATGGTGGCTCAGTGGTTAGCACTGACACCTCACAGCAAGAAGTTCACTGGTTCAAGTCCCGGCTGGGTCAGTTGGCATTTCAGCGTGTGGAGCATATTCTCCCCGTGTTGGCTCTGGTTTCCTCCACATTCCAAAGACATGCGCTATAGGTGAATTGAATAAATTAAATTAGCTATAGTGTATGAGTGTGTGTGAATGAGTGTGTATTGGTGTTTCCCAGTACTGGGTTGCAGCTGGAAGGGTATCTGCTGTTTAAAACATATGCTGGATAAGTTGGTGGTTAATTCCGCTGTGGCGACCCCAGATTAATAAAGGGACTAAGCTGAAGGAAAATGTCACGATCACCAGCGATCTTCTCTCCATAGATCGCTGGTTAACATGCACTCTAACCCATGGACTACAAATCCACCATCAAATGAACTACAACTCCATACATGCACTCCAATCACACACACGTTCCTCATCATTGCTTGCCTGACCATCCCTGACCATCCCTTAATAAAACCTGCATTTGGATCCGCATCTTATTGTCAGCGTCTATCCGTGGTTACAGAAAATGAACGAATGAATGAATTTATATTTTATGAATAGAATTTAACAATAATTTTAATTTTTATGTGAGAAAATATTTGAGCATAAGCCATCTGTTACAGTGACACCTGCACACTTTTACTAAATTTAATAAGGAATTCTCACATTTCTGTTATTCTGCATTAAGTTAGAGAGCGCTTTCCTCTGGCTACATGTTTTCATTGGCTGCATGTGCTTTTTACTGCTTTATTGATGAAATGAAGCCCTGACTGCCGTTTCCGACTGGTAAAGAAATACTGAGCTCGCTCCAAATCAAAAACACATGACCTGGATCTGACTAACACAATTCTGGGAATAAAGAGAGGGAGAGACAAAAGCGAGAGATATCAAGCGAATAAAGTACATCAAGGGAGAAAGAAAGACCCTGTATGCGATCAACAGAGAGAGTAGAGGATGGGAAAAAGTAAAAGGTAAGATGCAAAAATCTGCTGTTGGACAGGAAATGAACTGGTGCAATACACTGCTTCATGGAAAAGACATTTAGTCGGAAATTTTGTACTTGCTACCACACACACACACAAACACACACACACACAGTATGACCTTATTTGGGCAAGAGAAGGAAAATTGACGATGTTAACCAGAAAAGTGAGACTATAATAATGTAGAGTATCGTTGTAGTCCAAAGACAAACTTTGAAACCATATCTTACCTCCATTGTCTTTGAGATGCAGCGCGATCTTGGTGTCATCTATAAAAACAGACGAGAAAACAGACAGAAGAAGAGAAGTGAGTAAAAAGCTCAGTTTACACGTAGACACTTTCTACTTTACAGTGAAATGTAACATCACAGACCATAAAAAACACAACCACATCTCATAAACAAATGGGTCACACATGTGTGTAAGGAGCACTTCAAAGAGATGTTATGAAGCAAGTTATGGATTTGTAATGAATTTTTAATGAGCGATCCACTCCAGCATTCCTGAATATGATTTGTAGTGAGCAGAAAAGCTCCTGTGTGCAACAGACAGTTCAACATCTGCTGTAGGCATTTCTGACTGAAGCGGCACAATAACTGCTGATACTGTATCCATTGTAGACAAAGGCATTTTAGCAAGGTATTAAGACTCTCATTTACATTGTTACATCAAACTTTCCCAATCACACACATGTATTCCCTCATTAATGAGGGATAATTATAATTAGTCCATTGAATTACTAGAAAATAATGCACACGTTACTATGTTCCAGCCTCTTCACATGCTTGTATCACTCCACCCACTTTGAGTGCCAAGCAGAGGACTAAACTCGGTATAGTCAAAGACTATAGAATCCACAAGATGTGTCACTCGTAATTTTTGAATGGGGAAAAGTGTAACGGTCAATATGGCAAATGAAGCCCCGCCTACTAGTACCAGAGCCAATCATCGATCGCTATAGACTGACGTTTCTCCGGGGAAAAAGCTCGGACCAGACGTGTGTTTTTACGACCGTTTGGTGGTCAACAAACGCACTAGAATCCTAGTGAATACTTGCTTCACAGACATAAGAAATATAAGAAATAAAGCTTGAAATCTGTACCTTTTAAATAAACCAAGTGCATTTGAAAACAAAAGGTTTTTGTAATCTGTGAGGTAATGAACGTGAGGTACCGTCAGTCCTGTCAAACACACATCACATGACAGCAACTACTCAAACACCCATAAACTTGTAAACAAAGAGTCGCTGACATTTCTTGAGGAGATTCGCCATCAAGACCAAGTTGTTGATTACTTCAGAAGACCAGCGCGATCTGACGAAGCATTATCTAGAGGAGGGCTGTGAATTGTAACTTTCTTTTTTGTGAAACTACAACAAAGAAGGGAAAAGTATGTATATATTCACATTTGCTTTAACATGTTCAATTCAGCCAGAAGTAAAATTTTACTAATGCACATTGTTTATACAATTCTTGATACACATATGAGACCATTTGAATGGAGTATTAGCAAAATGATCATATTTAAACCACCAGCATAATGTTTAAACCATGAAGATGTGTTTGTACAACAAAATACAGGCGGTATAAAATTATATTATATTCAAATTATAATTCAATTATGACCCTTGATTATATCAATGAGGATTATAATCAAATGACCCTTGAATATTTACAAAAATAGAGCTTTAGTAAAATCAGTTAAAGTTAAAATCCATTTAGATAAATCAGCTCCAGAAATAATCTGCATGTGCGTTACTCTTGACCACAAAGAAACCTAAAGTAACTTGAATATATAGTACAGTACTTTAAATGTCCAGTAGGTGGAGGGTCAAAACCACAAGTGGCTATATGCGACTGCACAACAATGATAGTGATTCAACAATATATGCTTTGTTGGGCCGAATCTCGCTATATATTTAACGTCAGTTGCGGGCCAGAGAGAGGAGGAGTGGGCCACAAATTGATCGCGGGCTGGCAGTTTGAGACCCCTGATCTAGAGGATTATAATGTGTAACACGGCCATAAATGAGGTATGTGTTGTGATCTCATTCCTTTCAAGCGCGCATTAACTCGCGCAACCTGAAAAAATGCCGATTTTGTTTGAACGTTTAGAAACAAAACTTATGAGTTAGCTGTTGTTTAATGTTATTGGTGACTCCAAATATGTAGTGTAATCGTAAGCTTGGCAAACTTAGGCCCAATCCAAATTCTATTTTTGTACCCCTACCTCTTCCCCTTTCCCATGGCCCTTAAAACCGAGTGTGAAGGGGAAGGACTTCAAAATTTACCCCTAAGAATTGGGACACCACTACAGCACCTGCACACGTCATCATATGTCATCGCGATCTCTTGCTTCATATGAGATCAGACGATCGCGACTGCTGTAGTTATTCCAGTTGTGCTATTTTTTTAGGTATTTATCTTCAGGAAATCACTAAAGGCATATATTATGTTATCATAATGATCTAATGTGGCAATAAGATCGTAACTATACTGTGCATTTACACAGTGGCCATATTCATCTGTGTAAACACACCAAAACAACATTAACATTATAGCAGACACTGTAAAAAGCCCCCAGCCACTAAACTTTACTGAAAGGGTATTTGAGTGTCACCCAGTGTCAGAATGTTGAGGGACTGCTGTACAAGGGTAATGATCATGGATTATAGATCGTGAAATTTAGCTATTTTAATGTTTTTTTTAAAGCATGACGATAACACACGTACACGGTTATGAATATATTAAAACATGAGCTTGTTTGTTGTAAAAATTTGTAATAATGACAAAAAAATTCTAATTTGTGGATCTCCTTACTTCCGGGTTTAACTATCCTGCCACAAGGCTGGTGTATTCTGGGAAATTTTCTTACCCCTTGGTTTCGAGTGTGGTCCTGAAAAATCTTCGTTCGAAGGGCTATTCACCCCTTCCCCTTAGCCCTATGCCTTCAAGCTAAAGAGAATTGGGACAAGAATTGGGTAAGGGGAAGGGCTAACGGGTAGAATTGGGATTGGGTCTTAAGCTTGAAGAATGTGATATTTCCCCATTCAGACAGAATGCCCGAGCATACTGCCCAAGAGGCATTTCAAAGATGGCAGCTGAAAGAAATGACTTGCCTTAAAGGTACTTTAATATAGTCTGACAAATACTGCTGCTCTTGTACTTGATAATGTATTTTGCAGACTTTTAAGGTGAGAGTGTTGTTGTTTAGATTTTAAATATGCTGTTTATTTATTAGATATAGTGCCTTTTTAAAAATGTGTTTAGATGATTTTGAAGATGAGAATTCCAGTGCGCCTTTCAGCTGCTCATTGTCTACAAGAGCATCTTTCTGACGAACACTTATTCTGGAGTAGGGCTCTGCAATTAATCAAAATTCAATTTCAATTTTTGCTTCCAACGATTATAAAAAACATTAATCGAGATAAAATTATTATTGCAGCAGTACATATTTGTTCCTCTGCATAGCTCATTTTCACATGAAAATTAGAAAAAAAATTTTTGCTGCATGGGACGTGCTTCATTTAATGACAAATTGTGTATTCGATTCATTCATGTTATTAAAAACACAGAGAATGCATCCTGTTGAGTGGATACGCTGAGCCTCTGAAACGAGCAGAGGACACACTTCTAAAGTCACCCGAGCGATTTAATGGTCAAATACATGCACAAACGTGTCAAAACACAGTGTTTAGTGATTATTCACATTAATCTTCATTTGTTATGTAATAAGCAAACATAAAGAGTTGACAATGAAAAGAAATGTAAATTGGACAGAAGCGACAGCGCCCTATATTCCTGCTGCCGACTGTTTTTATCATTACTAATCAAATCACTCACACAGGACAAAATCACTCACTGCTCTTGACTTTTGTAGCTTTGATAAGAAACAAATTAGGTTTCTCTTACAGTGAAGATGCCTAAAGCACAATTTGTTTCATATATTTATTCTATTGTATACTATCATATTCTATAATTTCGAAAACTTTTTGTTAGTTTGTTTTTTACTTTGTCCCTTTTTGCTTCAGTATTAAGATTTGTGAAATTAAATGATTTTTGAAGATGTAATAGCAAACTTATTTACAGGAAGGAAAAACTTTTTATATATCCTAGTAAATAATCATTTATTCATTCATTTTCCTTCCTCGTAGTCCCTTTATTCATCAGGGGTCGCCAACTGCCAACTGGCCCAGCCGGGACTCGAACCAGCGACCTTCTTGCTGTTAGGCGACAGTGCTAACCAATGAGCCACCGTGTCACCCCTCTTTAAAATAATCATGATTTCAATTATGACCAAAATAATTGTGATTATGATTTTTCTCACAATCAAGCAGCCCAATTCTAGAGTCTAATGGATGTCTATATAGTGGTTAAATGTAAAATATATTTCATTTTGGCTTTGAATATTTAGTTGTAATCATCCTTTATTTGCTCCAGAGCAGATAGAATTGACCGCAATGTTTTACAGCTTTTCATGTAATAAATTTTATATGAAAACTTAGTGGTTGTTTATTTTTTATGATTTACTTGAATGATTATAATTACTTTTTCATATTGTTTTTTGTTTAATGTAATTGTTCAATAAATGACATCTGATATAAATTGCAGAAGAATTTAATAAAAGTACTTTGCATGGCATGTTTGTAGTGATTGGCAGATGATGTTATATTGTTCTGACATCTTATGTTGTTCTGACATCAAATACCCAGATGAGGCAGAGAAATGCAGACTTTTGAGATGTCGTTCGGTGTTATAATCCTGAGCTGTAATTTTATTTATTTATTAAAACTCAGTTCTTTCTCCCTTACTTTGTAAGCATACTTTTCCTGTTATTTTCAATGAAATCACTGTATTGTTTAGTGTCTGTTTCACATGAAGCACTGAGCAGCCAACAGTTGGTGAATGAGTTTACCGCATCACTGCAAAAGTGCTTTCAGGCGCTCACAGTGGAGGGTTTTTGGAAGAGCTGAACAAAAACACATCAGTAATCGCATTAATGTTACTACCCATATTACAACAAGCTCCTCCAGCATATGCCTGACAGAAGTAGTGTTGGTAGTTTTTTTTTCTTTGGAGGTGGGAAGGGCCTATGTGGTCTACACACTGCCTGTTACGCCATTTAAGCATAGTGGCTCTAAGAACATTATATTTCACACACTTTATTTTTTCATTTTTAAATTACCACAGCAAATCATTCAGTTTGTAATTAATACCAAACTGAAAGCCTCCTACTATATATGAGCTTTTTACATGCAAAGAATATTTATTTATTTATGTTAGTAATGTGATTCAGGAAAGAGCAGTGATTGATTTTGCCTTTTTATGCTGCTGTCATTATCACCGAATGAACAGAGCAGCAGGAACACCAGGCTGCGGTCACTTTACGAGCTCAAAATAATGACGCACAGATTCCTTCTCAGCTGTTTTTATTCGCCAAGACCGATGTTTACCTAACTAACTGTGTTTACAGGAATATTCACCAACATGGGCATTTTCAGCACCAGGGTATTGCAATACGTTTTCTTAGCACCAGTGTATTGTCCAATGGATTAATAAAAGGTACCGAAAAAGTCCACAGAGGGGGTGGGGGGAGGGAATCACCAGAATGGGGAAGTCCCAGAGTAAAATGAGAAAATATGATACACCTGTGTTTTGGAATATGGAAAAACTGTCTTTACGCTGTTTTCATCTGTTTTTATATTATTTGTTTTTATTTTATTTTATTTTTACTTTTCTCTTTTATTCCTGTTTATGTAAAGCACTTTGAATTGCCACAGTGTATGAAATGTGCTATATAAATACACTTGCCTTGCCTTTTTTTATTTATACTAGAGTTAGCAGTGACCAAAACTGGTTATCAACAATTATCCAAATGCACTTTTTTGCTTTCAGTTAGAAAAACGGCTTTAACACGATGCATAAATGATGACAGAACTTAAACTTTTGTGTGAACTATACCCAAGTTAACAGATGCAGATTACCACCTTTTACAATGTACAGTACAACTCAACCACAGTTGGATAGTATGCATCAAATTTTTGATTATTCCATACAGACCTGTCAGCATTTTAATTCTCTTGTCATAATAACATAAGCGGCCAGTTAATGAAGTAACCATTCAGTAATGAATGGAGGATGAAAGACGGAGAGTAGAAACAAGAGCTACTTGCCTTTTCAATGACCTCATAATTCACTGGCTTATTGAGTATTCTGAGAAACTGTTAATGACGAACAGATTGTTTCGTGTACTTAATCACTTTAAGTGGACCCCTGGCAAAACAGAAACTAATGTAATCTTTGTAGCCAGATCCAGTCCTGCCTGTAAAAACAGAACGTGCTACTGATTTACGTGAAGCGAAGTGAGCAAATATTCATAGTTAGCAGCTTTTAGTTTTGAGACATGACAGAACAAACACCAGCATCATATTTTATACACGGCTTTATAAAAGCCCCACTTACCATGACATTTCATTGCTCCTCATAAATGTGCATTAATAATCAGAAATGTTCTCAATGGCTGCGACTGTCATGCAGTATTTTTGTTCTCAGTGAAAACAAATTAGTAAGCTTAGTAAATACAAACAGTATGACATTACTGGAAATTCCCTGGAATAGCAAAACTGCCAAGAATTGGAAGGAAAAAATCCCTTCTTCATGTTGACTAGGCCTGTCAAGGTCTAAAAATGTATTGCCATACAAGTAATTGTGAAATAATTCATGACATAATTTATAAGAAAATGTGTCTATTTAATTTACTTTAATTAGTTAACCCAAAAGCATATTAACATCAAATAAAAAAAAAATTAAATACCTTATTTGGCAAGGCAGGTTTATTTATAAAGCACATTTCATACACAGTGGTAATTCAAAGTGCTTTTACATAAACAAAAATAAAAGAAACAAGTATAAGAAAATAAAACAACAAAGAATTAAAGTATTAAAAACAGATAAAAACTCATTAAATGTGTTAAAACAGGTTATAAATAAATGAAAAAGAAAAGAAAGACATAATAGTGTGTTAGTGATTTATAGACAAGTAGTAATACTTTAAAATCTCTTCTGAATGTAACTGGGAGCCAGTGAGGACAGGGGTGATGTGCTCTGATTTCCTGGTTCTGGCCGCAGTGTTCTGAATGAGCTGCAACTGTCTGACTGTCTTTTGAGGAAGGCCAGTGAGGAGGCCGTTACAGTAATCTTCCCTGCTGGTGATAAAAGCATGAACAAGTTTCTCTGCTAGGCTTAGTGCTCAAATCTGATTTTTTTCTCAGATCAGATTTTTTGCATAGCTGTTCACACTGTTGTTATAAATCAGATTTGCTGTTTGAACAGATCATGGTAACACTTTGTAATAACTACACACTATGAACTATGAAGCATTAGCAAATAGTGAATTCATTATCTGTTAAGCATTAACTTTACATTAATAAGCGTCAGTAAGCAGTTTATAACTGCAGCTACAAATGCTGTATTCTTGACTTACAACCACATTTATAATGTGATTAGCTGTACTTTCATACTTTGTTAATGATTTATTTTTTATTACTAAATTAAGTATTGCATTATTTACAACCCAGTTATTTAAGCATAGCTGGTTGTTTTTTAAGATCATTCAGAATAAGTTAGTTAATGATTAATAAACTATTAAAATTAACATTTATAATTCTTATTATTCAGGGATAAACTAATAGTTAATTTGTATGTTAATAAATGCTTTATTAACTCAACTTCATGCAGTTTTGTGACCTAATCTAAAATGAGGACTATTTATGCTTTATAAATCCTTTATAAATGACAATTAAAGGCTCAGTTAAATTCTAAACGGGAAAAAAGAACATAAACGACAATATTCATTTCTATTCGTTTAAAGATACACAAATAAAACTCTATCAAATAAAAAAATAATCTTTGTAATCTTATCTAAAATAAAATTACTGTAGTTTAAACAGTTGCATCCTATTATATTGTTAAATTATTATATTGTTGTTGTTTTATCCAATTTTATGTCGTATTTTGAGACTCCTGTTATTCAGCAATGTCTAAACTTTACAGTAATTTTACTTTTTAGATAAAATTGCAAAGATTATTGTTTATTTGATACCAAGCCTTTAATTGTCATTTGTAATGGATTTATAAAGCATAAATTGTCCTCTTTACATTACTATATGCCTGAATAATAAGATATATAAACGTTGATTTCAATAGTTTATTAATCATTTACTTACTCATTCTGAATGATCTTAAAAACCACCAACTACTCTTAAATACAAATGGTTAATAATGCAGTAGTTAATTTAGTAATAAAAGTATGAAAGTACAATTATTAAGCACATTATAAATGTGGTTGTAAGTCAAGAATACAGCATTTGTAGCTGCAGTTATAAACTGCTGACTAACGCTTATTAATGTAGAGTTAATGCTTAACAAATGTAATGAATTCACTAGATGCTAATGCTTAATAAATAATTTATAGTGTGTAGTTATTATAAAGTGTTACCATGATCATGATGCTAAACTGACCCACATGCGCAAAAGTACAGTTACGGACAGCACAAAAGGTCTAATTATGCACATAATGTGTATACTGTATGAAGTAAGCACATTGTCAGATTATGCTTAATATTATTATTTCCCTTTTCACAGACAACCGTGGTGTATTTCATGAACTGTAAATGGTTGTTCTGCTACTACTAATGTAAATTTCGACATTTGAAACCTAAAATAATTGTCTTGTGGTTGAAAACACGGATCATTTGTGATTTATGACAACCGCGGTGCGAACTCATCAAGGGTTAATGAGCAGGGTTAATGTCACATGTGGGCAAAAAAATCAGATTCGGGCCACATTTGGCTGCAGTGTGAACGTAGCCAAAGTCCTCACTGGAAACAGAGCATCTGATTCTTGCAATGTTTTTGAGATGATAGTATGCTGATTTACTTACTGCTTTGACATCACTACTGAAACTCATATCTGACTCCAGAATCACACCAAGATTCTTGACCTTATTTTTTGTTGTTCGACCCCTAGAGCCAAGGTAATCATTCACCCTGAGAACCCCATCTCTGTTCCCAAATCCAATGACTTCAGTTGGATGACAAATTGAAATGTAATTAAAACTGCACAATTACTGTTTTCTCCAGTAACTGCTTAGATTATTATAGACAATAGAACATTAACAGTTGCAACAAACAAGTTGCAAGCTAAACAAACAAGGAGAGAGAAAATAAATGAAAAGTGAAATCAAACTCGTGCTGAAATTTGTATAAAACCATCGTTTCTCTAGAGTTTAAACAATTAGGTGCACTCATAATTCACACACAAGACTGATCATTTATGCCGTGCTGCTGTGTCTGGTAATGTGTTTGTGTCAATCTCAAAGAAAACCAAAGCAAAGCACACAATATGAGGCTGAGATTATATAACAGCTAAAGTGATAGTTAACACAAAAGTGAAAATATACTCAATGTTTACTCAAATGGTTCCATGAGTGTCTTTTTCTTTCTGCTGAACACAAAAGAAGATATTTTGAAGAATGCTGGTTGCTGGCACACATTGCCATCCAAACATTTTCCAACATTTTTCTTTATCTTCTTTTGTGTTCAACAGAAGAAAGAAACTCAAACAGGTTTGGACCAAGTTGAGGATAACAGAAGATGACAGAATGTTTAGTTTTGTGTGAACGGTCACTTTAAGCGGTCAATGGATGAGAGTGTGTTCAGTCTGTCTTCATAAGTGCCAGTGTTTATTTAAGAAGAAAGATGAGCATGATTACCTATTGAAGCCATTTATGAGCAAAGCCCTTTAGCCATGTTCTGAATGTTCTTACACACTGAACGTTTCTTCTCCAGGAATTGATTTTCCCCAAGCTCATAAAGCACAAATAAGCCTTTCTTTTTCCGTGTCTATTGATTTATGTAGAATCCATCGGTGCCCTCTTAACATTATCTTGCCGCATTCTTACCACAAGCAGTCACTTGTAACTAATGGTTCAGATCATTGACCCATTTGTTTCCCTTCTCTCCGAGGATTGTAAGATCAGTTTAAAGTTCTGTGGTGTCTGTACCTTCTGTTGGTATGCTGGTGGGCATGTGTGACGGGGCTCTGCTCGAGTGACCCTCAGTAGTTCCTGTATTCTTTGTGCTCATCTTCGCCACTGATGCAGTGGTCAGCAGATCCAGATTAGTGGTGCTAATGATGTCACACGTGTTATCCTTAGTCTGCCAGTGAAAGACAAGTAATATTAGCAGTTGGACCAAAACATATGTGACATAAGCACAAACAACATTGCTTATCAGTGCCAGTGTCTTATGTTGCATAGCTATAATTTTGGCAACAGCCAACAATACACTAATTATAGATTTTTATTTTATGCTAAAAATCATAAGAATATGAAGTGAGGGCCATTTTCCATATATTTTGTAAATATCCTATTGTAAAAACACTCAATGGCCACTTTATTAGGTACACCTTACTAGTACCGGGTTGGACCCACTTTTGCCTTCAGAATTTCCCCTTATCCTTCGTGGCATAGATTCAACAAGGTACTGGAAATATTCCTCAGAGATTTTGGTCCATATTGACATGATAGCATCACACAGTTGCTGCAGATTTGTCGGCTGCACATCCATATTGCGAATCTCCCGTTCCACCCCATGCCATAGATTCTCTATTGGATTGAGATCTGGTGACTGTGGAGGCCATTTGAGTGCAGTGAACTCATTGTCATGTTCAAGAAAACAGTCTGAGATGATTCACGCTTTATGACATGGCGCGTTATCCTTATATTAGCCTTTTTTTCAGATCAGATTCCTGATTTTCATACAGTGGGAAGTTATGTTGTTTTGACATCAAATACCCAGATGCAGCACAGAAATACAGGCAGAACTTTGGAGATTGTTGTTTTATGCCGTTTATTATTATGGCCAAGATACCAAATATTGTCCTATCATAACAAGCCATACATAAGTTGAAAGCTTATTTCATTTCCAAAAATGAACTCTTATGACTGGTTTTGTGGTTCATATTATTGTAAGTTTTCTAATTTTGTTTTAGAGGTCTCCTGAAATAGGTTTGCAACCAACAAGAGGGAAAGAAAGAAAAAACTAATCTGTTAGATTTTAGATTTAGATCCGTTCTCTCCTTTAAACACCTCGTTTATGAAAGCTTTCTCTAACAGCAGTGAAACATCACTTAGGATTTCTTCATTTTAAATGCAAGGCTTCCTTATCAACTCTATAGCTCACAGTGATACAAACAGAAACTCTTTTACATTCAAAAACACTACATTAAAATTATTATTTAACGGAGCACTTTAATAATGTCAATAACAGGTAAAGATGACTGTCTGTACATAGACATAGATTAAAAAATGTCATAGACCCTCCATCCTATGCATGAATAAATGCATATAATATAAAGCTGTTACATGTGTTATTACTTAATACTGGGTTTCACTGTACATGTAATATTTTAGTGAAGGCAGAAGGAGAAAGATATAGTGAACATGAGGTATCCTTTTCTCTCTGCAAACTGCAGATGAATTCATCCATCATGCTGGCAGAGATTTACAATAGAAAGAAAAAATACACACCTCATCTGGGCAGCTGTTATCCACCCAGTCCTGCCGGTGGCGATCAAAGCCGCTGGAACATCTGAGGTGAAAAATGAAAAACACTCATTATCATTTAAAGATGGACAATAAAAATACAAAAACAAGATGACCATCTTTAATTGATCTCATCAAATGCAGGGAAATCCTCTTCCACACACAGGTTTAAAGTAAAAAAAAAGAGTAAATCATGAAACCAAGCTTCATTTTAGTCCTCCGAGAAACTTCTGTTCAGAACACTCTGTTCACTGTGATCCCAAACAACAGGAAATTCAGGCCGGTGAAGTATACGGAGGACTGTCTGCAGCAGTACATCACTGAGAGATGCTGGCTTATAGAGTCCAGAGCGAGGCAGTTCAGCTTCACACAGAATGAAGCACAACAGAGCTCAGCTGCTTGGCATTCCTGATGTTTGCTGAGATACAGTCTCTAAATCCTTCAGCTATTCCCCATTCGCCATTCATCTTCGTGCGATATCTCTTTTCAGGTCAGCGCAATTCAGCATAAACACATTTGTATCACCCCTCTCCCTGTTTCTTGCTGATATATTGGGGCTTAGAAAAGACGACACATTTGTTGCCCAGCCACTTCACATGCTTTTGTAAGATTTTTTGGGGGCTTGTCGCGGCTCATCAATGTAAAGAAAAATCAAAAGGATCCTCTTCCTTTTTTGTGCTTGCAGAACTAAGGATCTGATAAAAATGGACAAAACAATTATTTAAACGTGGAAGGGAAGCTTTCATCTATGCAAAAAGAAAATATAAACTGACAGTCAATGGAAATTGTGTGTCTTAGAACAGCGATGTGTTTTCAGTTTTTTCCCCTGGTAATAGAGTTTGTGAGACTCTGCTCTGAACACGTGGACAGAAGCACCTTCAGCAGCTGTGTCAGGGGGCACACAAAAGCTCTGGATCAGAGATTCTATGACCCATGGACAGGAAACAGAGCTCTGCTAAGAGCCACTGCTGGCTCAAACACACACACACATATGAGTCTCTGTGGGCCAAAGTGTGATACTGAACAGCCTTTGGCTTCAGTTCTAAAAAAAAAAAAACATTGGATCAACTTAAACAAATTAGTCCAACTTGTTACACCTAAAAGAATTACGTTTATTCAACTTAATTCATTACTGAAAATTGTAATAAATTAAGTTGATAAACTTGATTCTTTTAGGTGTAACAAGTTAGAGTAATGTGCTCTGGTTTTCACTTTTTACAGCACAGTGTTGTTGTTCCTCTGTTATAGCTGATTTTTGTGTTTGTTATTCTTTATTAACATATCACATATAGCCAAATAAACTTGTT
Source organism: Danio kyathit (assembly GCA_903798195.1). NCBI lineage: Eukaryota > Metazoa > Chordata > Actinopteri > Cypriniformes > Danionidae > Danio > Danio kyathit. The sequence goes on from LR812525.1 coordinate 49,474,606, forward strand.
GTTCAAGAGTAATGCAAGCAATAGATTAACTGAACAGAGCAGGGATGCACAAAATATTATTATCATATCATTCTTCAACTAATATTGGAAATGTGTTTGTGCGTTAGAATATTATACCAACACTGAAGCTTAAACTTATTTCAGATAATTTGCCAAACAACATTACTCATGTTAATTTCATCTTCATGATGGTTTCATTTTCATCCTCCTGGTAATGTTGATGTTGGGGCTAAACCAGCTAATATTCATTTACACTGATGTCTGACGAGGGTTGCTTTCTATCTACCAAGAGATTTCAGCTGCTATCTAGGCTTTCCATGCCTTTTTACACCTCCTTTTCTTTATATGTTCAATACATTTTCCTGTGTCATTTTATTACACATAAGTTAATTTTTAAAGTAATTCGTTTTGTTTTCTTTATGGATTACTTTAGTTTTAAGCCTATATATAATGTATTCAAATGATCACTTGCTCTATTATGCTAAAATAACCCACCATGGGCAATTTTGATGATCATTTCATGTTTAAAAATGTTTACATATGTCATATTCTAATCAGTGTTGGGGAAAGTTACCTTTGAAAGTAAAGCATTACAATATTGAGTAACTCCCCCAAAAAGTAACTAGTTGTGTTACTTAGTTATTTTTTATAGTAAGTAATGCATTCCAGTACTTTTGAGTTACTTTTGCATTACTATTTCATGCCTGAAGCTTGATCTCTTTCAAAACTTGCTTTTTTAAATAGAGGAGCTCTGCAATTAATAATGCACTGTATAACCTCCATTTACTTTTACTTTTCTTCAATGTGTTCAGAATAATGAGAATACTTTCATCGCAAGAATGTAAGGCTCTGCCATCTTTGTTTCTGTCTGTTCCTGTGAATAGTGCATTCTCTCATTGAGTCAGGGATTCATTTTTAATTCTTTTTTTAAAGCTAATTAATTAAACTAAAAAGTAAGTTGCATTACATTTTTAAAAAAGTAACTCAAATATAATTTGCTTGATTTTTAAAAGTAATGTGTTACTTTACTTGTTAGTTAGAAAAGTCATATTATTACGTAAATTGCGTTATTTGTAATGCTTAATGCCCTAACACTGATTCGAATGCTCTGTTAAGCAAACCCAGCAGGCACACAACATCGTAAGACGTTAACATTAGCTTAGATTTAGGTCATGACGTCAGGTGACCAAAATTCAATGTCTAGCCAGCGTCTAAGGACAACGTTATTTTGAGGTCCAATAACGACATTAAATTATGCTGATATTTGGTTGATTTTAGGTTGTGTTGGAAAGTGACAAAAACGTCTAATAGATGTCATAGTGATAACGTCCACACAACGTCAAGGTGTAACATGATTAGATGTTGATATATGGTTGATTTTAGGTTGATTTTAGGTTGGATGTTGGACATTGACGTTGGCCTGATGTTGGGTTCTGGCGTCAACCCGATTTTCATTCCCAAACAAAATCCAACGTCCCCACGACGTTGGGGTACAACGTCAATATGACATCACATTGACGTCCTGTGCCTGCAGGAAAGTTAATCTTAAAAAAAAACTAACAAATAACAACTAAGAATTAATACTGATAATATAAGTGTACATAAAAACAAATTCATACTAACTGTATACTTTAATGTTCCTTGTATTATTTAACTTGATAACGGTCACTTTGAACATAGATAGATTTATAATTATGGATGTAAAAACACAATGTTCATGAATGGTTTGGAAAACAGACCTGATTGGTCTCTTTTTAAACAATTATCTGTTCAGATTATCATATTTAATAATAACAAAAGTATAAAAAGAGGTGACGCAAGCTTCAAAACTGCACAAAGTACAAAATGTCTAAGCTAGATTTCATACAACTGAATTATTTGCACGCATTTCTATCAACACTTGACCTGTTATTACTAGCACTTTCTATTCATCTATAAAAACCCTTGCTATTTATACCGTATTGGATTAGCTGGGACTTACATTTACCAAACAAATTTGATTTTGAGTCATTGACTTTTATAGCTTTGCCACGGTCATTATGCCTGCTTTTCTTTTCTCTCCCAAGCAGTTAACCTGAGCCCCAATGAATCACACAAGGAAGACAAGTAAAAGTGCAATACATCTCTCTGGATTTGAGTTCGCCCATCCTTCGTCAGCACTTCTCCATCCTTTCATAATCTCATTTACATGTTAATGGCTGCAAAAGCAGTCAGCTCAAATTTATTCTCATCCAGTAATAATCTGACCTTCAGGGTGAAAGAACGCTTTTCCAAGAATGCAGATCTATGTTTCTGATGCACGTAATGTTACTAACAGACTCATCTGTTAAAGCAATCTCATTATTTCAGCGTAATGAAATATGAAAGATATCATATTCAACACCCTGCAAACAGTCTGACACCCTTCTTCTCCTCAATTAAAGCTTTTTTTGTGGGGGATTTTGTGTGCTCCAGATCAGACTTTATCTCCTTTCTCCAAAGACAAAGGGCAAATTGTTTATAATTTGCATTGGGAAGACCAGACTATCATTATTAGCTTAAATCAACTGTGTTACCTGCATTTACTGTATCATTAGCCTGCTCTCTCTCTCTCTAACACACAAACACACATATACAGTGTTTATCAAGCCAAAACAACTTTAATTACAGCAGCAATTTCTAACTGCACATTGTTTCCATAACCTCCAGCCAAACAAATATGGTTATGAATATTGATGAAGTCTGAATATAACTCCCTTGTCTACTAGGAGAAAATTCAAGACTGTGTTCCCATTTAATTATCCAGTCCAGCCGGCTTAGAGGCACATTTTCTTGGATTGATGGAAAAAACAAGATCCCACTTGACATGTTCATGTGTATCATTATGTTTTGTATTTAAAGTGCCCCTATCATGCAATTTCTATATACTATATTTTGTAGTACTGTATGTAATGTGCTTGAGAATGATCAAAGTGCACAGCAAATAATATTATTATATTAGTCATTTTATTCCAAACGAGTGGTCATCAATTTGAGGTTCACTTCTGTAATCAATGTATGTAGATATGTAACACATTTGCATAACCTTTTCACTGGCCACACACAAACATTTTCAACTTTTACCCCCAAAAACTGCAGTTATTACTTCATTTATTTGAGTCCAACTTACAATATGCACTTTTACAGTTTGAAACCAGGTTTGTTTTTTTTGATGAGAAAATTCACAAGAGTTATTTCTGCTGAATACATTCTGCTGAATTCAGCAGTGATAATCAGAGACAAGAGAAATGTGTGTGGTTTTTGTTCTCTAAATCTACCATTTCGCATCCGTCTTGCTTAACTTGTCTTTGGGATGGAAGTTCAGGCTGATCAAATAGTTCTTTTAATGTTAGATCATTGAACTGATTCTTGAAATAATACAACAGTAGCTATGTTTTCATCCAAAAATGTGAATTAAATATATGTGCAAAACTGGATTATCGCATAAAAGACGCGTGAATACAGCATCGTTTCAATCCAAGAAGTCAAAAAGAACAAAATCATCACTTCCTGATTACCTGTCGCCAAATATCAACAGTAAAAAGTGAATTTGCTGCAGTAGGAGAAGTTCTCTAATCTTTTCTTTATTTAATAAATAACTTGTACCTCAGAAGACGATGCTAACATGCAATGAACGCATGGTGGCGTTTGAAGGTGTGAGATGTAGAGCACGGACGCTCTTGACAGTTCTGGAGGTAATTAATAATATAACACTAACACTGAAACAGTTTAGGCATTTAAGAATGACCAAAACAACTTTTCAGATGTTTTACAATGTGCTCAGCCTGCAGGTTTGTCCATTCACACACATTTTTTTCATCACATGATCTCTATTAACAAAATCACATGACTTTTTTAATGCGCATACTGGAATTTGTTCGGTAAAAGTGTTTCCATCGTAGTTTATGTGCATTTTTCTTATCGAATAAAAAGTTTATCCTACTTAGTTATGTGCATATGTTTCTTATGCACATTTTCAAAATGTATGTGCATCTTGACGTTTCCATCATTTTAGATAAAAAATAGGTGGATGGAAACATAGCTAATGTGTACAATTGCTCAGGGTTTCTGCAGGTTTTATGAGGGTAAATTTAAGAGGTTTTAAAGATCTTTTTAAGGCCAACCCCAGCAGGCACACAACATCATAAGACATCGTGGTGATAAGACATCAGGTGACCAAATTTTAATGTCTAGCCAGCATCTAAGTATAACATTAATATGACGTCCAATAACGATGTCAAATGACGTTGATATTTGCTTGATTTTAGGATGTGTTGGAAAGTGATCAAAACCCAACATCGAGTCAACATCTTAAACCAACTTCACATTGACGTCAAATAAGGACATTCAGTCGTCAGGTATGGCAACCAAAATCCAACGTCTGATAGACGTCATAGTGCTAACGTCCACACAACGTCAAGCTGTAACGTCATTAGATGTTGATATTTGGTTGATTTTAGGTTGTGTTGGAAAGTGACAAAAATCCAACGTCGAGTCAACATCTTAAACCAACGTCATATTGACGTCAAATACAGACATTCAGTCGTCAGGTATGGCAACCAACATCCAAAATCTGCCTGATAGACGTCATTAATATTTGGTTGAGTTTAGGTTGTGTTGAAAAGTGTCCAAAATCCAGCATCAAGCCAACATCTTAAACCAACCTCATATTGACATCAAATACAGATATTTAGTTATCAGGTATGGCAACCAAAATCCAATGTCTGATAGGTGTCATAGTGGTAACGTCCACACAACGTCAAGCTGTAACATCATTAGATGCTGATATTTGGACAATTTTAGGTTGGATGTTAGACATTGATGTTGGGTTCTGACGACAACCCAATTTTCATTTCCAAACAACATCAATCTGTTGACGTCCTGTGCCTGTTGGGACTAAACAACAGCAATATGTTAAGAACTACATATGATATCTAGGGAGCACGTAAGGAATTGTATTTATAGCTAAATTTCAAAATAAAAATACAAAAAATGGATTTAACTTACTTTTTAATTATTTTTATATCACAGAAATAACTTTCACCTTCTGATCAGACGTATTGTACTGTATATCTATACACCCCTATGTCAACAGTAGCTATAAATTAAATACAACTCTTCATCTGCTCCCTAGACATTACACATAGTGAAGAGATTTTTTTAGAAAAGTTTTGTTTGAAGCTACTGAATATACACCACGTTCCAAATTATTATGCAAATGATATCTTTCTCTGATTTTCATAATTAGTCAAGGCAAATGACAGTCAGTATAATTTTCAAGTAATCAACGATTAGGCTATAATTCAAATTTTACTGAACAAACATCTTAATGATAACAGCATTTATTTTAAAAATAAAAAACTGAAAATTGACTGTTCCAAAATATTATGCACAACAGAGTTAAAACATTTTATAGGTTGTAAAGAACTGAAAACAGGCATTTGCTGAATTTGCAGCATTAGGTGGTCATATTTACTGAAGTCAAAAGCTATTTCAATGGAAAACATCCTAACAAGGCAAGTTACATCTTAACATAGGACTCCTTCTTTGATATCACCTTCACAATTCTTGCATCCATTGAACTTGTGAGTTTTTGGAGAGTTTCCACTTGAATCTGTTTGCAGGATGTCAGAATAGCCTCCCAGAGCTGCTGTTTGGATGTAAACTGCCTCACACTCACAGATCTTTTGCTTGAGGATGCTCCAAAGGTTCTCAATAGGGTTGAGGTCAGGGGAGGATTGTGGCCACACCATGAGTTTCTCATCTTTTATGCCCATACCAGCCAATGACACAGAGGTATTCTTTGCAGCATGAGATGGTGCATTGTCATGCATGAAGATGATTTTGCTACGGAAGGCACCGTTCTTTTTTTTGTACCATGGAAGAAAGTGGTCAGTCAAAAAACTCTACATACTTTGCGGAGGTCATTTTCACACCTTCAGGGACCCTAAAGGGGCCTACCAGCTCTCTCCCCATGATTCCAGACCAAAACATGACTCCGCCACCTCCTTGTTGACGTCGCACCCTTGTTGGGACATGGTGGCCATCCACCAACCATCCACTACTCCATCCATCTGGACCATTCAGGGTTGCACAACACTCATCAGTAAACAAGACTGTTTGAAAATTAGTCTTCATGTAATTCTGGGCCAACTGCAACCTTTTCTGCTTGCGAGCATTGATTAGAGGTGGCCGAATAGTAGGTTTACGCACAACCGCAAGCCTCTGGAGGATCCTACAGCTTGAGGTTCATGGGCCCCCATAGGCACCAGCAGCTTCAAATAACTGTTTGCTGCTTTGTAATGGCATTTTAGCAGCTGCTCTCTTAATCCGATTAATTTGTCTGGCAGAAACCTTCCTCATTCTGCCTTTGTCTGCACGAACCCGTCTGTGCTCCGAATCAGCCACAAATGTCTTCACAGTACGATGATCACGCTTAAGTTTTCGTTAAATATCCAATGTTTTCATACCTAGTCCAAGTCATTGCACTATTTGACACTTTTCGCCAGCAGAAAGATCTTTTTTCTTTCCCATATTGCTTGAAACATGTGGCCTGCTTAATAATGTGGAACGCCCTTTTTAAGTACTTTTCCTTTAATTGGGCTCATCTAGCAAACTCGTTATCACAAGTGTCTGAGATTCATTTGAGTGATCCAAAGAGCCCTAAGACACAATACCATCCATGAGTTTAATTGAAAAACAAAAAAAATTTGTGTTTATAACACTTACATCAATTTGCATAATAATTTGGAACGCGGTGTAGTAGGTTATTTTAAACGTGCATTATCAACAAATAAGCTGTTGCCCAACCTTGTGTGTATAAAATTGTATTGCAATTGACATCCAACACAAAATTAGGAGGAAGCTTTAAAAGAAAAGCATAATAGGAGCACTCTGTTATGATTTATTAAATAATAACAAGTGCACAGAGAAATGCTGCATCTTGAAATTCTTACGCACTTGATAAACTGAAAACTGAAACTTGTACAAAGACCTCCACACCTACATCTCACAATAAACACCAACTGGGATATTATACTCCTGAATCCGTGAGAAATTAAGTATGCGTGTGGGTGTGCATGTATCTGCCTGAGAATAAGAGAGAGGGATTGAAAGTCTTCAGATGGAAAGATTGTCAGGAAAATAAAGCAGAAGGGGGTCGGGTGTCTCGGTCTCGGTCTCGTCTGTTCTTTGGTATGTGATCTACAGAGTAAAGCTGTCTGGGCTCAGGAGGTGAGAGAGCCCGGGCATGAATCAGCAGGAATGCGCCTTTATTTTCCCTCTTTTGCACTTTAAGGAAAGAAAAAAGCAGTCCTGGTATAAAAGACTCTCTGTCACTTTGGTGTTATTTTGGAAATATGTAATGCAAGAGGCATTTCATTAATGCAGTCGTTTACATGTGATGTTTACAGTTCATTTCAATTTTAGTCTATCTCTAAATATTAAGGCAATCTTGTAACTCTGTGTGGCTGCTGAATCAGAAGTGGTGAATTGTTTCTGCACATCTCGTGAATGTCTGTGTCGGGAGCACTTCTGTTTCAGTAACTGCTGACAGAACTTGTAAAATGTAAATTACTCCCCTCGTTCACTGCACCACCTCCAGGCATCTTTAATTCCAGCAAAATGGCATTAGACTAGTGAAGAGAGAAATGAAGGAGGCTTGTTTTCTCACCTATTGAGCCGTTGACACCAGCTGCAGTTGAAGTTAATCTGTGATGCTATGCAAGAAGTGCAGCTTGTGAATTGAAGACATGCTGTGAAAGAGAAAGAAACAGACATACAAAATGCATAAGCACAGTACCACTTGTGTATAGAGTAAAAGACTAATGCAACAATAAACTGGACTTTCATACAGTGCTCAGCATACACTGTAAAAAAAATCCATTATTTTAAATTATTTTCTGGCAGATGTTAAATTACAGACATTTACTGTAAAATAACAGACGTCAAAATTACAGAAATTTACCGGAAATCTAAATTTAAGGAAATTTCTGTCATTTACAGTCCATTATTTTACGGTAAATTTCTGTGATTTAACAGCTGCCAGAAAAAAATGTAAAATAATGAATTTTTTTACAGCATATTTAAGTAGACCCCTCACAAATCTAAATTTACATATTCATCTTTTTAATAGGAAGCTATACAATGTTATATTTGTGCATAAACATTAGATCAGTCAGTACTGAAGCCAAATCCATGGTTTCCGCTACATTCATTCATCCGTGGCGGGCCGCCACGCCAAAATTCATCCCGCCACGGCTACTTTACAACTTCTCATTTAAAACATTTAGTCGTGTTTTTTTTATAGCTGGTTATAATCGCATCAAAACATATTAAAAGGTAAGTGAATTATAACAGCACAAACATTTCTGTAACCGTAGTAGTGCTGTGCGCTATTTGTTCAACCCTTTAAGGTGACATGCTGACTGACTGACTGACAGGTGCGTGATGCGTGGGGCGCCAGCAAACACGGCGTAGCTTTCAGTTAAGATGAACACAGTTTCCATAAGTATACTTATCTTTCTGGAGTTTATAGCCGTTTCACTTTACTTCAGGAAGCGTTAATGTCGGAAAACGCACAAAAACGCACTAAATCGCACTTCAGCAGCGCTTACTGGAGAGCACACGAGAAGATCTGCACTTGAGCGTGTAAATTTGAGGGCGTGCAAGAAGTTTTGTGCACGAAGAGGACAAGCAAGCAAAGAGATTTGCATGCTCATATTACATTGAATGCGTTCTCGACTTGTAATACTGCGTGTAATATTTGTCTTTGAAATAGTTGGCAGATCTGTGTAAAAAAAAAAAGCCTGCTGCCACAGCTGGAAAAAATCCTAGAGGAAACACTGAAATCTGAAGCTTATCTAACAAAATAACTTATGATAGCAGTCTAAAAACTAGTACGCCCAAATGTATATGTAATAAAAAAATATTCAATACAAATTTAAAAAAGAGGAAAAATCAAGAGAAGCAAAAGAAAAATGAAAAATTGAGTTTATTTATTTATTTTTTTAATTTTTATTATCTTTCAATTTCTAAATGTGTTTGGTGACTAAAATATTATTTTAATAAATATATTTGTTTAATAAATCTAAATCTGAATATTCATTTTCAAAATGGGGTGTCCTCAATTATGCACTGTATAACCTGTGAGAAATGTTCAGTATACAGTCTATTATAAAATCTAACATTGCAAAAAAAGGTACAGCCCAAAGTCTACTTCAGCTATTTTTGGTGAGATCTGTTTTGTCCTCTAACTGTTTGCACAACATGGCTTTTGTAAGTAATCATCAGTAACTCAGTGTGCTCAGAATACATTATGATCAGATCAGATATAAGCTTTAAACTGTTGCTTCACAGAGAGGAAAGAAATGGACATAATGCTGAAGACAGAATCCTGCAATTCTTCTTAAAATGAATACAAAGATATATTGCTAATAACCTTTGTAGAGAAAAGCTCAGACACTGCATGAGGATGACTCTTTCTCGTGTGCATGTGTTGAATGTCTGTTCGTGTATGCTATCATATAAAGCAGAGGTGCCCAAACTTTTTCTTATAAAGGGCCAAAAACCAAATTTGATTTAGGGCCAAAGTTAAATATACCAAACCGTATTACTTTAAATTTACCAGGGGTAGTTTCCTAATTTATTTGCTAATATTTAAAAATAACTAGAAAACGTTGCTTTAAATCATATTAAGTAATGTAGTATAATCTTTTACATTTTATGATGAACTTATTATAGTAAAAACAGAAACAATCCCATTTATGCTCCTGCCTTTGGCTTGATTTGCTCAACTTGTGCATTGTCCTCTCTCTGTCAAGTGTCAGTATTTACATTTTAAAAGTCTGATTAATTTACAACATTTAATTGAAACATTATTTTTTTGTAGCTCCTCATTTAAACACAGAAACTAAAGGTTACATTAAATTTGAAATGACGATCTCTGTCAAAAGCATTCGCCCCAACCAACTCCCCATCATTCTCCCTCTCTTTTCAGACGGGATGGTCTACACGGGCCCTACTTTGGGCATCTCTGATATAAAGCTTTCATATATTTGCAAAAAAAATGAAACTGTATAAGATACGTTACATTTATATTTTACAATACAGTAAGTTTGTGTATTTGCGTGTGTGTGTGTGTGTGTGTGTGTGTTTTCATTGGCTTACTGGGTAGTGGCATCATTTCCACAGCTGTAATGTTGGTAATTTTGGTCTTTAACAGCTCCACTCTGTGATACTCATAGATAGTCTTCCTCCGCACATCTAGTGTCACACAGATAAATATTACAGTTAGCATGTAAATCATTTGAATTGCTGAACTGCTGTCTAGCACAAGGAACTAGTGTGTGTGTGTGAGAGAGAGAGAGAGAGAGAGAGAGAGAGAGAGAGAGAGAGAGAGAGAGAGAGAGAGAGAGAGAGAGAGAGAGAGAGAGAGGAGAGAGAGAGAGAGAGAGAGAGAGAGAGAGAGAGAGAGAGAGTAATTGAGTTTCACGTATAACACATTTATCATACTTTCAACTTATCCACCTTATTTTTAATGGCCATTCGTGACTTGAATGTGCAAGACTTCTGGTATGAGCCACTTCCAGTTAATTTAGCTGTACTGAAAGAGTCTGTTATGATGCTTGAAGTTTAAAATGATTTTCTGTCGAGGAGTGCAGTGTATTTTTTTACAGTGCAAAAATAAAACAGCATCAACTGGAAATATTACAGAACATATTTAAATATTTAAAATGTTTTTTTTTTCTGTCCCACAGAGACACCAGAAGTTAATGTTACAGAAGAATTCGGCATCCTTCATTATTTACAACATTACCTTTCAGTTTCTCCTTTAAGGAGACACAGATATTCATAGTTTTGTTATGTTTTATTAAGTGAAACCAAAAGCTGTTGACTTGCATCATAGTCTAAATCCCCAAGAATCAAAGTTTCAGATAAAAAAGTGATATAAGAGAAAAAAGACACCTAAATATTGGATAAATTAACAGTACATTTTATTTATTCAGCTTTCAGATGAAAAATGTAAAGAAAATTTACCATTTTTACTTGTTTTGTGGTTCACATATACAGTTGAAGTCAGAATTATTAGGTTGTAACAAAAAATGTGGAAAAAGTGAAGTGCTATGAATACTTTTCGAATGCAATGTGTACAGTTGAAGTCAGAATTATTAGCCCCCGTTTGATTTATTTATTTTTTTTAATATTTCCCAAATTATGTTTAACAGAGCAAGGAAATTTTCACAGTATGTCTGATAATATTTTTTCTTCTGGAGAAAGTCTAATTTGTTTTATTTTGGCTAGAATAAAAGCAGTTTTTAATTTTTTTAAAAACATTATAAAGTCAAGATGATTAGCCCCTTTAAGCTATATATATTTTTTTCGAACAGAAATTGGGGAAAAAAAAGAAACAGGGGGCTAGTAATTCTGACTTCAACTGTATATAATGGTCTCAGAGTTAAAGTTAAGCCCACCATCACTGACACACACTGGATCAAATGCATGTACACGCATGCATGAATAAGGCTGCAATACAGATGCATTCAGTTATAACCCATCTACGTGACTGGTAGCTGAATTGCCTAAAAGCAGTGAAATGGAAAATTGAATTAGAATGAAGACAGGCTGTGTACTGTAGCAAGATTTCTCGATGTGTACAGATTTATAAAGGCTTTGCACACTGAATTAAATCACCAAAATTCTAGACAGTGTCATGGGATATTATTGCTACACTTAACATAATTACTACATAATTTTCCTGAGGTTAACAATTAATCCAGGGTATTCATACACTGACATTTCACACCCTGTATTCCTAAACACTGGGTTAATCTTCCTATAGGCCTAGTTTAAGTGTCAGTGTGATTACCTGGATGAACCCAGCATGTGACCTGTTTACATTCTGTAAATGTGCTAGCATTGTACTTATTATATACTATTCAATTATTATTCTCTTATATACTCAAGCTATTGTTCTGTATAGACTGTCACCAGTTCTTAGGATTTCTCCTGCTTTTTTTTTTTGGATAAAACATGCTCTTTTTTTAACCTTTAATGTATAGGACAGTAGAGATTATTGACAAGAAAGCATGTGGAGCAGAGAGAAGGGAAGGATCGGCATAGGACCGCGAGGCGGGAACCGGAGTGCATGTGTCGACGCACTAACCACTACACCACTGGCACCAATGAAACATGCTCTTAATAATGTGCGGTGTTCCCATAATTATATAAAGCAGTGGTTTCCCAGGGACTGCATAAAGTTTAGTAAAATTAAAATGATTTCCTAATATGTAAGGGGAGTGCCAAATTTTTCCTTTTTTGATTTAAACGGGAGCGTGAGCAAGAAAGTTTGAGAACCACTGATCTAAAGCATGTGAATATGAGGCACACAATTAGCTGTTGGTTTCTGACTATCTAGCAGTAACAATCTAACACTGCATCATTTCACACTGTAGATGTTCGGCATTTCTCCAGCACAGGGTTTCACATCCCCAGGTATAAATCATCTCTAATCCTGCGTCTAAATTATAAGACTGAAATGTTTCATTACACCGGGTTAAAAGAAGTGTTTAGAAACATGATAACTCAGGGTCATAGTTAATCTAGGTTTATTCTAAACCATGGGCAAACTGAATCTTGAATTTACATTTAGCATGGCTCTTAATTTACATAAAATTAACAATTATTTCTGGGTATTTACACACTTTGGGTTTGAAATTAAGTTTTAGCAAATCAGTTTGGCTTTTAGGTTACTAAATACTAAATAATAAAGAGATTGGACAATGAAACTGAAACGCCTGGTTTTAGACCACAATAATTCATTAGTATGGTGTATAGTGGTATCAGTTCATCTTGGAAATTACGGATACAAGTCCTGTACAGTGCCCAGAAGGATTTTGAGCCATTCTTCTTGCAGAATAGTGGCCAGGTCATTACATGATGCTGGTGGAGGAAAACGTTTCCTGACTCGCTCCACCAAAACAGCCCAGAGCGGCTGAATAATATTTAGATCTGGTGACTGTGCAGGCCATGGGAGATGTTCAACTCCACTATCATGTTTATCAAACCACTCAGTCTTCAGAATACAATGTTTGAACCATTGGGTGCACATGGTCCTCCAGAATGGTTCGGTAGTCCTTGGCAATGACACACCCATCAAGCACAAGTATTGAGTCTAGGGAATGCCATGATATTGCAGCCCGAACCATTACTGATCCACCCCAATGCATCTGTATTGGCAAGTAACAGTCTGGGTGGTATGCTTTTTTTGGGGCTTCTCCAAACCATAGCTCTCCCAGATGTGGGAGACAATAGACAATAAAGGTGGACTCATCAGAGAACAATACATGTTTCACATTGTCCACAGCCTCTGAGATTTTTGCTGCTGGCACCTTTGAAACCGACATTTGGTATTGGCACTTGACAAAACCAAAGGTTTGGCTATAGCAGCCCGGCCATGTATACAGTATTGACCCTGAGGAGCTCCCAACGAACAGTTTTGGTGGAGACAGGACAGTTGAGGTGCACATTTAATTCCATTGTGCAGCTGAGGTTTTAGTTTTTTTGGATACAATCCGGGTTAGCACCAGGACATTCCTTTCAGACAGCTTCCTCTTGCATCCCCAGTTACTTCTGTTGGATGTGGTTTGTCCTTCTTGGTGGCTTAATGACATTATCCTGGATACCATGACTCTTGATACATCACAAAGACTTGCTGTCTTGGTCACAGTTGCACCAGCAGGATGCGCACCAACAATATGTCCTTTTTTGAACTCTGATATGTCACCCATATTGTTGTGTGCAATGTTTTAAGCAAAACTGTGCTATTACTCTGCGAATTAAACCTTCACACTCTGCTCTTACTGGTGGAATGTGCAATCAATGAAGATTGGTCCCCAGGCTGGTCAAATGGTCAGTGTTTCATTTCAGTTTCATTGTTCAACCCCTGTATGTGTGTTGGAAGTAAATGCCCAGGTGCTGTGCAATTGAGCTATATATTTATTAATACACATTACCAACAGAGAATGTGTGCTAAATCTACACAGATTGCATAAAGTTGTGAGTTGGAAGTTGGAAATTGAGTAATCATAATTTGTCAAACATAACCATCTAAACTGGCCAGAATTGTGACATCATTATTAACCTCATTAACCTGAATTTTTCTTTTGTTACATCCTTAATTCAATCAAAAAGTGAAAATAAATGAAAGACATACAGCTGAGTTGAGTTTACACAGGTTCATTTTTCCAACTGTTGCTACAGAAATGTATAATCCAAGTTCGAGCACGTGAACAGTTCCAATTTGACTGATTGTTGTCATGTCAGAATTACAGAAATTTGATGGTTCAGATTATTTAATTTGGGTTGGAGCTAAAATATGCTGGACAGTGGCCCTTCACAAACAAGACTGGACGCCCATGAGTCAAGTCAAAGTCAAACCAAACGGTTTTTGTGTGTGTGTGTGTGTGTGTGTGTGTGTGGCTTTTCATGTGTCAGCTCTCCGGCTGAATGTGCACGGCAGGTCAGTGTATCTCTCAGATAAAGTGACTGTTTGTCTGCAGCTGAGGAAGTAACTGCCTGACCTTGCTGGAACCCACATCTCCAGTGTATTAATACATAAAAGAGAGGCTAAACTTTAAGGCAGGAAATTGTAGCTTGTTCATTGAAGGCTGTTTTCTCTTCCTGTGGGTAATTACATTTCTTGCCCATGGGGTGTCAGAAAACTCCTCAGTAGCATGCTGATATTGCCTGGAGATACACAAGTCTTTGTGAGTGCATCTTAAACAGTGTCACCTGATGAGTCTCCAGACACTAATTAGCCAACGGGTAGCGAGACTATTAAGCTCTCACAGTAAGTCCATCTCATTCTCATCTTCCCCTCAGAGCCGTCTCTCCCCATATTGTAACCGACAGAAAAACAGAATGATGCAAATCCTGACCTTTCTCAGCCAACAGTCACAAACAAACATACGCTCGGAAAGAATAAGCTGTCTTGGAAAATCATGAGCCTCCATTCATGACGTCCTGACAGCAAACAGCTCCTCTCCTCCGCTCCTCAAACACACTCACTCACTGCCCGACTCCAGACATATTCATCTGCTAATTTCAGCTCAGGTTTGGTCCTGCTGGGCTCACAGTTACTACTACATCAAAGACTGTACCTGCTGGGCACGGCAGACAACAAACAGACATCCTGAGAATGAGTGAAGATGGAGGTTTGAATTCGTCCCTGAAGTACCCGACTGTCAGAACAAACATATTCACAGTTTTCTGGAAGGCTGAAGAGCACCTGTCAAATTCAGCCATCAACTCACGTCTCAGAAAACAACACACATGAAGAATATGCAGATGGTTTGCTGGTGTTTTGATGCAATATTTGTGTATGTGTGTGTGTGTGTGTGTGTGTGTGTGTTTGGTTTTTGGTGTTTTTCACTCACTAGGGATCTGCTGAATCTTATGGACCACCACAAAGGCATCAGAGAGCCCAACCTTTACTGGATGATTGACGGAGCTTATCTTTGCAATCTGCACTGGGACCTAAAATAAGAATATTGTTTATATCATTCACTGTGACATGAATTGGTAAATTTTAAAAGAAAGAAAGAAAGAAAAAAAGAAAGAAAAAAGATGAAACAAACAAAAAAAAAGAAGAAAGTAATAAAGAAACAAAAAAGAAATAAGGAACCAAACAAACAGGAAAACAAAAGACATGAAAGAAACAAACAAACAAGAAAGAAACAAAGAAACAAAAAGAAGAAACAAAGAAACAAACAAACAAACAAACAAAAAAGAAGAAAGAAAAAAGAAAGACAGAAAGAAAGAAACAAACAAAAAAGAAGGAAACAAACAAACAAACAAACAAAAAAGAAGGAAACAAACAAAAAGAAACAAAGAAACAAAAAAGAAAGAAACAAAAAAGAAGAAAAAAAACAAACAAACAAACAAACAAAAACAAAAAAGAAGAAAGTACGAAAGAAAGAAACAAAAATAAGAAACAAAAAGAAGAAAGAAAGAAACAGACAAAAAAAGAAAAAAGAAAGAGAAACAAACAAAGAAAAAAGAAAGAACAAACAAACAAAAGAAGAAGGAAAGACAAACAGAAAGAAACAAAAAAGAATCAAACAAGCAAAAAAGAAAAAAGAAAGAAAAACAAACAAAAAAGAAAGAAAGACAAAAAGAAACAAAGAAAGAAACAAACAAAAAATAAGAAATAAAGAAAGAAAGAAACAAACAAACAAAAAGAAGAAACAAACAAACATAAATCAGAAAGAAAAAAACAAACAAACAAAAAAGAAAGACAGAAAGAAACAAACAAAAACAATAAACAAACAAAAAATAAGAAAGAAAGAAAGAAACAAACAAACAAACAAAAAGAAGAAAGAAAGAAAGAAAGAAAGAAAGAAAGAAAGAAAGAAAGAAAGAAAGAAAGAAAGGGAAGATATGGAGTGTGTAATGCAGAAATGCAGAACGAAAGAAGCCTAATTCAGTTAGGAGGTTTGTGGCTGAATGAGTTTTGCAATAATCAAATCAATCTCAACAGCATTTCCAAGAATGCCTTCTGACTAGAGGCTTACCGTTTTGTTATATATTTTTATCAACAACATTACACATACATAGTAAACATTTTGTTATGTGCTTTTACAACTCATATGTCACATTTGACAATCGACAGAATATACAGTGTAAAAGCAGTTTTTATTTATTTAATTTAAAAAAAATTATATTTAAAATGGTGACACGATGGCTCAGTGGTTAGCATTGCTGCCTCACACCAAGAAGGTCGCGGGTTTTCTCCGGGTGCTCCAGTTTCCCCCACAGTCCTATAAGACATACACTATAGGTGAATTGAATGAACTAAATTGTTTGTAGTGAATGTGTGTGAATGAGTGTTTCCCAGTACAGGGTTGCGGCTGGAAGGCCATCCGCTGTGTAAAACATATGCTGGATACGTTGGCAGTTCATTCCGCTGTGGCGACCCCTGATTAATAAAGGGACTAAGCCGAACGAAAATGAATGAATGAATAATAATTAAAATATGTAAATTAACTACATATAAAATGTTGCAGAGAAATTCCCCCTAATCAAGTCATTCATTGTGTTAAATGCAAAAACTAATCGCAGAATTTAAAAATAAATTATTTGATTAAACAGAATTTATTACAAACAAGCTAGCAGTAGTTGCATATGAATTGGTATTTAGATTTAGATACGGCTTTTTGAATTGGCTCTGGGCCATATGCATGGGCAATCAAATCACAGGTTCACTTGGTTCATTAAGAATGTGGATTAATTCAGAAATGAATGAAGATTTATGTATAATTCAGACTACCAGTTCAATATTTTCATTCCCAAAAGATGTTAAAACAGACAATGTTGTGTCTAAAATATAACTGTTGAACAGAATGAATATCACATGCGCATTTGAGCTATATGGGACAAAACAGCCCTTGTAAATTTGCATTCGTTGCTTGTGTGATTAACTTATGGATACCTTAAATATATGAGATGAAAAATACTTTTATTATTTCAATGTATTAATTATTTAGTATAGGCGACATGGTGGCTCAGTGGCCTCACAGCAAGAAGGCTGCTGGTTTGAGTCCCGGCTGGGTCAGTTTGCATTTCTGTGTGGAATTTGCATGTGGGTTTTGTAGGTTTGCGTGGGTTTGCTGTGGGTGCTCCGGCTTGAATGAATAATTAGTTTAATGTTTTATGATGATTAAACAGGATGAGTGCATTTTATTTCACATGTGATTCCACGTGATTTGCACTAAAGCTGATGGAATATTTTAACTGAACTGGTTTAGTTTCAATTTGACATTGCATGGTGCCCGACTGTTTGTAAGAGGCAAATTGAAAAAAGAATGGCACTGACAAAACCACACAAACGCTGATGGAACAGAAAGTAATCACAGAAGAGCCGGTTTACAGAGGCAGAGAAAAACAGAAAGCAGAATCAAAGACACATGGAGGAAGAAAAACGAAACAGAAAAAATATCAGACCTCTTTGTAAGCAAACACAATTCGTCCATCGTTGTGTAATGTGGCCTGAAAGGTGAAACTTCCCAGATTATAAGAATCCTGAAGATGGACGTGATCCCACTGGACAACCAAAGCCGTTCCTATAAAACACACATACACACTTTAACATAATACATTTAATTCTAACATTCATTATTAATAATACATTGCATCCATATTATTACATCCACATCCACATTTCATCCACATATTTGCAGTGCTCTATAATTAACATCTTGAAAACATAACTTGATCAATAAACAACATCTTTGATTTAAGTCCAGTTTTTTATGTGTGTGTATGTGTGTGAAGACTGGTAGTTCTATATACTGTATGATACAGAATATTGAACTGAATTTTAAACTTGTTCAAACTACAAGTTTGAAATAAGCTGAAGCAACACAATTCTTGTCATTTTTTATAAAACATATTTATTCTACAAAAAAATTATAATTTAACTTGAATGAACTAAAATAAACTAAAAATGAAAGAATTGTGTTGGAAAATAAGGGGAAAATTATGACAATAAGGTAATGTTAGATGTATCTTAAGGAAAGGCAAAGGGCCCTATCATACACCCAGCGCAATAAAGAGCAAGACGTGTTTGGCATGATTTGTTGTGATTTTCAGACCAGCGCAACCGTAATTTTCATGTTTTCCGCCGCGTTGTTTAAATAGCAAATCCATTTGCACCACTTTGTGGACTCATGGGTGTGCCGGTCTAGAAAGGAGGTGTGGTAAGGTGCATTGTTGGCACGTTGCTATTTTGAGGAACTGATATAGACCCTACCATTGACCAAGTAAAACCTGGTCTAAAGTCCAGCGGAGAGCACATTAGCTATGCACTTATGCAGGTTCAAACGCTTACACATTGCTGAATACACACAGGATGTACAGCAACACACAAATATCTTTACATATGAACAAAATTAAAGGATTAAAATATTACAAAATTTATTATTTTCTACATAAATATAAAAACCACTACCTCCATGCCTTTTTCATATCAGGGGGCTTTTTCAGTTTATTCATGACATTTTGCATTTGTGTAATGTTATTTGTTACAACTGAAGGATTCGGATTTCTACCTTCCAATCCGTCTCATCATGGATCAACGTTTATCCATTTCTCATCATCCTGTTTCTCATTATTTTTATAAAAGATGATTACTGAATAATTAATAAAGTTAACACATTGCTTAATTGAAGAATGTTCAGTGCATTTGCCTGTCTCTTTGTAACTATTTTCAGGAGCCACCAAACTAGGTCACAGGTCACAAAGACCTCGAGTGGAAATGAAGGGCTGAGGACTGGAAACAACTGTTTCTATTGTTATTTCTATGAGTTAATACTATCTAAAATGTCTAAAGTGATTTTGCTATTTTTACGGTTAATTCTTTTAAAGTGATTTTACTTTTTATTCAAGATAGACGTTGTGTAGTGAGAATATAACTGCCTGAATGTATATTATACCGGTTTTTAACCAGTTTTGATAAGGACGGCTGAGAAGTACACTCAGCCTTGTGTAAGAAGCAGATTGTACTTTAAGTGTGTGTGTTCTATTTGATGGTGTTTCAGTTTTCACAGGTCTGGAGTCAGCTCTAAACAGTCTAGTGGATGTCTGACGTTTATGCTTAAGATACTGTTCAGAATTGTACGCACGCACCCACGTGGAAATTTTCCTAGTCTATCTGTGTTTTATCCAATCAGGTTAGAACAGCTATATGTATGACGCAGTTAATGACGTTATGCGAGAGTATAATTGTTATTGATTTGTGATTGTAAGCAGAGCGGCCTAGGAACTGACTGCGAGTGTTGAAGTTGGCTTTTGCTGATGAAACTGCAAACTATCTTCAGTAAACTTTATTTATTTATTTAAATCTCTGACTCCGGCTCTTCTTCATCTACAGACTGGTCATTCTTTGGGTTAAAACTGTAAACTATCCCAACACAACCCTATGGTTGTCTTGTCTCATCTGTTTCTCTGCTTTGCCTAGAACACATTTGACTGGTCACTTTCAGCTGATTGCTTGTTCCTGATTGGCCTGCAGTCTTTTAAAAGCCATGAACACAACTTCCTTGGCGGCCATCTTGTTTTGGTCACTTGCTTTGTGTTTGCTGAAACGTTTGTATGTTGTATAGTGCAGAGTTTTTGAATGTGTTAAAGTTGTGACCACTGAGATTTGTGAGTACTGTTTGCTTTGTGTTTGCTTTGTTTATGGTAATTTGTTCCACTGGCTTGTTTGACCTTTTTTGCCTGCTGACATTGATTTTTGGATTGTCCCTTAAATATGGTTGCCTGTTTTGTTAATAGTGTATACAATATTGGGATCGTAAAGAGTTTGACGCCATTTTATTTGTAAAACCTTTTGACCTCTGTTTTTGTGTTCGGTAGTTACGGTAGTGAATTGTATTTTCTTTTCTTTCATTTTCGATCAGGTAAGTTATAGATTTAAAAAAAAAGGAATTTTTGATTGTTATTTTGGCCTTGTCAGCTCCCAAATTAATTTATTCATTCATTCATTCACTTTCTTTTCAGCTTAGTCCCTTTATTAATCTGGGGTCGCCACAGTGGGATTAACTGCCAACTTATCCAACACATGTTTTGCGCAGCGGAAACTACGGACAATTTTAGCTTACCCAATTCACCTATACCACATGTTTTTGGACTTGTGGGGAAAACCGGAGCACCCGGAGGAAACTCACGCAAACATGGGGAGAACATGCAAATTCCACACAGAAACGCCAACTGTCCCAGCCGAGGCTCGAACCAGCGACCTTCTTGCTGTGAGGCGATTGTGCTACCCACTGCACCACCGTACTGCCCTCCCGAATTGATTTCATTTTCTTTGTCTTGTTTTCATGTTGTGCACCATCCCTAGATGGCGCATAACATATTATTATTATTATTAGCAGTATTATTTATTATATGCATATTTGTCCACCTGTCAGGTTTTGGAGATGTCTGCATCACAATATGGGGCATTATTCATTTGCTAGAAATCAGAACTGAATTTAGAAATAGTTTTGAAACAAATCTTTGTGCTTAACAAACGAAATTAAATATGTAGGCTAATAGATGTTTTCAGTGGAGTTTGTACAACACCGCTTCCTCATCCACAAAAGTAAAGGAGCAAAGGTAAGAGGTAAAGTAAAAAGAAAGTAAAGAGGCCGAATGGAGGAGGCTCATACTTTATCCTAGTGCTGCAGATGGTCTGTTTAACTGTTTTCTCGCTAGTGAAGCACTCAGTTTTTCCCCTTAAAAAGTCTGCCATGTAAATAGCAAATGCGTCATAGCAAACTGACTTTTAAAGGGAATGGGAGATGAGAATCTGATTGTTTTAATCCACGTTATGCTCAAAACACCCCCATAACTCATTAATAGAATAAGCACAGTTCTTTTAGACCATGCGCTGGGGCGCAGAGTGTATTTTTCCATCCTTAAAATAGCAATAGTGGATTCAGACAGACCCTTAATGCTTTTGTTCATGCGCTTTAGACTTTCAGCCTAGATCGTTAAAATAGAGCCCTAAGTGTTAGAGCGTAATGTTGACTTATTTTGAAGATTTAAAAGTAGTTAAGGTTTGGGGTTAGAAGAGTAGCAGTCATGCTTTGGGTGTTGGCAGCTTTATTAACAAGAAACATTAATGTTTGTTGCATCACTCAGTGGGCTGTAACTCTGCTAATGCTAGCTCTCACATCAGTCTCATTCAACACTAAGCATTATTTAATCATTTGTTAAGTTTGATCTGCAATAAATAACATTCAATTCTGCTTGTCCAAATTGCATGATTAACTGGCTCGACAAGAGTACACTGTGTTCCCTGCAAGTTTAATTGGTTCAATTTTTGTTTCTTTGGTTCCCTTTGCCAAAAATAAGTTCAATCAAATGAGTGGAAATGAGTGTCATAATTAAATTATGTGTCAACTATTTATATTTGAAGTCTATACTTCCATTATTTATTTCTGTCATCCTCTGTTTATCTAAGTCAAAAATGAATGCATACACACAAGCACACACAGTCGGTCACAGCAGGCTCTTTCTCTCACCATTGTCAAAATAGATGACGGTTGAGTTTCTCGACAGGCTGGGGTCAAAGTTTGCCATAAGTGGAGCGATATATTGTGTGGCTGTCAACATTCGGTGAACCACATCTCCTGTGTAGATGAACCCTGAAAGCACACACAATACAGACTATTACAGTACATATCAATGCATTCTGAAAAGGAAAAAAGTCTTATTCAGGATGGAAATAAGATAAAAGCACTGAGTTTATTTATGGATGAAATGCTTTTGGCACCAATGCATGAACATGTGCTTCTCGTGCCTTTTCTTAATCTCTGTTCTTTGCTTCTTCCTCATCTATCCATCCTGGCAAACAGCCCTGGCTTGTCTCCAAAGTGATTAATTCTCTAATTAGCCATATAAATGCCTCCTTCCACACCACTCACCAAAAGGAGAGAGGACTTTCCAAACATGCATATGTAATCTAAAAATACATTGTCTGCTTAAATCAATGCAAATCTTTCCACAGGAGATCAGCCAACATGGACTCTGCTGACCAGTCACTGTAAACACACGAGCACTTATAAACCCATTAAATCCAGTCCAACTATACATATAATCACTATTATATACTTCACAACAGATTTTCAACACATATTTCTTAGAGCTTTCATAAACTACAGGACACTCTCAATTAGGATTGCACGATATTGGAAAAAAAATTATAATGCGATAATTTATTTTTCTACATTAAATATTGCAATATGAATACAACTTGGCAAGATAGTTTAATAGCACTATTTGACGGTGTTCTGGGGAGTCTAACAGTGTTCAGTTTGTACAGAAATTGAATAATCACAACAGAATAAAGGCTTTTCTTGGTTTGCTTTGCTTTCTAAATATCTAAGCATTCTTCGATCAAGTAAAAAATATTGTTTTGTTTTCAACTTGAAAGGAAAGAAGTCAAAATTATATTTTTCCTTAAAGCATGCTAAATTTACCTCTCCAATGGGGTAAGTAAAATAATCTTGTTTTTGCTTTGAAATGTAGATATTCAGACTTATTTCAGAGAAAAGGAAGAAAAAATTTGTACATATTTCATATATATTCTGCAAAAATCTTATATATTCTGTATAAATACAGTACCCTTGTAATATCCCAGTACTTTCTTGATAAGCATGTTTTAAAACAACTCTAAATGGCAACTATGATGAAAAACATCTTTTGTAAGCTGTTTGGACAGAACTGTGTGTAGGTATAATGTGTCCACAGCCATATTGGGGTGATATAAAGACAAAAGGTCTCTTTTTTTAATTTCCAGACATTAAAACAGGATCCAAATCCCTCCCATTTTGAGGCCGACCACAACGTTACGTAGGAGGGCAGTTTTCCCGCCCACCGAATTGATTGACGCGTATAATTATATTAACAAGACAGGACGTGAGCAAAGCAACCGGGATTAAAAGATCTGTTCACCTCTCTGTGATCATCAATCATCATCAAATGTGATCAGGAATCAGTTTTACAAGTTTAAAACGTTTTTAAAACAGTGCATGCTAATGAATTTGGATGATTTTACTGTCTTTATCATCACAACCGCATGTCAGTACAATTATAAAAGAAGACGCATCAATTCTAGTTTGTGGACATTAAATCAGGTTTATATTGTACATTAACATAACGAATGTCCATACAGCAGTGGATATTAACCTGTATCCTGTCACACTGCAAAAACAGTGCAAAGTTAAACATGCACACTGTGTGTGTGTGTGTGTGTGTGTGTGTGTGAGGGCGTGAACTTTGTAATGACATTGTGTGTGACTCATTGTCAAAGAAAGGCTTGAATTAACTACGCAACAAATACATCAAATAATCATTGGGAAAGTTCTTACTGTAGTTTTCTCACAAACGTTACATTAGATCTGCTTCCTTCATGTCTGTCACTGTGCTGTTTATCTGACGAAGCCAGAGATTGAGACACACTCTGACAGGCACGTGGAAACAGTGGGTGGGGAAAGCCAGAATTAAAGGCACAGGCCACAAAAACAGCTACAGTGTGCTCAGAGCTGAAAATTCCAGACACATTCTGGAGACACAAATGACTTATCTTAAATGTTGAAAAAGGCGTAAAATAGGTGCCCTTTAATGATGAGTTTGGTTTCATTTAGAGTAGTTCAGCTTAGTTCCAAATATTGACTGTTACTTTTTCAGGACTAACAATAATGCAGATGTTTTATTTTTTATTTATATATATTAAAGTTTAAAAAAACTTTTTTTGCTATGAAAAAAACAAGTCTGTAGTCTGCAAGTCTGTATATTTGAGGTAGCCTAAATGTCATGTAAATTAACTCCTTCTACATTTTTATAATGAATATATTTTATATTACTGAGCAGAGGCTCAGCAAAAAGTATTTCTAAAAAATCATTATAACAAACATTACACAAAATAAATGCAATAAACAATAATTTAGCAACATCAGATGTTACCCTCGTGAACATAATTGATAAAGAAGTAAGAAGAAATAATAAGTTCAATCAAAAACATCATAATTGTTTCATTGTATACTCCAGACTTTTTGATCGTCACTTTCAAAAACCTTTACATCAACAATATTTTGCTCTTAAGTTGGTTTAAATATAAGGTCAGTCACAGTTATTGACCTTATATATTAAGGAAACATACTGTTTACCAATTAAAAAAATATCATTATTATAATTATCAGTATTTAGTGTTATTATTATTATTACAGTCTTTTTAATAATTCAGATAATTATTTACATTACCTGCTATTATACTTAGTGAAGATAAAAACTGCACCTCAGTTTATTGTAGTACAAAACATAATAACATGTAATAAAAAAACAACATTTTCATCTGAGACAGAAACAATGCAGGGCAGCACGGTGGCTCAGTGGTTAGCACTGTCGCCTCACAGCAAGAAGGCCACTGGTTCGTGTCCTGGCTAGGTCAGTTGGCATTTCTGTGTGGAGTTTGCATGTTATCCCCTGTGTTGGCGTGGGTTTCCTCCGGGTGCTTCGGTTTCCCCCACAGTCCAAAGACATGCGTTATAGGTGAATTGAATAAGCTAAATTGGCCGTAGTGTATGAGTGTAAATGAGTGTTTATGGGTGTTTCCCAATACTGGGTTGCAGCTGGAAGGGCATCTGCTGTATAAAACATATGGTGGGTAAGTTGGTGGTTCATCCTGCTGTGACTAAGCCGAAGGACTAAGCTGAAGGAAAATGAATGAAAGACAGAAACAATGTGATCATAAAAATGTATCAATGGGTAGTCAAAAGACAAATTTAGCGCTCTTACTTCTTCACTGTCCCAGTTGCCAAAGGAGTTTCTTTGTAATTATGTCTGGCTCAGACAGACAATGGTAGGTGAAGGTAGTGCAAATAAAGTTTGTCAAAAAGTTGACACTTGAAGCAGTTAGTTTAATAATTAGTTTAATAATTCAGTTTCTTTATATAACATATTCATTCGTAAGGCAGGAAAAGTACCTTTATTATCACCGATGCAGTGCATGATTTTTCAATCCCCAGAAAGCGTCTGGGAAAACTGGGAAATTTAGATCACTTGTGCTTCACCGTTCATAACCGCAGAGAGATGGCTGATGTAATTACAGGGAGAAATTATATGGTGGTTTTCTCTCTCTATCTTCCCCTTTCACCCGCCGCTTCATCTCAGATGCATTCCAGCAGCCAGTGAGTCACATGAACCACGATCATAATAAAAATCCCCACACATGCCCTCATATCTCCAGCCGCACAGTCGGCCATTATTAAGAAGAGCCTCTGACAGCTGATAAACACATCCGTGTGCCCAAGAACACTAGTGTGACTCACAGTCAAGCTCTTACGCCTACAAGCAAGAACCAATCAATTATAGATTCCTCTTCAAGCTCATATACATCATATGTTCTGCTTCAGCCATATAATACTCATATCGCAGTAAGGCAGGCTGATGCTCTCACGTAACCTCACCGATTGAGCTCAATTCATCGCCGTTTACTTACCGCCGGTTGCAACAGTGATCTCTCGCAACAAATGCCCATAAAATGGAAAATCAAAGGACAGATTGACCCTCTGGGGAGGAAAAGAAGACATAGTTTAGCTTGCAGTTAGTGAAACAATAAGCAGAATCAATGTAAAACGAATAGTCTCAGAGCGAGGTGGTGAATAACGAATGAAACACACAACAAGTGTACAGTACATCCAGACAGACCCCGTGGACTCATTCTGTGGTCAACTAAAGCAAGCATAACTCTGCTAATAAATTTGACTTTTCTCCTAAATCTACGCTGCGCCTGTCTGCTGTGGTTTCTTTTGTTTGGAAAGTGCAGTGTGGGGATATCGAAGTCTGTTCCAGTAATGGGATGGCGACGCACCAAAATCTGATCATATTTCTGAGAAATTTGGCACTCAGGGATCAGCACTTGGTATTGTATGTTTCTTTCAAAATCCACAATACACACACATTATTATTATTATTATTATTATTATTATTATTATTATTATTATTATTATTATTATTATTATATTGTTATTTAAAATCTTACAGAACCCAAACTATTGAACTATGGCTTTGAGTTTTTGCTCTTCTGTCAATCTCTCTCTCTTCTGACAAGACAATTTATAATAACATAGAAATGTTTCAAATAACTCATGAAGAAACAAACCGCTGAAAGCTGTGGGTTTGATTCAATAGTCTGCGGATAAGTGTTTTTGGGTAGACTACGCCAAACTATTTGAAAATGAGTATTTTAAAAGTGCTGCTATTATGATTTTTTCAAATATGACCTTTTATGTAGTCTGTTATATGCCTGTCGCTATTATCAAATTTAAAAGGTTTCCAGAATTCCAGATTCACCTTCATAAATTTAAATCTTGCGTAATTTTCCTTTGACTTTTGCTCAAGCACTTTAGTTGCTCCGTGTTGAAAACATTAAGTTAAGAAGCACACTTTATAGTTGAGGCAAAACTTTATTCAGCATGACTTATGTGAAGGCATAGCCCACCCAAAAGTGAAACTTTACTCATAATTTACTTGTCCTCTACTTGCTCAAAAACCTGTTTGAGTTTCCTTCTTCTGTTGAACACAAAGGAAGATATACTGAATAATTATGGAAACTGGTAGATATTAGTTACAGTATGTTTCCATCAAGGGGTGACAAGTTGGCTCAGTGGTTAGCACTGTTGCCTCACAGCAAGAAGGTCACTGGTTTGCATGTTCTCCCCGTGTTCACATTGGTTTCCTCCGGGTGCTCTGGTTTAGTCCGTAGTGTATGAGTGTGAATGAGTATGGATGTTTCACAGTACTGGGTTGCAGCTAGAAGGGCATATAATGTGTAAAGCATATGCTGGATAAGTTGGCGGTTCATCCTGCTGTGGCAACCCCTGATGAATAAAAGGACTAAGCCGAAGGAAAATGAATGAATGTTTCCATCAACCTATTTTTATGCACATTTTGCTCAATAGCATAAAAATGCCAAGATGTGCATAAAAAAATAATGAATAAATTCAGGCATTTGCATCAAAAAACAATATGTGATTTTAATTTAACAGGTAAATAAAGACATTTTAAAAAGCGCAATAATAATCTGCTTTCATGTGGGAACTGGGGCACAATGGGACGGCATTAATGGACAAACCAAATAACTGACCACATTGCACAACATCTGAAATGTTGTTTTGGTCATTCTAAAATGCCTCAGCCAAATACCGTCATCAAAGTCTCCCAGTCTTGAGAAGCTGCATTCCCACAGAGCGGTTTTGCATCTCTAAAAGCCAGTTCATTCATTGCGTTTCATCTTCTGAAGTGCAAATAATTGATTATATAAGAAAACGTCCCACAATTGCTTCTACCGCAGTAAATTCCATTTCTCTTTTTGATATTTGGTGCCAGTTTATCAGGAAGTGATGATTTTGTTTTCTTTAAATGATTGGATGGAAACAGTGCTTTATTTTAAAATCTTTTCTACAATATTCCAGTTTTGCACATAAGTTTAGTTCTCATCTTTTAGTTAATGACATCTATAGCAAGAAAAACAAATACTATGAAAGTAAATGCACTCAAAAAAGGATTACTGCTGCTTTTTCAAACTACCTGTTTAAAATGAGCTGAAACAACACAAGTCTGGCAATTTCTTTGGCTAATTTCTTTGTTTTATGTTCAGTGCTCTTAAATTTGTAAATCTTTAAGTTAACTTAAGCGTGTTGTGTTGGGACAACATGAAGGAACTGAGTTGGCCCAATATGCACAGCTAGTGTTTTTCAGCCAATGATAAACTTATCGAGCATCGATATCGTAATGTTATAAAAAAACATTTAGTTCAATAAACTTAAGCATTCATTTGTTCAAGCTTAAAACAAGATGAAAGACCGTGTAACCGCTAGTGTCGTCAGTACCAGCAGACTATAGCGCAGAAACTCCATTCAAAATACTGGGGTAAAATAAATTTTCATATTTTAAAGGCATGGCAGGGAAAAAGGAATTTAATGTCTGAGACTCACTTAATATCGTATATCTATCAGGCAGTGAAGATCGCTGATTTTTTAAAGAAATCAGACCTTAACGTGGCGATTTTGTAATGGAAAGACAGTTCACCGGAAGTCGTCGGGCTGGCTGGCTGAAAATTAAAAGTCTGTGCGCATATACCCCATTACCTGGTTAGGGAATTTGTAGTTGCATGCTTTGCGTGGGATTGGATTAAGAGAGGGAAGGTGTTTAAAGTTCATATAAAGACTTGATAGAGTTTAATCTTCACTTTAGTTTAAAGATTTAGAAGATTTTCATGTAATGCTTTGAGATCACCACCTTGCAGAGGCACTCATGCTTTGGGTGTTGGCAGCTTAATTAAAGCAAAAATGCAATTTGTTGCTTTGCTCAGTGAGCAATAACTGTCCTAAAATTAGTTCTGAGATAAGTCTCAATCAACTGTATATGTAGCTCGTGAAATATACTTAAAAATGGCTCTTTCAGTTCAATTAAGATAACTTTAAATAAAACTAAGAGACTTCAAATGTACTACACATAATAAACATACAGTTGAAGTCAGAATTATTCGCCCCCCTTTGAATTTTTTTTCTTTTTTAAATATTTCCCAAATGATGTTTAACAGAGCAGGAAAATTTTCACAGTATGTCTGATAATATTTTTTCTTCGGGAGAAAGTCTTATTTGTTTTATTTCAGCTAGAATAAATAATTTATAATTAAATTTTTTTTTTAATTATTAGTCCCTTTAAGCTATATTTTTTTCTACAGAACAAACCATCGTTAAACAATAACTTGCCTAATTGCCCTAACCTGCCTAGTTAACCTAATTAACCTAGTTAAGCCTTTAAATGTCACTTTATGCTGTATAGGAGTGTCTTGAAAAATATCTACTAAAATATTATTTACTGTCATCAAGGCAAAGATAAAAGAAATTATTAGAAATGAGTTATTAAAACTATTATGATTAGAAATGTGTTGAAAAATATAAACAGGGGGGCTAATAATTCTGGGTGACTAATAATTCTGACTTCAACTGTACATGAGATTATCAGACCATTGAGTTTAAGTTAAATAAAAATACAAATGTATTTAAGTGAAGTTTCACAAACTAATTTTCGAGAGGAGCACGTGATATGATTGACCGCAGCTGGTCTCTCATCTACAATCATTAGTAAGCCAATCAGATTAATACAAACTCACTATAAGTAGCCTAGCTAAAACTACTCTCTTATCTTCGTTTGCCGAAGAAACCCCCCCATCCACCCCTTCTCCCCCTTTTCTTCCTGTACCACGGGGAGCTCTCGAGAACTACCTGATCTCGTACTCCCCTTACATGCTCAATCGACCAGGCAGGAGCCCTAAGCTCAATTATCTCTGAGCTCAGGGTTCTCTCCCGGGACAGCATGCCAAACCTGCTAACATTTGTCAAACAATATCAAAGTGTGAACTCTTGAAACTTTTGTTTGATAAAATCATGTTGGACCAACTCAATTGCATTTTACTATGTAAATATTTTTTTTTAGTTGGTGCTAAACAAATTTATTGGATGAAATCCTTCTCTCCATTAAACTGAGTTCATCCAATGAGTTTTTTTTTTGAGTGTGGCCACAAGTTTCCAACATTTTTCAAGTGTTCAACAGAAGAAAGAAACTCAAACAGGCTTGAAACAAGTGAAATAAATAGTAAATGATCAAATAAATGTCATTTTTGCTGAATTGTCCCTTTAATGGTCATTGAAGCTTAGAAATGAATCATCAATTATACACTTGTTTATGATTACTGACTTCAGTCACTTAGCAAGTGTGCACTCAACAAATTAGTTTCAGCATGTTTTAAGGCTATTAATGTTGACTATGATGCCTTTTTGGCTATTTCACACATTTTGTTATGGCGATGTGGAGGAATTACACAATGACATCTCGCAATGTACAACAAACACATTTTATAAGTCACACTAATATAATGATTGAGTGAATGAATGCTCTCTTACCGCTGCTTGTCTATGTGTATTAGACAGGATGCCATGAATCTTCACCTTCTCCTTGTCCATGTGATCAATATTTACCCATAATTCTCTGCTCATAGGGTCACTGGGACCATAAGTCTTTGAGGTGTAGTAGTTATGATCTGTGTCCTCCTACAAGGGAATAAAATGACACAATACTTACACTCAACAAAGGAACAGTCTGATAGTGTGCAAGTAGACAAAACTTTTCCCTTTCCTCTGAACTCTCCATTTAATAAAAAACACAATCCATAGTTGTTTATGGCAGGCTTTTTGTAGTCGGGGCAACGAGCCCATTCTGATTATCACATCACAAGCAAATACCATTTCAGGTCTTTCACTATTAAAAACAAACCCAAACGCTCTCCAAAATGAAAAAATGTGCACACAGAGGCATGTTTACAACAAACCGAGCCAATCTCTGTCTGTCTGTATGCATTTTCATTGAAGGGCACATAATTAGGAGGGACACGAAGGGGTATAATGAACTGAGCATTGATCAGAAGCACATGTAAAGGTGTTTCAGCCTTGGCCTGGATAATATGATCATATCAAAAAAGCAAAAGGGTCAAACGAGTTCTACGTTTTCCATTCACCAACACACAGCTGGCTGACAGAAAGACTTAAGATAGAGGTAGACAGTTGATTGAGACCAGGGCATGTATGTGACATCTGTATTCAAACTAACAGATGTGCCAGAACATGAATTTACAAGTCACATTCAATAAGGTGACATTAAACTTCATAAACAGGTCTGCAGGTTACATCTGCCAAGCAAATGGATGGAAAATGTTTGGAGAGCCAGAAAAAAAAACAATGCTGCTGATTGGTAACAGCATAACGCTTTGGACATGAACAGAAGAGCTTGATCAACTCATGGAAAGAGAATCAGCTCACAGAAATTGTATCCCTTAATTTGCAGATCATTAGAAATCATTTTCTACAAAGACTGTCATCAGTGCTCCAGTTATTAAAAACTTGTGGGTTTTAGAAACAGACCAGAATTAATACTTTGTTTTTTTTACTAGTACCAAACCTGTTTGAGTTCCTTTCTTTTGTTAAACACCAAGGAATGCTCAATGTTAAATGATTTTGAAGAATGTTAGAAAGCAGCAGACATTAATTTCCATGGTGTGTTTTGTTCCTACTATAGATGTCAATGTCTGCTGGCTAACAACAATCCTCTGAATATCATGTTTTGTGTTTAACAGAAGAAAGAAACTTATGAAGGTTTAGAACCACTTGAGTGCAAGTAAATAATGAGGAAATGTACATTTTTGGGTGAAGTATGCCTTTAAAGCAGTTTCAGTCTGCAATCTCATTCCATTCTCTCCCCTAAAGTCAAGAAGACTGCAAATATAACTTTAAACTTTACAGACACGTGTGCTACAGTACATGATTTCAAGACATGATGGCGAACAAATAATGATAATAAAAAAGTAGACCTATTGGGTCATGACCCAGTGAACGGCCTCTCAAGTTGTATTTACTACTGGGAAGAGTTTGAAGTCTGGAGTTGGGCAGGCCGTAATCTTTAAACATGGGGGAAAGGAAAACAATTCCTACTGAGACCCAATTCTTTAATAGTTTTTTCCACAACCGCTAACTTGCTTTGTTAGTGTATATTATGATGATGAGGCAAAATCATGAACAAGTTGTCTATCTAGTTGGCGTTGTGAATCTTTTTATTGTTGTCAATAAATGGGATGCCATTTATTGTTATTATGATCTTTAATACATTTTGTCTTATTTTTCCCAATAAAGATGATAATATAAAGATAATAATCATGGAGTCCTCAATGAACTACAATTTCATAGTAAGTTTCCAGTAGAATGTTACTAAATTGAGCCTTAATAAATTGCAGTGGATTGAGCTACATTCACCGGCCACTTTTATAGGTACACCTTACTAGTACTGAGTTGGAATGGCACCTGGTGAGGTCTTCTGCTGCTGTAGCCCATCCGCCTCAAGGTTTGACGTGTTGTGGACTCAGAGATGTGTACCTTCAGATCTGCATACTTCGGTTGTAATGAGTGGTTATTTGAGTTACTGTTGCCTTTCTATCAGCTGGAACCAGTCTGGCCATTCTCCTCTGACCTCTGGCATCAACAAGGCATTTGAACCCACAGATCTGAAGCTCACTGGATATTTTCTCTTTTTCGGACCATTCTCTGTAAACCCTAGAGATGATTGTGAGTGAAAATCCCAGTAATCCCAGATCAGCAGTTTCTGAATACTCAGACCAGCCCGTCTGGCACCAACAACTATGCCATATTTAAAGTCAATTAAATCACCTTTCTTCCCCATTCTGATGCTCAGATTGAACTGCAGCAGATCGTCTTGACCATGTCTACATGCCTAAATGCATTGAGTTGCTACCATGTGATTGGCTGATTAGAAATTTGCGTTAACGAGCAGTTGGAAAGATGTACCTAATAAAGTGGCCAGTGAGTGTATTTTTGTTTGCTGAAAAAGTAAGGTTGTGTGTAAAACTCTAGGAGGATAAGACTATTTGATCATACCGTATAGATTTCTGAACCATCTTATTAATCCTTTTTCTAGCAATGAGAAATTCTGAACGAATCTATATGAGTACTATTATGTTGAGTTATATTTGTGGTGTATTTTTGCTCTAAAGCCCTATACAGACAGCAATTGTTTCTCATGGGGACGTCTGGAAAAAAATTAAATCTCCATAGCTCCTCTGTGATTAAACTTGTGATTTGGGATGAAAATAATTTTGCAGTGGACATCTGAGTTTGCATTCATTCACATGCTTGCTCAGTTGCTAGTAACGTTATTTATATATGGGATCCTGAAATATGGCCAGTGAGATCAACTTTCCTGCAGAGTTTAGCTCCAACCCAACCCTGATCTATTCATGACAAATTTAATGTGTAAAACTTTATGTTTTTTTTTGCTGACATTACTGTTTTTTGTTTGTTTTTTACTTTCTTAAAGTTACATCTAATAATGATGAATAAAGTTGTTGTATAAAGTGTTGTATATATGCTTAGTAGTTGTATAAATTACCTAAGTGCCTTCTCTAGACTAGTATATTTATCTGCTTGTGAAAAGCAGCTTGTGTCATGTGACTTTCTCATCGTCACCTGTTTGTGGTGGTGTTTAGTGTAGTAACAATGCAGGTACAGGAGTATACTGTAGATTTAGAAATGTCCTTACTATATTTTTACAGTAAAATTCTGGCAACCACAGCTGCTGGTATGTTACCGTAAATTTTACAGATTTATTTACAGTGTAATGTGGGAGAGGTACAAATACTTAATGACTTTGCTTTTGTTTCAGTTTTTTTTTTTAAATATGCCTAACAGTGTGATTCGTGTTGATTTTACTGACCCTAATTGAACTTAGTTTAACCCCCAAATTACACCCACAATTCAAACACATGGATTAAGTATAGCTGAATATAAGGTTTGTAATCTTTGACAATTTATTCTCTCAAAGTATAAAGAAAACCACATGGGCTGAAACTAAAGCAAACTAAGATCTAAAAGCCTAGACTAAAGCCTAAAGCCATTCCATAAAAACCAATAGAAATTCAGGCCTTTGAAAGACACAAAATGCAAAATGCCAAGCACTCTGTTGTGTGTGAAATAAATGATCCACCTGGCAGATGTGTGTTTATACAGGAATGTGTTTGTATACAGAAGCTGGTAGGAGTTCAAACACAGAAACTCCATCGAACAGGCCTTGTAAAACAACATCAAAGAAAAAAGCCAGCGGACATAAAAATTAGCAAGTACAAACTGTATAGATTCACAAAGCTTTGAAGAACTCCTTTTGTGGAGAATAATTCTGTGCTGAAAACATATGCACATAAATCGTCTAGTGATGTTTTTCATATGTACATGTGTGTAATGACCACAATGGTTAATGTACAACTGCTTTAATATAATGAGTTTGAATAAAAATTTATAATAGTCCATCCACTAAGACCATCTCAGAATATATATATATTAGAATATCTTTCAATGACTTTCTTCTTCACAAAAGAAGATATACCGAAGAGTGTTGTTGATTTGGTGATGACTGCTGATCTTCTTTTATGTTCCACAGAAGAAAGGAGCTGCAACGCAGGCTCATTGGAAATACGTGCCTCAGCCTACATTTTTGCGAAACCCCAAAAATGTACTTGAACATATGCTTGACTGCAGTTTCTAAGTTAAATGAACGCTACGGGGAAGTGTGAAGCCAACAACTGTTGTTCCTTTTCACAATAATGACATTAATGATGTACATATTGTTGATGAATAAAGGATTACTTTCAAGACACCAAACAAATATCTCAAAACAACTTAACGGTGTCTCAATTTGTAATCCAATACAGTGATTCCTCAAAAGAGGTCAAATCTAGGTAAAACTATATGGCTGCACTGGATTCTTTGCTTGTTTGCTTCTAAAAACACTATTGGTTGGGTTTAGGTTGCTGGTTTAGGTGATCTGCATGACAAGTCCCGCCTTCTTAAAACATACAACAAAACCTACCCTACCCTACCCTACCTATTTAAAAGTGCAGTATGTAAGTATTGCATTCCTGGATCAAAACACACGCAAGACTAGGTTGCCAGATTGAGGGTCAACAGGAGCAAGCCTAAAGCCTGATTTAAATTGTGTTCAGAATAAAAGCAGCGGCACCCGATAGAAGGAATATTTTCCATATTAAAATGAGTTTTTGTCCTAACCAATACCTGAAATTTTTATTTTAGAAATGGCTTCTATTTTTTGCAGCTGAACAACAGAAAACTTGATGACAATGATCACCTCAGGCACACCTCATGTGCTTTATTCAGTGTTAAATGCAAATAATACGAGTTTGAACGACACTTTACATGACATTTATTGCCATACTACTGAAAGCAGCAGCAGATAGTTCACCTCATGCTGAAAATAAAATAAACCGTTTGAAAATGATCTTTAGAACTGTGACTCAATGCAAACCAACACATATCAGTGATTCAGCATCTACATTTAATAATGTTCAAGAGGTTTAATATGTATTAATTTAATCATAAATCTTACCATTTCGTAAATGAGTGCATATTCTGTGCTTCTGAAAGGCTGTATTTAAATTTCTGTCATGTTTCGTCTGGTGCAAACAGCCAAACTGCTTATCACTGCCAATCTCGTCACGTAGCATGTTGTTATGACACAGGGTTACAATGTAACCTGCTCATCTAATGTCTATGTTTGTAATATTTATATTAATTGCTAATTAATAACCTCATGTAGAAATCTGAATTTGCGTCTCATTTCGGAGTCTCCTATTGACCACCGCAGGTCACATTTCGGTCATGGATGCATGCTTTGTGAGCCTTCCTGACTGACTGAATAAAATACACAGTTTTTCATCAAGGTAACCTGGGTGCTGAAATATACAGGGAGTGCAGAATTATTAGGAAAATGAGTATTTTGACCACATCATCCTCTTCATGCATGTTGTCTTACTCCAAGCTACATAGGCTCGAAAGCCTACTACCAATTAAGCATATTAGGTGATGTGCATCTCTGTAATGAGAGGGGGTGTGGTCTAATGACATCAACACCCTATATCAGGTGTGCATAATTATTAGGCAACTTTCTTTCCTTTGGCAAAATGGGTCAAAAGAAGAACTTGACAGGCTCCGAAAAGTCAAAAATAGTGAGATATCTTGCAGAGGGATGCAGCACTCTCAAAATTGCCAAGCTTCAAGATGCCACTTGCCACCAGTTTTGCTATATTTCAGAGCTGCAACATCACTGGAGTGCCCAAAAGCACAAGGTGTGCAATACTCAGAGACATGGCCAAGGTAAGAAAGGCTGAAAAACGACCACCACTGAACAAGACACACAAGCTGAAATGTCCAGACTGGGCCAAGAAATATCTCAAGACTGATTTTTCTAAGGTTTTATGGACTGATGAAATAAGAGTGAGTCTTGATGGGCCCATGGCTGGATCGGTAAAGGGCAGAGAGCTCCAGTCCGACTCAGACGCCAGCAAGGTGGAGGTGGAGTACTGGTTTGGGCTGGTATCATCAAAGATGAGCTTGTGGGGCCTTTTCGGGTTGAGGATGGAGTCAAGCTCAACTCCCAGTCCTACTGCCAGTTTCTGGAAGACACCTTCAAGCAGTGGTACAGGAAGAAGTCTGCATCTTTCAAGAAAAACATGATTTTCATGCAGGACAATGCTCCATCACATGCGTCCAAGTACTCCACAGCGTGGCTGGCAAGAAAGGGTCTAAAAGAAGAAAAACTAATGACATGGCCTCCTTGTTCACCTGATCTGAACCCCATAGAGAACCTGTGGTCCATCATCAAATGTGAGATTTACAAGGAGGGAAAACAGTACACCTCTCTGAACAGTGTCTGGGAGACTGTGGTTGCTGCTGCACGCAAAGTTGATGGTGAACAGATCAAAACACTGACAGAATCCATGGATGGCAGGCTTTTGAGTGTCCTTGCAAAGAAAGGTGGCTATATTGGTCACTGATTTGATTTTGTTTTGTTTTTGAATGTCAGAAATGTATATTTGTGAATGTTGAGATGTTTTATTGGTTTCACTGGTGAAAATAAATAATTGAAATGGGTATATATTTGTTTTTTAAGTTGCCTAATAATTATGCACAGTAATAGTCACCTGCACACACAGATATCCTCCTAAATAGCTAAAACTAAAAACAAACTAAAAACTACTTCCAAAAAGATTCAGCTTTGATATTAATGAGTTTTTTGGGTTCATTGAGAACATGATTGTTGTTCAATAATAAAATTAATCCTCAAAAATACAACTTGCCTAATAATTCTGCACTCCCTGTAATTGGCTAAAGTGGCATTGGGCGGGTTAAAAGAACCAAAACAAAGACAGCCTATCCGGCACGTAATGGACATTTTCAAAGCAGAATATCTGACTTGAGCATTGTTTTTCAGATAAACAAGTGTTCACTTGGCATGTTTCTTAAATATCTGTAAACATATTATGTTATTTCTATGCTTTAGAACACTAGTTTTTTTATATTATTGTTGTTTTTTGTCATTCATTTGAATATTGTTTATAGCTTATAGTTTATAGTTGAATTTGTATTTTTATTGGTACAGGCAGTTAACATCTGTCAAACATACCACCAATGAAAACTTTTGGGCTAATTTGGGTACATTTAAATTTTTGGGGATTGTTGATTTATGTACGCTGTCACTTGGTGTAAAATAAATATATAATTAAAATAAATACCCTAAGTAACTACCCTAAGTTTCAGATTCACAAAAAAATGTAGACAGTGCCCACTAGTGCAGTGGTTTTCAACCACAGGGTCGCACAAGAAATCATTAATTATTTCTGTATAATTTATTATCTGACTCTGAACAATCTTTTATTTTGAAAAATCTTTTATTTTGAAAAATGACCATATTCTCTCAGTTACATCTCGGTCACTTGAGTGCCAAAATTTAACCCACAAGCAGCAAAATGAGTTACTGTGCGTTCACACCAAAGGCGGCGAGAGCGTCAAAGGTCGCTCTGGCAGCCCTGGCGTCAACGCTGTCTGTCTTCAGCTCCGGCGGCGAGAGCATTAAAATTCGCTACATTGATCTCGTATTTAAAGGGGCCATTGCAGCATATCATATCAGTTACATTCCCACATAATACATGCTTTCTAGGGTGAAAATGTTGCGCACTTTTTATCAAATTCAATAAACAATGGAAGATCAAGTTGCATGTGGTGTGGCTTTGTTCTATTTAATTATCCAATGTGTCCATATGTCTGAAATATGCTGAAGCAGCAATACTGTTCTGTATTGTCGCATGAGATTCTCGCTTTTTTAAAGAAAAAAAATATATAACATTAATGCACAACAGTAACTCGCCAGTAACTTTTTAAATGTATGTTCCTGTAAGAAAACATAGCAAATAATTGGAAATCCAGCGACCACAATAAATCAAACACTTGGGAACAAATGTGGCAGGAACCAAAGTTCACAGGTCTGTGTTCTCTGGACTCCTCTCAAGCACTGGACTTCTACATTCTGATTGCTTGCCGCCAAATCGCATCATAGCTCATTACCATAAAGTTGACTTGATTTCAACTCCCCTCAACGCCCACAAAGACGAAGACGTGCCGCGCTGCTCCTCGGCGCCGGCTCTAATTGAAAATGAATGGTTTTCGGCTACTTTGACGCTCTCGCGACTTTCGGTGTGAACGTACGGTAAGAAACTGACATCTTTGAAAAGTTTCTTTGCTAAGGGGAAAAGGCCCAGTGAAGGACTCACAAACTGCCAAGGAATGGATCCGCAACTCATTCGTCAACAAATCAGGTGAATCCACCATGTCTGTGCAAGAAGATCAACTGCTGGAGATTGCAAATGACAGCTTCCTTTTGCATATCGTGTTTTTTCTAGAGTTCGCGCAGGTTCATTATTTCCAATGGAGGTGTGCGGCTTGGCCACCTTTCAGGTGCTCACAGTTGAATGAATACCAGGAGTGCACCGCGAGTCACGTGACAAGAACTGACCCATCAACTACAGCTTATATGGAATATTCACATTTCGGTAATTATCTCAGACAAACACAGAACACCCAAACACTGCAGTGCTTTATTATTTTTCTCCATAAATAAAACTTGTATCAGAGTGACAGCAATGATTTGTCAGCATGTCATCCTCTGAGAAAATGGTTGACGGTCCGTGGTAAAATTGTCAAGCGTTGACCGTTCCACAGTAATAAAAAGGTTGGGGACCACTGCACAAATGGATTTGGCATCTGAAACATTGCAAAATTGTAGGCTGGTGTACGTATTTCTAATGAGCCTGGGATGGAAGAATGACAGATTTGGAATGACATGAGGATGAGTAAACAATGACAGAATTATCTCTTTCATTAAGGTGAAAGGTGTCACTTTAATCTAGTTAAGAAACGTGGTAGGGAAACCCCTAACACAATCTCCCTCCAAACACAACAACTGCTGGTAGAAGAAAAACTCCAGAGCTGTTTGACTGACGGCAGCCGGAAGCCTCTCGATCTGTCTTCATGGCCTCTCATGTTTACCCTGCTGAATTTCATGCCAGTCCTGGCTGGTTCAAATTAAGCCTTACTGTGGATTAACATTTTATGTACATTTTAATACAGGTCATTTCACCAGGAACAAACCTGAGCTGAAATCTCTGACTCTTTTCCTAATTCCCTTTCACAGTAAATTAACTTCAACTTTTTTCCACTCTGCTGTGTTCTAGCTTAGAGATTGTGTATGTACTGTGTGTGTATGTGTGTGTGTGTGTATGTGTGAGAGAGAACTGTCTAATTCACTTATAATAATTTTATAATGTAATTTACTCCTGTGATGGCAAAACTGAATTTCCAGCTCTATTACTCCAGTCTTCAGTGTCACATGATCTTTCAAATATGCTGATTTGCAGCTCATGCAACATTTCCTATAAAAAAAGTGGTTTTATAAAATAAAATAAAATAAAATAATTATTTATCCCCAAACTTTTAGTGTTTAATTAAACTGTTTAATGTTTTTTTTTCCCAAGGAAAATTGATGTTGTGCTACAGATTCACAGTTACCATAATTTGGGAGCTGTTGTCTCCTCCATCGTCGTCAGCCAGTGTTCCGGGTGAATCCTGAGACTCGAGCTTTAAACCATCCTGACTGGCTTTGTTAGTCTCCATCGATAGAGGCTCCATCAGAAGCCAGCGTCTACTCCTGAGCAGCTCCACTGTGACATCAGTGTCATGTGACCATCCCTGAAGAATTGAATAAGCAGCTCCTGGAAAAGACACATAGCAACATGGGCACTTTTTAAAATTCCACAATGCTACACTGTAAAACCCAAAAAGTTAAGGTAACTCAAACCGTTTGAGGAAACCGATTGCAACAAACCATTTAAGTTCAAAAACTAATCCTAATGAGTACTGTAAACCTAATCCATTTGAGTAAATGAAGCAATTTGAGCATAGCACAACCCAATAAATGAAGAGAACTCAAAACAACTGAGTACTGTAAACCCCAATAAGTTAAGGCAACTCAAACAGTTTGAGGAAACCGATTGCTACAAACCATTTGAGTTAAAAAACTGATCTATATGAGTACTGTGAACTTACTCCATTTAGGTTAAAGAGATGAGGTATTTAATTAACTCATTACCTTCAACACTGAGTTCAAAACTCTTTTCAAACGAGTAGAATTAACTTTCAGTCAATTTTGAGTTAACTACACTCATTTCATTTGATAAAGTTGTGTTTTACAGTGTAAGAAATGCTTCTTATTTCTTTTTAACCTACACAGTTTTTCCTCATCAAAAGATCTCCAGAGGTCTTGAGAATCAATTTGATTGCTCAATTACATCAAACTCAATCCAGACTGAAACATCACCCACACGTTTATGTATTTTCATACAGTTACGTAGACACATGTACATACTTTATACTCCCGTCCTGCTCAGCCATGAGAAAGGCTGGTTTTGTTTCATATGAGCCTGTTTAAAAGCAGATGGTATGCTGCACTCTTGACACTTGGTTTATCGTTAAACAGAGATAGTGTTACAATGCTACATTCGTTGAATGGCTTCGATTACAGTCAAGGTGGAAAAGGTGAAGAAACAGTTTCAACGGCGTGCCAAGAGAGCCATCTGCTTTCTATGGTCTGTGTATCACTCTTTATATGTGCTTAATCACTTTCTTTTATTAAGACACTACCACTTGCACAGGGCTGTCGAATTCCTATGCAAATCTAGACTCAGAGATGTGATCAGAGTTTAATTAAACCTTTTATTTACTTTGCTCTTTAGTCCTCTCATTGGAAATAAAGATGTGAGCGATGATGGGAATGAGTTTGCTGGAACTCAGAACAGCTGAATGGCCAAAATGTGAATCACCACAAGCACTTCATAATGTGACTGAGCAGACTAAACAAAAAGAAGGGCGAAAAGAAGAAACAAAAAGAGAGAGACCAATGAATCACCCAGGAATGTGG
Organism: Danio kyathit; assembly: GCA_903798195.1. Lineage (NCBI taxonomy): Eukaryota > Metazoa > Chordata > Actinopteri > Cypriniformes > Danionidae > Danio > Danio kyathit. The sequence goes on from LR812525.1 coordinate 49,516,117, forward strand.
GTTAGTGTCCTCCAAACACCCACCTAATCTAAACACAATAGTCTAAGTTTAGTCAGAATTTTGGTGTTTTTAGTGGCTGACACCAATAGAAAAATAATAATTCCTCAATAATTCATTTATATTTTAAAAGTAGGCCTATCTGAAAAATTGTAAAAGTAATTCAAATAAAAAAACAAAACAAAATAATTAAGAACAAATTTTTATTAGAGTGACGCAGTGGCGCAGTAGGTAGTGCTGTTGCCTCACAGCAAGAGGGTCGCTGGTTCGAGCCTCGGGTGGGTCAGTTGGCGTTTCTATGTGGAGTTTGCATGTTCTCCCTGCATTCGCGTGGGTTTCCTCCGGGTGCTCCGGTTTCCCTCACAGTCAAAAGACATGCGGTACAGGTGAATTGGGTAGGCTAAAAACGTGCTGGATAAGTTGGCGGTTCATTCTGCTGTGGCGACCCCGGATCAATAGAGGGACTAACCGAAAAGGAAATGCATGAATTAATGAATTTTATTAGACAAGGCTTCCCTAATCTATTATCACTTCATGATTATTTGTCATATCACTTATTGTTTAACCACTTGGTCCCAAGCTAGCATTACTACTTTGAAGCCACTTGAATCATTGTACAAACAATCCTTAAAAACCCTTGATAAGAAATCAGTTCAATTTCACCATTGTTCAATATTAAAGAAATGCAACCTGCTTAGTTGGGAAAATTTTATTATATATGTACATATTTGTTTAATGTTTAAGACTTTACGTAACCCGACTTCACCACTAAATCAGTTTGTGAAAGTTAGAATGACTGCTCAACGAACTACTAGTGGTAAAAAAAAGGGGACTCAAAAAAAGTAAATTCAGTCAGTTGGTATTTTCTGCTAGTAAAGCTGCTAGGGAATGAAACTCCATCCCACCAACAGTTAGAAGATCACTTACTTTTCATTATTTTTAGTTTAATGTAAAATTAGTTATTGACAAATCAGCATTGTCAGCATTAGTACTGTATTCTTGACACTTATTTGTACTGTTTGTCTTTGGCTTTTTTATCCTCTTCTGCTGCCGTCAATCTGTTTTTGTTTTTTGCTTTTTTTATTGTATTTTATATATGATAGTGTATTCTATGTTATTATGCTGTGCTTCTATTTTAGGTGTGACTTTTTAACATTCTGTAAGGGATCTACAGAAGAAAAATAGCCATTCTTGGCTAATTCTGTCACATTTTACAGTGATGTTTAATACACTTTATTAAACTAAACAAAAAAAAAAAATGAAATGTTACTATATGGTCATATTTCTGTTTTGTAAATGAGATTAGGAAACATGTTTTTGTAAGAGGTTTTATGTTTTGCTCACAAAAGGAATTAGAATTGAATTTAATTCCAATTTACGGTTTTAACTAACATGCTTGAAATAATGGATCTCCGAATTCAGGAAACACTTGTCACTACATAGTTTATTTCACAAACAATGCATCCTACTATGATAGTTCAGCTGCAAGTTACATTGATGTTGTGGGAAAAGCACCCCAGACCAATTCTCCATGTAGTTCTCATTATAGTGTACAGGATTAGTCCTGTACATAAACACTTGTCCATTAGTATGCAGAAGCTCCTCTTGCCTGAACTAGATCTCACAGCCTTCCTCACTCACTCACTTTGTGTTTTCCTGTTTCTTGGACTCAAAATATATTTAATTCCTTATCCTAAGTTCTGCATTTAATGTAATAAACTTTTAACTTGGAGAGAAAAATGTCTCACTGTTTCTTCTACAAGCCAAAATAGACTACATATATTTATTATTGGGGATAAACATTCCAAGTGATTGGCGACGCAGTGGCGCAGTAGGTATTGCTGTCGCCTCACAGCAAGAAGGTCGCTGGTTCGAGCCTCGGCTGGGTCAGTTGGCATTTCTGTGTGGAGTTTGCATGTTCTCCCTGCGTTCGCGTGGGTTTCCTCCGGGTGCTTCGGTTTCCGCCACAGTCCAAAGACATGCGGTACAGGTGAATTGGGTAGGCTAAATTGTCCGTAGTGTATAAGTGTGAATGAGTGTGTTTGGATGTTTCCCAGAGATGGATTGCAGCTGGAAGGGCATCCGCTGCGTTAAAAAAACGTGCTGGATAAGTTGGCGGTTCATTCCACTGTGGCGACCCCGGATTAATAGCAGGACTAAGCCGAAAAGAAATGAATGAACATTCCAAGTCAATTTAACACATTCAGAATCAGATGTATGAGCAATATGCAACATGCAACATGGAGTTATATCGGCACTGGTGAGAGGCGTACATTGACTTTAGGCCACAGGCCGAGTGCCTTAGTGCCTCACCAGTGACTATATACAGCCATATCATACTGCTACAAGAGAAATATTGAGTTTATACAGTTTGATGGCATAATCGTGTATATAAAAAAGAAAATCAAACACAGAGTCTCAAAATCCTTTTGTATGAGGAATTACTTTCTTCCGCCATTCATTCACATCTGCAGCTGCCGTCAGAACAGCAGAAACAGTTACTAATTTCACCAGCGTCACTTTAGAGCTAGTGTTTGAATGATTCTCCTGCATAATGTCTAAAGTGATGACAAAACAGGTGATTTTGCTGACATTTTAAGATTATAAGGCTGAACGGCATGAAATGCCATCAGTCTACAGAGGTTTCCCAGTATTTCTCTGTTGCAATTGGGATATCACAATAATTAACCCCTAAAAAGCCAAAGCAAAGCAAACACTACCAGATTATCGTGATATAAATACATCAGATTCTAGAACCAGTCAGAACTGTTGTATAAAAGAATTCGTAGCAATTTAGCAAAAATGAATTACTTAATTTATGAAATGAACATTATATAGTGTTTTTCATTTGATTGTTCAACTTCTGTACCTGGATAATTTTAGACTACACAGAAATCCACAAAATACTGTTGACATCATTTGTAATCTACTGCTTTCATCTATGTTTGTAACTTGTTTATTATATTTTATGCAAATACATTCCCTTACAAATTCACCTCAATCTATCTAGAATCTTTTCCTGATTGAGCTATTCACGTCATCTGGTGAAAGTGAATTCCTATTGCAATATACATCAGAAACAAATCTATACTGTGCAGTTCTAAACACAGTATAACATGACAATGGAGTAGAATTATTGCCCAGACTGATCAATCATGCTGTGACTGTTCACTATATACACAATCTGTATAAAACGATATAAAAAAACATGACTTGATTCAACTGAAAATCACACTGACAGATTATCTCTCATCCACCAGTATAATACTACTTCTTACCTACTATATTTACAAATTTACTGTGCAGGACTTTACTTCTTTCCCACAAAAAAGTGGGTGTACAAACTATCAGTCTGAGTTGCCCTGTGCAAGAGTTTAAGATAAATGAAAGATATTTTTTTTGGCTACAATTATTATTTTTATTCAACAAGGACACATTAAATAGATCAAAATTTACAATAAAGACATTTATTGTTACAACGTAAAACCTGATAACTTCAGAATACTCAAAAACCTTTTTTTAACAATTATAACTTCAAAACATTTAAACAAACATAAAGTTACTCCTAAAATATATAAAAAAGTAATTCACATGGTTTGTTTACATGAGCAACACATTTTCTGTAGTCTTAATGGTTAACTAGCTGTAACAAGCAACTATATGGTAGTTCTCTGCTCTACAGTACAATATTTTGCAAACATTCTTGTATGGTCACACTTTATTTAGTGCTTTAAGGTACAATTCTCACTATTATTAACCTTTGTCTCGTTAAACCCCAAATTTTCTGCTCATAAATAGTTAATAATATTAAATGAATGTTGGACATGATGACTGCATTTTCAAAAACTTTCACTTTGAAACACGTTCTCAGATTTACTGTGTGTGTTTTTAGTCCCTAGCTTCCACACTTTTCAGCTTGGGACCCACAAAATAACAATTCAAGTGACTCACGACCCCCACTATGCTTGTAGGTGGTTATAAACATACAAACATTGCACACAACTGTGCACACACACCAATAGGAATTAGATAAACAAGATTATTGACAACACAAAAAGTGCAAGTAATTATTTATTTGTTTCATTTAATATTAACCTCACTTAATGAGAATGGTGGGCACAATGTACATTGTACAGTGTACAGCATAAGACTATTCTTGGTTTAATTTTCGAGACCGCCACTTGGAGATCATCCTCTATGTTCACTTGTGGCCTTTATTTTTAATGTATGTAAGTGCCGTAAAGGTGTCAAAGTTTAACATTGTGCCGTATAATCAATCCACTGCAACTAACACTATTGCTCTGTCATTGTCATGTCTAGGGTAATAACCCCAGGGGTCGCAATCCAATGGAAAAATAATTGAAAAGCTGATGGCTTTTTATCTGCATGTTGATGTAACTATTAAATATCATTTTTATGATCTGTAGGTTATGGAAAATATGGTAATTTTAATAGTTTAATAACATGCATGATATTTTTGAAAATCACCAAGCGACCCCCCACCCCTTTCATTGTCTCGCAACGCCGCAGTTGGGCCCAACCCTCACTTTGGGAACCACTGGTGTAAATGAACTGGCAAACCAGTAAAAAAAATTTGGTTGAAAACGTTATATTGTAAATGGCTCCTTCGTTAAAATTTGCTAAACCTTTCTGACCATTAGATGACTGTTTCCAGTACTCAGTTGTATGCAGATGTATTGCTTTGATAATCCCAGCACACATCACTTCTAGTCTAGCGTCTAGTCTTTTCTTTGTACTGTTAAACAATCCAAGTGAAAATGAAAGGTAGAGAAAACTGCACAACTTGCAGAACGCAGTTTTGTTTGCATGTCATGATGGTATACTGTTCCTCCTTTAAACTGTCGATTGTGAGAAAATATCCTCAGAGCCAAGTCCTTCTGTAAAGCCCATTATACATAACAGGTCAATGAGGATTTAGAGAGGCGGCTGTCAGTGACTTTTATTGTGGCTGAGTGGAAATCAGTGTCTGCTCGTGACATGCTTTGAAAAGCCACCGCAGCAGGGACAGGATCTGTCTTTCTCTTCTACTTGTGCTTTCTTTCTGCAGACACACTAAATCCAGTCCCACATTTCCTTCGCTTTTTGCTTGTTTTTGCATTCGAGTGGCAAAGTGGAAGGTATGGCTTTCTTTTCAGCTTTTAAGAAGTCCATAAATGAATGAATGTCAAGTTAATTATTCTCATGCTGCCACTAAAACTTAGAAACACAAAACTTAGAAGAAAAAAACAAGACAATAAGATAACACTATGAAGAAATTAAGTGTAAAAAAAGCACTTGGAAAATATACTGTAGTAGAAAAAAGCTACCTTGAATTTTTAAGTTGAACCAAATTAACTTAAATAACTTAACTTAATAAGTTTTTACAACTTTTCCCATTTTTTTATTAAGTGACCTTAACTAATATGTACTTACACTGAAATTAATAATTTGTTACGGTGTGCTTACTACACTATGTAAATACATGGTTTTTATTTTGTACTTGATTGACTAAATACCTGCATGCAATTACATCTGTATTCTTACAATTCTTTAATTACACTGTTGATGATCCCTTACACCTTAAGCCACCCTTACACCTACCCATACCACCAGACCTGTCCCTAAACCTACCCATATCTCACCAAAAGGACAGCAGAAGTGTTCTGCAAAACATTATGAACACAGTAAGTACTTTGTATTTATTTTTTGCCGCAAGTACATTGTTAATGAAAACATCCAGCTGAGGTTTAAATCTGAAAGTGCAGCGTGTTTAAAACTATTGATTCTTTAACGAAAAAGTCGACTCAGAGTCGAATAAATGAATCATGTTGCGTTTGGATTTTTTGCTTGAACGCGTTGATGTCGATATGGTACATCACCAAATATGAAATGCCAGATCCAGTAAAACGCAAACGCGCCTGTCCTTTCAGACACTAGCGGAGCGTGGGGGACCATGGGACTGATCATGACACGAAGATGACGATCACTGACAGATGAAGGTTCGGCTGTGGGGAATAAAGGGTTAAAGTTAATTTTCAAAACAACACCACAGTATAGCCAACCTAGTGCTGTGTTTGTTTCTGTTATTTTTCTGATTTTTGGTACAATAACCTACGCTGCAATGCGGGATTCACTGGACGTTTGCTATTAAAGGAAGGAGCAGCAGAGACTATAATGTATGGGACTTTGTCAGACTTTGACAGGGACTTGGTCAGTAACTGATACAGTTCATATGGACCAGTTTCTTCTTCCTCCGGATCATAACATGTAAGTGTAATAAAAATTGTTGCGTCAATTTCTGTAGTTTGCAAAATGTCTATTTAATAGTGTGTTGTAACTTGTGATCGCTACGTGCTGCTTGTAATCACTTATATAGATCACTGCTTGTACTGTATCTTTCAGGTTAAATCTTTATGGGGCTATTCACATATTGCGCCAAAAACCACATTGAAAATGCAACACATGCTTCTTCCTTTCTTGATTTAAATGCGTTTCTAAACTTGCGATCCTCTGCCGTTTGTCTTTGCTATGGCCACCATCAGCTGTTCCTCACACGCACGATCAATTTTCAAAATAGTTTAACTTTTGCCACTGTGTGGATTAATACTGAATGTGTGTTGTTGTTATTACTTGGGGTCAGGTTTGAGAGTAGAGTAATATGCTGGTGTTTAACTGCACTGCTTTATTGCATTTCTGGATTGGGCTCACATATAGTCTCTGCTGAATACTTCATAACCGTGCTTGGCGTTTCTCTCTGTCTCACGATAAACCCTGTCGACCAATCACAACAGACTGGGTCAGCTCGCTATTGATGTATGTTTTTTTATATGATATGACAATATTTGGTGGAGATACAACTATTAGAAAATCTATAATCTGAGGGTTCATAAAAATGTAAATATTGAGAAAATCACCTATAAGTTGTTCAAATTAGGTTCTTAATGAATATTACTAATCAAAAATAGCAATTTTGATATTTTTTATGGTAGGAAATGTCTTCACTGACCTTTACTTAATATTCTAATGTTTTTTCATCGAAGAGGAGTAAATAAAACCAAAAATATATATTGTTATGGTCATTATATAATTACATCAAATTCTAAAGGAAGCAGAGGAACCAAAACTCTTTGTGTGTCTTACGAAGTGTCTTTATGTGCACATAAAAAAGTAAGGGCGAGAGAAATTTGCCCACAAATGTGAATTTCCCTCCAGTCATGTCTAAAACGATCATGATGACTGATATATTACTCTTAATTAATGTGAGGAGGACAACCGGAGGGAGAGAACAAAAGAAAAAAATGGCAAAACAAAAGTTAATAGACCACATGCATTTATCTTGAGTCACTGCGCTGGAACAAAAGAAAACATTCAATCGAGCGCAAGAAGTAATCTGAGGTAAAAAAAAAAAAAAAGAAAAAAGCAAGGAGTTTGGGTGTGGGATGAGGTTATGGGGTTCAAAACCACTCACAGGGCACTTTAAAGTTCAAAACCATTACAGAGCACTCCAACATACAGAGCAGACATCTAACTCTAGAAGCCTGGAGTAGTCTGATTGATTGGCTCACTCTGTGTCCAGCCACTATATGAAGCAGACGTATTACAGGGTGTAATTTTACTGGAGGTAAAGCATGCTGGAACAGGTCATCTGAACTCAGGATACATACAAATACCTCAGCATGTGAGAGAATGATGTGTTCACAGCTTGATCAATGATCACATCATCTATTTATTATAAGATAAGCTCTTAAAAATAAAAGTTCTTAGAGAAGGTTTTAACAGTGATGCCTCCTCAAAAGACACCATATGCATTCAATGATTCAATTTAAGTATTTGAGTTATGAGAATTCTTTTGTGTGTACATTAAGAAAAAAGGACTTTATTTAAGAGTTTTCTTATCGCTGTCAGTGTCATGTGCACGGGCTTCAGGGGAGATACGTCAACGCACATCGCTCGTGAACGCACGCTGTTTTTTGGTTTCTGGATTTCTAGAGTTGGGAACCTTGCTGTCTATGGCGAGAGAGAAAACCTTTATTTCACAATATTACTGTGGTGCTTGGTACTGGTTTTACTGTATAGAGAAATGCTCAGACTATGGCACTTCAATCAAACATGAGCAGAATAAATTTCTTTTTAAGTGGTTGGTAAAATCATCCTTATATAAACTGTCACATTCAATTCATTGCATATTCACATGGCTTCCAGTAACCAGTTAATCAAAAATGTATTAGTTCTGCTCATGTTTCACAAAAGTGTGTGTCTTTTAAAGTAAAAGGCCAGAACCACAAAGTGAAATTTGTTTTAAATTAAAAATAGTCAGTAACTAAAGACTACAACAAATTCTACACTTGTAATATTGTAACCCACTTATTAGTATTGTAGTCACAGCCATATCACCCTGCAGCCCAAGACCGGTTACTCACTGAAGCTAAACAGGGCTGAGCCTGTTAGTACCTAGAAAGGTGACCACATGGGAAAACTAGGTTACTGTTGATAGTGGTGTTAGGTGCCAGCAGGAGGTGCTCATCCTGTGGTCACTATATATATAGTGAGCACTACATTTCCAACACAGTCTCATTGTGGATACATACCCCTGTCTACATTTCTGGAGAGCGCGAATTATGTAGTCTGAGGTACATTTGGCTGCATCTCGTCTTTAAAACGAACGCTACGGGGCGATATGACACCAACTTCTGTTTCTTTTTCACGCTGCCAGCTGACCGCTTCCCTCCATGTAGACGGCTTTTGGTTTGCCCAATAGCTTGCCGCGGAACAGAGTTGACCGAACGAAGAACACAAAGTAACAAAGTAGAGGTCTGCGCTACAACATTTTTTTAGTTTGTAAAGCCCACTTAGGGACCTAAGCACCGTTATGCAGATGATGCACGTATAGACATGCAAAAAAAACCAAAAAGCACTGGTCATGCGTTCAGCATGTTGTGAGCACTGGCTGTTCTGGTGCTCAAGAAGAATGAGGAAATCACACATATGCTGTTCCCGAAATAACGTCGGGACTCGGGAATACTGTACGTGTTAGCCTGTCTGCTTCTGTTCAATTTACATCAGAATTACTGACTGCTACTGCTTTTTATTCTGACATTTATTCCCACGCCGCAAGAAATCTGGTCGGGTCCTGCTGCTCTCACGGCTTACAGCTGCGGGAATGCAAACCTCTAGAACAAAGGTTCTAGAAACTAGGTAAAACAAAAGCAAAAAATAAATAAACAACAGGCTAAAAACATAGTGAAATCACGCGGACGCGACAGCTTTTTCTAGACTGATTTTGAAAACACTATTTTTTGGGTTTAGAAAAGGGGGTGGGTGTCAGTCAGTCAGTTGACAGCAAGCTGACCTGGTCAGCTGAAGTGCATATGCACCCTCTTGTGGATTTTTGCGAGAAGAGGACAAGGGAGAGAAATCTGAGTTCATCAAAAAGTGTACACAGCGGCCTATGGTGGACAAAAACTGTGAGCAGATGTACCTCCGGTTACATATTTTGCTGTTCCCAGAAATGTCGACCTGGGTACGTATCCATAATGAGCTTGAGTTACATATTTCGGATGGACATTAAACCGAGGTCCTGACTCTCTGTGGTCATTAAAAATCTTATGGCACTTCTTGTAAAGAGCAAGGGGGTAACCCTGGTGTCCTGGCCAAATTCCCTCCATCGGCCCTTACCTATCATGGCCTCCCAATCATCCTCATTCACTGAATTGGCTCTATCACTGTCTCTCCACTACACCAATAGCTGATGCACTGGCGCCGTTATCCTTTGGCTGCCGTTGCATCCTCCAAGTGGATGCTACACACTGGTGGTGGTGTTGGTGGAGAAACCCCCCTCACGATGTAAAGCGCTTTGGCCATACACGAGAAATGTGCTATATAAATGCACATTACATTAAATTAGATTACATTATCCTGTTGTTCTATATATCAATGCTGCCTATTTGTTTATTCACACAGGCAGTCATTTGCACTAAGCAGACTGTAAGTACTGATGACTATTAAAGGTGTAGGGAAGTACAGCCTGGCTGTTATTGGTTCCAGCATTAAACACCTACTTACAGCAGTGGAAAAAACTGAATCTTCCTCTGAGAGACTTTTCAAAAAAACTTGAACACACACACAAATGGACACTCACTGCATCCACACCAGGAGGAATGAATGTCATGGAAAAGTGCCTTTTTTTCTTTGCATCTATCTAACTGATTGCGTCACTCAATTGAATGATGTGAATGTAGTTGAGGGCAAAACCCAGAATGACTTTGTAATCATTTCAAGTGTGCGTGCGTGTGTCTGGATGGTAGTTTTCATACATTATATGGTCTGTGGCTGACAGTAATGACAGAATACAGATGACTGGCTTTGCCCTAGGGTGATATAAGGTTTCGTTGACTAACCATTCACACAGAGATGTATACTTAACAAAGCTAAACACTGGCCTCCAAACCCATACTCAAACCACACGCAGATTCAGATCATCGCTTTTAGTACAATGGTATGACGGACAGAATGAAGACAAGTTTAACTTTACATCTGTTCATGCAGCTCAGCTGTTAAATGACAGCACTAGCAATGCCAAGGCTGTGGGGTTTGCCTTTAAGCACAAACAGTGTATTGAATGTAATGACAAATGTAAATGCACAAAGTGATGTAAACACTCCCCACATTTGCTGATAATTCTGCAAGAATAACCTTGCCCTTGTTTTACAAAGTGCTGCTGTAATCTTTATGGACAGAACTGCCATAAGGTAACAGAAACATTAGCTAACAGTGTACATTCCCAGAACATTCAGTAATGTTCTTTAAAAAAGTAACTGTTAGCATGCAACATTATTTCTAAAACATTCTTGTAATGTTGCTATGAATCTGTTCTTCAATATAATGTGGATGGTATGTTCTGTTAACTTTAAATAACAGTCTGAGTACATTTAAATAACGAGACTTGTTCTGAAATGCTCGGAAAACCTTTTGAATAATGTACTTTTAACCCAAAAATAATGTTAATACATTGTCTAAAAAAACTGATGTTCTGAATGTTCAAAGAACATAAAAAATAATTTTAGATAATGTAATGGGAATGTTAAGGGAAGCATTTTTAGCTGGGAGTGCATGTGTGTGTGTGGTGCATGTATAATTAGAAGTACTCATCCTGTGCTCAACAGCTTTTAATCAATGTCCTCCTCACAGTTTAACCTCATCCATCTCTCAACTGTCATACTCCTGCATTGCTCAGTTACACCACTGATTTTTTCAAAAGGCTCAATACCACATATCCTGCTAATTTAAAAAGCTAATTAGTTAAAGGTGGATCTAATCTAGGGGTGTGTGTTATTTATCACCTACAATAATATCATAATTGCTTTTGCAAACATGTGGAAGCTTTTAAGCCAAAGCCAAAAACCTAACTTTAGATTCCAATAACCTCGTCTGTGAATTGAAACCTAATAGAACACAGTTATACTGTATAATGACCCTAAAATACAAGTTATGAAAGAACAAAAACAGGGATGTATGTTTTTTATATACATATGAACAATTTCATATGAGTAGCAGTGCGATATGGCTGTATATTGGCACTGGTGGGAGGCGTGTATTGGCATGAGGCCAGAGGCCGTGTGCCTTAGTGTCCCACCAGTGACTATATACAGCCATATCGCCCTGCTACAAGTGTAATATTGAGTTTATACAGTTTGATGGCATAATTTGCTTATATAAAAAAGAAAATCAAACACGGAGAGTCTCAAAATCCTTTTGTATGAGGAACCAGAGCTTAATTTGTGCCGGAGCACGCCGGATCCGGCACCTCATTTTACCAATCCCCTTCCTTAACTGCCCTCTTCCCCCGTCCGCTGTTGACTTTCACATTCTTCCATGACTCCCCAACCCTCTTCACTTTCGTCCGCGACAACCCCCCGCTCTTCACTTTCGTCCTGCGTTCGCGACAACCCTCTGCCATCCAACATCTAAATTGCCGGATCCGTTACCCCGATCTGTTCCGGGATCTCGCAATTCACAAATTAGGCACTGTGAGGAACTACTTTCTTCTTTTCTTCCGCTATTCATTCACATCTGCAGCTGCCGTCAGAACAGCAGAAACCATTAGTAATTTCACCAGCGTCACTTTAGAGCTAGTGTTTGAATGATTCTCCTGCATAATGTCTAAAGTGATGACAAAAGAGGTGATTTTGCTGACATTTTAAGATTATAAGGCTGAACGGCATGAAATGCCATCAGTCTACAGAGATTTCCCAGTATTTCTCTGTTGCAATTGGGATATCACAATAATTAACCCCGAAAAAGCCAAAGCAAAACAAACACTACCAGTTTAGTATGGTATAAATGCAGCACTACAACATATGAAAGAGAGAGATCAACTTAGAGTGTCACATACCAGTTTTATAATGATTTGATTAGCTGTTTTTAGCTAGTAGAGTTTTTCCTCCCCTAAGTACGTATTGGTTTTTCCTCCCATAAGGACACTTGGTGCACAGACAATAATCTGCTCCTTAACACCGACAAGACCAAGGAGCTCATTGTGGACTTCAGGAAGGGATGAACAGGCTCAGATGATCCCATCCACATCAATGGGATGGCCGTCGAGCCTGTCTCATCCTTCAAGTTCCTGGGGACCCACATCTCAAAGGACCTTTCCTGGACCACCAACACCTCCAGCCTGGTCAAGAAGGCTCACCAGCGCCTATTTTTCTTAAGGCAACTTAAGAAGAACCAGCTGTCATCAGCCGTCTTGGTGAACTTCTACCGCTGCACATCAGAAAGCATCCTGACGAACTGTGTCACAGTCTGGTATGGAAGCTGCTCTGTTGCGGAGCGTAAGGCACTGCAGCGGGTGGTGAAAACTGCCCAACGCATCACAGGGACCACACTGCCAACCATAGAGGACATCCAGAGGAAACACTGTCTGCGCCGAGCACGCAGTATACTTAAGGACTCCTCTCACCCTGCTCACAGACTGTTTTCTCTCCTGCCTTCTGGCAGGCGCTTCAGGCTCCCCCGGACAAAAACCAGTAGGCTAAGGAACAGCTTCTTCCCCAGAGCTGTCTCCCTTTTGAACTCTGCCCCCCACTGACTCTTTGCCCCCCTAATACACCCCCACTCTCCTCATAACTCATACTCCTCATAATCACTGCACTATTTAACATTTGCACATTTAAAAATTGCACATTTTCATTGCACTGATTAATTTATTTGAACTGTACATACCCACTGCACATGTGCATTTGTAACTATGTACACACCCACTGTACATATACATTTGTAATTGTTTATCTATCTGCACACTTCTGATTATTAATAGCAACCTGTACATATATTCATCTATTGTAAATCTCTGTTCATAGCTAATACAACCTGTATATAATGTTCATAGAACATCCATCTGTAAATATCACCATAGTTTTTCTATAACTGCACTTTATAACTTATACCTGTATCCTGCACTCGCTGCTATTGTACTACTGGTTATCCCTAAACTGCATTTTGTTTCCTTGTACATGTACATGTGTAATGACAAAGTTGAATCTAATCTAATCTAATTATGCGGTCTCTGTCACCATCTTGTGGCAGAATGTCAACCCTCTTTGCTCTGCTCAATGACAGACTAATGGCCACCAACGTTATGTACGTTATGTTGTCCAAGAGCTGCAATATTTGTCAAACTGTAGTGAGTTTATTGACCTGCTGTCAATCTATGTGGACGACACAAGGGTGAAGAGGCTGTATGAGTGCTAATATTGCCAAATACCGCACGGCTATCATGCCAATCAGATTTGAGAACCACACAGAACTGTTGTATAAATATATTTATTAGAGGTGGCATGGTGGCTCAGTGGTTAACACTGTCACTTCAGAGCAAGAAGGTCACTGGTTCGAATGTGTGGAGCATGTTCTTCAGTGTTTGCGTTAGCCATCCAAACACATAAGTATTAAGGAAAAGAAGCTTATAGAAAAAGAAATCAAGAAAAGCAATAATTTAGTCAATCCTGAATACAATACAACATTATTATTTAAGTACAAGTTTCTGTCATGAATCTATTGAGACTGAGAGCGCAAGCTGATAGGTCCTGCCCAATCTGTATCAACTACATGTGCAGGTGATTGGTTGATGTCACCTTAGCAGTCAATGAGTTTGCTCCTAAACATTTATATACTTAAGTGATGTTTGCATTAGCAATGTGCAGAACGTTGTCGGATACAGGGGTTTGATGTATGTTATGTTTGCAGCAGCAGTGTTAAATTATCAGACAGTATTTCTGTGAATAAACGTCTCGGAACTAGCTTTGAACTAATAATCAAAGTAGCAGCAGCGTAGCAGATCTATGCTGCCAAGAACAAGTCAACATCATACATATTCATTACCATACTAAATCAATCTGATAAATAAACAGAATAAGCAGAAGAGATCAAATGTCAAGTGCACATTATTAGAGATGTATGGTCAGTGGGCAATTAAATATCACCGTCATACAATTTATGACAATGTCTCTCTTTAGGCCACTGGTTGATTCATTTGCCACAAACATTTAATTTGCTGGAACAAGCATTTGGAAATTTAGAAAAGCCAAAGATTTGACCTCAGTTCTGAACCCACACGTTTTGTATATCACTAAAGTCCTTTTTGTAATCCCCTCTTCACATAAAGCTTTAGCTGACAGGCAAATTCAATTAACTAAATGAGTGCAGAACCATAAAAGCGTGTTTATCTCAGACGGAAGAACACACACAGACTGCACCCACACCCAAAACCAAAGAGATACAACTTCTGCTTCAACAATTGATCTTTACTTTCATCATAATGCAGTAAAACTATAGGGATGTGTGGAATTCTTTTTTAATGAACTACCATAAATATAAAAATGTTAAATATTTAAAGGTTATCTGCATCAAATACTAGTTTAGAATTCATTTATTAAAACACATTACATAATGAAGATATTGCAAACAAGGAGAAATACTGAATAATTAATATGTAATATACTCACACATTAAACAAACTGCTCCTCTCTAGAGCTATTTGTTATTGTGTAGATGTAAAACTTTTAATGCAGTTCAAACACAGGTTGTCTAGAAAAAGCAAATGAAATATCACTACTTGTCACCTGTTTTAGCTCTCAAAAGTTAGGATGAACCCTGATTTTTTGTCCCCTGTTTTGAAGGAATAAGATTTTGTGGCATTACTAGTAAATTATCTAAACACTTTAGGTTAATGTTACACTACATACACTTTATTTCCTTTTTTTCCTAGACAGTCCACTGGTAATCTGACCTACTGTAACATTAATTGAGGGAAAATGCTGTAGTTCACTAGCCTAGCATACTTCTGTTACACAAGCTGTCACAGACACATCCAGTAAGAGTGGGAATCTATAGGGACTCCACTTTCTGATCCGATTCCCGTTCGGGGAGTCACAATCCGATTCCAAAATGATTCTTGACTTACATTTTTTCCTTCTTCAAACACATCTTTCCAACATTTTACCCAGAAATGCAGTTCCAATGCTTTTGTTTGAGACTGGAATCTGTGTACGACAGTACTGCCATCCTAAAAAATAGATATTATAGAGATCATTACATTTTTTTTGTTTGCTTAGAACATTTTAACAAAGAAATGTCCTCAAAGTAAAAGTGTTTATATAAAAATTATATTTGGGCCTTATATAAGAATTGCTTTGAGGAGTCACAGAGAACGAGCCCTAAAGCATAGCACACAATACCCGCATTTCCACTGTCGGGCCAGTGCGAGCCAAGGCTTTTATAGGGCCGGGCCAACAGCAGTGAGGCCAAAATCATGTCTTGTTTCCGCTGTCGGGCCAAAAGCTCACAGCGCAGCATGCAAGCCCCACCCCAGAACGCCCTCGAATCAAACGCCACACAACCCACCCAGTTCAGCGGGAACAAAAAAGTCAAATCAGACAAATCCGCACACCATCGCATCATCACGAAACGATCCAAATGGAGACAACCGAAACAAGCAAATGACACGTTACTGTACAGCATTACATTATATGTCTATATGCATAGGCCTTTGTATTTTCATTCATCATATTCGCTTACTCACCGACCGACTGTTGGCATCATACATCGAGTGGTCTCGCCACAAACAGAGGGATGACCCAGCGCACTATCCATAATATAAAACCCACAGAATTTCTCCGGCAATAACTCCATATAAATTATTTGATGCAACACCCTTAAATTTAAAAAGGAAACATAAGGGCGCCTAACCTACAGTATAAGGTGTTTTATGGAATATCTTAACTGACCAGTAGCTATGTTTTTTTGAGTATGTAGCCTACTCATGCGCAATCCGAAAACGAGTGTAATTGTGGCTCATCATCTTCACTCGGGCAAACTCCGCCTTTTGCTTTCACTCTGCCCCGAAGCCCCAGCTGGCACTCTTTGATCCAAGGTATTCGGTATTAAAAGGCCAGCTCCTGGACCCGAGGAAGCCCCGCTTTGGCCCGATCAGGCCCTGGAAGTGACTGTGGAAATGTGACTGGCCCTGACTCGCTTGCAGTGGAAACGCGGCTAATGCTTCATTTGTTGCAACACTTTCACTTTCATTCACAGTCTGAACACAAGCAACAATACGATCCTGTTATAAACTAGTTCCATGCATCACACTAATGCCACTCATTTTTCTGTTTCTAGCTCATGCTTGCACAGGCCCACTCCATCACAATCTAATTTGAAAACAGAATTGATTCTGAAGAATCATTTCAGAATCACAATAGATTTTCCCACCCATAATGTCCAATCCTTTTTTTTAGTTAACACATATGTTTCATTTAAAAATAAACACTTGGGCAGTTCTTGACAAATTGATGTAATAGCATGAATGCAGCACAATTATGTTCAGCAGTTAACAATAAACAAAACATTTAAATGATGTATAGATACAGTAGTGCCAGTTTTTCACCATCAAAAACTGTCAAAAGTTGGGTTTTTGAGTTATTCAATTAATCTTTAATGAATAAAGTCCCCTTTTGCCAGTAAATATTATGACATACCAAATATAACAATGGCAGCGCAAAATCTACTAAAAGAATTTTGTAGTCTGACCTCTAACTAAAAGGTAAAAACCAAAATTGATTCGCTATCTGGAGCCCTGGAATTGATTATGTACTGGAATGAACAGCTCTGACTGTGGAGATGCTTTCAGTGTGTGTGTGTGTTTGTGTGTGTGTGCACATGTGATTTAGTGCCAGGTCCTTGAGCTACAAGGCACTAGTGGCCTTGCCTTACACCATTAATCAAACCAACGAACAGACACATACACCTATATAACATTTCAATTATGAGCTGTTTGGCTTTTAAGTCACATCCTGTGATTATTCTTAGTACGGTTACTTGTGGCAAACAGATGAACAGCTTGAGGTTTCATTACTGTATGGACTGCTGTGCTTCAATAGTGCTCACTTTGCTCACCCACGCTTTCCTGCTCTAATATCTGCCTCATTACAATGGGCATCACAGAGGGCATGAATGCTCCTACATTTTTAAAAAGGTGCTTTCAACAGTCCTTTGGATGACAAATGTTTCTAAGTAGAGCCATTAACATTCAAAAGACCCCCAGTGAGCTCAAAGGGTTCAATGCAGCTACACACAGCTCTCCTTGGCATGTATACTCATTTTCGGCCTTTTAGTTTCTTAAGGTTTCCAGTGAAATCATTTTCATTGATCAAACATGACAAGGCATATGGAAGTGCTGAATATTGTAGACTTTTCTGAATTGGGTTTAAAATCAATTCTGTGAGATGAAATAACAAATAATCATAAAAGATAATAAAAAGGTCCTGTCTGGGCTTTAGTTGGAGACCGGCTGATTTCTGGCTAACAAGCTGACTAATATAAATTCATGTTATAGTATAACTGTTATAAGTTCTGCACATAAATTAGCTGTTTTAACATTTAATGATGATAAATATTATAGAAAAAATATACTAACATCTATTTTCATGCTACTAGTACTTATTTTTAGATACTAGTATATTTTCCTTTAAGTACTAGTAACGTTTTTTGAAAGACAAAAATAATAAATACTTTTATTTACTTACTATTACCAGGGATTATTTACTGATTCATTCATTTTCCTTCGGCTTAGTCCCTTTATTCATCAGGGTTCGCCACAGCTGAATGAACTGCCAACTATTCCGGCATATGCTTTACACAGCTGATGCCCTTCCAGCACATTCTTCTTACATTCACACACATACAGTACACTACGGCCATTTTAGTTCATCCAATTCACCTATAGCGCATGTCTTTGGACTGTAGGGGAAACCGGAGCACCTAGAGGAAACCCATGCGAACACGGGGAGAACATGCAAACTCTACACAGAAAGCCGGGACTTGAACCAGCGACCTTCTTGCTGTGAGGCAACAGTGCTAACCACTATGCCACCATTTATTTACTGCTTAATTACTGTAACTTATTCAATATTCTAGATACTGCTATACTTTTTTTGAAAAGTTACTAGTAAGATTTTTTTTTGTATTATTAGTAAATTCTTTATTAACACTAAACCATTCTCAGTATAAATCTGAGCAACACTGTCTGTCATGTTGTGGTTCTGCATTTTTATTACAGTCCTTTTGCAAGAAGCTGTTTTAATTTCGTTCCAAAGGGTTATAATATATTCTCATTCTTTGAAAGTAGTCATCCAATCTGTTTTCTTTGGACGTTTCAAATGTCTTGACTGGTGCATTATAGGGCCATTTTGCAAGGGTAACTGATTCTTTATGAATATCTCAAAAGTAAGGTTATGAAAGTTTTTTTTAATAAAAGTATCTGACAATCCAGCATCCACAGAAAAAGACTGCTTTGAAGCATGCAAAATTAAACCGGTTCTATGTTACAGTGCAATTATGTAAGTGCAAGTAACAAAAATCCTTTAAGGAATCAAGAACAGGCTAAAGTGTGGTCATTTCCTGTTTTTAAAAAACCTCAAGAGTTAAACCCAAGAGACCTCTACACGCACACACAGGGCTGGGAAGGTTACTTTTACAGTCAATACAGATTACAAAATAATTGCTTTAAAAATTAATTTGTAATGAATTTCCTTAGATTACTCAGTTTTTATAACTTAATCTAAATACTTCGAAATACTTAAGCTTTTAAATACTTGCTTTTAAATTATTTAAGCTTTTAAATACTATGCTTTCGAAATACTCAAGCTTAAACTTGTTCAAAATGGCATTTAATGCGCAGTAGCATTTACACTTTCTCTGTTTTAATGGTTTGCTGTATTTTATTCATATGTCTTGTATTCTTTTTGCATTGACTGCTTTTTAGTTGTGTTGTATAATTAGTTTTTACTGTTGTAATGGTCAACCTTGGTTGTAGTAAGGCGATATATAAATAAAGGTTGATTGATTGATTGATTGAGCAATATGTAACACAACCACAGTTCTGTCCTGTTTACTGCTGCATTCCAAGCTTCAAAACAAATCCAAACAAACCATAATCAGCCAAAACAACTTGGCACAGTTCTCCAAGTCATACAATAGATTTGTTTAACAAACGGACCAAACTTTAAGTGATTACTTTAACTGAATCTTCTCTATAGAGAAGTAAATATAAAACTTTATTTCATGTGTGATTTGATCTGTGAACTGAATACAAAGTGAATTCTATAAATTATTAGAATTATTCATTCATTCATTTTCTTTTCGGCTTTGTCCCTTTATTAATCCGGGGTCGCCACAGCAGAATGAACTGCCAACTTATCCTGCACGTTTTTACACAGCGGACGCCCTTCCAGCCGCAACCCATCTCTAGGAAACATCCACACACACTCATTCACATTCATACACTACGGACAATTTAGCTTACCCAATTCACCTGTACCGCATGTCTTTGGACTGTGGGGGAAACCGGAGCACCCGGAGGAAACCCACGCAAACACAGGGAGAACATGCAAACTCCACACAGAAATGCCAACTGACCCAGCCGAGGCTCGAACCAGCGACCTTCTTGCTGTGAGGCGACAGCAGGACCTACTGTGCCCCTGTGTCGCCTCTCTAAATTATTAGAAGTGTTAATTGAGGTGAGTGTCACAGTGGTTCAGTGGTTAGCACTGTCGCCTCACACCAAGAAGGTTGCTGGTTTGAGTCCCGGCTGGACCAGTTAGCATTTCTTTGTGGAGTTTGCATGTTCTCCGGGTTTCCTCCGGGTGCACCGGTTTCCCCCACATTCCAAACACATGCGCTATAGGTGAATTGAATAAATTAATTTGGCCGTAATGTATGTTTGTGTGTAAATGAGTGTGTATGGGTGTTTCCTAATACTGGGTTGCAGCTGTAAGGGTTCTGTATTTAGGGTTGTGGGTTGGTCATTCCGCTGTGGCAACCTCTGAAATAGAGACTAAGCAGAAAGAAAATTAACTAAATGAGGTGAACCTCTCAACATACCAAATATGAGACAATTTAAAAACAAGCATTGCTGGATAAACAAATTCAAAGATCAAAAATTATGTCATGCTTTTTCAGATTGGCTGTTGAATCTTTCAATGCTAAACAAAGTTTTGTTGCAGGTTGGCATTGATTGCACTGCTCGAAGATGCTGCATCCTTTTTCATATTTATAAGTAAATTATTATTTGTGTTTCCAAGACAAAAATGCATTCTGTGAATGACTTTCTGTATTGTCCATTTTTGTGTTGTGATGATGAGCACTACAACTAGTTGCTAAATATACAGACTATACAGTTTTTAAAAAATATTTTTCAAAAACTTTTTTTAACTGAGAATGAGTTCTTATTGAATATAACCATGCTTACTTAAATATTCAATGATGAAATGACATTAAATCTCAAAGTAATCACTTTGGTAATCTAAAATACTTTTTGGATGTAACTGTAATTTGATTACCACCCATTTAAAATGTACTATTGTGTAATGGCATTACATGCATTTCGTTATTCCCAGCCCTGCTCATACACCAGGTATACAGGGACTCTTCATAAACTTTATGGGCCAAAAACCTATACTGTACGGCAACTTCATTAGCATTGACTTTTAAGACATAAAAAAAGTCCAGGATTTTTCCATTGACTATTTCATCGAGTCAAACCGCAAACAACTCTACCCAATAACCTTACATGACTCACAGATTGTATTATGCTTTTTGAA
The DNA here is from genome assembly GCA_903798195.1 of Danio kyathit. Lineage (NCBI taxonomy): Eukaryota > Metazoa > Chordata > Actinopteri > Cypriniformes > Danionidae > Danio > Danio kyathit. Next base: position 49,537,263 of record LR812525.1, read on the forward strand.
AGCCATTTGGTTTACGTGGACACAGGAAACATCCCCATAAATCATGTAATGATAATAACCCAATATTGAACATGCCCTAAATTAATTCATAACACACACACACACACACACACACACACACACACACACACACACACACACACACACACACACACACACACACACACACACACACACACACACACACACACACACACACACACTCCCAGTCAAATGCACACATACACACATTCATCTCTCTTGGGGCCCTGCAATATGTTCAGCTTGTTCATACATGATGTGTTATTAGGCGATTGATATATTTCTGCTATTAGTGTGTTCCAAAAGGTTATGGATTAAACAGTTAAGGAAAGACTGTATTGTCTTGACTTGAAAATAACACTCAAGTAAGCACACTCACATTCCAGAATGTTTGACTGATGCATTAATGACATTTTCCTTGAAATCACATGTCCAGATTTAATAAAAAATAATAATAATAACGGTATGGAAGAACTGGTCTGTTACTGAGAAAGCCAAAAAGCCTTGATTACATCTGCTGGAAGAATGTTGGCCTGTCTACAGCAGTCTTCCCAACATCCAACATTACAGCTTAGCTCACGGCTACAACCAGAGTGCTTTGATTTTAATAGCACTCTACCTGTTTATTCTAGCGATTTATTCTGCAGTTTGACATTTTGCCCTCAATATCCAATGAAATCTACTACATCTAACTATGTAGTAGTATTCATTATATTCATTCATTCATTTTCCTTCAGCTTAGTCCCTTTTTTAATCTGGGGTCGCCACAGTGGAATGAACCGCCAACTTATCCAGCATATGTTTTACGCAGCGAATGCCCTTCCAACTACAACTCAACACTGGAAAACAGCCATACACTCCTGCATTCACCTACATACACTACGGACAATTTAGCTTATTCAATTCAACAATAGTGCATGTCTTTGGATTTGTGGTGGGGGAAACCGGAGCCCCCATAGGAAACCCACGCAAACACGGGGAGAACATGCAAACTCCACACAGAAATGCCAACTGACTCAGCCAGGGGCTTGAACCAGCAACCTTCTTGCTGTGAGGCGATCGTGCTACCCACTGTGCCACCATGATGCCTCTACATTATATTCATTCATCGTTCATTTTCTTTTCAGCTTAGTCCCTTTATTAATCCGGGGTCGCCACAGTGGAATGAACCGCCAACTTATCCAGCACGTTTTTTATGCAGCGGATGCCCTTCCAGCTGCAACCCATCTCTGGGAAACATCCACACACACTCATTCACACTCATACACTATAGATAATTTAGCTAACCCAATTCACCTGTACCGATGTCTTTGGACTGTGGGGGAAACCGGAGCACCCGGAGGGAACCCACGCAAACGCAGGGAGAACATGCAAACTCCACACAGAAACGCCAACTGACCCAGCCGAGGCTCGAACCAGCGACCTTCTTGCTGTGAGGCGACAGCACTACCTACTGCGCCACTGCATAGCCTCAGCATTATATTGTAAAATTCAAATCTTAAATTCTGAAAAATATAAATAAGAAATATATGGTTTAAAAATTAATTTGCTGGACTTGTATGGTGGTTCATTCCACTGTGGCGACCCAGCAAGGGACAAAGCCGACAAGAAAATGAATGAATGAATGAATGGACTTGTATTGCTAGCTCTCTCCTGAGTGATAATTAGGGATGTATATAGGAATCGCGAGCCGGTTCTTCAGAAAAGTTTGCATGTTTTTTTCTGTTCATCTTGCTTCTTCAGACCATTTTGGTTATGCTTTTCATAAATATACAGTCAAATTAAATTAAAAACTGCTTAAGCAGAATGTGTGTTGAGTCTTTGTTGGGATCATCATTAAAATACAATGGTTGCCTAATTTTAAATTGAAAGAACCAAAGACAAAATCTTACTTTCTTTATTTGAAGATATTTCTTTTATTTGTGTAATTCACCTATTTGATTTGTGATATGTTAGTCTTTAACTTTATAAAAAAAACATTTATCAAATCAAAAGTTGGGTTCAGTGAATTGTTACATCCCAAGTTATTTAAAGGGTAGCTATTATGCAAAAATGACTTTTATAAGGGGTTTAAACATAGTTGTGTCAACAGCGCATGAAAATATCCAGCTTCTAATAGTAAAAATGAATAAACTCTAGTTTTTAAAATCACACTTAATATAATCAAACTTTCCCCATTTGTGCATGTCATCAGAGGAAGGAAAGTCCGCCCCATTAGTGACTATCTCTCCCTCATTTTCACAGAGATAAAAGATCCTGTTTTGAATCTGCTGCTTTGCTGATGCAGAGGCGCTTCCAAGCAAACAATTTTGTGTTTAACAGACGTCTAATAGACATCTAAACGTAGACAGCTTGGCTAAAACAAGGCTAAACTTAGGCTGTCAGTGAAAATCTAAGACATCTAAGAATAGCCCAAAACTAGACTAGTGGTCAAATAGACAGATTAGACAGACTTTATATGTGTAGTCATTCATTTCTGTTTATTTGATGACTAGTCTAGTTTTGGCCTATTCTTAGATGCCTATTAGATTTTCACTGACAGCCCAAATTTACCTTGTTTTAGCCAAGATGAATGTTTAGATGTCTATTAGACATCTATTAGACATCTTTTAAAAACAAAATAATGCTTGCTGGTTTGTAGCTCTGCCCTCTTTTGAAAAGAGCAGAATCTCATTTTAATTTAAAGAGACAGTCCCCAAAATGGTACTATTTGGATCAAAGCTTAAACAGAGCAGTTTCAAAGAGTTATAAAAAATATTTGTGTGGTATTTTGAGTTGAAACTTCACATTCACACTCTAGAGATATCAGAAACTTGTTTTACAACTTGTAAAAAGGGGCATAGTAGGTCCCCTTTAACATTAACATTTTTTTACACAAATAGTTGATGATAACTGGCACATTATTTTACTGAGGTGACCCACGATAAAGAAGAGAATAACACAAAAGAAAGTAGTTAATGGTGTTTTATATTAAAATAAAAACAAACATTTATATTCAAACGCTTCTTTGCTGATACAAAAAAAGTGATGTCTTAATGTCTTGAATGCCAAAGAATGAAGTGAGAAAAGGCTGTCGCTGTGCACTTTAAATGAGCAATAACATTTTTATATGTTTTGATAGCACTAGTCCTCAGGCGAGGCAGATCTGATTTGAAAAGTGTCTTCCCTCAAAAAGCAACCTCTGCTCACAGCAGCACTTCAAAGTGGATTTTCTATGTCTCGGTTGCCATGCTCATTTCCTCTGAGAAACCGATAGACCTCACAACACATGGCCCAGATTTGCACTTACACAGCCTGGTCCTATTAAAGCATGTTTCCACATCTCAGTTTATGACGCGTGCGATACAGCTTAAAAGCTTTTTAAAGCTTCTTTAAAACATATAATAGCGTTTCAGGCTAATGTCAATGTTAATTATAATAAAAAACGCAAAAAAATTCCACAAACATCAGCAAATCCTCTATGGAATGAAATCACCGGCCTGGTTTCTATTACAGATTAGCACAATATTTTTAGCAGTTCTAAATGTTGATAAAAGAAAACTAATGCAATGTGATGGCATTTCAATTAGCTGATGTTATGTGATTAAGTCATCATTTTCCCCTCAAGTGATAAGTCATTCCAGACAAATCATCATGACAATGAATGTTGATAGGTTACCGTTTACCGCAGAAAGTCATAATTTTTGAGAAATATACTGTTATCTGAGCATTAATATCAAGGAAAGCCTTATATACAGTACTCGTGAGTGGGTAGTATGTGATTTATGTGAATAAGTCAACCTTCTCTGAGCTGTGCAATGCAATAGGGCCTCTTGTAACCCCTGCTGCTTTACACCCAAGGGTCATGCCAAAGATCATGTGATATTTACATGTGGCAGATGACCTGTAAATGCTAAAAAAACAGTTTCCATTTCAGTTTTACAAAATATTTCTTTTTCAAACACATCATCCAACTCACATGAGTGTTTTGTTCCCAGAGAACAAATGCATTGGTAAATTGGTAGAGGGTGGCACGGTGGCTCAGTGGTTAGCACTGTCGGCTCACAGCAAGGTCACTGGTTCGAGCCCCGGCTGGACCAGTTGGCATTTTTGTGTGGAGTTTGCATGTTCTCCCCGCATTCATGTGGGTTTCCTCCGGGGGCTCCGGTTTCCCATAGTTTAAAGACATGCGATATAGGTGAATTGGATAAACTAAACTGGCTGCTCTCTATGAGTGTGTGTGTAAATGTGGGTGTATAGGTGTTTTCCAGTATTGGTTTGTGGCTGGAAGGGCATCTGCTGTATGAAACATATGCTGGAATAATTGGCGGTTCATTCCGCTGTGGAAAATGAACGAATGAATGAAAATTGGCAATATGTTAATGTCAACATCAAAAAAAAATTATTTTTGTGAATTTAAAATATAAAAAAATATTGCTTAAGGAACTTCCTATAAAATCCACAAACCTGTATTTATCAATTATGCATTTTGATTGTTTTACACATGTAATAAGTAATTTAATGATGACATTACTAGCACAGTGCTATAATTGCCTTTAAGTCTGCTTGAAGGTGCTTAACTTTAAGGTCTAAAGCTGCTTGCACAAATAACCTAAACTGACATTGAGGCATTCTTTCAATTCATAATTTTATATTGCCTTGAGGGTAATGAAAACACAACTACTGAATCCATTTGAGTGGTTAATGAATCACATTCTGATTCACTTAATTAATCAGTGAATTAGTCCATAATTATAGTCATGCGCTTCTTTAAATTTAGCAGAAACTACTTTGTGTCAAATGTTGCGTCCCAATTCGCATACTATCCGACCTAAATAGTATTTGAAAATAGAATTAGAATGTCCCAAACCATAGTATGTTGAAAAGAGTATGCCAAAAGTTCCCGGCTGGTTTACTATTTTGGATAAAACATTTTAAGTGTAGAAGCTTGCATACTCTAACCGCTGATATTGCCCACAATACATTGCGCATTGGATGTGAATTCAAATGCGGGAAAAAAGGTGTAAATAAACTACAAACATGGCGGATGCACGAGACCAACCATCAAGTAAAGAGGCTTTGGTGAAGATGTTTGTATGACCGTTTATTAATATCTAGCCAACTGGAACATAATTAAACAGTGTTTTGCATGATATATTTCATCTGCAACAACAATACTGAACTATTAAAAAGACGTGTTTGGACATTAACGTCTGAATGCATAATTACCCAAAGACCTGAGGAGATTTCTCTGCATGAAAGACTCTTAAATGGGAGATTAGGCTGCTGCTGCTGCTTCTCCAATAAGGTAGGAAATTAAATATGACAGAAATGTAGATGATTGACAAGGTGTATAACTAAGCAACACAATGATCTGTTAACGAGGAAGTAGTCCCAAAGCCTGCATACTCTTCTGTTACACACTCAAAAGTATATACTTTTTCCTCACAAAAAAGTACATAACTTTAGGGCGTAGTATAAGTATGCGAATTGGGATGCAGCAACTGTTGTGGGTTGTTCATACCTCCTGGTGTGTCTGTGTTATTGTCACATGGTTTTGTTTTGTTTCATTCATGTGCGATGTATGGGCGTGTTGTTGTTGTTTTGGTCATGTGATTGATTGTTTTCCCGATCAGCTGTGCTGATCATTCGCAGCAGCTGTGACTAATTATCATGCCTACATCTGAGTGCTGGGTGTTTGTATCATTATCAGTTCGTTATCGTTTATCATTGTTACTCTGTGTCTCGTGAGGATCTGGACTTCTCCAGCTCAATGTTTATTTTTCTTTTTTCTGTTTTGATCTGTTTTTTTGCACAGTTTGTCTTTTCCAACGGGTCATTAAAGACCTTGCATCTTGGATCCTTGTAGTTTTTATTATTTTGGGGAATGTGACACTTTGTGTAACAATTTTTGTGAAACTGGTTGTTTATAAGACAATGTCTAGTTAGTGGTGCAGTTTTTAAGAAAGTATAAGAGTAAAAAAAAGCATTAAATAATGATTTGCTTTTTATATACACATAGTAATGTGCCTATTGCAGGCCCTATAAACAGTTTGAACTGATGCAAAAACAACATTCTGGAAGAAACACTGACACATGAATGCACACTAAAAAAATGTGTTTTTGGCTTGGCACCCTTGACATCTGCTGTTAAATGCATTAATGACGTACCAGCTGCTATTGAACACAGCCAGAGCCCCACTCTCATATACTCACATATATCACTATCACCGAATGCTCCCTAATCTCTCGTGACTGAACACATCTGGACACACATCATAATGCCTAAATGAAACATTTTGGCCTGTTTAGTCTCGTAAGCTATCCCATTTTTAAACTCTTGTTGTAAGCTGCTGCATTGGTCTGGTTTCTGTTTTGCTTGCATTTGTTTTACTCCTGGGGATGGAGCTAAATATTTTCATGAAGTACATCTGTCAGGGGTCACCACAGGACTTTCCACTGAATAGATCAAACCTATACTTGACCGCTGCTTTTCAGGCCAGAACAAAATAAAAAGTGACAGTTTTACCCGACAGTGACTTATTTCAGCTCCAGCTGTGTTTATGAGTGTGAATGTGTGAAAAAGAGATGTTGGCTCCCTCCAACTCCCTAAAAATCAGCCCACTTGGCATTAAGAGCACTTATGTGCTTAAGATCGATGGAACTTGGTAGACGGGTGAGTTAACACCAACACCACAGGAAATAATCAATACACCTGCAACACAAAGCACCTGAAAAGATTTTTGGACCTGAGAAAGAACATATACATGGTTATACAAACAAAATGCTGAATTTGCTTTCTCAAAGAAACCAAACAGAGATTTTTGGGCAGCAGTTTGGAAAATCTAGACACTTACTGTAGCTGTTCCAAATACCTTTTTTTGTGGAGAACAACCCAGGCTCATTCTGATTATGTACCCCTATATACATTTTTGGAGAGAGCAAAATGCGTCCCAGGAGATGTTTTTTTTGCAGTTTTTGTTTTCACGAATCCGCCAGAGCCCGCTCTGTATGCTTTTTCAAATCTCAAAATTCTCTGGCGAGTGCCGTTACCGCCTGCTGTTCTTGCGTAAATCCACCAGAGGTTGCTGTTGACTGACTAACTGACTGATCCAATCCACCCACCCTCCTTCTTCCCTAAATACAACCAATAATATTTTTAAAAGCACCTATTGACATGCACACCCCCTTCCCTACACCCAACCGACAGTGTTTTCAAAAAAGCAATCCAGAAAAAGAAAAGCTCCCTGATTTTTACCACGTTTTTAGATTTTACCACATTCTCACCCTGTTATTTACTTGTTTATTTTACTTTTTAGCTTTTGCTGTTTGCGTAACCTGCTTTCTGAAACCGGACTCGAACCCCATCATTGCGGTCACCTTCGCTTTGCATCTCAAGTTCGCTGGTGTACGTGTCAAGCTAACAGGACAAACTGGTAACAGCGGGAAAGCCGTCCACATGGAGGTAAGTGGTCAGCTGGTAAGCGCATAAAGAAACGGCATCATACTGCCCAATAGCATTCGTTTTAAAGATGAAATGCAGCCATACGTAGCTCTGGCTACATAATTTGCGATCTCCAGAAACGTATATAGGGCTACGTTTTCAGAATGAGCCTATGTTGAAAGAAAGCCATACAAGTTTGTAACATCATCATTAGGGTGAAAAAAGATGACCCCGATGTTTGGATAAACAATTTAAATGTTACTCATAAAACACACACACAAGGACATATTCATATTCCTCTGTTACGTCAGCCACATAATCTCAGGTTTTATAAACTTTCACATGCCTTCAGTCATAGCTGCATCTATTTTCTACCTTAGTTATTTGGCATCGCACAGACATGAACTCTGACCTCCCTGCCAAGGACAGAGAGTCTACTATGCATAATTTATTCCTAATTAACATGTCATACTTAATTTCTTTGTGCTTAAAAAGTGTCACCCAGGGCACAGCACAAAAATTCATTACATGAAATTAGGTTTCACTTATTAAATTATCCAAGAAACATAAATCCTCAATGCTCCACCACATGCACAACTGTTTAACAGAGTATCTGTAACGGGAAAGTGACGCTCACAAACTCATCTTTGATCATCTAAATGTGACATTTAAACATTTTAAAGGTAGCATCTTAAAATAAACATCTTAAAATAGCTTTAATACAACTTTCTACTACCTACATAGTATATGTGATCTCATGAATATGCTAATTAGCCCCCGCCTCCACTCACTCACAACAGCTCAGACCTTCTCCACTTTTATTCAGATAAGTGAATTCAGTAGTGAACACCTCACAAACTACAAGTGGATCTTGAATAAAGCTCTATGCAAATTATTGTATTTTCAAGACTGAATCTATGAAAACTCGAAAGTGAGAGGAATCTGACTAACTCAAACACTTCTGATTGGTCACTGCATTCAAAAGTCAACAGATAAGTGTGTGATTGGCTACATTGCTCAACGCTGTAAACAAAAAAACTTTGAAGCTTTTTCAGAATGCAAATATACACTCCAGCATCTGCCAAACATATTTCACCAGAATACTACTACAGCTTCAAGTGCAAAACCCCTAGACCCTGCCCTGGCTCTCTACAACATTGGACAAATGCCAGTAATTGATATCATTAGCCTTTTGACTTGACTACATCATCAGGCAGCAAAATCATAGTCTTGTGTTTACAGTCATGTGACTGGTGCAGACTTAGTGGGCAAAACATCCATAGAACTGCACTGTAAACCTGTTAAATGTTAAGATCATCTCACAAAAGTTTATATATATATATATACTTATACAGTTGACGTCAGAATTATTAGGCCCCTTTGAATTTCTTTTTTAAATATTTCCCAAATGATGTTTAACAAAGCAAGGAAATTTTCACAGTATGTCTGATAATATTTTTTCTTCTGGAGGAAGTCTTATTTGTTTTATTTTGGCTAGAATAAAAGCAGTTATTAATTTTTTAAACACCATTTTTCACCATTTTCAAAATTATTAGCCCCTTTAAGCTAAATTTTTTTTTCGATAGTCTACAGAACAAACCATCATTATATAATATTGCCTAATTACCCTAACCTGCCTAGTTAACCTAATTAACCTAGTTAAGCCTTTAAATGTCACTTTAAGCTGTATAGAAGTGTCTTAAAAAATACCTAGTAAAATATTATTTACTGTCATCATGGCAAAGATCAAATAAATCAGTTATTAGAGATGAGTTATTAAAACTATTATGATTAGGAATGTGGTGAAAAAATCTTCTCTCCGTTAAAAAGAAATTGGTGGAAAAAAGGGGGGGGGGAGGTAATAATTCAGGGAGGCTAATAATTCTGACTTCAACTGTATATATTGTTTTACTCACTATCATTGTTTTTCTTATTAAAGCAGCTATATTAAAATTTTACATTCATTTTACATCTTATTAACAACTTGGCATTCAACTGTATACAGTACAGTACAGGCAATCAGATGAGCCCACAATATGAATATATGAACACTGTCTTGATGCAGTGAAACAGTTTGTGCTGTTGTTTCTACTTGGTGTCCTCTTTGTCACATACAGTAGCCAGACATGTGCACTTCAATTAGAGGGCAGAATACTGGTTAAAGAATTTACATACAGTAGCATGCATAATCAGGGTAATGGGCAATAATCAAGTTCTGTCAATTAGTTTAAATCTTATGCTGATAAAGTAAAATAGGTTAACACATTTATGGTTACACCTAATGGCAAGAGAATTGGACTTGAGATCAAGGAATTGTATCAGCAGGGACTGTAGGTGCATGGGAATAGTGAATAACCAGTGCTCTCTTTCACCTCTCTTCATACCATGACGGATGAGAGACCCTTCAGATAGGCACTAAAAAAAATAAATAAATAAAAATAAAAAAAGGGCGTCACTGTGGCGTAGTGGGTTGCACGATCGCCTCACAGCAAGAAGGTTGCTGGTTTGAGCCTCGGCTGGGTCAGTTGGCATTTCTGTGTGAAGCTTGCATGTTCTCCCCGTGATCACGTGGGTTTCCTCCGGGTGCATATGTGTGAGCGCATGGTAAGGTGTTTTCATCTATCGTGTGCTTGTGTCTTGCGTCTGTTTATGTTGGTGTTGTCTAAGCACGCTGCATGTGTTTACATTGTGGCCGCATGCTTTTGTGGTGTGCTCCTGTATTGTGCTTTAGTGTCGTCTTATGAACACATGGTTAATGAGTTCTCTCATTGGCTGCGTGTTCTTGTCCCGTTTTACGTGAGCACATGGCTTGTGGTGTTTTGTGTGTCATGTGCTCTCCCGTCTATTGTCTAGTCCCACCCTCCTTGTTAACCCATTATTAGTTTATCATGTTCACCTGTTTGTGTATTAATTATTTCTGCTTATATTCTCCTCATGTCTGCTGTCCTGTGCCAGTTTGTCATCGATTATTTCCCTGTCCTGTTGTGTCCAGCCCTGTTTTTTCCTGCCAGCCCAGTCAAGTTTGTTTTTGCCTTTTCATTAATGCTTCCCCCCTCTGGGTAGTTTGTTTTGCCTGGTTTTATTTTAATTTTATTATAAATAATTTTGTCTGCAATTGGGTCCTCGCTCCTTTTCCCACCCACCGGTCGTGACAACAAGGGTGTGATGTAAAGTGAAAACTATGAATGATATGTTGCACATGTCATGCATAATTCTGCTGTTTGCCATCTCCGATATCCTCCAACTAAAAAGCCATTTATTAATAATATTAAAATTATAAAATATTAATATTAATTATTAACATGAAACCGACATTGCAACAAGACAAATTTTAATTTATGAAAACTATCACAATCACCAGTGATCTAGGCCTTGCAGATTGCTGGAGGACATACACTATCACCCGGACTACAGTTCTGCCACTAAAATGAACTTCAAATCCCATCATTCCCTGCACTCACACACCTGGCCCAGATCCCCCTTTATTGCAAAAACACAGCTAAAGCTTTTGAAGACTGATTACCAGAACTATAAATATACCACACACACGCACGCACGCACGCACGCACGCACGCACACACACACACACACACACACACACACACACACACACACACACACACACACACACACACACACACACACACACATATTTGTTTTTGTGAAAAGTGGGTACATAACATAGGCTTCCATTCATTTTATACAGATCAAACCGTATATTATATTGCCCTCACCCCACCCTACCCCTAAACCCAATCATCACAGGAGCTTTACTCCCTGAAAAAACTCATCCTGTGTGATTTAGAAGCTTTTTGAGAAGTGAGGACATCACCAATGTCCTCATATTTCACCTGCTTTTTGTAATACCTGTGTCATACCTATGTCATTATACAGATTTGTGTCCTGATATGTCACAAAAACACATACACACACACACGCACGCACGCACACACACACACACACACACACACACACACACACACACACACACACACACACACACACACACACACACACACACACACACACACACACGCACACACACACACACACACACACACACACACACACACACACACACACACACACACGCACACACACACACACACATATTGTGGAGACTTGTTTATCTATAAGAGAGCATGTCAAAGCATTTCCTTGTTCTGCCTACAATGTTTTTTGACCTTTGCTTTGTTTATTGTTTTATATTGTTTTGCTGCCTGTCCTGACCATTCGCCTCCTTTTCTGACTACACTTTGGATTACATGTATGCCACAGTTTGCTCCTGTTTTGACCATTGTCTGCCTGACTATTCTGTTTGATAAAGCTGCACGTGGATCCTCATCTCCGTTGTACCCAAACTAATTACAGTAACACTTTAGTTTAGGTAACAGTTCTCACCATTAACTAGAGGCTTATTACCTGCCTATTATTAAGATATTGACTGTTTATTAGTACTTATAAAGTATGATCGTATTCCGCAACCTTAATAACTATTAATAAGCAGCAAATTAAGAGTTAATTGAGCTAAAAGTCCTAGTTAATGGTTTGTTAATAGCGAGAATTGTACATTTTGTAATTGCAAATTACAAAACATTTCTATCGTTGGCTAAATGTATCTGAATCTGTTTTAATGGTTACTGACATTACTGACAATAGACGATTTATCACTGTCCACTGGTAAAACCCAAATTCACAAACGTATAAAAACACAGAACTGCTCTTAGGAAGATGTCAAAGATGAATGATGTTGTTGACTGCGTTGGGAAAAGAATTATGGGAAAACAATATCTCTGGGGCTGTTCTCAGATCAAGCAATTCATACAGTCGCCCACAAACTCAGAGTCAGCACAGCTGGATTTGTTTTATCTCCCACCCACATTACTCTGTTCAACAAGACATTCAGACACAGGCAATAGCTATCAGCATGTAGATGGGAAATGGGCATCCCTTAGCACAAGTTCTTCGTCTGTCTTAGGTCACAATGAGTGTAAATACACTCACGATGAAACAAAATTATATTCATTCATAATGACATGCAAATGAGGCAGCAGAATAAATGTCAGTAAATCAATAATATTACTGTGACAATTCATTGTAAATAAAAGCAAATAAATACATTTTAAAATTATGGTAACACTTAAGTTTAAGTAACAATTCACATCCTTTACTAACAGCTTATTACCTGCCTATTGTTAAGATATTAACTGCTTATTAGCACTTAAAAAGAATGATCTTATTTTACATCCCTAATCCTACCCAAAACCTAACACCAACTACTACCTTACTAACTATTAATAAGGTTTATTATTAAGGTATTATTATTGCTATAATGTTTATTATTAAAGTGTTTCAGGTATCTAATAATAATTTTCAGTTACGTAAACTAAAAATAAATAAATAAATAAATAAATAAATAAAATATAACCTGGCGTACTGTTTCTTCACTGTATAAATTGAATAAAGGTTAACCATTATTGATTGAATGCTTATCAAGTTGGACAGGTAGACATAATTATTAGTCATAATTAGGCCCACACGGAATCTGCGCCACACAGAAATCCGCAGATTTTTAGCCCATTATTGAGTCTATGTATTTACATGGGTAAATGTGTAAATGTATATTGATTCAGTTTTAATATTAATTTCACTAATATTATTGTGATATAATAATAGTAATATTAAAATGTTCATAGGATTTATGTACAATACAGTATGTAAAGTAATATTTTCTGTCTTTTAGTTGATTATATAAGAGATTTGTTTTGTTTACCAAATAAATTGATCTAATAGGATTTGCATTGTAAAAATTAAATAAAAGTTAAAAAGGTATTATTTTTTATTTCATATATTAGGTTTTTAGTTATGATACTCCTAAAATCATTCTGCAAAAATCCGCATTCTGCAGAAATAGCAAAAAATGTAATGTAATGTGTATTTATATAGTGCATTTATTATGTATGGCCATACACCCAAAGCGCTTCACAATCATGAGGGGGGTCTCTCCACACCACCACTAGTGTGCAGCATCCACAGGGATGATGTGACGGCAGCCACAGGACAACAGCGCCAGTGCGCTCACCACATACCAGCTTTTGGTGGAGTGAAGAGATGATGTTAGAGCCAATTCAGTGGATGGGGATGATTGGGAGGCCACGATCTGTAATGGCGGATGAAAGGAATTTGGCCAGGACACCGGGGTTCTCTTTACAAGAAGTGCCATGGAATTTTTAATGACCACAGGGAGCCAGCACCTTGGTTTAACGTCTCATGCGAAAGATGGCACCCACTGACCGTATAGTGTCCCCTTCACTTTACTGGGGCATTAGGACTCACACAGACCACAGGTTGAGCACCCGCTGCTGGCCTCACTAACACCACTTCCAACATATATAAAATGTCCTCAGATTCTGTCTTGCCCTAGTCATAATTAAGTTTTATCTTTGAGAAGCAAGACTTAAATTGTGCATCGCAACTTTCATTCAGCTGTTCAGGTGAGGCACCTCTCAGATCTACCGTGTGTTGAAGGAGTTCTGGATCTGGCCATGCAACTCACGTCACTTTAATTTTCAGGTGAAATCATCCCTAACTTTAGTGCTCTCTGATGGACATTTACTTGTGTTGCAGCACATGGACATGCCTTCTAACATGCACGGTGCCAGTTCAGAGAGTAATTCAGGGAAGGGGAAAAGGCTAAATATAATACAGTCCCTAATGTGCCCTTTCTTGGGGTGGGGGGATGGGGGCATTTAGCAGATGCTTTTATTTGAAGCACACTGTGTGAAAGATACACATTTTTAATTAGTTATTGCTTTCCCAGAGAAACGAATATACTTTTTAACTTTGGCATTGCTGTTGCCAAGCTTAACAACCTGAGCTATAATATATAATTGAGCTAATCGCATAATAAAAGTAGCCATAACGAGTGAAAATATTGACATCTGGGATTTTAGTTCTTGATGAGGGAACACTAGCCAAGATTAGGATGAAGTAAGCAAAAAACCTGCCAATCTGGTATGATGTGTTCTCACAATTCATGTTCCAATTGTTCCCAGTTATTAAAAAATGTACAACAAACTAATAAAAAATAATTATCTATAGGGATGTTAAAGCACTTTAAAAAATTATAGGCTATTCAGCACTATGTGTTTAATGTAAGGTGGAAGTGGGAGTCTACACCCATTTATTATGGAATTGTCCTGTTATCAGAGCTTATTGGTCAAAAGTTGTTACTTTTATGTGCCGTATGTTTGGACTTCAGCTACAGTTGGATCCATTGTCTTTGATTTTAGGTCTCCTAGTTGGACGTTTGCCTGACAAATTCACTAATCACTTATATGACATTTTAGTCTTTGATGCCAGGAAAAATATACTGATAAACTGGATCAGTTACAAACCCCCATCCTCGAAAGGGTGGCACAATATTATTAGGGAATTCCTTACCTGTGTCATTCATACTGTAGGTCCACATTTTATCTAGTCTGGACTCTTTACTTGGATTTTATTGATGTTTCTTCAAGCTGTGTTTTGAGTTATGGTATGTCCTAATTGAATTTATATATATTTTATTTTACTATTATTTTATCTTTATATATTTTCATTCTGTTTATTTATTTATTTAATATTACACTGTAAAAAAAATTCAGTAAAAAACCATAATCCTTATTTCCTTTCGCTTTTTCTTGTTCACTCAACTTTTGAAAACATCAGCTGCACTGACCTAAAATTATTCGTCAGTAATACAAAAAAAACATTTAGTTGGGTTAACATAAGATTATTTATTAGCTTTCTGGAGAGGTGAACTACTCTGTAACAAAACTTTTTACTTGTGCCAACTGAACATTTTCTGTCTGCAGAACTGAAATGACTTGAGGGAACAAAAAAAAAAACCTAATCCTTATTTCTTTTCACCTTTTCTCATGTACTCAACATTTTTTTCACCTAAATGATAGGACAGTATAAACAGGAAAGCATGGGCAGAGGGGAAGTATTGGCATAGAATCTCGAGACAGGAATTGAACTCAGCTCGCCGTGAACATCGGAGTGCTATGTGTCGATGCACTAACCACTGCACCATTGGCGCCGATGTGTACTCAACTTTTTAAAACATCAGTTGCACTGACTTAAAATGTCTGTAAGTGAGTGAACAAAAAAAACTCGGTAAAAAATTGGTTCTAAGAAATAATACATTATCAGAACAAACAAACATAGTCCATATTGAAAAAAAAATCTAAAACAGAGACATTTATTAGACACAGAATTAGAAACAGGACCGGAGGTAAAACAACAATAACGGTAAACAAAACAAAGATCAAAACATGGCAGGACAAACAGGGAAAAATGCTTTGTAATGCTTCACTTGTGAAGCATGCCTTCCTGTTTTTTTTTTCAATTGAACTTTGTTTGTTTGTTCTGATAATGTATTATTTATTAGTACCAATTTCCACAAGAGTAATTTTGTTCACTCAACTGCAGACATTTTAGGTATGTGCAACTCATGTTTTCAAAAGTTGAGTACACATTGGCACCAATGGTGTAGTGGTTAGTGTGTTCACGGCAACCTAAGTTCGATTCCTACCTCAAGGTCCTATGCCGATCCTTCTCCTCTATATAGATAAAATGTTAATAAAAAAACTACAAATTCTCTAATTATCATACTTCACAATCTAAGGAGGTCATTCATTTGTTCATTTTCCTTTGGCTTAGTCCCTTTATTTATCAAGGGTTGCCACAGCGGAATGAACCACTAACTTATCCAGCACATGTTTTTTACGCAGTGGATGCCCTTCCAAACATTCATATACACTCACATTCCCACACTACATTCAATTTAGCTTACCTAATTCACCTATACCGCATGTCTTTGGACTGTGGAGGAAACCAGAGCACCTGGAGGAAACCCATGTGAACACGGAGAGAACATGCAAACTCCACACAGAAATGCTAACCGACCCAGCTGGGGCTTCAACCATCGACCTTCTTGCTGTGAGGTGAAAGTGCTAACCACTAACTCACCGTGCTGCCCCTTAGGAGGTCAGTTCAATAATAATATACAATGTAAAAGACTAGTTTCAAAGTGTAAATCACTGAATATAAAAAATAAATACTACAAAAAAAACCTGCACAATTCTTTAATCCTGACCTAATACGGCATAAATACATTAGTGTTTAACAGTGGACGAGGCTCAAGGGAGCTTTTGTTAGAAACACACATTAAGTTTAATGTGTTTATGTTTTACAGCTCCGTAGATCTGAGTGCTTTTGTCTGTTTCTGCTGAAGTGAATTTCCATCAACCAACAAACACACACTCACCACTCGTACATACACTCCCTACCACACACACACACATGGAGAGTTCCAGTTGCAGAAGCACAAAGCTTTATTGTTAAAGTGTGAGTTAGTCGGAGCCCACACAGTCCTGTTAAGGCTTGCATACTGCTGAAAACACCATCATGAACACGAGCCGGCTGTTTATGTGCAACTGAGCCAATGAGCTAAATATTTTGAAGTATTACAACATCTTTAAACATTTCGGGCTCAAATAAACAAGACAGAAGATATTTGCAAAAGTGGACACCACTGTTAATGCAAAAAAAGTACACAAACAAAATATGGTAAAACTTTATTTTGATGGTCAGTGTTGGGGAGTAACTACTGTAGTTACATGTAACGGCGTTATGTAATTTAAGTACAAAATAAACGTAGCAGTAATTTGTTACAGTTACTGAGAAAAAATGTGTAACTAAATTAGTTACTTATGAAAATGTTAAAGATTACAAATGGGGTTACATCTAAAAATTTTCTTTAAAAATGTGGGATTTGTTGAATAATATTAATCTGTTGCTTTGCCTGTTTTTGATATGCACGATGCCTTCTGCTAAGGCCATTTATATGCTTTTGATTGGTTTTCTGGTTTGAATTTGCGGCGCACCACGTCTACCAGTTACGTTAATCCTCTTTGCCGTCCCTACAAGTAGTAACACTACTAGCTTAACTACATTTCTCAGTAGCATGGCGGTAGCGTCACTACTTTTTAAATCAAATAGCTTTTCAGTAGCGAAGCTATTTTATTAGTCAAGTAGCGCAGAATCATCCACACAAGCTACATTTACATTTACATTTACATTTACATTTACCAATTGCGGCTCAATACGTGACCGCATCATCGTTCACAGAGCTGTGAGTCCGGTGTCTAGCCGATGAAAGTAAATCCATATGATATCAAGAATGACGATTTCTTCTTCTTCCTGTTTTTCAATGGTCGACAACAAACTTTTTGGTGAGTTACTGCCACCTCTCGCTCCGGTCGGTGACGTCGCCAACCAATTAGGCTGACACTAAAAATTTGCTTGATGGAAAGATGACTGAGGGAGAGGAGGTCTATATATATAGTTTACTGTAGTAAAGGCTAAAGTATACTATGGTAATTACTATTAGTTCATGATACTTACTAATGATACTACATTATGTAGTGTAATTCATTAATGAAGAGTTGTATATATATATATATATATATATATATATATATATATATATATATATATATATATATATATATATACACACACACACACACACACACACACACACACACACAAACACACAACTGTATATATACTGTATATATACACACACAATATACTGCTTATTCCTAAATATTTCTCTTTAATATAAATTACTATAGTATTTTATATGTGTAATACCTGGTTTTATTGGATTGTTTGTTTGTGCTGTTATATACTATAATTTGTTTCTGTTTAGTACAGCATATTATTTACAGTAAATAATTGAACTGAACAATTCTACCTCATATGATTCATTGACAGTTTTATTGATCACTAAGATATGACTGACTCGGATTTAAGTTGCTTCGATTTAAAAATAAAAATTGCAAAAATAGCTTAGATGTATTTATTTATTGCAAATGCCACAAAAATCAGCTTGCACAACTAACTAAAATTTAGATTTTGTAACAGATTTTTTTTATTTTATTAAAATAATATAATCTTAATTCAAGTGACGAAAGATTTTGAAATTCTAACAGTAAACAGAGCTACTGTAAGGTCACACCTGCTTGGTATAAATGCTTGAAAATGATTTAGATTAAATATTTCCATTAGAAACTTAACAGTAATCAAAAAGTAATCAGATGTAATCAGTTACCTTTATAAAGTAATTGAAAGGGTACACTACTTATTACATTTTAAATAGGGTAATTTGTAATCTGTAATCTATTACATTTCCAAAGTAACCTCCCCAACACTGTTGATGGTCCATTTGAGTATTAGTAGATTGTCTGCTTAATATCTGTTGATACTGCTCCTTCAGGAGACATTTAACTGACTAAATGGAACTTTGCAAGTACATGTCAACTTACACTAACCCTAACCCTAACCCCAACCTAACAGTCTACTTATAATCTATTGAGAATTAGTTGGCATGTAGATGCAATGTAACTTAAATTCAACAAACGGACCATCAAAATAAAGTGTGACCTAAAATGCAAATATAATGAATATTTCCAAACTGGTGGGGACGCTCAAACAAACAGAGCAGTGTTTTGACAATGCCATGGGCCATTTAGTGTTGAATATTGCTTGATGAAATATTATCAAACCAGAGACATTCAAGTCTGGTACAAGGGTGTGGTGTTTTGTTTATGCTTGTTAAAAATGTTGCTTTAAAAAAGCCACAGTCTCTCTGACCTGTAAAGCATGTGTTTAAGAACTCTGCTGCTGGGAAAAAATTATGTGGAGAATATCAAAAATTAGCAAATGAGTCAAGACACGGGCTGCTCTGGGATCCTTTACCACACTGAAGCAGGCTGACAACCATATTTAGCAGTGGAAGGGTAACATGTGTAAAAATATATCTCTATAAATCCATAATCCGCATTCATAACTCAGGCCAGCACTGTGATATTTTAGGTATTTTACACCTAGGGCCAGATTTACTAACAGCTTGCGCCAGCACAAACCTTCGTTCAGAAGCTACTGTCAGGATTTACCAAAGACACGCAGAGAAACATGAGCAATGTAAAGGCATGGACACAGTTATTTTTGTAGCTGACCTTAATGCGTTTGTTAGAGTATTTAAAAGAACTGTGCAATGGTTTGCAGCCATTTTATTGTCATTTGTGCCAATATTTAATGTCCAAAATACCCATTTTGCACCTGTGTTTTTAGTAGATTACATGCACATTATCATCATCAGCTCTACTTGTTTGTGACCTACCTGATTTGCATTGCTTTTTGTAGATTGCGTAGGTTATGAAAATGAGATGCTGCACGTGTTCTTAAATGTGCTCACTGACATTAGATCAATTAAAGCACTTTTAAATTCCATCAGTGCTTTTAGAGGATTGCACTCTTACTCTAGTTTTACCTGTTCAATGCCTGTTTAATACATCTTACATTTAATACATTAAGACTTATTCAAAATTTCTTCTATGATTCAGGGGTTTTCAAAGACTCTATGAGGGCGATCATTAGCTCTTCCTGATTAAAATGCAGTAGTAATAATATTATTGTGAACTATTATTACAAATAATAATTTAAATTTTAATAGCTGTTTCAAAATGTTATTTACTCTTGTACATTCTGCCAGTGTTCTGCGCATGGCTATTTTTGTACCACTGAGTATTTATTGTGCTTTTGTTGTTGTTGTTGTTGTTGTTGTTGTTGTTGTTTTATAAAAACATGGTTTTTAATATTTTTTATTTTAATATTTTCAGTTTTTATTTTAACTGTAGTTAAAACTTTAATAATTTTGTTCTCTGTTTTCTAATGTTCATTACACTTATTTTTTATATTTAGTATATTTATGTTTTATTTAATATAGTTAAATATTGAGATATATGTTAATAATAAAAAATATATACAATTTCTCCTTCTCTCTATATATTTCTGACTTAATAAATTTAAATGCCAAAATACTACCACTTATGCCCCGTTTCCACTAAGTGGTACAGTATGATACGATACAGTTTGGTACGCTTTTATGGCCATTTCCACTGTCAAAAGGTACCAAAAAGCGAACCGTACCATACCACTTATTGTAAGACAAAAGGGTACCAAAAGGCACGCAGCTGAATGCTATTGATTTACAGAGAAACGTCACTAGCGCATACACAAGCAGGAAAATGAAAACAAAAGAACCGCCATTTTTAAAAACACAGACAAGACATTATATCATAATAATATATACATATAATAACGAGCCATGGTCGACCCAAGCTCAAACAAACCTTGTTGTCGTCATGATGAACAGCCACAAAGCCAAGAAGAACAAAATCTGCTGTGTCCTGTTTTTGTTTTACGAGCCTGTCTAAAAGTCTGAGCAGTTTCACTTTCTCCAGAGAGCTCGCAGCGTGTCTTTGAAATAACGAACTTTTTGAGCTGATCATAATAACATGCGTGTGATTATTGAAGGGCTTCTGACATCCTTTCAGAAATGGACAAACGTGAGAGTGAAGCACAAAAGAACGGAGCTAAGGATTCTTTCAGCAACCTAAAACATGAACAAACTGCCATGTTTAACTATTATCATCGCCTTTTGGACTATTATGAACTCTGAATGATGAAGTTACTTTTTAACAGAGGTTACATGTGCTGGTGAAGATTAAAGATACAGATGAGAGGTTACTGTGGACTATATGTTGCTTGTTGTTTTTGAAGCCAAAGGACTTAATGTATGCTGTGTGTAGTTTTTCTGTAATTGGTAACATATAGGAGACTGTAAGGGTCTGAATATGTTGAATTTATTTATTTATTTATTTTATGTAACTGCAGACGTTACAGTAGGCTATATCATAGATTATAATCAAATCATGTTTATAGAAAAGTTAGTAATGAACATTTATACACAAGTATTTATGTGTATAAAGCATCTGTGTTGTGAGAAGTGCTTCTCATATGATATGTGAACGACCCGCATAGCTTTACCTTGAGCAAGATTTCCTTAAGCTAGAATGACATCGACTGAAACTTTCTGTCGTACACCACACCCACCATTGGTACTCTTTTGGTAGAGGAAACGCAAGCCTCATAAAGGTGACCTGTATTGACCTGTACCAAACTGTACTGTACCAGTCAGTGGAAATGGGCCATTAGGTTCCCAAAGTGGGGGTCGGGACCCCCCAAGAGGTCGTAGGACAATGAGGAGGGGTCACTTGGTAATTTCCAAAAATGTAATTTGTTTTATTAGTTACATTAAAAAAACAACATCCAAATAAAAAGCCATCAGCCTTTCAATTACCTTACATTGGGGTGATTACGTTATATTAAAGACATAGCACATTGATTTTATGGCACCAGGTTAAACTTTCTGACACCTTTATGGCACTCACGTACATCAAAAATAAATACAGGCCACAATTGAACATGGAGGATGGTCTGCGAGTGGCGTTCTTCAAAATTAAATGATTAATAGACTTGGGCCTATTGGTATGTGTGCCCTTTTGTGTGCAAGGTTTATATATTGATAACCACCTCTGAGGATATTGGGGGTCGTTAGTCACTGGCATTATTATTTTAAGGGTTGCGGCCTGAAAAGTTTGGAAACTCCTGACTTAGGTGACTGACAAAATACAAAATGTTACAAAAAATACAAAAGCTTTTTTGTTCTATGCTTTAGAATTTATTTTATACCTATTAAATACCTATTTTCCCTTTTTTCATCTCACGTAACATAAAAAGACTTTAGTTTCATTCATTTATTCTCCTTTGGCTTAGTCCCGTATTTATCAGGGGTCGCCACAGCGGAATGAACCACCAACTATTCCAGCATATGTTTTACACAGCGGATGCCCTTCCAGCTGCAACCCAGTACTGGGAAAGACTTTAGTTTCATGTTTTCAATTTTAGTAAAAAAAAAAGTTAGAACTGCGCTTGAGTGTCACATGATCTTTCAGAAATCTCTCTAACATGCTGATTTTTCAGGACTCTTTGATGAATATAAGGTTTGAAAGAACAGCATTCATTTGAAATAGAAAATCCCTGTAACCATGTGAAAATCAATTGCTGTCTCTTGATCAATTTAACGCATCCTTGCTAAATAAAAGCATTTAAAAAATCCCCTTGGCAGTCACTCTAAATCACCCTGTTCACTTTAGAAAGCCTCTCGAAACAGCAGGAGTCTTGTGTTGCTGTTGTTGCAACACCCAAAACTCTACTGAGAAACAGAAGTTCATAAGTCTATAAAAAGAAATGCAAGATCTTTAATTAAAACTGACTTCAGTGATTGCTAAAAAGAGGTTGAGTGAGCTGCATTATAAACTCAAGCAAGACAAGATCCACAATATCCTGCCAAAAGAAAAAGAAACGGCATAAGGAACAGGTAGCCCTCATGTGGAATAGCATTGTGCTGGTTAATTGTCCTTTACTGAGCGCTTAAGTGCCTGTGAGTTTTGCTGGAGGGAACTGAAACTTTCATTCCCCTTGAGGCAACCTCTGCAAACCCCCCATAGTGACACACACACACACACACACACACACACACTTGTACAGCATCTTTAAGGGGACTTCCAACAGACATAAAGATTTTATAATGTATAGGCTGCATATTCTATACCCCTAGCCTAAACCCAAGCGCAATCTCCATTTTACATTTTCAAAATATTTCATTCTGTGTGACTTATGAGCCATTTTCCTCAAGGAGACCAAAAAAAATGTCCTTATAAGGACAAAATGTACTAGTATTGCTATACTTCTTGGGACATTTGGTCCTCACAAAGTAAGGAATACTGGGTACACACACACATATTGTAATGCGCATCTGATTACGTATCCCTATATACATTTTTGGAGAGGGCAAAATACGTCCCAGGAGCTACATTTTTTGCAGTTTTTGTTTTCGCGAATCCACCAGAGGTCGCTGTGTACGCTTTATCAGATCTCAAATTTCTCTCGTGAGTGCCATTCGCATCTGCTGTTCTCACTTAAATCCACCAGAGGCTTTTGCGCCTAGATCGTTAAAATAGAGCCCTTTATGTGTGTCGCAAAATTTCCATCAATACTCTAAGCATTGACCACCTTCTTAATCAACTGCAATTCTGTTCAGATCTCTAGCCTAGGAAAATAAATGAGAAGACACCAATCTGAAGCGCCATTTTGATGATGTCATCATGTAGACTTCTTATGCTGTGTTCACACCAGGAGCAGAAGAAGCGTCAAGTGTGAGTGATTTACATGTTAAGTCAATGCAAAGGCGCGAATAGACATCCTGCGGCGTGATACGCCCAAATGGCATGGCGCGAATGACGCGAATTGTGTGAATGGCGAATCGATCGAGTTGGAAAATCTGAACTTCAGCGGACATTCGCGCCGCGTTAACCAATCAGGAGCTTGCTCTTGTGGGGGCGTGATTGTGACATAGTGCCTGTTGTTGGTAGAAATCCTCCAGCCGACACCGACAACAGTTCATCAAACTGGGCTCGGTTCAGTCAGAAGCACAGCTGAAAGCCTCCGTCATCGAGGTTAAGTTTCTGGAGGAGTTTATGAGCTCACAGAGCTGGCTGCACCTCTGAAAGTGCTCCACTGATCTAGTGGAATCAGACACTGCTCCAAACGAATCTACGCTGGTTTTCAGCCTTCATAAAAGCACATAAACACAGTTATTTTCTTAATAAAATCCATGTTAGCCATTTAGCAATGAAGCTACAGTCATTGGGCAAACAGAAGCCCAGCCCATAACGCGAATCCGCGTCTGTTCTGAAGTGAATTTGACGTGCGAATGAAGCGAATTTTGACGCGCGAATGAAGCGAGTAAACTCAAATATTCATGCGTCTATTTACGCCCGAATATCGCGATTTATCCGCGCGCGCGTCTGGTGTGAACACAGCATTACAAAGTATTCTACAGTATTTTAAAATACAAAAATACAAGACACTAAAGTATACAAAATATTAACTCATTTTCATAAACCCCATAAAAAACAAATGACAAAATACTATTTTGTATTTAAAATACGCATTTAAAATACATGTATCATAAATACTGCCCATCCCTGACTGGTATTGCTTTACTTCTTGGGACATTTGGTCCTCACAAAGTAAGGAATACTGGGTACACACACACACACAAATATAGTAATGCGCACAACCCAGTTTCATTCCGATTACGTACCGCTATATACATTTCTGGAAAGAGCAAAATACATCCTAGGAGCTACATTTTTTTGCAGTTTTTGCTTTTGCAAATCCACCAGAGGTCACTGTGTACGCTTTATCAGATCTCAAATTTCTCTCGCGAGTGCCATTCGCACCTGCTGTTCTCACTTAAATCCACCAGAGGCTGCTGTCGACTGACTGACTTACTGAATGACCGACCGATCCTCCACCCTCCCCCTTTCCTAAACCCAACCAATAGTGTTTTAAACAGCACAGACTGACCCGCCAACCCACTTCTCTAAACCAAACTGACAGTTTTCAATCTAAAAAAAGAAAATCCCTTGCCTGATTTTTACCACGTTTTCAGATTTTACCACATTCTCACCCTGTTATTTACTTGTTAATTGTATTTCTTTGCTTTTGTTTTCGTCTTTCCTGCTTTCTGGAACCGTACTTCACCGGACTCGAACCCCGTCATTCGTATGTTTTCAGTATGTTTTCATAATAAGCCTGTGTTGCATGTGCATGTTGGTAATGGTGGATTATGAGGACTTTCCATAAGCGTAATGTATTTTATACTGTAAATACCACTTGTTTTATCACCTTACTCTAATCATACCCCTAAAAACAACACTCAAAGGAATCCTGTGGTGAATTTTGAATGTGAAAAGACCCCATTATGTTTTGAATTATGAGGACATGCCCCATGTGCCCTCATAATTCTACCACGTCAACACTGTATTACCTTGGTCGCACCAATACAAATTTGTGTCTTTATAGACAATACAAACCAGTGCACAGACACACACACAACATTTCTGTCTTCCCGTGGCTCAGCCTCATCACCCATTCCATCTCATTCTCACCAGACGCTTTGCTCTAAAGTCACTAGACGCTCTGCATTCACTACTTACTTTTGGGTCAGTGCACTTGAACAGGTGCAAGAAATCCTTTTCGGTGTCCTGAGAGCAGATTATAACAGCTAGCCAGCCTGTTGTTTGCGTCTCAAGAAGACAGAAAAAAATCATCTGGTCTTCACTTTTAACATGTAAATACACAACCAAGGTTAATAGCACACATAATCTGCTGTTAAGTAGCCATGTTTGAGAATAGCACGCTGAATATGCTTGTGAAAGAATAACAAACACTTCAGAGCGGTGTAATTAACTTTTGTTGAAAGGTAATTAGTTGAGCTATGAAGAAAAGCACCTCTTACTGAGCACTATTATTGTGGCCCTGCTGAGGAAAGACAGAGAAAGATGGAAAGACATCCAGCAAGGAATTGAAAACAAAAGCACCACTGGAAGCCTGAAAAGCATTGTGAACATGTGAAACACACAAGGCCCTCAGAGCACAATAGATGACTACTGGAAACCTCTGTGACTTTCTCCGAGAAAACTCTCTTTCTCCTCCCCTCGCTCTCTCACAGCTGTATTCGGGGAAGTCAAGCGGTGCGCTTTTAAATGCGATTTAGTTAAGGTTATTGAGGCATACACTTTTACCTTCCTTCTGTGGCAAATGCAACTTAAGAACTTTATACAGTAGCACTTTGAGCTTGGTGGTTCATTCAAAAAGTAAGATATTAGTTTTTTTGTTAATAGATGCATGGTGGTGCTTCTGGGAACAGCGGACAGAAGCACCTACCTAGAAGGACCCCCTCGATCCTTTTCTTCTCAGCTCTATTCACTCTTTCTTACGAACTCATTCAAGAACAGATAAAGCCTGACTCAAGCTATCCATTCACTTATCCACCATACAGAGCTTAGCGTTCACACCAAAACTCATTCAATCCCAATGACTGTCCTGCACAAGCGTGAATGGGAGACTGCGGTAAGATGAGCCATTTTTACATATGTGATCCACAATGAAAAACAAGTGCTAAATACAATCAAGTATTGTACATCATTTAAGGATGGCTTCTTCTTGTCAGTTTAAGTGACCAAATTGCATGTAAAACTAAGAGAAATAGTTCTTATTTCTTAAAAAAAAAAATAATTAGGCTCAGTTTGGCCTAGATTGGGGCTAATTAGGGCACCATCTGAGGGTAAACTGATCATCTAAATCAGTGATCATCAACTGGAGTCCGGCCCGCTGAGCCGTTTAATCTGGCCCGCGACTGGATTCCAAAATTGTGAGGATCTAAAAGAAAATAGTGGTCCACACTAGGGCTGTGCAATTAATCGAAATCGAATCGCAATCGCAATTTGGAACATTGTGATTAGCTAATCGCAAGAGGACTTCCTTCGCTCAGAGCAAATGCACGACTGCCGTCTGTGTGACAGTCGTCTGTGTGTGACAGTCTTACTAGCCAATCGAGTAAGCACACTTTTGTACTCCCCAATCAGAATTGCGCAACCAAACTATGCGAAACGCCCACAATAACAAACAGGAAAGTGCGAATGGCTACATGAGGAGCGTCTTGCTAAAAAAGCAGGGGCGTAGATTTAGCATGGACGGAGGGGACGCAGAGGAGGACCAACTATTGAAATGTCCCCACCAATAATTTAATTCACTTAAAAAAAAAAATCACGCTGTCAATATTAACCTAGACATGTTAACCTAGAAAGGCTGTGCCTGTCCCTGCTGTCATGTGAGAGGCTGTAGCTGCATTCAGGAAAGCAGCGACAAAACAGCGCAGGTGAATTTCACGTGCAAGAATGAGGTGTGTGAGGTCTGTGACACACAGGTGAGGATGGCGGCAGAAAAGGACATAAAGAGCTTTTTTCAACGAAAAGTGTAAGTCACATAAACTCGAGTTCGCTACTGAATGAGTCCATCATAATAATCATGGCGTTAATGCTCGTGCTTTCCCCGCTTTAATGCAGAATAAACAGCTAAATGCAAAAGTATATCATCCCTGCCTTACAGTTCTCCTGATCTCTCAGAGTAACATGTGCAATTTCGGTTGAAACAGTTTGTCAGGAAAACTACAGCCTCTGCTCCATCTTAAATTAATACTCCTATATGAGACATGTTTCATTTGCACTACGGCTAAAATAAATGGAAGTCTTTATTAAACTCTCTCTTTATCAGTTAATAAACATTCTTTTAACATTACACTGTCAGGCCTGTAGCCAGCTTTTTGAATGGATTATTTTTGCAGTTATTCAGTTATTCGCCTGATTTTCTATTTAATTATGAGGTATAAATATTACATTTTAGTGGCATTTTAAGAACTAATTTTTGCTGCATTATCTTGTCGGATGGTTTTCATAACCACACTTTTTGATGTACCAAAATATATTTTAAACCATTTTGTCAAATTGCTTATCACACTATTTTACTATTTTAAGTGTTTATTTACAAATGTGCATTTTAACTGTAAGTTTAATATTACAGGTTTATAAAAAATAATGAACATTTATAATAAACAAATGAAAATATACTTTTAATATACAAATTTATTATCTTTCATTACACACACACATACACACACACATATACTGTATATAAGTACAATTTCAGAGATGTTTGCTAATATAAATTAATATCTTTTAAGCTCCTTTTTTAACTAACACTCACTGCATTTTAGCAGTAAGAAGCTAAAATGCAGATTATTGAATTATTCACTTGACAACAAAATTAAAACGCAAATCAAATCAAAATCGCAATATCTGTCAAAAAAAAAAAAGCAAAAGTATAAGAATTAAAAAGTATAAACATTAAACATAATGTTAAGCCAAAATTTTGATTTTTATTTGATTTTCTTCTTGGGGGTTTGGCCCCCAAGGAGACTGGTAAAACTCTGGCCCTCTGACAAATATAGTTAATGACCCCTAATCTAAATGAATCTGAATCATACTGTACATGTAGATTTAAAGATATTTACCTATTTTAAAAGTTATTAAGTAATTTTAATACTGATTGAATTTCCTTTAAAGGGCACCTATGATGAAATCATTATATCCAGAAGACAGGACGTGTGCAAAGCAATCGGGATTAAAAGATCTGTTCAGCTCTCTGTGATCATCAATCATCATCAAATGTGATCAAGAATGTGTTTTACAAGTTTAAAACCTTTTTAAAACAGTGCATGTTTGTAATTAATTACAGCGATTTTATCATCTTTACTTTATCACCACAGCCGTGTGTCAGTGCAGTTATAAAAGACACTTCAATCCTGGTTTGTGGACATTAAATCAAATTTGTTTTGTACATTAACATAACGGATACCCATACAGCAGTCGATATTAACGTTTATCCTGTCACATTTGCCATGCAAAAACAGTGCAAAGTTATGTGCGTTGTGTGTGTGTGTCTGTGAATTTTGAAAAAGAGGTAAAATAGGTGCCTTTTAATAAACAAACAAATTTCTTTTGATTTAATTGATTGCATTTGTGATACAATATGTTAAAAAGCTATTTTTTTTTCCAAAAACAAAGTAAACAAATAGTTTATTGGATAAAACTTAATTAAAAACTATATAAGAGTGAGTGAGTTCATATCCACTATATCCTGCACTATATTGGGAAACACGGGCACATTGCAAATACGTGCTTCAGACTATATTTTCTAAGCAGATTCTAAAATGAATGCTACAGGTGTAATGATAGTTATAGGGACATATTATCGGCAAATAATAGATTACTTTCATGCAGTTCTTTGCACAACACTAAATAAATACCACAAAACATTGGAATCTACAATTTATTATTGAATATGTTTGTTTCACCTATTCATTGTGTGTTGTACTTGTGAAGCAGAGTGCTTGGGTTCTAGTCCAGCAAGGCAGGGTTCCACAAAACCTTAAATCTATGTGGTCCTAGTGCACATTTCTCTTACGTTTGCTTCTGAAAACACTATTGGTTAGGTTTAGGGAAGACTTTAGGTCAGAGTTTCGATAGATGATCTGTACAATAAGCCCCACATTCTCTTGGAAGTGTACAAGAAGGATCTGAAACATCCAAAACGTACCCTATGTAAAATATTTCTAGACAGCACCCCCTAGTGAATTTGTCATCTGAAATGTGCAACGAAACGTACCCAGAGCAATGTATTTTATGTTACACTAAAATGTAGGCTTAGGCATGTATTTCCAATGAGCCTGAGTTGATATTGGGTGTCGGCCATTTTGTAGTGTCCAAATTCTGATTCAACATCATTCCCTAAGTTCATTCACCCAGCTCATTTGGCTCTTCCAAATCAGAATTGAACGGAGACATCTGAATCAATACCCAGCCCTAATAAAGAGAGTAATGAATGAGGAAAAAAGTGAGCAGTTTTGTACACAGTTTAATTCTGAAACTAAGTATATAGGTTGAATTGCTGGTTCAATTTACAATTGACACACTTTACTCCATGCCTGGAAACACTTGCTAGAACAACAATTCATAGAAACATACAGCTAAATGATTTACATGATTTTACATTTTGGTAAATCACCCAACATGCATCCCAAATCCTTTTAGACATGGGTCCATTTGCTCTGCTGTAGCAGATATTACATCTGATAAGCTAAAATGTCATTGTGACAAATAAAATGCTACTTTTCACTCATGCCATGTGCTTCTCATTTTCAGTTAAATTACTAGGTGATTCTGAAACGCAGGGTCACATGACAATAAAAGAGTATTGCCAAGATACAGTACAAGGGAGTACGTCAGCTTATCCACTGCCTCATCTTACCCAAGTTTTTTTCTGTGCTTTCTCCAACTAATTTTACAATTTATTCTGCATCATCTGACTATTTAGTGCTGCTTTCAATCTTCTCAGGCTGTGTCTTTCCTTGCTTCTCTCCCACTCTCCTACCAAGATCTTCCTACAATCGGCCTTAGAGTCTTCTCCCCCTACAGCAGTCACTTCTGAGAGACATGAAGGTCAATGGAGGTTCCGCTGGCTGCCTCTGCAGGGCTCGTTTTGGTGTGTGTGAGCACGAGTTTGTGTGTGTGGGAGGCTGCTGCTTTTGGCATTATGATGGATGATGAACTTAGAACCAGGCTGTGTATTAGAAACAGGCTGTGCATCAGTGCTATGGTCAGTTAACTTGATGCCTACTTGATGCCAGGAGGTCTCTGTGTTAGTGTGTGTTTGTTAGAGAGAGAGGGGGCTTTGTATCCATGTTAAGGAAAATGACACATTAAAAAATATCCAATGAGCTCATGCTATCTTCCATCGCCTCACTGTCTCATACACACAAATATCGGTCACACCCACAGGACTCGTCTAAACAGTTTCAGGGTTGTGTGAGAATGAAGACGTAGACAGTCTTGTTAAGCGAAAAAATTACAGAAAAGAAGAGAAGGGTGGAAAATATGCAGGAAGGATGTGCTATTCTAATGACGTCCAGATGGAGCAACCACAACTATCTGTTACTAAAGGACAACTCTAATAGTAAACACTTGGTATTTTGCAATTCTCAGTATACAAATATAAAAGTACAGGGTTGCAGGAAAAAAATAATAACTGGACCTTTCGAGGAAAACATCTGCAATTGTCAGCTAGTATGTGTCCAGCACTTAATCCAAACCAGACTTATTGGACACTAAAATAACTGGAGCTTGCCAAAAATGACCTAAAGTTCTGGCCAGCTTTCTGACAGCGTAAAACGACATTGCAGGATCACAGCTGATAGTCCAACTAGCTGACCCTCCTATAGAAACATGGTCATTTAGCAAAAACCTTTCCTATTCTACAGTGCTGGACTTGAGAGAGACTGAGGCTATATTTACGCTAATCCGGAAATCCATCTTTCTCTCAATGTTTTGCCTTTCCATACACAAAGAGACAGTGTTTTTGTCCTGCCAAACCCTAGCTTTTGAAGATGCTCTCCCAAGTGGAAAATATTGAAAATGCTGTTTCTGTGCTGTAGTGGGGATTGTAAAAACGGGAGGAATTTGAAAATGTTGGCACATTCTTAGACGTGTGATGCAGCAGATCTGTCTAAGTTTAGACCCATATGGTCCTGCTATGTGCTGTTCACATTCACAGTGTTTCCAAAGATATATGCTACTTCATACAATCTTCTTACTTCATTCCAGCAGACGTTGTTTGTCCTGTCAACATTAGGATAACTGTGTTTTACAGTACATGGAACATGAAATAGCGACTACATGTGACCTGCACCCATTAGTCCACAGGTGTCAATCTCTGCTCCTGGAGTACATAGAACACAGTTTTAGCTCCAACCCTGCTCCAACACACTTACCTGTAGGTTTCAAACAAGACTAAAGGCCGTCACACACCGGATGCGACGCTCAGCCCCGCGACACAGCACGTGCATGACAGTTGAAAGTATCGCACACCAGACGCGCACATTTGCATGCCATTTAAAATGAAACTAATCAGATGGCGCTCTGTGGTGCGGCAGAAATATGAACAGTGACCTGAATCGTGGCTGGGGCGCCGGTGTGTGTACCCTGATAGAAACCTATGTTTAGAATTCTGAAATGCCTGGCGCTGCACGGCTCATTGCTGAGCGGCGCTTCTGGTGTGTGACCTGCTTAAGGGACTAAATTAGCTTGATCAAGTTTGTTTAGTTGTGTTAACTGTGGAGAGCTGTGACCCTCCAGGAACTGAGTTTGACACCTGTGCACTAGAAACCAAGCTCATTCTGAATACGTACCCCTATATTTGTGGAAAGCGCCAAATATGTCCCAGGAGGTATATATTTTGCAGTTTTGTTTTCTCAAATCCAGGTAGTGAGGTAGTGTACGCTTTTCAAGATCTCCAATTTCTCTTGCGAGGGCCATTTGCTCCTGCTTGTCTCTTGTAAATCCACCAGAGGCCGCTGTTGACTGACTGACTGACTGAATAGTCGACTGACCCACCCTCCTCCTTCCCTAAACCGAACCAATAGTGTTTTCAGAAGCACCGGTTGACCCTCCAACCCACTTTCCTAAACTCAACCGACAGTGTCAATCCAGAAAAAGCCCTAGCAGCAGCCTGACTTTACCACATTTTTAGATTTTACCACATTCTCACCCTGTTATTTACTTATTTTATTTTTTGGTTTTAGTTTGTTGTCTTTTCCACTTTCTGGAACCATTCTTCATCAGACTTGCCCAGCGAGCGACTGGACAAACTGGCAACAATGGAAAAGCCGTCCATACGAAGGTAAGCCGCCCTGTAGTGTTCGTTTTAAAAACGAAATGCAGCCATACGTTTATCTGGCTACATAAATTGTGATCTCCAGAAGAGTACGTTTTCAGAATGAGCCTATGTTGCAACCGTCAATGATAAGATCATTTGTTAATAAAATGATTAAAATAAATGATTCATTTTTGATGTTTAAGGGTGGATGAGAATCTTCAACAAAACCAGAATAACACAATTATATGCACCAAACGGCAACAAAAAGGTCCTTTTGCAATTGGTTTCTCCTGCCAGACTAAATTTAGCAAGAGGTGCAATTATCAATTCATCATCTGATGGCATTTCCATTCTTTTCTGTATAAAAATGCTTAACTTACTCTTCAATTCCAACTGGTTGCTCCACATACTGTACTATTTATTATAGTCAGTGCAATGCCTCAATAGTTTCAGCATTGTGCAACAAAGATCTAGTTATCTGCTTCAATATACGAACATTAACCATGATTTTACTGCAGAAGCATTATCAAATCATATCCACAGTACTGTGGCAGAAATATGGAATCTTCCTTTTTTTCTTATATTAATGCATTAAGGAGTAACGGAATATAATTACTGTAAAATTTTGTTGTCTTTTTTAGTTCATACTTTTTTATAGAAGAAATACTACAGAAACCAATTTATCGAGATCTACACAAGTATAAAATATGGAGCTGTTACAATTTCCAAGCTGTAATTTCTGAAAGTCAATATTAAGTTGAAATGGGGAAAATGTTCTGTCATGCTCAACCTAAAATTTCTGCTTGCGCTCAGAATTTTTGATATGTGGCTACAGTGCTCTTAGAGGAAAGTTCTAGTCAGGAGAACTGACCATGAGATAATTAGATATGCTAACATGTTAACTTTCTATTGAGAAGTGGGCAGGAAAAGAGATCAGAAACCTGCAATAATCATTCATTTTGTTTTTCTCATGCGGTCTGTGAAAACTGCAAAATCTTGTAAAGTTTGCTTCTCAAGTGCTTGCATAAAGATACATAGTACCTTTAATGTTTATGTACATTTAGTGTGAAGCCAAAAAGTAACTCCACAAATAGGAGATTCTTCTACCTGTGTGACCTCTCACTTCACTTCACCAAATTTAGAAACAAACTATTAATTTACTTATATCGGAAGGGAGTGAAACACACCCAACTCCATAGTCCTATTAATAAAGTCTTTTTTGACACAGCACTGCAGATGGCCAGCACTCTCTATAAATAATGCTTTATCTGGGCCACGAGCCGAGAGACAGCCACTTCATGTGTACAAGAGATGCTGAAACTCCACCACATGAACAGATGAAGCTATACCTGACGGCTCACATGAGCTGTGAAGGTACAAAAGAAATCCAGAGAAGCTCCATGTGATGGGTCTGAGCTGCCAAGATGTAGTTTATATTGCTGCCAAGGTATAATAGATT
This sequence comes from Danio kyathit, assembly GCA_903798195.1. Taxonomy (NCBI): domain Eukaryota; kingdom Metazoa; phylum Chordata; class Actinopteri; order Cypriniformes; family Danionidae; genus Danio; species Danio kyathit. Next base: position 49,571,303 of record LR812525.1, read on the forward strand.
GATAATCCTGTGCCAAAGATATGAGGTGGTCTATAGCCAGGAGCAGCTCTGGATTCAATGTTCTGATAAGATAATATACCTCCTCAATATCACTCTAGAGACTTCACAGAGCAGATGTGCAGTGCCAACGACTGACAACAGTGCAGATTTGACCTTTACAAGTGTTAAAAAGTTCCACAGAGTAATTCAAGATGCTAACCGCCGGTTCGCTACAGAAAGCAAACACTCTGATTTTCCCATAAATTGAGACCTAAACACAGGTTCAAATGTTGCAAGGAGTGTTAGTAATACGATTAATATGCCTTCATTTGAACATTAGCCTAAAAAAAGACTTTTTTCATGAATGTTAAGCTCACAAATAAAATACAATGTAATGGTAAAAAGTATAATCGTTCAGAAGAAATTGAGGGCAGAGAGAGAAAAGGAGAGGAGCCAAAGGGAGGGGGTGACAAAGACAGACTGAATACAAACCTAAACCCAACCCATTGGATGAACTACTTAAGACTTGTGGGGCCCCACATCCTCACCCTCTCTCCTTTTCTCAGGGAATCTGTCACTGCAGTTTCAGGGCTAAATATCAACTATTACTCATAAACCCTCCCTGTGAAAGACTTCCTTCAGATAACCAGCCACAACCTTATGTGCCTCTAAAACACAATGTTGTGGAAGGTAACGATAAGATAAACTGTTGCAAATTCATTGATAATAGCTTTAGCATAATAGCATAGATAATAGCTAACTTGACCTCTTCAGAACATGCAAGTCACTCAGCTCCAGGATTTGGAAAGTATTGGTTATCATAAGCTACACAAGGCTGATTCACTGTAAGATTATGTAATATTGCTCTACCCCTGGCCTACTTGGTTGTTTTCCTCTATCATAAGAAATGAAAGATTGTGCAAAAATCACACACAGCCACAGGACTCAATGTACACATGTGAGAGACATTATGCAGCAATGTTTTTTTCCAAGCTCACATGTAATTCCACTCTTGCCAAGACCTGTAAAGTAGGCTATAAACTAGGTCACAAAGTTCCCTTTCTGTTTCAGAATTTTGAATACCTTATCAAAAAATAAATACATTGGGCCACTTCTCTCATTGTATAACACATTTTACACTGCAGTCCGCTCTGGTTTGATTGGTCAGGCAGTCAGAGTACTGATAAGAACATCATACTGCCTTCAAGTGCCCTTGGAAACACCCTACATTCAACTGGACAGTCATTATTTAGACATAATCATGCCTCAACTTACAGAATATTACAAATCTATGAAAAAAATTTTAAAAGGCACCTATTTTACAAGATGTAAGATAAGCCTTTGATGTCTCCAGAATGTGTTTGTAAATTTTCAGCTCAAAATACCCATCAGATTATTTATTATGGCCTCCAGAATCTGCCCATTTTGATGTCTGAGTGCATTGTAGCTGTTTTTGTAGCCTGCGGCTTTAAATGCAAATGAGCTGCTTCTCCCCGCCCACCACCATCCATTACGTCTGATAAACAGCGGTCAGTGACAGAGACGGACTCAGATGAAGCTGAAATACAGCTCATTAGTCAAAAATACCAAGTAAGTTTGTGGTGGAGTCTATTCAAGCCTTTCTTTAACGATGAGTCTCACACAAATGCCGTTTGCAGTACACACACTTGCAGGAACGGTATAGCGAAAAATGTTGGCAGTTTTAAAACCTTGACTTTTCCAAACCACGGGATACCTTGAAAGTGGTTATTTTCCCATGCCTACTCCCACGTCACGTTGCAGTGGGCCTCATAATCACTGTGATTTGGGTCCTATTTTAATGTCAGGAAATTAAAAGAAAGAGACTTATTGTGTTTATATCACCCCAATATGACAGTGGTCACTAGAGATGCCACAATTCTCAATATAATAGTGAACCGTTCGGTACGACATCCACGGTTTAATACGCGCTTGTGAATTGCGTTTTTTCCGGTTTTACGTTTAAATAATATATGTGCGTTTTATTTCTCTCCGAATTGACTGTTTGTGTGTGCATGTAAGTCCACGAGCTGAGATGAGGAAACTCCTCCCCGTGAGTAAATATTCAATCACTATGCTCTAAAGTTAGGGGGCACTCCACCATCATTCCACACTTTAACATGGCGAGCGGCAGTGAAGTGAGGGAGCAATAAGAGGAAGCGCCGGTGTTGGGACATTTCGGTTACACGAATAGACTAATCGAACGGAAACACTTCCAACATGACTGCACATCTGCGGCGCCATCACCCAGCAATATCACTGTCTGAAGGCAGAATAGCAGAGAAGGTAATAAAGACCTCCATAAAACAACAATCCCTCACTGAATCCTTCCAGCAAACATATCCAACTGGTTCCGAAAGACATATAAAAATAACAAAGGCAGTGTTAAGTTTAATTAAGATGGTTTATTTATATTTACTGAAGTACAAATGTGTTTATTTGAAATGGTCAATTTATGTTCATTAACTTCACATGCATGTTTATTTTTACATGTAATGTAGGAATTTATGTGTTGCCCAGTTTGTACATAGGCTACCAGCAGCTGTGAGATTTCAGTGTTCATTTTTTTATTATACAATACACTAGGAACTAGTGTACCTTTCTTGGCTTTGAAGTAAAATAAAGGAGTATTGCAATAAATCATTTTTATTTTTTTCTCTTTCTTACTGTTCCTAATGCCTAAGCATAGAATAACAATAAAAAAAAAAACACTTATGTGTTAAGCCATCAGAACCGAACCGAAAACCGTGTTAAAAAACCGAGGTATGTATTGAACCGTAAGCTAACTGTATTGTTGCATCCCTAGTGGTCACACTATACATACACACAGTTCTGTCCAAACAGCTTACAAAAGATGATTTTCATCACAGGTGCCCTTTAATTTATATTACAAATTACTCCTATATCATTTTTAAATTCTATGAATTATTTAAACATGTAACAAAACAAAAACATTTATTCTACAATCTAGAATATGACTGCACCACATATGCTTTTGTTGAGCCCAGGCAATTCCACCAATAGGAGAGTTGGAAAAAACAAATCAAAACAAAAGAGAGCTTTAGCTCCACCATTCACACAAAGCACTGTAAATAACATAACAGGGTCGGTCTCTCAACACTAAAAATACCCCAATATGTGTACTTGAAATATGCTGTATAGTTACTTGGTTCATGGTTTATCTCTGTGGGACCAATTAAAGGAATTATTAGTGGGCACTAATCCCCTTTTGTTGAGGCAAGGAGAAACTAATTCATTTAAATAATAATTATGCATGAGTTATATGTACAAGATGCCTTTCTGTGTAGAATTGTCATGTTCTCCTCATGTCCGTGTGAGTTTTCTCCAGGTGCTCTGGTTTCCCCCATAGCCCAAAGACACATGAGATGGGTAAATTGGACAAAACCAAACTGGCAGTAGTTGTGTGAGTGTGTGTGTGAATGGGAGAGTGTGTGGCTGTTTCCCAGTACTGGGGGTTGATTGAGCAAGTCCACTCTAAAGGCTGCGTTTGAAGCAGGAAGGGCATCTGCTGGAAAAACCCATGTAAAATAAAATAAATTAGAGGAAAAGGGAATAAGCCGAAAAGAGTGGATATATACATAGGCCTATGTTATTGGTAAAAAATGGAAAACCCAGAGTGCAGTTGGAGCGAAATGACTTCTAATACTCGCTGACACACCAAAAGTTTTGGCTTCTTTCGTAACTAACTTAATTCAGAGAGAATTTTTTCTTTTCTAATAAAACTTTTATCAGAAGTGATTTACTCAAACTTTTTATATAACAGATTTGACTTTTTATTGACTTAATGTTCAGCAAAACAGCTCTCACGTTTGAGCTATACTGGTTAAATAATTTAATTATATGAGATCTCTGAAGAGACAGAGAGCCAGACACCGACAGACAAAGGCTATGCGAACACGAGCTCTTGGATTTGTCGGGAAAAAAAAGAAACACCATTGGAATGTATGACTTGAGGAGGACTAAATTACTGCAGTGTACTTTTCTCTTATAATGTGTAGTTTGAAAAAAAAAAGACTACTGGAAGCTCCAGTGTCTCACGGTAAACAACCTTGCGCAGTGTGCAGAGACACCGAAGAAGGCGATGACAGACACCCTATAGCTGCTCCAGTGATGAACAGGTTAGCCAACAGTATGTGCTTGAGGGTAAAGTCAAGGAAAACAGCATAACAGCAGCTGAAGGTACAGGTTTCTCCTGCACTCATATTCTTTCTGCAGGAAGCGATAGCACGGTCATATACAGCTGCTGATAAACATCGCCCCTGGCATACAAACAGCACATCACAACAACACAGCCACAACAGCACAGCTCATTCATAAAGGAGCACAATGCATCGACTTTGTTACTAAAATGAACAAAACACGTTAAGAATAAAAGTTGCAGCGAGCTGACTGAAAGAATAGGCAGAGCTTTCAAATGTCCAGTCAACTTCTGATCATTTCCATGATGCAGTTGAGCCAGTCATTATATCAAAGGGGTAAATATATAACCAACTTATGCTTTGAGGTCACAGTGTGACTACCTGAAGTTCCCCACATCCCTATCGCCAAAGCAAACTACTGTCATTAACGCAGGCTGTAGGCTATAGACACTGTAGGCACTCACCTTCCGCCGTTAATTCTCCTCGGGTGATCTGGAAAACACTTCCCAAAGCCTGCAAAACTAGAACAATCCCCACAAACACATCGAGCGTGCTTGAACCCGCCATGGCAGATAGTATCCACTGAGTCAGATGTCCTCAGTTTATTTTGCAGTGTCGTCGCCCAAAGAGAATGTGAAATAAAGGCAAAGAGCGTGTGGTCAGCGGCTGGTCATTCCCGCTCCTCCGCTCTCCGCCTCTGTGATGCGGGGACTCGCGCTCCTGATAACGCGTTTTCCTACAGACCCAAACAAATCCTAACAGAGTTGAAGACCGTCTAGAAAACAGCGCTGTTTGGCTCGCCTCTTATCCCTGCATTCAGCACGAAACCAGGAGGTGTAGATGGCGTCACACATGTAGCACCAATAGTGTCCTGACTCTGACTTGTGAGGGGCTTCGCAGACGTGAAGCGGGTCTGGCGTTCCCGCCGCGGCTTTCATTAACGCGGTTCACTGCTTTCTAACACACATACACGACAAAACATGTCACTCAACCTCATCTCACAACAGGTTTTAAAAGCAGTTCGCTTTAAAATTAACTGGAGATGATAGAATATTCACAACACAATTCTTACATTATTTCATCACAATAGGCTCTATTTAAGAAATAGCATACCATTATATAAAGGCCCCTATAGGTTAGCCTTTGTGTGTATGCTATCCTGTTGAAAAGTAAAGGCTTATAATGTGAAGTTTGATCAATTTAAGGCATTCTTTAAAAAAACAATAACTAATTTCTTAGCATATTAACATATTAGACAGCAAAAAGACTACAGGTGTTTTAAATTCAGAAAGGTTAATAAATCAGTATCTGTGACACTGGATCACATTTATACACGTGCTTTTTAAAATTGAGATTTATACGTGACCTGAAAGCTGATAAATAAGCTTTCCATCGATGTATGGTTTGTTAGGTTACAATATTTGACTGAGATGCTAAAATATATATGAGAAAATCTGGAATCTGAGGGTTCAAAAAAATCTAAATATTGATAAAATCACCCTTAAAGTTGTTCAAATGGAGTTCATAGCAATGCATTTTACTATACAGGCTACGATTATATTGATATAAATATTGATAAATTAATCTACATATATTCAGTAGTACCCTCTGCTGGTTTTCTTGTTAGGAAGAGGATTTATTTTACTGATCATCCGTTACAGTGCAATAAAGCTTCTGTCTTCTATGTGGAGCATAGTGTGTGTGTGTGTGTGTGTGTGTGTGTGTGTGTGTACACATGTGTGTAATTTATCTTGATATGTTTGAAAAACCTAAATCAGCAGCTCAGTTTTCAAAACATAGTAAACATAGAAAGTGTATTTATTCACACACACACTTTGATCTGCTGTTTTACTCCATAACTTTTTTTGCACAGGCTTATCTAAAGGTTTAACCAACTGAGGATTTTTTTTTTTTAAATGTTACCTCTTCCCAAAGGGAAAACCAGCAGCAATCAATAATGCATGATTATACACTCACAGGCCACTTTATTAGGTGCACCTGTCTAACTGCACTTTAACACTAATTTCTAATCAGCCAATCAAATGGCAGCAACTGAAAGCATTTAGGCATGTAGACATGATCAAGACGATCTGCTGCAGTTCAAACTGAGCATCAGAATGGGGAAGAAAGGTGATCTACTGGGATTTTCACGCACAACCATCTCTAGGGTTTACAGAGAATGGTCTGAAAAAGAGAAAATATCCAGTGAGCGGCAGATCTGTGGGTGCAAATGCCTTGTTGATGCCAGAGGTCAGAGGAGAATGGCCAGACTGGTTTTAGCTGATAGAAAGACAACAGTAACTCAAATAACTACTCCTTATAACTGAGGAGTGCAGAAGAGCATCTCTGAAAGCACAACACGTCCAACCTTCCGGCAGATGGGCTACTGCAGCATGAAGACCACACCAGGTGCCACTCCTGTCAGCTAAGAACAGGAAACTGAGGCTATAATTTGCACAAGCTCACTAAAACTGGACAATAGAAGATTGGAAAAACGCTGCCTGGTCTGATAAGTCTCGATTTCTGCTGCGAAATTCGGATGATAGGGTCAGAATTTGGCATCAACAACATGAAAGCATGAATCTGTTCTGCCTTGTGTCAAAGGTTTAGCCTGGTGATGGTGGTGTAATGGTGTGGGGGATATTTTCTTGGCATACTTTGGGCCCATTTGTACCAATTGAGCATCGTGTCAACGCCACAGCCTACCTGAGTATTGTTACTGACCATGTCCATCCCTTTATGACCACAGTGTACCCATCTCCTGATGGCTACTTCCAGCAGAATAACGCGCCATGTCATAAAGCGCAAATCATCTCAGACTGGTTTCTTGAATATGACAATGAGTTCACTGTACTCAAATGGCCTTCACAGTCACCATATGTCAATCCAATAAAGCACCTTTGGGATGTGGTGGAATGGGAGATTGGCATCATGGATGTGCAGCCGACAAATCTGCAGCAACTGTGTGATGCTATTATGTCAATATGGACCAAAATCTCAAAGGAATATTTTCAATACCTTGTTGAATCTATGCCATGAAGGATTAAGGCAGTTTTGAAGGCAAAAAGGGGTCCAACCCAGAACTTATAAGGTGCACCTAATAAAGTGGCCGGTGAGTGTATAATGTCATGAAAGTATAATAGAAGTCCGTAGGGCAAAAATAGCCACAGACATAACAAAAGGATAGTGAATTTGCCCACAGTGTATTGTTGAATTTTGAAAATTTTTCTCAAAGCATTTTTCCCCAAATATGTACTGTATCAAAATAATATTTGCACCAAAAATCATTCTCAAAACTTAAAATCACCCCAGAGTGGGTGAAAACATCCCCAACAGCACACTAGGGTAAGAGTTGGTTTTGTGGGCCAGAGTCACATTTGATGCAATATCCCTAATTTTCCAATCACAACTATTGAAAACATTTATGACTCTGACCAAGTGCTCTGAATGATAATATTTTAATTTCAAATTTGGAAGAAATGTTATCAGACCTCATTTACACATAATTTACCTTATTTTATATGCATGAAAACTGTGTAGTAAGAGAGCATGTCATGTTCAGTCGCTCTCAGTGTTGATTGCCCTTGATGTTAGCACATTATAAATTTGGTAAAGCCTGTCTCCTCTTAAAAGAGCCTAGAGGCAAGACAGGTAATGGAGGGGGTGAACAGGGGATCATTAATGTTTGGGAATGGCACTGGCAGGCTTTTCCACACTGTCTGCCAAGCGGAGTCCCTCTAGAGGCCCGAGAGGCAGTGAGCTGCGGTTGAGTGCTAAACCAGCTCCCTCTGCTCCTTCACATCAGGACAAGCAGCCTAGCAAAAACATTTAAGGATGAAGACTGCTAAAGCCGCCACATTAGCATTCCAATTTACACACCCTTACAGTGTCACATCAAGAGCCAAAACACGTAGAAGCGCTACCCAAAAACCTGAAGACCTTGATTTATTGAGCTCATGTTAGTATTCCTTGGACAGGGGTTTTGCAAGGTAACCTATTTAACTGTAATTCGGTTGCTTAGATGTTATCTACTGTATTCCTCTTTGAAGTTTGAGCTGATGTAAACTAAATATGTCAAAGGGTAAGTATAAACATGCTGTATTAATAAGAGCAGCGTAGAAAGACGCTACATGTGGAATTGTCCGAAAACAGATGATAGCAAATAAGAGCGAAAGAGAAATACCACTGGGTAAATTGAAATAATAAAGTTGAGCATCTGTAGACAAAATTGCAACACAAATAAAATTTAACAGATTAACATAATTATTTTGTCACGTCTTCAATGCTTTTTTTGGCTTTTCAGGGTTTTTTTTTCCAGTCTGATGTACAAAATACAAGTGTTTTTGTTTTGTTAAACCTTTGATTTCAATTGCAATACACGTTTTTAAAGGTGGTTTTCTTGTGATGAGTTTTTTCTCCTGCACTGAGCCATATATCTCCATTTAAGCAGCACTTCTGCCAAACTTTAAAGTTTTATTAATGTCCTTATTACTGTTTTTACAAAGCAATATATTCATACATACTGTAATTAGCCTGTAATACAGTAAATTAGCAGTTTGCCCTTTACTGATTTCTTATATTTTTTGCAAATTTGTCACTTTAATGTTTTAGATCATCAAACAATTTTAAATATTAGTCAAAGATAACACAAGTAAACACATCATGCAGTTTTGAAATGAAGGTTTTTACTTTCATTAAAAAATCAGTAAGGGGGCAAACACTTTTTCACACCACTGTATACAATCATATATACTTTATATACAGTTAGAGTCAGAATTATTAGCTGCCCTTCGAATTTGTTTTCATTTTTAAATATTTCCCAAATTATGTTTAACAGAGCAAGGAAATTTTCACAGTATTTCTGATATTATTTTTTTCTTCTGGAGAAAGTCTTATTTGTTTTATTTTGGCTAGAATAAAAGCAGTTTTAATTTTTTTAAGGTCAAAATTATTAGCCCCTTTAAGCTATATTTGTTTTCGATAGTCTACATAACAAATCATCATTATACAATAACTTGCCTAATTACCCTAACCTGCCTAATTAATTTAATAACCTAGTTAAAACTTTAAATGTCACTTTAAGCTGAATAAAAGTATCTTAAAAAATATCTAGTCAAATATTATTTACTGTCATCATGGCAAGGATAAAATAAATTAGTTATTAGAGATGAGCTATTAAAACTATAATGAAATGTGTTGAAAAAAAATCCTCTCTCCTATAAACAGAAAATGGGGAAAAAAAATAAACAGGTGGGCTAATAATTCTGACTTCAACTGTTTATAATCATTTATACACATATAATTATAATCATTCAACTGAGGTAGTATTGTTAAAAATCATTAGTTTACCCTATTCACCTTCAAATGTATGCAGTTTGCTAATTAAAATTAAAACCCAATTGATTCCAGCATGTAGTTAGTCTCAATAGAGTTGCAAAATTTGACCGTCTTCACATACATTTCTAGAAAACATAAAATAAACTTACCAATTAAAAAAGGAATTCATGAACAGTCATTTGATTTCTTGAAATTATGTGTGTGCAGTTGATTGATTACATTTTAAAGAGATAATCTGACATGCACTCAATTGTAAACATGTATTTAAAGATAAAATATTGCTATCTGTTGCCACTTGGGGAGAGAAAAAATAATTATCCTGTCAGATGCTAACCCGAGGCTTCCACTTGTTAATAGTTTATTTGACAGAAAGCTTAAGTCTTTTTTCATCACTGAAACACTGCGCGAGCTTGTTTGGCAATCGTTTCAGGAAAATAGTCCACATTAGATAAATTTGACAATCTCCCTTTGGAAATGTTCTCAACTGGAAACAACAATACATAAAAATAATTGTATGCATTTTTCTTTTAGAACTATGGTTAAGGCGTTATGGTTAGCCTAAATTAACAATAAATCATTTGAATTAACATTATATTTAATATGTAATCTTCCATTATGCCACCAGAAGTCTCTTTCAGTACCATGATGCAACCAACACCCACATATCATATTCATTTCATTTAAGTTAAAAGGCATGTAGATCTTAGCAACTCTTAAAAAAATGAATCTTTTCTTCTGTTTTCAATTTCAGAGTAAAAAAACGATACTCTAAAACAGTGAGAGAGACGGAGAGATAAAGAAGAACAATAAAATGAAAGTGCCCAATTGATGAATGGACTAGATTCTGCTTGCTGCATATCTTTTATTCCGCTGAGATTCAGATGAACTGACTGTGCATTTAAGCGCAATAATGAAACACATCTGTGCAAATGAGAGCTTGTGTGAGTGTGTTTGATAAATATTATACTGTCTCCTTCCATTAGTTTTTACACCTCAGCAGCAGCACTGGTTAAATGTTTTCACTGTCTTCAAGAAAATGTTAATTTCCTACCTCACACAATGTTAATATGAAAACCCCCAGCTGTCTACATGCATATCAGTGTATAAGAAAAATAGTTTTACAGAAGCATACAGAAAGCTGTTTTATCTGCACTAAATCTGCTGGACGAAAACTGTAAATTGAGGGGATAGTTCACCCAAAACTGAAAATTCTGCCATCATTTACACCTTTCACAAACTTGTTTGAGTTTCTTTTATTCTGTTGAACACAAAAGCAGATATTTAGAAAATTTTTGGAAACCAGTAACCGTTGACTTCCATAGTATTTGTTTTTCATACTATGGGTGTCGATGGTTACAGGTTTCCAACATTCTCCAAAATATCTTAACAGAAAAAAGTCTCATAAAGGTTTGGGCCCACTTGAGGTTAGTAAATAGTGGAGAGGGGTCTGGATGCAGACCTGGTGCAGTGCAATCTGTGCTGCATCCAATGCTTTTTAATGGGCTCACCTAACCCCACCCTTAGCCCTACCCCTCACAGGGACGTCACTCGCTCCATTGAGTGCATTGTGTCTGACATGGCATCGCTGAATGATGCAATCTCAGCTTGCATCATATAAAGGCTGCATCCAGATACTATTGGAATAGTGAGTAAACTTTCATTATTGGGTGAACTATCCCTTTAAGCTGATGTCAACAATGAACATTTTAAACATGTCCCAAATCTTCATTAACAGCAAAATCCAATGAGAAACACTTTTAGCATCATAATCATATTCACTTTAGATATTTATATAGTGAAAGCATCAAACATATTTCAATAAAACGTTTTATGTAGTACTAATTTTTATGTAAAAATGCTAAACATTCCTTATCACAATACAATCAGAGCGGAATCACATAAATGATACACTGTTAGCGATTTTTGTATTTAACGGTAATATGAACTGTATTTTACTGTAGGACAGTTATGCAGTATGTTACTGTATTTTAAAGTTGCATTGTGAAAACTACTGTATATTTTACATGTTAAGATTTACATGACTGTAATACATACACAGCAAGATAAATGGTGCTGTAGATGTAAATACAGTATTTTTGCTGTAATTGATTTAGAGTAAGTTACTGGCGAACTGCTGCCAGTAAGTTACTGTAGATTCTACAGGAAATTGTTAACGGTGTACTATATTAATTAAAGATGACAAGAATTGAGGAGAAAAAAAAAACCACAATATCACTATTTTGTTATTTAACATCTCTGTGGTAAAAAAGCTGTGATATATTGAAGATTCAAATAGTTAACCCTTGTGCACTGATCAAATGTACTACCCTTTTGCTATGTATGAAAACATCCACTGAATTAAACTGCTCTAAAAATGTTTTGCATAAATCTGTTAATCAACATCCTGAACAAACCTACTAAATTGTTTCAAAAATTACATGATTTTAACTCTTTAATTGCCAAGTTCACAAATGATGTCACTTATTCGGTGGAAAAAAAACACAAATGACGTATTTTTAATATAAAAAGTAATTGTGGACTGGATTTTTTTTTACCTTTGATCAAAGTCTTTGACATGTGAACGATTAGTAACAACATTGGCTTTGATGCATTGTTAGATTTAAATTTTTTCTCCCTAATTTACTGTTGGTGGCTGTTTTGGCCCCATTGACTTCCATTATAACCACATTTGATGGTGCATAAATACACAGTCTTTGTTTTTATTTACTCCATGTAGTTCTGACAGCTGAGAAGCATATTTTGATTTTCTCAGACACATCAAGGTAAGTGCTTAAAGGTCACTCAAACTCTCACACTCTCACACACACATACACACACTTTAATTTGCTGTTATACTCCATATAAAATCCAGAGACTAATCTTTTTTTGCACAGCCCTTTCTAAAGGGTTAATGGTGCCAACTGATCAAAAGTAAACATTAAAAAATTGACCTCTTCCCAACAGGGAAAACCACCAACAATTAAAAAATGCATGATTACATGGTGTCATGGTTTTGTAATCCAAGAAATGTGGTTATAATGAAAGTCGATGGAGAAGAAACAGCCACCAACAGTAAATTAGGGAGAAAAAATGAAAATCAATCAAAATCAATGCATCAAAGGCAATGTTGTTTTACATGTCCAAGACTTTGGTCAAAGGTTAAAAAAATCCAATCCACAATTACTTTTTATATTGAAAATACGTAATTTTGTGTGCACTGTAAAAATGGCAGTGATTTCAACGGTAAAAAACTGTAAAAATGCTACAGTAAAATCCATAACCTGGTTAACAGTATGTTTCCTTAATATATACGGAGAATAACCATAAATTGACTTTCCCAGAATTCCCTGCATGGCACATCACTTTTTATGCTTTTTGTTGACATTACTATTGATCTTTTAGTAGTTTCCCCATCAGTTACTGTATGTACATTAGAGATTTATGTTACATCTAATGTTGATAAACAATGTTTATTTCATGACTTTATTTTTATGCATGTTACCATTTTGGCGTTTAATAGCTGTGTGAATGACACGGAGCACCTTCTATACACTAATACACTTTTCTGCTTGTGGGAAAAGTTATTTGTGATGAGCATTGGCTCATTATGCAACTTTCTTGTCACCACGTGCATATGGCTGTGTTAACGTGTCTATATATGTAACAAAAGATGTTTTCTGTTTACTGTGTTTTCCACCAAATCAGTTACATAATTTGTGAATTTGGCATTAAAATCCTGTAATTCTATAAATGATTTAGTAGTTTTGATCAGAACTGAAGTTGATTAACAGAATTATGAAAACAAATTTGAAAAAAATATTTATTTGATGCATTTTTACAGCAGTTTAATTCAGTGGATGTTTTCATCCCGAACATAACAAAAGGGCAGTAAATTCACCCAGCATTGTCTCAAAATATGTGTCAAAATAAGATTTGTCACCAAAATCATTCTGCTAGCTGAAACACAGAAAAGGTTATGGCCAAATTGAGACTCAAAATCACCCTAGAGTGGATGAAAACATCCCCAACAGTACATAAGGGTTAAATCTTATCTCTGTCATTCATTGTTAAGCAGATGTTAAACTGATGCTTCTGATACTTGTCCCACTCAATGTGGTTATGGGCCCTGGTTTTGTACATTGTGATTTACTGTGTCTATGCTAAATGTTTAGTAGTTGTGTACAAAAGCTCAATAACAAATTTCTTAGTGATAGTGGGATAGTGTCTCCAGAGAAAACATAATGAGTGGATCCTATTGATGTTCATGTAATGTTTAGCACATTTCAGAAATCCCCTTTGTTTTTTTGATGGACGCGTAATTCTAAAACCAGCGTCACATACAGCGCAACAGTCTGAACAATGACACATTTCTTGAATAACTCATCTGCATTTGATCGTGTTTCATTGTACATCACTTTTGTGCTATTATAAATCCTCACAGCATTTGTTTTTACTTGGGGAAAAAATGCAGGATTACAAACTCCACTGATTGAAGGTTTGCAATACTAAAGCATTTCATATGTCACTAGAGTTCATCTTCTAACAGCTTTTGTTACACTGTTCTGGTACTGAGGGGAATTTTCATTTTCACTTAAAAACACTGCAACTGCACAGTCAACTTCACTTGTCTTTGTTCATGTTTTTGTATCATTATAGCTTTAGATTTTATCAACTGTCAAAATGTGGTCAGCTGAAAACTGAAATGAGACCAAGTGGTGATCGAAAGCACATTTGAAGTAATGAAAATACAATATTCTCTAAACCACAGAGATTTTGAAGGAGAGCATGCTATGAAAGCAAAACAATCTTCGAAATGGCGCTCAGAGTCCAGACTACTTTTGATAAATCTTTTGGCATTAATGTTAAACTGTGCTCATCCTAAAGACTTCAATCGAATAAAGTTATGCTTCTCTTCTTTTTCTCAGAGTCATTGTTTGGTAAATTTAATAAAACAAACAAAACACTTTGCTAAAAAAAACATTTGTTTTGCCAGCGCTGTACTGTATATCAATGTTACTTAAGCTGTTGAACAAATGCAGGCATCTATCAGCAGAGCTCATCATGTTAAAACAAACATTAACATAAAGTGTTGGCTCTTGTAAAATAAGAAGTTGGAAATTTTATTTTAGTCCCTCTGAGAGACTTCACAACATATGGAACGTGTTACATGTCACAGATTCTTATAAGTAAATCATTCTTTTTAAGAGCAATGTAGTTTAACTGCTTCATTTTGCTTAATTGGAACTTGTTTGTGGTCACATTTTCCCTCCCATGAGTTTGTGTTAAAAAAAATTCAGCCTTTAAACCTTAAGCAAGCACAGCCATGTTGTTGAGGAGGCTCAAATGAGGTGGAAAGCACACTAAACCTATAGGGACATGACAGCCAGTGTTTGCGTGTCTGTGCTTTCTTCAGGCTTCAGAGCTGTTTGAGCTCTTGTAGAGAGGATTGCAGAAAGACAGCTTGCTTTCCTTTGAGCTGGAGACCTGAATATCACACATGAGCAAAGACAGGCCCAAATGAACACATGAAAAGCACTGCATATACTTATAGTCTATTCACGCAGAGCAATTCAGGGACATTTAAAAGAGCAAATGCATCCTGTTATTATAACAGAGATTTGAATTTGTTGTTTGCTGTCTCTTTGGTAGCTTATTTTCATTTTTTACTTAAGCAGAAGTTTAAAATACTACAAACAATATAGGTTTAGCCAATAAAATAGTGCAAAAATTGAGTGTAAATGCCATAGAACAGTTTACAAATTGCATTGTACATTACACATCAATGGCATGTCTTCATAAATTGTTTTTTGGGGTGAAACTGAACGGTCAATATGTAAATATTTTGGTCAATTAAAAGTGTATCAAACTCCTAAAATCTTTCTTAAAAGTTATCCCAACTATCAAAAATTGGACACTTTTTTCATTAGGTTAGATAATGTATTTCCTAACATGAACTAAGAAAGAACAACACTTATACAGCATTTATTAACAATAGCTCAGCATTTACTAATGCACTATTAGATTCGAAAATTGAGACATCTAATGACATCTAGGTGGTTCTTGCAAAATAAAGCCTGACAAATTCTAAATAAAAAAAGACCAAATGCAAAGGGCCTCACGGTGGCACAGTGGGTAGCACAATCGCCTCACAGCAAGAAAATCGCTGGTTCGAGCCTCGGCTGGGTCAGTTGGTATTTCTGTTTGGAGTTTGTTTGTTTGCATGTTCTCGCCGTGATGGCGTGGGTTTCCTTCGGGTGCTCCGGTTTCCCCCACAAGTCCAAAAACATGCGGTACATGTGAATTGGGTAAGCTAAAATTGTGCGTAGTGTATGAGTGTGAATGAGTGTGTATGGATGTTTCCCAGAGATGGGTTGCAGCTGGAAGGGCATCCGCTGCATAAAACATATGCTGGATAAGTTGGCAGTTCATTCCGTTGTGGCGACCCCAGATTAATAAAGGGACTAAGCCGAAATGAAAATGAATGAATGAATGATGCAGCTCAGGGCGACAAGGTGGCTCAGTTGTTAGCACTGTCACCTCACAGCAAGAAGGTGCAGGTTCAAGTCCTGGCAGGGTCAGTTGGCATTTCCACTGTGGCAACTCCTGGTGAATAAAGCGACTAAGCCATAGGAAAATGAATGAATGGACTGAATGCAGCCCACAGAAATAGACAGAATATATATATATATATATATGAATGTATTCATAACGGTCAAGAATATTAGTATTGGCTAAGTCTGTGTTATTAGTTTCAGCAGTTGCTATCTGAGAATAACATGCCATGAATGTTGTGATTGACCTATCAGAATCAATTATTTCAAAGACCCATGTAATAAAATTTGTGAATTAATTGTAAATTATTACGAACTAACAATAAACAATTTTCATTAGTTAGCATTAACATTAGAGAAATAAATGCTGTAATAAATGTATTGTTCATTATTTGTTGATGTCAGTAAATAGATAAATGAAGATTAATGAATCCTTATCCTTATTGTAAAGTGTAACCCAAAAATTAATTCAACGTTTTCGAAATGTTACTATTAAACCTCAGTTTGCTTAGATAAAGCCACTACTTTTTATATTAAAAAATCTATTTACTTTTTGTCTGGATTATTATAATCTTGGATAACTCCAATTATAAACAACATTGATTTTGATGCAAAATTACTTTTATGGAAAGTCAGTTTTAAAAAATAAAGAAATAAACCTACTAATCACATTCAAAAAGTGTATGAGCAAACAAACACATACAAAGCAAATATAATCATAGTTACATAATTCTAATCACATTGGCCTGAAGTGCTCAGAATCAGCTAAATTTTTTTTTATTTTTTTTATTTGAGTATTAGTGAGAATGTTCTACCTTTGGCCACTAAATAAAAGCCTATACTTGTGCAAGATTCTACATGCTTAAATGTATTTGGGATTTAACATTGTAGTTCTAATGTGTTAAGTTTTTGTCCTTAAGTAAAACTAAACTTGTGACAGCAAATAAAGATTAAATATTTTTGGTGTATGATGTTTGCGTTACACAGACAAAATAATTAAAAAGCAATCAGAAAAAAGATTGATTGCACAGTTGTTTATCATTATAATCAGAGTTTCATACCTTTGGATCTTCGCTCCATGGGTAAACACTGATGTTTAACTGGGGACGTACAGACCTCCTGGCTCTAATGTCCCTGTATAAATCCTGAAACAAGAATTACAGAGAGTTTTGTTTTTTAAATCAATAATGTGAGCTATACAAAAACAAGAATAAAACTGTAATTAAGAATGTAGCATCTTTCACAACCCAATTACAAGTACATTGAGTTCCATTAAATCAAAGTGATGAATGAGAAATGCAAACAATCATGAAACCCAATCATTGTTTTGAAAAGCTAAAGCTCCTGTTGCGTTACATTTTTGACACAGCTCATTGGCATTAATGCGTAATTGAGCAAAATGTGGAGAAAACTCAGTTATCCATTCAAATATGCCAGGCTTCACTAAAAACTTCACCCACGCTGCACAGAAGAGTAAAAAATCCTGCATGCCACATGTAAAATACAGCCAGTTTAGCACCGAGTGTCAAACCCACACAAGCTTACACCGACACAAACACACAAACTTAGGATCGCAGGTCAATATTTCCTATCAGCGGTGTGACAGAGCCCCCTCTCACACCTGCAGAGTGGTTCAAATTACCGAATAACACTGTTCCCTTCAAAGTGGAAAAAAAAAAAAAAAATGAGACAGAGTGGAAGGAAAAATAGAGCCTAAACTGAAATAAATTACACTTTGAACCATCAAAACACTTACAGTTACAAATTGTTCATTTTTCTCAAACTATAACAGCTTTCGTTCAAACGTTAACATTTATTTTAGTCTAAATTAAAAATCTTTATTGTGGTCAAGAAAAAAAATACATTCACACAAAGTAAACTTTACTATTTAACTTTGGTACAGTGTAGCTAATTTTAGAAAAACATAGTTTTTACCCTTTGTCACAATAGCCAGCTATCTAGCCCTTGCAGATCGCTGGAAAACACTCACAATCATTCACACTACTACGCGTCTTCACTAAACTGGACTACATACCCCATCATGCACCTCACACACAGCAGTTCCAGATCAGTTCTGAGTGCAACCAAACAGCTGGACTGATTACCAGGGCTATAAACGCACCTCACTCACACGCACATTTTGCTGAGCCTTGTTAGCTTTAAGTGAGCAATTCAAAGCATTTCCTTATCTTGCCTTCTCTTTTTGACTCTGCTTTGTTTACTGTTTATGTTGTTTTGCCACCTGTCCTGACAATTCGCCTGTTAATATCAATCACTCAGAGAATTACCTTCATGCTCCTATCTGTTCCTGTTCTGACTTTGCCTGTACGACTTTCCCAAAATAAAGCTGAATTTGGATCTTCACCTCCATTGTCAGACTCACACTGTTACACCCTTACATAAAAGTATAATTTAGCTTTGGATCAACCTAAAAAAACATTGTCATTTGTTACAGATAATTTATTAATTTTCCTCTAATTATAGTTTTAACTGGGTGAGCACGGTGGCTCAGTGGTTAGCGCTGTCACCTCACAGCAAGAAGGTCACTGGTTTAAGTCCCGGCTGGACCAGTTGGCATTTCTGTGTGGAGTTTGCATGTTCTCCCCGTGTTCGTGTGGGTTTCCTCAGGGTGCTCCAGTTTCCCCCACAGTCCGAAGGCTAAAGGTGAACTGGGTAAGCTAAATTGACCTTAGTGTATGTCCTGGACCTCCAGGTTGGGGGTTGAGCATTGGGCTAACAACTCACCTTGTGAAAATTAGATGGTAAGAAACACCATAATGGTGCAGCTAAATATCAACTTCGATATAAACAGCCCTGGGAGTAAGTAAGTTTAGTTTTGACTTGGTTAAAACAAAAAATGTAATTTAATATTAATCAAAAAACTTATTCTGCCCTATGGAAAAAAATACATCCACTCAAAAGTAAAATATTGTTTTTATAAACCATAAATTAATTATTCAACATAAATATTTATTTTGTGGGGAAAAAATCAAAACTTCATATTTGAATCAAGTAATGGCAGATGGTAAAACACTACCTGTAGTGATGCCATGTGGTCACATGACATTAGAACTGCTGGTTAAAGTAAAAATACTACTTTGAGAGAAACTAATGCCTTTAATTTTTCCTAGGTTGTTTTTTTTGTTTTTTTCTTTAAAACAAATTTAATAAAATGGTTATAATCAGATCACTTTCATGTAATTCAATATAAAAATGACTTTGAATGAAAGACACAACAGTTTCACTTTTTTTCAGTGTAGGAAGATTGAAAAGATAAATACAACAAAGACACACGCTTAAGAAAATGAAATTCCCCTATTAATAACCAAACACACAATTGACGTCAGCTGTGAAATTGTGATATTTATATATTGAAGCATATTGAACTGACCTTTTTGTGCAAGTCATAAACTGAGCCATCCAACTCTTGGTTATCAATAAGACTGGAGCCTCTGTTCAGTCAAGAACAATGCAGTCAAAATCATTGACACGTTCTGATTATGTGGAGTTCATCTGAATGTACTGTAAATGGACTTACTTTAGCGAATGCCTCTTTTGAAATAACCAGAACAAAACGACTCCCGTTGCGATCACCACCAGAATCACTGCTGCGCTTAATCCAACACTGACAGCTGCAGATTTCACAATCATACATCTATAACTGTTGTTCGTCTACGTGGAAAATGTCTCATTTACATTCAAATAACTGCATGTGCATTCCCATTACCTAGTTTACTATCTGCCATCACAGGTGGCGTGGGGGTGAATGCTTGTTCTTTGATATGACAGCGATTACCAGTCCACTGTGATGGACAACTGAAAGACAGAGGAAAACATCATTATTCCACAAACACGCTTTGAATAGCAGAGGTAATTCAGAAGGGAATGCTGGCTCCTCAGCTATCCAGAAAAGAAATAAATAAACAACGGCATGAAAATTAGCTTGGAGACTTCCACACAAAGCTTAACATCGGCATCTAATGAGAAAAAGACATAAACTGGCTCTTTTGTCTCTTCCTTTCTTTCACTTTCTGCCAGTGTTTTCTTGACTGTGGGGAAGATCTATTCACGTAAAGAATGTCTTCAAGCTATTCCAGTGTCTATGAACGTGAGATGTAAGCAATTCTCGTAATTTATTAAAGATGACACATAGCGATTCAAAGAGCAAGACGAGGAGAAAGGAAATATTTGAGGCTTTCAGGGGTTAATTTAAATGGAGAAAGATTGTGTTTCTTGGCACAGGTCGGAGTGCAATTACACAAAGCATGCTCTGGCAGTCCCACCAAAAAGTGCATGTTTAAACCGAGTGCCTGAGCGCTGATACTTTTTCAATGAGATATTCCACTGGCACAGAAGGATGGCATGAATAATTCAATGCTAAGATCTCCAGCAGGGTCTAGTCGCCTGTCTGACCGTGACCGACAGGTGAAGGTGGGGATTTTTAAAACATTTTATCACTAAAGCTTATTGCAAACACTTCCATAACAAACCTATACATTAAACAAAAAAAAAACATTACAATTTGTAATAGGTCAAATATTATGCTGTTAAGCATGTGTACAAGAGGAATAAATTCTAAGATAAAACTTAATTTGCTGCTTTATGCAGACATTTTCTGTATTTATTTATTTAATTGTTTGTACTTGTGTGATTTAAAATGACTAGATATCTAGTTATGTAAATGATGACTGACAAAGTATTTGACAAAATCGGAAACAACTTTTGTACCATTTTAAAATTGCAACCAATGCAATGCAATATATACGGTACTGACACTTGTTGCTGTTGTTAATAATAACTGATATAATATTATCTAATAATAATAATAATAGCTGCAACCACTGATATAATTATTTAAATATATTTTTTCTATCTATTTGGTACCCTCTTTATATTAAGTTTCCTTAACTACTACTGTAGGTCAAAAATTAATACAATGTAATGTACTTTTATATACACGTAACGGAGGCCAGCTAGCGAAGTGCTACGCAAGTAAACCTCACTCCTCTGACCTCTAAAGGTGCTCTAGGGACAGATGCTACAGGCCATGGTCTTTAGCCTCCTGTTATAGCAACCGACTCCCATCAAAGAGTCGCCGGTTTGATCCCAACTCAGAGTGGGTTGGGTGCAGTAGGGACCATAGGGTTACACGTAGGGGGGGCTCGTCCGGGATAAGAGTGAGGTTTACGGGGGGTGGGTGTAACGAAGGTCAGCTAGCGAAGTGCTATGCAGGTAAATCTCACTCCTCTGACCTCTAAAGGTGCTCTAGCGACAGACGCTAGAGGCCATCGTCTTTAGCCTCCTTGTTAGAGCAACCAAATCCCATACAAAGGATCGCCAGTTGGATCCCAGCTTAGCGTGGGTTGGGTGCAGTAGGATTGGTGGGTTACATACATCTACATACATAAGTGCAACATAACTGTGAATTGTCATTTACTTCTTGTTGCTTGTAATTTGTTTGCACCTCACTTTGGATAAAAGCGTCTGGCAAATAATCAAATTATATTAAAGGTAATAAATACCAAAGACAGCAAAAACAAAAGATGAGAATAGTCAACAATGTAGCTTAAACAACTACAAAGACACTGTCAAATAAATCCTTTTAGTACAGTAGTCTAGTGTCTAGTGTGTGTACATTACATGCAACATACTGTATTCAATACATAAAATGTATAAAAAAAAAAAGTGTAATTTGGCCTTTAGTGTAGGAAAAAAAATACAGTATGTACAGCAAAAAAGAGATTATGTTTATGGAAAGTCCCCATAAAACTTAGAAACCCACCATATGAGTGTGTGTATATTATTATACTTGGACAACTTACAAGCACACTGGTCCATTTTCCTTTACTGCACATCTGCCTCCATTGAGACAATATTCAGAGGGACACTCTGAAAACACATTCACATATAACAATGACTTATGATAAAAAAAATAACAGGTCCTCATTTCCCACTATTAACGCAGATCTAGTGATGTTTCATGTGGTTGAACTTATGATCTGGAAGTTAAGGGTGCAGGTTTCAGCTCATTTAGGGACAACCCTAAACAAGAAAGTCTCCATTAATGGCGTGTCCTTACCCCCCACAGTGCTCCTGGCCTGAGCTCCTTTAATCAGATGACTGCAGGAAGAAAGCGCTCACTTAACGAAAGTAATATATTATGCAACTCCTCTTGATGGGCTTTATGTTGTTCATAAATTGTTAAGCTATAAACTGACCCTTCATTTAGTCTATTTCCTTCTATTTTCTCTATATCTTTTTCTACCTATGCTCTTTCACATGGCTCTTAAAATCACTCTGACGCATCTGCTTAAGCATCACACTGGCTTCAAGATCTGATGTTATATCTACACTTGGAAAAAAATATTCAATTAGAGGTTCTAGCACAATTCTCATATGTTTGGCAACCCTTATTATCATATTTCTCTGCTATAAATTTACGTCCTGGGAAATAATGTGACTTATCTTGTATGTAACTGTAAGTTTCTCGTTTTTCTTTTCTCTCTCTGTGCAGAACCTCATGCTAAGTCTACGCTAGCCTACCATTGTAAGATAGCCGTAGCACTATCCCTGATTGTAACACCAATTATTGTTGTCTATTTATTTATTTGTTTGTTTAATATTAATTTTTTTTATCTTATTTTATACAAGTTTGCTTGTTTTTTTCTATTATTATAATTTTTGTTCTTGACTTTTATTTTAAAAAATCTATCTCTGAATAAACAATAACCATCTCTTTGGCATAACAATAAAGGGGGAAAAAAAATCACTGATGGAGCACAATCATTTTTCTGGTGAAGATTAGCCTCCAACTCACTATTATAATGAAATCCCCAAATCAAATAATATTTGAAATCTAAAAATTTTTTTTATATACAGCAAAGATGTATTTAATTGATCTAAAGTGACAGGAAGCACATTTCTAAACATTTTTAAAAGATTTCTACAGCTTTGGAAAAGGTGAGACCTCAGGGGCAGCTTACATAACCTTAGATTAGTCTCTAAAAGATGCCACCATTTACTATTCTTCAAGACAGACAATAACTTTTTAAAGTCCTTTAACAAAAAGGTTTATTTTAACTGAATCCAAACACAAGACTGATTAACATTTAGATACCTGCTAGCTGGTCAAACTAGTTATTAAGACATACACCAAGTCTTCACATGGTGGCTGTTTATGCAACTGGCCCCATGTCTTTATAGTGACCTACTGTCATTTTTAAGTCAATAAACTTCTTTTAAACTTTCCATTTATTATCAAAGAATCCTCATTCATTCATTCATTCATTCATTCATTTTCTTTTCGGCTTAGTCCCTTTATTAATCAGGGGTCGCCACAGCGGAATTAACCGCCAACTTATCCAGCATATGTTTTTATGCAGCGAATGCCCTTCCAGCCGCAATTTATCACTAGGAAACATCCCTACACACTCATTCACACTCATACACTACGGACAATTTAGCTTACCCAATTTACCTGTACCACATGTCTTTGGACTTGTGGAGGAAACTGGAGCACCCGGAGGAAACCCATGCGAACGCAGGGAGAACATGCAAACTCCATACAGAACACGCCAACTGACCTGCCGAGGCTCGAACGAGCGACCTTCTTGCTGTGAGGCGACAGCACTACCTACATACGCATTGCGTATAATGAAATCCTGAATAATGTATCAGCATCAGGGTTCATACAGGCACAACTTCATGAAAATCAAGAATTTTTAAGCCCTTTTTCAAGCACCTATTTTGATTTTCAGGACGGACACGCAACGTATTGAACACCTATTATCAGCAATTCATAAAAACATTCCATAGGAACCATCTATCGATTTAATAATAAAAAAAATCATTAATAATAATATAATAATTAAAAAAGAATATAATATTAATAATATAATAAACCTATTTTAAATCTGCTTGTGAATTTTCTTTTTAATTTGTTTGTTTTCGCAGATGGGAGTACAGATCATTTGTACTCAAGTAAAAATACAATTCAATTGCTAAAATAATACACATTTTAGTAAATAATACTAATATTGAGTAAAGTACATAGCACTGTTTAGTTACATTTGAAAAAAAAAACTGACTTTCATTACAGCCCTTTTTTTAGTGTAAACTTGTTTGAATGGTTTAATTGTTAATCACAAGACTACATACAGTATATAGGAATTTGCACTAACAAAAGAATTATGGCCAATTTTCCTTTCATAAAAAGTAATAATTTTCACTGGCAAAACTACCACATACTGTGTAAGGCCATATAGAGATACTTTTTGGCCATTTTTTAAAACAATATTTTCAAGCTTTGAAAGGTTTAAAGAATATGATGAAAAGATTGAATTTAGCCTTTTATTTAAACATTTACACAATTTTTCTTATTTGCTTTGTAATGCCTGTACAATTTAGTGACGCTTTAAGACAGACCAGGACACAGCTGTTATGTATAAATCGTACAAATACCTCATTCACAAACATTTCTAGCATATTTTTTTTTTTGTTGTAAAGAGTTCATTATGCATTATATTAAATTTACAATAATTTACTTATACAAATACAAATATTAAAACTTATTAATTATTTTTTCATCCAAAGTCAAAAAGCAAACTACTTCATAAGTAGACGTTCAACACATAGTCATCTAAAATGGCTTCAAGTTAGCAAAAACTCAAAGATTCTGACAGCGAAAATTATTAGAACCAGAATGAAATGACTCCCTTAAATATAAAAGTGTGATGGAGATATGTTGTTTGTGTTACCAAAAGCAGCTGAGACTCATCAGAGTTAACGGAGGACAGTCAACATATCATCACATCGATTCTGATACGCCACGCAGTTTGCCGTCGCCTCACAAACAAGTTCCCCATCCTCGCATGTCTTCACAGCTACAAAAAACAGAGAGAGAGAGAGAGAGAGAGAGAGAGAGAGAGAGAGAGAGAGAGAGAGAGAGAGAGAGAGAGAGATTCATCTGTTTGTTTTACAGCAATGATGCGCATCAATGTATTTTAAACAGGTTTGTGCTTAGTGTCTTACGGCATCCATATTCATCTTCTCCATCTGGACAGTCTAAAACACCGCATCGCACCGAAGTAGCGCAGGAATACAGCTGCTGTCCATTGCACTGATATTCGCCTGTCTCGCACCCAGTTTGAGGAGGCACAGTGCCAGGAAGCACACTGGCACACTTCTCCTCGTCTGAGTGGTCCAGACAGTCCACCTCACCATCACAGTGCCAAACTCAGTGGTATACACTCGAACAGATACAAACACTGGAAGTGCTCCATGTGGCACGTTTGTGGGATGGGGGTCACTGGACCTAAACATACACAGAAACAAAGCGGTAAAATCCAGATTGTGAATTCAAGAGAATCAAAAGTAACCAGTGGTTTTGCACCTCCAAGAAGACATTGCCGAGTGAAAAGAGAAGTCGTGCCACAGCAAATGTCCGTCCACTTGTCAGTTCCCACTTCTGCCTGAACGCTCACTTTGAAGGGTGACGCGTTTGATAAGATCACATTAGCATAATGCCAGCCGTCTCCATGGTTTCCACACCGGTTGCCCACATTAGAAGGGGTGCTCCGCTGCGGCCCACTGTGTACACCTGTAATATTATGCCCAGAATTCATCACACAGCCTGCAGGAGGTGCTTTAAAAGCTCAGTGTTTTCAATATAAAATAAAGGCATTTCAATGAACTCCTGCACAGCTGGCTTTTTCTTTAGACCATAAAGCTTGTTTTCACTGCCCATTTTGTGAGTCTGTTATATACGCAATTTAATTTCATGGAAAGGGAGCAGAGATGGGATGTGCAACATGACTGAAGTTGCAGAGCTCCATATGCTCATTTCTGGGGGGAAAACATGCCATGCAATAAAAAAGAAATGGGTGAATAAATAGAAAAGAATAAAACTCAACCTCACAGGTTAGCATTGTTTGGTGGATGAGCATTTTTTCTACACTTTTTCCTTTTTTAAACACATGATCTACTTACATTGCAAGGACTTCAAAACCCTCCTTAAAATACATATATTTTCCAATCTTTTTAAATGTGTTTGACTGATTTATGTCTGTATGACCATTGATTTCATGTTCACCTGTACCTTGTTCTCTTGTCTCAGTTGTTTATCTGTCTATTGTAAGGCAAAGGCGCTAGACGCAGAAAGGCGCTATTTAAAATTAACTTACTATTATAATAATTATTATTCATGTTATTAATATTAATAATAACAATAATAATAATAATTATTATTATTATTATTATTATGATGATGATGATGATGATGATGATTATTATTATTAAAATGACTGAATAATCAGCAATTTACAAAATTTCAAGCAAACTTTGCCCTATTTTCTTTGCCTTTTAAGTCATTTTGTCAGGAGTAAAGAGCAGTTTTAATGCATATTTCAGTTACATTATTTTCTGAAGCACAGTACTTATATTAAACTAAGACTTTCAAGATGGTGAGATGCTGTAAAATGACTGCAACCTCCAATATCAGGTTGTCCAGACGAAGATGGCAAAAAGAATAATCAAGAGATTATTCCATATAACCATATCAAGAGAATCTGATTATTCAAAATTTGTGATTTCTAAAATTGAATCTTTACAATGTCTCTAACTCATTCAATTTCCCCCTAATTCTTGTCGTCCTCATAAGATAAATGCACGACAGGACAATGTAATGTGAAGAATCACAGTGGGCAATCAGCTGATCACTGTAGCTGGAATTGTTCACCGGTTCATCTCTGAACAAACCCTGCAGTGACCAAACCTCTCATAAGACTTGAATAAACTTTTCTGAGGAGCATGTTGAGAACTGGTGTAAAGTTCACTTTACTAACGAAAGCAAGTTTAAACTATTTTGGAATGTTATAATGTAATGTTCCCATGTATAATGGGAAACAGCATGTTCATCATTAAGCACCTAGCAGGAAACTCGTGCAAACATGGGGAGAACACGCTAACTCCACACAGAAATGCCTTCTGGCCCAACCAGGACTCAAACCAGTGACCTTTTTGCTGTGAGGTGACAACGCTAACCACTGAGCCACTGTGCTGATGCACAAGCAGCAAATCAGTACATTAAAATGATTTTTGAGGAATCAGGTGTCACTGAAATCTTTAATGATTCTCAATCTTTGAATCACAGGAAAAATTGACATTTTAGAATAGATGAATTGGTTTGAATGAAAGAGTTTAAAATTCTTGTTCTTAGCTGTGCATTCTTTGGCTCCTTCTTTTGGTTCATGACTTCATTACCTCGTACAATGCCTTTCCGCCCCACTCTGCTCCACTGATTCTTTTCTTCTTCATTACAAACTAAAAACTAAAGAACAGAGAGCTTTTTCTCGTGCCGCTTGCTCTGAGGTTATGGAAGGGCTCGAAGGTTATTCCGTTGAAGTGCTCCCACACTCACCACCATTTCAAACTTGCTTATCTAGAATATGTTGTTGATTAAGGTTTTGATTTTATATATGTTGTTGTTGTTTATATCACATAATATATTGCGAGTTATTTTACCAGGGTTCCCACTCTAAGCCAAATATCAAATTCCCTATTTTGTTTCCCTGATTTTCACTGACGAAAAAGCTGAATTTGCAGAACTCACCAGTAGAATAAACATTTTTGTGTAAGGACTTTAACAACCACTATGAGAAAAGCAATGAGTTTGGTTAGATTCAAAGTGCTCACTCTTTTACATATTTGATAGCTCATAGTAGTTTGACAAACTATACATTTAGGTTTTCTGTCTACTTTTTAATCACCCAGTCTTGGGTGAAGTGGTCATTTTAATGCCAAAGCTCCTAAAATGTATATTAATCCTGAACATGTTAGCCTTAATAAACAAGAAGAGTCTGTGACTGCACTTGACTTAAGTGATTGCCAGTTGACAAGCGTGAAAGGAATAAAATTGGGACAAAAAGTAGCCTAACCATAACCATTCATTCATTCATTCATTTTTCTTTTCGGCTTAGTCCCTAACCATAACCTATACTGCAGTAAAAAATAAAAATGGTATAGAAAAAGTACAATTTTGAAAAAATGGAAAGTAACATTTACAGCAAAAAAGTCCCTAATATTCCATGACTTGGACAAAAAATATGAAAATTCCATAATTGTTAAATGTCTAGACAAGACCTTTTAAAATTCTGTAATATTCCATGACTTGTGAGAACCATGTCCTTGTAGTTTTTAAATGGCTTTTAATTAACATTTTAATTATTATCATTATTAATAGGAGTAAATAGTTCATTGAAATTATAGCATTATTGATTCAATTATTGCAGCCTTGATGAACAAAATACTTAAAAAAGCATTGCAAATTCTTACAAACTCTTTGAACAGTGGTATAAGAATTGCGTAAAAGACTGTAGAAGAACAGACTCGTATTTGTGTTAAAGTATTATCTCACCTTCAGCGCACCCATGTGATGTGAGCCATACATGTGGAACCAGAAGCGCAGATGACAGATACCGACACTAGCAGGAAACTCCAGCTGGGTTATTAAGCTGGCGATATCTCCTTCTCTCTGACCACTGGAGTTCACATACAGAAACCCTCCTGTTCCACCTGAAAGAGGAAACCAATGTTATCTTATTGACTTCATTAAAGATGACTGTTAAAAACAGCT
This sequence comes from Danio kyathit, assembly GCA_903798195.1. Classification (NCBI taxonomy): domain Eukaryota; kingdom Metazoa; phylum Chordata; class Actinopteri; order Cypriniformes; family Danionidae; genus Danio; species Danio kyathit. Next base: position 49,599,979 of record LR812525.1, read on the forward strand.
AAAATACACTATGCAATATATTTGAGCAAAAAATGTGTGAAGCGTACATGTAAGCCTCTTTTATACAGTTTTTAAACACAGATGTTCCATATACAGTATGTATTCAACATTTAAATTTTCTTTATGTTAATAACATTCATGGGGTTTACAGTACAGCTTTTATGAATCTACATTACATATACATGATTATTATGTCATTATGAAATAAGATCCTTTTAAATATGTAGTTAATTATGATAAATCTGCAGTTTATTGAAATGGTTTCTAAAGAGGCTTGTGATTTACAAAAACTCTTCATTATTGAATTATAAGAGATTACATTTTTTCATAGCAGACAATATTACACTTTCAAATTTTCTCTCACTATCTCACATATTTACTCAACTACTGCAGATAAATTGACAATAAGGCTAAATTAGTGACAGATTTTTTTCTTCTGTATAGTAATACTGATCTTTGCATACTAGATTATTGAAAAAGGGAAAATATATGTTAGTCCTTGGCTCATTCTATTGATTGTTGACTGGATTCTAATATGTAAAGTAATGAGTGGTCATGCAGATTAAATGATTAGAGACATCTTTCATACATTTTGCTGGGAAGTCACCTTTTTTGACAGAAAAGTGAAAAAATTGTAAATACATCCATAGATGCAGAAATTCTACAATCACCAGCCACTTTATTAGGTACACCTTACTAGTACTGGGTTGGATCCCCTTTTGCCTTAATCCTTCATGGCATTGATTCAACAAATGATTGGAAATATTTCTCAGAGATGTTGGTCCATATTGACATGATAGCATCACGCAGTTGCTGCAGATTTGTCGGCTGCACATCCATGATGCCAATCTCCCGTTCCACCACATCCCAAAGGTGCTCTATTGGATTGAAATCTGGTGACTGTGGAGGCCATTTGAGTACAGTAAACTCATTGTCATGTTCAAGAAACCAGTCTGAGATGATTCTCACTTTATGACATGGTCCGTTATCCTGCTGGAAGTAGCCATCAGAAGATGAGTACACTGTGGCCATAAAAAGATTGACATAGTCATCAACAATACTAGGTTGTGGCACTGACACAATGCTCAATTGGTACTGATGGGCCCAAAGTGTGCCAAGAAAATATTCCCACACCATTACACCACCACCATCAGCTTGAACCGCTGATACAAGGCTGACAGGAGTGGCACCCGATATGGTCTTCAGCTACTGTAGCCCATCCGTCTCAAAGTGTGACGTGTTGTGCATTCAGAGATGATCTTCTCCATACCTTGGTTGTAACGAGTGGTTATTTGAGTTACTGTTGCCTTTTTATCAGCTCAAACTAGTCTGGCCATTCTCCTCTGACCCCTGGTATCAACAAGGCATTTGCTCCCACAGATCTGCCGCTCACTGGATATTTTCTCTTTTTCAGACCATTCTCTGTAAACCCTAGAGATGATTGTGCTTGAAAATCCCAGTAGATCAGCAGTTTCTGAAATACTCAGACCAGCCAATCTGGCAGAACAACCATGCCACGTTCAAAGTCACTTACATCACCTTTCTTCCCCATTCTGATGCTTGGTTTGAACTGAAGCAGATCGTCTTGATCATGTCTACATGCCTAAATGCATTGAGTTGCTGCCATTTGATTGGCTGATTAGAAATTTGCCTTAACAAGCAGTTGGATAGGTGTACCTAATAAAGTGGCCAGTGAGTGTAGATTTGTGCGTTTATAAACAGCATTTTCATTTTATGTTGACTATAGTACTTTTTCAGCTCTACAGATATTATGTCTTGTCTTTTAACAAAGGATATGATAATATTATAGTTATAGAATGATTCAGACACAGCAACAGAATTATTATATTCAGTGCATGACTCCTCCAAGACTACTTAGAAAGACACTGCATGAAGCAATTTCCTTGACTTTTTGTCTGGCATGAGAAATCAATAGTAGCTGCAGTAAATCGATCACCTTTTAGAGGGCAAACTCATTTTCACAATTAAAATAATGTACACTTATCACTTTCACTGAGAGGCACTGATCTTTTAGTGGAGTAGGGCAGAACTATATGAGAGGCAGAAATCCACATCTTAATTACATCCGCAGATGAAGTAGCTGGAAATGGCTTTCTGTGATGGATTTTCTGAGCTCCAGTGCTTTGGTTTTTTTAAAAATCGTGCAACAATTCATTAGATGTGGCTTCGATTCTGTGTCATATCAAGACAAACTTGTACAACAATTGCTATTTAGTTTACAGAAAGGTACCTAAAGTAGAAGTATTTAGATGTATATTAAGCATATGTCATATTGATTTTGTGCAGCAGGTTGTGTTTTAGAAACCTGTTTTTGTTTGTTATAAAAATAAGTCACAACAAAGCCAGGACATTGGTACATCTCAGAAAAACATTGCTGTTTTATTCCTGAATTAATTGTTTTTAGGATATCAGATAAAAAATACAGAATGAAAACACAAAAATGTCAATAAATTAAAAAAATGTATACTTACACTTATTTTCTTATATTAAAGACAACTATCAAATTTAAAAGAATTATTAAAGGGGTGGTCCAATGTCGTTTCATGCATGTAGCATTATTTACATTGCTAATGAGTTGGATTCTCGTGCTCAAGAATGGGTCAAGTTTAAAAAAAAAAAAGATTTGAAAATATGACTGAGTATTTATTTGACAAAAATCTTACTTCTGGGCTGGTAACCGGGTTTGACTTTTTTCAGATTTTGGCTCATATCAGAGCTGCATGTCCCCCGGAAAAATGCATACATGAGAATGCGCCATCATGTCACTGCAGTGCTTAGGTTTGAATGAGTCTTAAAAAGTGTGCTTTTGCATGTGAGGAAAGGCTGATCTTGTTTAGTCATACTTACTTTAACCCCATTCACATGTAAGTTGCAAATACTTGAGCTGACCTCCTTCAGGAGTCATTTTGAACTCGTCATTTTATTAATTTCCATGGTAACATGTCTGGTTTATGACATGCTGCATCTCCATTCGCTGCAGAGGAGTTTGGAGATGCTGGATCTACTAATACACGTCAATTAACATCTGCTAAACTACACAAACGTGGCTTTTAGCTAGTAATCATGTGTATTAAAATATCTGTAACATAATTAAAGATTATTTAATTAAAAAGACTGTTAGTGTTGATCTATGACAAGTGCTGCGCTCGTGTTTCTTTCTCTGGCTTAGCTCCAGCCATTGCAAGGGCTGACTTTGAGTTCTGATTTTGAAGTTCTTGATTTTGATTCTGAAGCTGTCGCACTTGCACACTTTTGACTCAGGGCGCACTCACACTATGCTATCCGAACCGTGCAGAGGCACGTTTCCCGGTTCGTTTGAGAAGTGTGGATGCTCTGAATCGAGCTCAGGTGGGGTTCAGTTGGCCAGCCCAGGCCCGGTTGGAAGAGGTGTGCCAGAGCGTGGTTCAGCTGGGACTGTTTCATATGGATTTATTAATCATTCGTAAAAATTGTAATTTCGTCTTTAAAGTATTCAAAAACTAGAAACTTTTCAGAGAAAAGATGGATGCAGTACTACTCTATAGGTACTCAAGATTAATATAAGATTGTGAAAAAGTAAACTAGTTACATTCCCTTTAACACTTATATTCAGCCATCTGCATGATTGTTGCCTCATTATAAACATACACAGCAAATTTCACAGTATACAGATTAAACTATCAAAAGATACATTTAAACTGACATGCCTTTTTGGGGTGGCGCTGAATAAATCTTTAATCTGTATATCCTGCATTTTGCGTTCTGATCTGCTGTGAACAGAGTGAGAACTGATACTTAAAGCCCATCACACATCACCGGGGAGCACCAGGCCACATCTTTTAATACTCTAAACACTGTTTTCTCTGAGTGTACGCACACTGGATCTGCCATCCACCATCTGTCCACGTGGCTAAGCAACATACTGAAAAACAAAACTGTGGCAAATCACCTCCATTGGAAATAAACTTACCGCAATAGATGTGATTTGTGAATGGCCCCTTAGTCTCCTTGCATCAGTCCAACATACATAATATGTTCAACATAAGCTTAGATAAACTTAATAGTAACAAATAATAAAATCATTGTAGTAATGTCAATAGTAAACGTTGCATATTGGGACAGTGTAACAAACAACATGTTTTGTTCTGATTGACTGGTTTTTCACTAGAATTTTACACACATGAGAACAAGGAAACAACATTGGTGTTTGAGACTCATTCATTCATTCATTTTCCTTTGTAAACCTTCTGCTTAGTCCTTGACTTATCAGGGGTTGCCATAGGTAAATGAACCGCAAACTACTCTGGCATATGTTTTTCACAGCAGATAATCTTCCAGCCACAACCCAGCCCCACACTGAAAACACCCATACACTCTCTTATTCACACACTCACATTAGGCCACACTACAATTATTGTTTATCCAATTCGCCTATAGTGCATGTCTTTGGACTGTGGGGGAAATCAGAACACCCGGAGGAAACCCATGCAAGGGGAGAACATGCAAACTCCACACAGAAATGCCAACTGACCACGCCAGGATTTAAACCAGTGACCTTCTTGCTGTGAGGCGACAGTGCTAACCACTGAGCCACCGTGCCACCCTGTTTGAGACTCAGTGTATGTCATTTGCATGTACTGAACTCCTATTATTCAGCTATGCCCAGTTATATCCAGATTTTTACTATATATTACCTTTAAAGCAGTAGATGACAAACATGAGTGCATACTTGCAATAAAATTAATTATCCTTAATTTATTCTTTGCTAATGATATGTGTGTTTAATAGTCATATTTGTATTACCCAGCTGATTCAAGAGCATTATGATTTTTAGATTTTACTTACTGGGGCTGTGGTCAGCTGATGGTCCTGTCCCATTAAGCACTGCGCCGTAGCCTATGTCCCAGTCGAAGTCATCATTAGGGACCTGAGATAGGTGACAGACATCCTCCCAATGGCCACCCGGCATATCAAAATTACAAGCTCCTGGAACATTCACTAACAAACCAAATGAAGAATTCAGATGTTCATGCCATAAAAGAGGACACTGTTGTAATTAATAATATAAATATAAATGTTAGTGACGATGAACTTACTGCAGTCTATCTCATCTGACTCATCTGAACAGTCAGCTTTACCATCACACTCCAAACGATATTCAATACAGTCTCCATTATTACACAAAAAGTCTGTAATAGCAGGGCATGAACCAGGACTCACAGCTTCTGAAAGAAATGCAAAGGAATTTTAAAAATAACATAACATTGAAAAGGATTGAATACCAAAATTATGTGCTGGTACAGGCAGATTAAACATTTTATTCTCAAAACAGAAATAAAACAGCCTTTCGTTATAAATACCTTCAAATTCATTGAACATATAATGAAAGCCATGTAGGATTATTCATGCTAAAATGCGGCCTGCTTGATTCTCTAAAACTCTAAATTATCATGCCGTGGAATGAGAAGTCTTTATCTAGGAACTGAAATTCCTTTCAAAGCACATATTCTCAAATATACACTTCTTTGCTCTGCTCCTCTTCACGCTTGGGTAAAGCTCATCTATTTCCACTACACCACTGATCCTAGTTATAACCAATTATATTTAAGATGGCTATGAGTAAGAGTAGTTCAATTATTTCTGGGACTTGTGAATTTCCCTGTACATTTCAAAAACAAAACCAAAAAACAAGGAAAGCACAAGTGCAAATTCGCACATTCACTCTACCTCTTTATTGGGTGGAGAACCATATGTGGTAACTTCATTGACATCGATTTCAATATAATTTAAAAATATTAAGTCAAAAAAGTTAAAAAAGTCTTAAATAACCCATTGTAACTCTCCAGAGTTTTTTCCATGAATATTTCAAAGAGTGCATTATAAAAAGTTAAGGAAACCAATTAATCCATGCAAGTTAATCCACTTAAAAAAACAGTTTGTTTAGGTTATCAATCAAAATCTATCTATTTTCTCCTGCTGTTTTTCCCAAGTTTTCTGCAAGCAAATGACGAGAGGAGGAGCCAAAAAAATAAAACCCCACCCCTACTCAATATTCCATTTCAGATGAAAAAGGAATAAAATCTGCTGCAACTTCTGGTTTATGCAGACTTTAAAAGTACATTATGTGGTGCTTTGTTATAGTTTGATTATGTGCAATGTATTAACTGTAAATGTATTAATTGTTTTGTTTTCTCTGAAGTCAGTTACTGCAACTTTGAGTCAGACACAGGATCAGACTCCTATCGGCCACAAGTTCCAGATTTCCTGGGTTTAATTGTTACAAAGACTCCTGACCTCATTTTGTTGCTTGATATGCGTTTTAATTTGTTTTATCTATAGCAGGGGTTACACTGTAGTAACCTTTTTTTAGCAAAGAGTCATTTCTTTTCAAAGGTTTGGCAAATGCATTTTTTAAAGAGCCATTAGGGGTGAGTATATATACTACTATAAAATAACTACTATAAAAAATACAGGTTTAAACAAAACCTGTATTTATGTTTATGCTCAACTCAAAAATAAACAAATATGAAGAATCATTTGTTGAGCAAGTCCATGAATGAAGAAATTACAATTTATAGATTTTTTTTTCGCACCACTCCTCAATGTTGTTTAAATTTACGTATACGAGATTATCATAGAAACGTAAAGAGGGTCAAACATCGGATGCGCCGCTCGTCGACAAAATACTCCATGCAGCGACATGCATTTTAGAATTCTAAACATAGATTTCTACCAGGGTACGCACACCAACACCGCAAGTCAGCGGCTGTCAGCGGCACCCAGCCACGACTCAGAACACTGTTCATATTTCTGCCGTGCCACAGAGCGCCATCTACATAGTTTCACATTAACATTTGAATGTGCGCGTATGGTGTGCAATACTTCCAACTGTCATAAGCACACCATGTCGCAGCACCGAGTGGCGCATCCGGTGTGTGACTTGCTTAAGTTGTTTGCCCTTTATTGGTGTTGCGATTCAAGTTTATCCACAGCGCTGCACACGCAAAAATGTCCTTTTACTGTAAAAAAAATTGTAAAAAAAAAATAATAAGGGATTTATTATTTCAATTAGAAACTAGTGACGGTTATCATTTTTTAAACATTAAAATATTATTGAAGGGAGACAGCTGGAGAGCCATGTATTTTTGGTCAAAGAGCCAGATGTGGTTCATGATAATCAAATAAAATTCTTTAGCTATTATTCTATTTCTGTTCAATGAGTCTTACCCCTAGCGGACATAATCAAAGACACAAATGATGGTTCCTTGCTTTGGATCTCCGGTGTTTGGCTAAATGCAAAAAGAAGCCTGATTGGGTTTGACATCTCTGCTTGACACACTTAGTCTCACTCAAGATCTTTAAGCTCAAGTGTAATTACGCTGATTTGGAAGTGCCAGTTTATGCAAATGAAATCTGACATTTTCCATGTCAAGCCTGAAATCCAAAAAGAGGAACTTATTTTGATTTTCAAGTCGCTCCCTGGTGGCTTGTCAGAATTAGCAAATCAATTCTCATCTAATTAAATGGTGGTGCTTTGTATCAAGCAAGGCTGAGCACAACCCTTAGAGAGACCTGTGCTGGTCAAGCTTATGCATGAACGCTGGGCAAAAGAAACCAGTGGGAAATAAATGCAGAGATGAGAACTGGAGTCATTGTTGCTTCCCCTGAGAATCACTGCTCAGACTAGTCAAACTATCTTGTACATTCACTTGTTTGCTAAAAAACCTGTTTGTAAAACATATCAGTATGCTTACATCTGCATTCACTTTCACATCAGCTCAGCCAGTCAAATATCAAACTCAGCTTCATTAAAACTAAAGCACTTACGAGGTGCACAGTCAATGAACTGTAGGTCATCCAGAGCCGCTCCACCGCTCACATCTCGTGTTCGAACCGCTTCAAATATGAGAATGAAGTTTCTCAGGTTCTTCAGAGACACTTCTGCTCTTCTCCATTCCCTGTGCATCTGCCGCTCCGTCCACACCTCCCTCAGCTCATTTTCAGTCTGTGTGAAACAGTGAAAATACTACATTTGACGATTCAATTATTTATATGGAAAGTTAAAGAGCCCTTATTATGGGTTTTTGAAAATTGGCTTCCATGCAGTGTGTAACACAGCTCTAAGTGAATGAAAACATCCAGCTGAGGGTTAAATCTGAAAGTGCTGTGTGTTTAAAAATATAGATTTTTTAATAAAGGTTTGAATCAGAGTCTTTAAATGATTCGTCGCTCGTCCGATTCTTTTGCCTGTTCGTATCGACGTTGACACAAAACAATACCAAATATGAAGTGCCAGATCCGGTAAAATGTGAAAGCGCCTTTACCTTGTGTGGGACTGCTCATGACTGAAGATGAGTGTACATTTATGAGTGAACGTTCTGGTGATTAATGCAATAATCTACCCTGCAACAGGGGATTTGTCGGTCATTTGTATCTAATTGTGTTTTGTTACTTGTAATCGCTGCACACGACTTGTATTGTATCTTATTAACTCTTTATATTCACATATTGCATATTAATCCACATTGAAAACGCGGCATGTGCCGCTTTCTTTAAGAATTCAAATGCACTTGTGAGTTCGCGATCCTCTGCCGTTTGTTGCTGCTATGGCCACCATCAGCTGTTCCTACACACGTCCGGTGGTCAAGTTTCAAGATAGTTCAGCTTTTGCAACTGTGTGGATTAATACTGAATCTGTGTGGTTGTTTTTACTTATGGTTAACAATAGAGTAATATGCTGGTGTTTAACTGCATTGCATTAATGCACTCCTGCATTGGGCTCTCACATATACTCTGCACTCTGGTTGTTTCAACAATGTTGATAAGCCATGGTGGCTGATTCTCTTTGTCTCACGCTAAACGCAGTCGACCAATCGCAACAGATTGTGTCATAAGACCAATCAGCGCAGATTAGCATCGCGCTAAAGAGGGGTTTGAGAATAAATGAATCGCTGAACAAATCACATGGGAGTCGTTGGGAAATTAGGTAAAAATAAATGCATATTATAAGACAATGAAAGCATATCAGCATATCAGACCTGGCAAGCATATCAGACTATTGTTGGAGACCCCCAAAACCAAAATATGACCTTTTTAAATGCATAATAGGGGCTCTTTAAGATACTAAATTTGTAATATTTGTTTTTGCAATTATGAAAGCAGAAAAACAATTGTTTTACACAGACTCTTTTGACTATTAGCAAGTTTTAGAGTCACTATAAAACTGACAAATCTACATTTTCTATAAGAAAAATTGTAGCATTTAATAATATGCTGTAATTAATCATTTATTATCAAATCAAGACCCTACATGATATTATCATAAATCTGTCAGTCACATAAGATAACAGATATTAACAATTGATAACAATGCAAGGCTTAATCAATTCCCAATAGTCAACATCAAGTCCAAACCCATATAATTTGTTGAAGAAGCCAATTTATTTCAGTCAACAGCAAGGTATATATTCATATCACAATTTCCATTTCCTGGCAAGTTAGAATCATGCTTTTTTCCACTCTTTTTGACATGTTTCATACATTCATCACCCCTGTTCCAATTCTCACCGGAATATGGCAATTGCTGTCTATCACACATACATCAGATTCATGGCACAATTCATAGCCACCTTGAGATATGTTACATAGCACAGTGCTAAATGATTTATCTAAGCAGAGAATAAAAGATAACAGCACTTAAAAGTCAAGCAACAACATGTTTCTGCAATTTGACATCACATACTGTCAGAACTCTAGCTTCAGCTTATGTAAATAGAGCTACAAAGATTTAGGTGATATATTCTAGAGGCGCTGTACTGTACCTTTGCTCACAGTGATCTAGTTATGTACCTTAATGAAGAGCCGGATGATTCCTGTGGCTTTCTCAGAAATGTAGTACCAGAAGGCAAGTTTGCATGTGGCACTAGACTGCTTCCACACAGAGCTTCTCATGTGAGCCTTATCACCCTTCAGTCCCACAGGAGTGGCTGCCAGATATACAAAGTTTCCTGTGTAAAAACAGAGACTCTTGTTAATAATGCTGTGCTGCTGTACTCACTCTAGAAGCCTAACAAAACTAACAGAATGACACAGATCTGCTCGGACTCATGACTCAAGTTGTATTGCACAAAAACCACCTTTCCCCCGATTGGGAAAACAAAACTAGATAGTGGGCCTTTTCAGTTTATAAAGCATGAGTGCATGAGGATTTCAGACATTCATTGGAAATAGTACACTATCCATGCAGTCTCAGAGCAGATGATGTTGACTCCATGGCAGCTTTCATCTTAATTGATATAAAAACTGGCTGATCGCAGCGTGTTTTACTCAAAGTCATATTTAGTCGTGTGAAAATGTAATGCTGATGTCACTACAATAGCAGATAGGTGTGACATCAACATTACATTAGTACGGATTAGGTTTTTAAAAGGGTCTATGGCATAAACTACACATGATGAATTTTTGAAAACACAGCACTGAGTTGATCATGATAAGCACTAACTGCATAGCAGCTGCCACGACTGCTTTGTTTCCAGGCGAACCATTAAAGAATGCAGCACACACGTCTTCCAGAAACCCTGTAGAATGTATCCAATCAGATAATGAAAATCCTGAAGCGGTGCCAGTTTTGTGTGCCATATGCATCAGACGTTCAGCCAGCGGGCTGAGAGAATGACGTCTGAGGCTGAGACTGCTATCCAAAGAGCTCTGACAGTCATTTTAATACAGCTACTAAATTTTAGAATTGTATGCATGCATCCAGATCTGGCAAAGAACCAAACAGAAGTCTAGGAATTCTGCAAAATTACAAGCAGATGAACAAAAAACAGGGATTTAACTAAACTGCTCACTAAAAAACTAAATAATAATAATACAGGACTGCCTCTCAGACTGTATCTCAGTTAAAGGACATCTGACTATCATCAAGCATCCTTTCCCTCAACTCTGGGACACACTGGATGATTATCAATCTTCTGTATTCAACTTGGGCGGTACGGTGGCTCAGTGTTTAGCACTATCACCATACAGCAAGAAGGCCACTGATTCGAGTCCCGGCTGGATCAGTTGGCATTTCTGTGTGGAGTTTGCATGTTTTCCAGGTGCTCCAGTTTCCCCCACAGTCCAAAGACATGTGCTACTGACTTTATTCTTCAATGCGGAAGTGTGCTCGTTTTTGCGATTGTTTTAGAACTTCCGATTCAGTTGCCAATGAAATGACTAGGAATAATAAACGGCAGAAAACAGTCAAACTACTTGTCTACAAACAAGTGTGTTCATGATTATACAGACAAAAGTAGAATAATATAATAAGAAAATATCAGTTCGCAATATCAAGTGGCAAAACGAGCCATTTTTAAACGTCTAAAAATGAATAGAAGTGAATGAGACATGAAGTCTCAAGCCAAAATGATTAAAATGGCTGCGTCTGCTCGTACACGGAGAATAAGGTGAATAGGTGAATTGAATAGGTTAATTGGACATGGTGTATGAGTGTGTGTGTGTGTGTATCAATACTGGGTTGCAGCTGGAAGGGCATCCGCTGCGTAAAACATACGCTGGAATAGTTGGCGGTTCATTCTGCTGTGGCTACCTCGGAAATAGAGACTAAGCCGAAGGAAAATGAATGAATGTATTCAATTCTTAAGAGCACACATGTAAGAAGAGATTTTTTAACATTAAAGTCCTCTGAATGCACATGCTAGATAATTCATCCAAATTTCAATGTGGCAATACAACCAAGTCAAGGTTATTTTAGTAAATTTAGTAAATTTTTAAGTAAATGAAAAGTAAAAACTACATTAAAACTATTGGTAAACAAATAAAAAAAGTAAAATAAGATTAAAATTAACAAAAATAAATAATCGTCTTCAGAATTAATAAGAACTCATTTTGTGATGTAAAATCTGGCCTGGACTGTTTAGAGCAACTGTAGATGCACTTTTATGGACAATCACATTAGTGGAGAGCATGATTGTATACTAAAACATCTCTTCTGTATAAACATAAAACATGTTCAGAATTTTCTTCTTTTGCCAAAAAAAAAAAAGGAAACTAGGGATGTGTAACTACATATACAGTATGATCTTTAATATGAAGAAGTTTCTTCATAATGTTTGTTTTTATATGACAAATTAGTAGAGTTATGGCTTTGGTTTGCATGAGTAATTGTAAGCTGTGCAAACACTAAACTTAGCTCTGGTCAACACTGCATGTGTTCTGTTAACTGTTGATCAACTAAACTTACTAAAACTTTAAATAAATAAAAACTAAAAGTAGAAATGTGTTCACAAAAAAACTACACTAAAACTAAGAAAACCATCAATGAAACAAACTAAAACTAAAGTGAAATGAACAGCAAATTTTAAAACGGTATCAAAATAAAAAATTATTAAAAAAAGCTAAACTACAGTAATAACAACCTTGAGTGACAGAAACTCATACGATTAAACATTAATTAGAAAGTAAAAAAAAAATTGTAAATAGACATCTAAATTTATTGACTGAACAGTAGGCTAAAAAACTTTTAAAAAAAGTAGGCTAACATAGGAAACATGGAAATAAAACAGGGAAACATAAGAATGAACCCCAAAAAATTACTTGATGATGAAAAGCAACTTGAAGAATAAGGATACGATCAGGATTTTTACAGCCGATACAGAGTACCGATTTCTTGTCATGGTGATCAGCCGATATAGAGTACCGATTCTGATGCTTCAAGCTTTATATAACCTTATCATTGCTCAAAGCACATTTTCCCTCTAAGTATAATAGGGATGAGGGATAAGGGATGACACAAATGAGGGATGTTGCATATGATCGTTTTTTATGACCATTTAGTGTGGACTAGTCATGGTCAGAAGCAGGAAATAGGTATATAAACTACTGTTTATTTATATATAAGTATTTTTCAAGTTAAAACTATATATATTTTTTTACGCTTTTTTATTTCCCTAATATTTTCATCCAGGTTTTAGTGAGCTTGCAATATTGTCAAAAACACAGAACTTTCAGTTCTTATATGTAAAAAGAGTCTAAACACATGCAAGGCCATTCCCATATTTTGATCGTCTCCAACTATTGATAGCAGCACAATGACCGCAGCTCCGGAGATCCCCACAGCAGCTCGATAGGTCGATGAGAGAGAGGGGGATTTGCACTCGAGATCTTTACTGATCTAATAATTTAATCTCTAATGCTTAAAACATCACTGTGCCTCTCGTGATCTGTTCTCTTGCTCAGTCACACTCTCATCACCAAGATTTCTGGGGTATTTTATCTAAATTGCGGGCATCGCAGAGCCGGTATGAATATGCGAGAGACTGGCGATAGATAGGGGCGATCGCTCCGCTCATGTCATACTCTCAAAACACTTGATATACAATAACTGCAACAAAAAAAAAAAAAAACATTACTTGCATGAGTCATGCCAATAAACTGTATAAACCGGGTTCGCACCGCATCTGTATTTTCTTTTTAGCTATACTGTCATACTCACGCAGTGATCACTCACACTCCACACATCAACATCTCCTCGCATGTTGTAGCAGCTGATGTATAATATACAGGTGTGCATGTGCATCTCCTCTGCTTGTAAACTCATAAACAAACACTTGAGATCGGTTTATGAGATCGGCCAGATCAGTGAGTACCAATCGAGTCATTAAATGTGATTATCGGCTGATACCGGTCTTCGGCCGATCTATCGGATCATCCCTATTAAAGAAATGTGTATTGGGCCTTTCTTATGCATGGCTATTTTTTTTTTTTACTTGATTTCAGTTTATAATTTGTGTCTAAATTAAATATTATTTAATTCGTTTTTCCTCAGCCTGTTGGTAGATACTTTATTCAGACTTGCCTTTTTGGGTTAAACTTTCAGAAGATAACTTTATATAAGGTTATATTTAAGGACAAATGGACAGTGACTCAGAAATTGCTATGAGCATTAATAAAATCCCATGTAGAGAACACTCCCAAGAGCTAAGATACATCATTATCGGGAAACCTGGCCTTGATGCCTAAAAAACCTTGCTTATTGAAGGACATGCAAGCAATCACAAGCTACTACAACTGTTTGAAAAATCAAGATATCTTCCTGAGATGAAGCAAAGCAGTAAAAATCAATAAAGGGAGCAACTCTGAAGACACTAAATCTAAAATAAAAAAAACATGCCAAGGACTGATAAAACTGTACAGCTTGCAAGAGGAAGAAAAAAAAATCCACTACTCTGGATATCATCACATTAAAAAGAATTAGAAAAGACTTCTAAACAGAAGTTTGAGAAGAGTTTGATCACAAGTAGTGGAATTTAAGCCAACTTTTAAGCCAATTCATGGGGGATTTCTCTGCCTCTACAGTGCCTTTTTTTTCTGTTTTTACTCATTTTAAATTGCAACTCAAATCAAGCAAGGACAGCAAGCCAAATGTGCTTAAATTTATTAAGACTGAAAGGGCATGTGAACTTGTGAAATGTATATTAAAGGGCAATGAATCAATCAAACAAATGCTGAATGACTGGTAGCTTGCTGAAGTATCAACGGATCTCCAGAACTTTAGTTTTATAAAAAAAAGTGAGGTCTCACAGGGAGCCTTTAAGAGATAAGTATAAGCAAATAAATACATTTTAAAGGGTTAGTTCACCTCAAAATTTTGTTATAAATCACTTATCATGTCATTCCAGTCCTCTGAGACCCTCATTTATCTACAGAACGGAAATTAAGCTATTTTAAATGAAATCTGAGAGTTGCTCATGCTTCATAGACAGAAATGGTCCCGAAACATTCAGAAAAAAACAATAACTTTATCAAAACATTCCATGTGACTGTAAAAACAACTTTGCCTCCAATGTCTTCTGTATCTGATCAAGGTGCCGGCTACTATAAGCAATACATAAACAAGATGTATGCAAACTGAAGCACATTAACTTTTTTAATAAACAAAAATATGTTCTTGAAGCTTCTTATGATTACAGATGAACCACTGACGTCACATTGAATGTTTTGACAATGTTTTTGGTTCTTTTCTAGACTTTCTGAATGTCTTGGAGACGTTTCTGTATATGGAGGATGAGGAGCTCTTGCATTTTTGTTCTAAAAATGAATGAAAATCTCAGGGGATTGGAAGGACATGAGAGCGAGTAATTAATAACCAAATTTTCATTTTTTTTTTAGTGAACTAACCCTTTAACCTTTTACAAGTGTCTCACTGTAACCAATAATTACCAGAAAAATGCAGATGAGAAACAGAAATATGTGTTTTTCACTCTACTGTATGTGCATTTGTTTCATCCATTCAAGCAGAAGGATGTGTTTCAATATAGCATGTTGAATACTCAGGGCTTTTTATGAAGTATGAGTCTTAAAATTAGGGATGTCCAGATCCGATCACGTGATCGAAAATCGGGCCCGATCATGCGGTTCAGAATGGGATGTTACCTCTCAATCAGGTCTCGAATACACTGCATATATATACACACCTATAGTTATGCAGTGGCACAGAGTTAGACCTTTTTCTTGACTTCACACAGAAACAGCAACGCGTGCGACATGACATCACTTTGTTGAAAAGACACTATTGGTTAAATGCCGGCAAATAGAACATTGAAGCAGCTTGAAGCGGAAAGCGCGAGTATGTCTGCAGTCTGGATGTATTATAAAGTTGATGACAACAGCAACTGACTGTGAGATATGTAAACTTGGGATTGCATGAGGTGGAAAGGAAAAGGCTACATTTAACACAACAAACCTGATAAGGCACCTCAAAAACAAACCTCACAGAAGTACTCTGTTTGTTAACAGAGTTGTTGAATGTTAAAATAAGGTGAATTAACTAAAAAACAAGGAACATCCTGGATCTGTTTCTTCGCTCTTTCTTTTTACATTTTTTTTATGTATTATAGAAGTATCAGATCGGGTTTTGGTATCGATAGATACTCAAAATCAAATGACTCGGACTCGAGGGCAAAAAAACCTGATCGGGACATCCCTACTTAAAATTATATTACAAAATTGTTTATAGATTACAGTTTGACTAGTTATACTTTAAATCCTACCTTTAAGTGTTGATATGCTGTCGGCAAAATATTTACAGTTTCTCATGTGGGTAAGAAGGTCTTAAAGTGGCAGTTTATTATGCCTTCAGATGAAGGAATAATAGGTGCAGTTTTGTGAACATATGCAGCGGAGTACAGTCTTACCACTTTCATTTTCAAGAGTGTGGTCATGAGGAGGTCTGATCATGTGAATGGAGCCGACCCCAAGAGCCCAACTGAAAGTGCCTGCTAGGCTACTCTTCCATCCACAGCGTCCATGTTCAAATGAACAGGACGTCCCACACTCCAGTTCATCAGTTCCATCTTCACAGTCATCAGTAAAGTCACATTTCTGCTCTGGCTTGTAGCAGTTGCCATTGTCACACTGTAAAGAACCTGACGGACAGGATCCTGTGAACATCACAAGATAAAAAGATTTTAATGCATAAAAACCGAAGATGTTCATTTGATTTTGATTATCTAAAATACACTAATGTTTACAAACTGAATGCTTCCCATATCAATATATTCTACAGCTAAATATTTTGAGGGGTGGTAAAACTTTTAATCTTTTTAGTTATGCTTTCAGGACGCATTTTCAATTAATAAAAAAAAAACAATACTGTGAAATATTTTTACAATTTACGATATAACTTTTCAATCTGCAAATATTTTAAAATACTATCAAAGCTAAATGTTCAGCATCATTACGACTTTAGTGTCACCCAATCCTTTAGAAATTATTTTAATATGATTTGCTGTGCAAGAAATATTACTAATTATATCAAGTTAAAAACAGTTGGGCTGCAGAATAATTTAATCAAAACCGTTTATTATTTATTTGAATAAAAATAAAATACCAACAACCATATAACATTATATGACGTCTTCATAGTCACTTTTGATTAAATTAATTCAATTTTATTGCTAAATAAATGTCTTATTTATTACGGTTCCTAAAGTATTACATTTTTATTTCGTTGTTATTATATGCATTTTTATATTTCATCTTTTGTTATTATAAAATGTATAATTTATTCTAGTAATTAACTGTAACAATACTTAAAAATATTACAAATGATAAATCCTTGAACTCTACTCCACCTTTATTTTATTAAACAGTTTTTCCCTGCTCTTACTGACCTTAGCATGCTATTAGAAAACTAAGCTGAAAAAAATTAAGAGGATTTTCACGCTCATTGATTTTGGATTTGTAGAGTATCAATACACAGCTATCTTTACACTAACAGCGCTGATTATATATGGTATTGTTACTGTAAATGTACCTGTGATTAACCGGGACTCCTTCTCATATATGTTAGTAAGAATACAGTCTGAAGAGAAGGTGATGTCATCCAGACAGATGTGAACTCGAGTATTTCGACCCACTTTGCCTTCAAACATAATGCGAAAGTCATCGGAGGATGCAAGCGGTACTTCCTGTCTGCTCCAGTAGTTGCCTTGATTCCCAATGAGGTTGAGTAACAATGAGTGGCTGGAGTTTGAAGACATGTACACATTCAGAGTGCCGATGCCGTCACCAGACATATGGACGTAAAAGACCATCTTGAAAATAACAGACAGATAGATAAACAAAGAATTACAATACTATCACTCGAACAAGAGAGCTGTTTTTACAAATATGCTGCAGTAAAACAATAAAAATGTTGGGTTAAAAAGTGTCATTTAAATTTAATAAAAAAAATATTTTAAAGTAATATTTGACACAACGTTGTGAAACCTTTATGACAACCCGATATTTGTGTTATTTCAGTGTATCATTGCTCAGATCAGCAATATGATTGGTACTGGAATGTATTTTAAAGCAACATTTGATAAAAAAAAGGCTTGTTAATAGGCCTGGGTGATTAAACGAAAAATAATCAAATCGACATTCAGAACCGTTCAGAAGCAATAATCGCTCTGTTCCAGGTCAACTCTTTAATTACTTACCTTACCGTGTGTGGAGTCACGTGACCCCACTCTGTTTATTACTTTTCTGTTACTTTGTACTACATTGACGATGATTGGAAGCTGCGCCAGAGATGCCTTGAGATGGCATATTATCCATTACAATAAAATAATTATTTACATTAAAATGCACAGCTTAAAATATTTTTTACAGAATATATTATTTCATTTAGAAGAGATACTGCTTATTTTCTACTTTTAATATGAAAAGTTTAATATTTATTTTGTTTCCAAAAGTGCAAGGTATTTATTTTCACTTTTTTGTAAGTGACTGTTGGTTTTAGGCAATGTGTGTTTTCATTTCAGTTGTTTAACGTTGATATTCAATGAATCATAGATAGTGTGTTTTTCCTTCAATTATTTTAAAATCATGTAATGCACCCTTCATTCAGAAATATCTCACTTGTAATATGTGAGCATATTTACTGTACTCGTCAGTCAACTATGAGGGCAAAAAAAAATTTGATAGTCGTTCATTAATCGTAATCGAGTTAAAAGGTTCAATGAATTGAGATTTTGATTTTAGGCCAAATCGCCCAGCCCTACTTGTTAAAACTGGCTAACATTCTAAATGCTATAACTAAAATGATTATACAACTCCACATTATTTTTCAATAAATCTTCTTCACAAAATTTTTCTAAAATTCTAAAATTCTAGCTCCTAGTTTTTGAATTGTCAAGTGATTCAGTTCACATAAAATACAATTACTGATTTCGTCCTAATTGAATCAGTATTTTGCACCCGAAGCGGTGTAAACAGTAAACAAAAACAATAACAAAACAATCAATGCTTTTGAGTTTATCATTTGAGTGAGTGGTTCATTAACTTACTCATACACTGTAGAAATGCTGCATTGTTTCAACCCAAACTTGGCTGACATATAGAGAAAACAATTTCCAAAAAAACTGGGTTGCTTTTAAAACGATTGGTTAAATTTACTTAAAGAAGTGAGTGAATTGCCTTAAAATTATTAGGTAAATTAACGATGTGCAACATTATAAATGGTTTTACTCACCCGGTTTCACTCAATTTACAGTCAACTTTTTAAGGAAATATACTTATGGATTCAACAGATTTACCCAGCTTATTTAGCCAATCATTGAGTCTATTTTTTTTTTGTAAATGTGAGTAAATATATATATATATATATATATATATATATATATATTATATATATATATATATATATATATATATATATATATATATATATATATATATATATATATAAATACTATAATCACTTTTTAGGCGACGCAGTTGGCGCAGTAGGTTAGAGCAAGAGGTTGCTGGTTTGAGCCTCAGCTGGGTCAGTTGGCGTTTCTGTGTGGAGTTTGCATGTTCTCCCTGCGTTCGCGTGGGTTTCCTCCGGGTGCTCTGGTTTGCCCAACAGTCCAAAAACAAGCGGTGAATTGGGTAGGCTAAATTGTCTCTGCTAGACAGACTTGTAAGGTTTGACCTTTCAAAATCAGACATTTAATTTTGGCCTGCTCAAATATTCACTTTTTTAAATATAACCTAAAAACATCTAAACAGGCTTGTGCTCCTAATTGTTATTTAAAATGTCTAAAAACATCTAACCAAGGCTGACAAGTACACACAAAACTCCTCCTCTTCAGCTGTTTCCTGAGATTGATTGATTGATGCAAGCTGAATGGGAGGACAATGAGAAAAAGAGTCTCCATGGGCTAATTATCTCACACGTACATCTACAAAGGATGAACACAGTCTGTCTAATAAGAGGAGATCCAGAAACATGATTGCCTACATTCAAACTGGTGCGAGCTTTGAAACGTGCTCCTCTCTCTCACACTGACAGTGTGTGTGTGTGTGTGTGTGTGTGTGTGTGTGTGTGTGTGTGTGTGTGTGTGTGTGTGTGTGTGTGTGTGTGTGTGACAGGATGATTGAGGGCCGCCAGCTGGCTCAATGACTGAGTTATCTGCTTCCTTGTAACAACCCTGACATTCATTCTTCCTTGTTATATTCAGCAAAAAAGCAGACAAACATCAACAATGCACAGGAATTGAATTCTCTTCATTGTGCAAATGAGCAATCTTCAATATATAAATGTATAATCTATCAATTATTCAAATGTTTTGTCTAGAGTCACAAAGACACCTTGCCTTATTCACAAAGATGGTTATTAGGCCTGCACGATATTGGGAAAAAATGAATATTGCAATATTTTGTTTTTCTTAACTCTTAAGTATTCATAACTTTAGGTTGACTAGGATTATTCTGCATAACACATAATCACTGCAAGCATAGATAAATACAAAAGTAATAATTAATCAGTGCCTTTCTGATTTTTAGAGAATTCATGTAGTATTCAGACACAGGAATCAAATAATTAAATGCAAAATGTGACTGTATAGTCTTTATTGAAGAAATAATTGAATCTAAATAATGATTGTAATCTAAAACATCAAAAATTGGAATTGCTTGTGCTTTTAAGCTCTCTTGAAATGCCTTATAATTATCACAGGTCGAAATGCAAATTATAAACTTTCACTTCATTATGGATAAACTTTGCAATGACAAACTATTGTACCTGATCAATTATAATCATAATTGGACATTGGGTATGACACGATGTAACTATTGCAGATGTGTACATTGTCATATCAATGCTGAAACGATATATTACGCAGCCCTAGTGGTTATAGCTTGGAGGCATAACAAGACGACTTTAAGGTAAAGGACTGGTACTGAAGACAATCAACACAACAAGACTGTTACACCTTGAGAGGTTTCATGCGGTGCTGGGAGATTCTTGGATTTCTCAGCAGGGAAGGTACAGAAATAGTGCTGGACCCTTCTATTTTTAAGGTGAGGATACCGTGTTTTAAAACAAATGCTATTTTGAAGGTGAAAGATGACATTTTAAAAGAACTACATTGGATAAAATGCGCATATTTCAAATTTGTGTTCTAGAGAACCAATTTATCAAATAAACATTCATCTTTTCAGAAGAAAAGAGTTCATTGTACCCTAAAATACATATTGAAACACCTTAAGTTTGACAATACAAAAATGTATCAACTTTAGTAAATTACTCTCCTGTCAAGGCCATTTATTTTGAATTAATGCAGTCAGTTGGACTGTGTAAATAAATTTTTTAGAGTTTTTTGAAAATAGTTCGTAATAATTATTACCTTATTAAATAATCTAAAGTAATTCTTAAATTTAAAGACTTTTCACATTTAGATCAGTATCTTAAAATCTACAGATAAAAAAAAAAAATCAGTTAACGAGTTCAGAAAGGCGCCCTTTTATCAGCGTTGCGATAACAGCACAACAGTGTTATTGAAAACAGCAGGAATAAGTGTACATTGTAAAGTCTTGTTGGCATATTTTTTGAGCTGGCTTTGCATTTACAATGAGTATGTGCGGTTCATGCATAGATAAGTATACAAGTACAAGAGCGGAATGGCCATGGAGCAGAATATTGAGCAAATTTGGTTTTGGTTGAATTTTAATTATGAAAAGAGAACCAGAGAGGCACCATTTAAGCCCTGGTTTTGAGTCAATCAGCTGAGTGAATAATGCAATTGCTTCTTCATATAGACATGTTTTCAAACCAAAATGCTAAAACCGGCCACTTCAAAGGGCCTTCAGAATTTATTTTTTTTTTAAAGGGATTTTGAAGGGTGGACATTCCCATATGATCCTGCAGGAAGTTTGTTTGGTGTTACACACTGCATTCCATTCAGAAGGGCTCATCCCTGTGCCCTAATCCCTTTAAAGCTATTACTCCAGAGTAAATCCTTCGAAGGGATTAGGGCACAATTTTTTTTGTGATTCAAAATCCTGGTCATGGAATTTAAGCCTATTATTAACCACACTCTATCCTATCTTGCAGACCTGCTCAAATGATATTTCCTCTATAGATCACTTAGATCTTGGGATTTGGCACTCCTAATGACTGGATCTAAACAAAGTGATGCAGGAATGCTGTACATGAATTATAAAACATCACTCACTTTACAATCTTTGCTGCATCGACGGAAAAGAGGTCCTAAGATTCTGGCAGTATGTCCAGTTGTCTGTGGAAAAGACCCTTCTAGATACAAGTAGTGCCCTGATGGGTTGCGGAGGGTGTGGTCAGTGGATGGTCCAATCCCATTTGTGTTCATATTTCCTGGTTTTATTAACCAGTCAAAGTCATCATCTTGGCTCTGTCTCCAGGAGCAAAGGTCAAATTCGAAATTACAACGACCACTGAATCCCTCTGAAAAAAAGAATGATGTTTAATGCGGAGTTCAATGCATGACTTCTATTATACAGAAACATGGACATTTTTTAAAATGTTTTTAAATATCTTCTCTCTTCTTTCATAGAGATTTGGAAATAATAGCATCATTTTGATCTTTGGATGAACTCTCCCTTTAAAACAACCTCAGCTGTACATGTAAAATACATGTATAACAGTTCGTAATCTGAAAATAGTATAGTACAGTATAGTGTATAGTATAGTAGAGTATAGTATGTAGTATAGTATAGTACAGTATACAGTAGTATACAGTACAGAATGTAAAGTATAGTGTATAGTATACAATACAGTATGATATAGTATAGTATGTAGTATAGTATAGTACAGTATATAGTATAGTAGAGCTGCACAATTAATCGTAAAAAAAAAACAAAAACAAAAAAACAAATCCCGATCTCGATTCGACCCCCAGGCCCAGACGATCCTAATCCAGCATTTATACGATTCTGCCAATCATATTTTCAAGTTTTCAAGGTCGCTGGTTCGAGCCCCGGCTGGGTCAGTTGGCATTTCTGTGTGGAGTTTGCATGTTCTCCTATTGCTCGCGTGGGTTTCCTCCGGGTGCTCCGGTTTCCCCCACAAGGTCAAAGACATGTGGTACAGGTGAATTGAGTAAGCTAAATTGTCCGTAGTGTATGTGTGTGAATGGATGTTTCCCAGTGTTGGGTTGCAGGTGGAAGGGCACCCGCCTGTAAAACATATGCTGGATAAGTTCATTCCGCTTTGCCGACCCCAAATAAATAAATGGACTAAGCCAAAAAGAAAATGAACGAGTTTTGTATAGTGTATAGCAAAGTAGAGTATAGTATGATTGTATAGTATGATATACTGTAGTATAGTATGATATAGTATAGTATGTAGTATAGTATGATATAGTAAGGTATTGTGTAGTAAGATATAGTATAGTATAGTATAGTATGATATAGTATAGTATGTAGTATGGTATAGTATATAGTATTGTATATTATAGTATGATATAGTATAGTGTAGTTTTGTATAGTATATAGTATAGCATGATATAGTATAGTATTGTATAGTAAGATATAGTACAGTATAGTATTGTATAGTAGGATATAGTATAGTATGTACTATGGTATAGTATATAATAAAGAATTTAGTATAGCATTGTGTATAGTATATAGTATAGTATGATATAGTATAGTATGTAGTATAGTACAGCTTATAGTATAATATAAACTATACTATACTATGTAAAGTATGTACTATATTATAGTATGTGTGATACAGTATAGTATGTAGTATAGTATAGTATGTAGTATAGTATAGTATGATATGATATAGTATAGTACAGTATAGTATATAGTATAGTATAGTATGTAGTATAGTATATAGTATCATATTGTATCGTATAGTATTAGTATGGTATCGTATAGTATAAGCATAGTATACTGTAGTATGTAGTATACTACTGTATATAGAGTATATAAAGTATATAGTATAAAATATCATTTTGTATTGTATAGTATAGTATGAAGTATGTAGTGTAGTATACAGTATCGTATTGTATCGTATAGTAAAGTATTAGTATCATATCGTGTAGTATATAGTATTAGTATAGTATGTAGTATAGTATATAGTATCATACTGTATAGTATTAGTATAATATCGTGTAATATATAGTATAGTATGTAGTATAGTATATAGTATCGTATTGTATAGTATAGTATATTATAGTATAGTATGGTCTGTAGTATGTAGTATAGTATATAGTATCGTATTGTATCGTATAGTATTAGTATAATATTGTGTAATATATAGTATAGTATAGTATCGTATGTAGTATAGTATATAGTATCGTATTGTATCGTATTAGTATAGCATCGTATAGTATATAGTATAAGTATAGTAAAGTATAGTATATAGTATAGTATAGTATAGTATAGTATAGTATAGTATAAGCTGAACTCTGAAATCCAGCTGGAAAAAGTGACAGGACAGAAGACGACTGGTGTGTTTCTCACTGCAAATGTAATGATTCTCATCTGATCCATCTCCACAGTGATCAATAAAGTCACACAAGTTGTCCTCTTTTATACAGTGACCATTGGCACAGATGAACTCGTTGTTATGACAAGGAAGATCAGACATTACTGGAGGGGCGCAGTCCACAAATGCCACATCATCAACAACAACATCGCCCATGTAGCTGATGCCCCGCTTTGCTCGAAGAACCACCTGTTGACACATTTAAAAACCACTATAAACATTCAGTGCTGTGAACTACTTCATAATACATTCCATATGGCTGCAGTGTCACAAACACGCAGTAAAACACACACACATAGACTATTTACTCTTTGAGGAATGTCAAGTAAACAGACCTGTGTGAAACTGTTTCATACACATCACTAAAAATCAACCGAGTGTCTCAGAAAAGCGGGACGCTGAAGCGTGATGAACTAAAGGAAATAAATATATAAATTGTGAACTTGTAATGCCTGGAAACTGCTGCATAAGTTAAACGCCTTTGTAGTACACAGCAAAAGGGCACTTATCACTAATGAGTGAATGTATATCCCAAAACAAGAACAATATTTGTAAGTGTTTATACAGAAAGACCGTTTATAAATATTAATGATGCAAGGGCCAGATGGAGAAAAGGTCATGATATTTCTGATCAAGAACAGTCCAAACATAAGCCTGACACTTAACATTTTGCTGTGCATTTCAGGAATACTAAACACACTAAATACTAAACACACTTCTCATATCAGCTTTATAGCCCCCAAATTCTAGTCAAATGTATTTACCTGGTTGAAAAATACACTAGTTCAAAAATGTATGCCTTACAGAATAACCACATGTGCTTCACCCGTGTAGTCACATGTTAAACCACATGTGACCTGTAAAAACACACCTAAATACACACATGAAACACATGTGGACACTTTATTTTCACCTAAGAAAATGTTCCGAAACCACATGTTCTACTTGTGTTGCACATGTGCCTCACATTTGATTTTAACACATAACTGCACATGTGAAGATCATACAGATCAAAAATGTAATAATATTATTAAATTATTAATTATATAATTTAATAATATAATTATAATTATTAAAATAATATTTTAGTTACCAAACATATTTAGAAATTGAAAGATAATACAATTAAATACAATTAAAATATTGCAAATATAAATTACAATCTACAAAATTTCAACTAAATTTTTTTTGCTTCTCTTGATTTTTCCTCTTTTTAAATTTGTATTTAATATTTTTCTATAACATAAATTTGGGTGTACTAGTTTTTGGACCGTTATCGTAAGTACTGACTAATCTAATGTGTATGCACAAATATAATATTGTATAGCTTCCTATTAAAAATATTAATTTAAAAGATAGATTTGTGAGGGGTGTACTTATATATGCTGAGCACTGTTACCTATTCATTTATTTTATATTATTTAAACATACACATATTTTTAAAAATGTGATTGATTTAATTCCTATTCACTGCATTCATCAGAGTCACGTGATCCTTAATAAATCATTCTAATATGCCGATCTTGTGATCAAGAATCTTCACTTATCAGCAATCAGGACTTTTTATTGAAAGCCCAGTGGCATTTAGAAACCTTCTATAACATTACAAATATTTAAAGTATATTTACTTTATTCTAATAATTAATTTATCACCCATAAGCACAACACTGACCTGAATGTTATGACGGATTCCTATGAAGACCTCACCCCGCCTCCATCTGTTGCCTTGGCTACCACTTTGAGACCACACTTCATATGCGACAGCACCTGATTTGATGAGGACCTGCACATACATACATACATAGACTTTAAGAATGCAAAAAGCAAAATGAAGTATGAAATGTATTGTTATATTAATAATAGGTGTTGATGCTCTGTAGGCATGTGCAGTAAATTAATAACAATAATATTCATAATCTGTAGATAACTGCACCTGCAGCGTTCCAACAGTGAAGCCACTCATGTGATACCAGAACTCCAGAGTGCACTGGGGCCCTGTTATTTTGATGGGAGCAGTTAAGAGATCAGTGGTGTGACCGTATCCTCCGTTGGAGCTGTCCACAAAAACATACCAACCCTCTGGAGATCCACTGCAAAACATAAGTGCATGTAGAAGAGTAAACACAGGACAGAAAACACTGCCACGTACAGTGCCCTCCCCATTTATCCACTCCCTTGGTAAATACAAACAAAGAAGGCTGTGAAAGATTTTTCTTTGTTTGTTTAACCTTTTGAACTTATGAGTGAAATATTTATCCATATAAGTTATCCATATTCCTGGCAAATTCTGACTTCAGGTTTTTGTTCAAATGTAAATAATTATTTTTTTTCCCACAATGATGCCTCTTGTACATCATCTTATTATCTTTTGGAAGAAGCCTGTGTCAATTCCAGTCAAAGAAAACTTGCTGGTTAAATAAAAGAAACCTTAAGTCAGAATTTGCCAGGGGTATGAATAATGTTGGGCTTGACTCTATGTTCAGTACATCTGGGTGAGTAGGAACAGAAAACTGTTCAACCATGACCTCCTGTTTTACAGTGTTATATGTATGTGGTAAAACACAGGCCAAACTCACTCAGTCATTCTTCACAATGGATAAAAACTAAGAACAGAGCTGTGATTAAGACAGTAGAGGAAGTAGAAAATACTCATTTCCACCATGAGGGCAATACGTAATACAGAATTTTTTTTTCAAGAAATCTTGGAAGAGAATATGTGTCTGTCTTGTCCAAATGCACTGTTAGGAGGACAATTTGAGAAAATTCTCCAAAAATCTTGAAAATTTTCTTAAAAAAATCTCCCAAAAAAATACAGCTGGAGAGCCTTGTCTTGAGGTCAGAAAGTCTACAAAACTATCATCGGTATGTGCAAGACATGGCCTCATACAATTTAAAGTAATACATCATTTACATTGATCCAAACAAAAACTTGTTGATATTTCCAGAAGTGGACCCTGCATGTAATCGGTGTGGGCTTGAACCGGTATGACTGGCTCATATGTTTTGGAGACCAAAATTATCATCTTATCAAGTATCATCCAGATCCCCGTATTGCAGTCCTAGGCACTACTGATTTTTAGATAAATAAAAACTGTACAGAACAAAATGTAGTTCCATTTGTCTGTCTACTAGCACGAAGGTTAATATTACTAAACTGGAAACAGAAAGCTGCTCCTACATATATACATCTAATGAGGGATGTAATGAAACCTTTGGAGCTGGAGAAAATCAGATTCTCCCTAAAAATGAAAGAAGACAAATGTTATAAAATCTGGCAACCTTTCGATTATTTTAAAAACATACAGTTGAAAGCAGAAGTTTACATATACTGTATGAAAGGCACATAACCATTTAAAAAAAGTCAGATGTTAATGTGACTAAATTTTTTCTCTTTAGGTAAGTTAGGATTATCAAATTTGTTTCTGTTATGCTTAATAGCAGAATAATGAGAGAGATAATTTTTGAGAAATTGTTATAACTTTTCTTGAAAGTCAAGTTTACATACAATAAGATTATTATGCCACTGAAAAAGCTCAGATGATGGTGTCAAGGTTTTGGAAGTTTCTGATTGGCTAATTGACAACATTTGTGTTAATTGAAGGCACACCTATAGAATAGTATTTAAGGAAAACCTCAAACACACTGCTTCCTTGTGTGACAACATGGGAAAATCAACAAGCCAGAATCAACAAAAAAAGGCAGAATACAATTTGCTAAATTACACTGGGAAAAATAATAATTTTTGGAGACATGTCCTGCGGTCTGATGGAACTAAGATTGAACTGTTTGGCCATAATGACCAGTGATACATTTGGAGGACAAAGGGGAAAGCTTACACGCCTAGGAACACCATCCCAACTGTGAAGTATGGGGGCGGCAGCATCATGTTGTGGGGCTGTTTTGCTGCAGGAGGGACTGGTCCACTTCACAGCATATGACATCATGAAGAAAGAACATTATGTAGAAATACTGAAGCAACATCTCAAGACATCAGCCAGGAAATTAAAACTTGACCACAAATGAGTCTTCCAAACAGACCATGACCCTAGGCATACTGCCAAATTAGTTCAAATGTGCTTTAAGGACAACAGAGTGAATGTTTTGGAGTGGCCATCACAAAGTCCTTACCTTAATCCTATAGAAAATTTGTGGGCAGAGTTGAAAAAGCTTGTGCGAGCAAGACAGCCTATAAATCTGACTCAGTTACACCAATTCTGTCAGGAGGAATGGGCCAAAATTCATTCAAACTATTGTGAGAAGCTTGTGGAAGGATACCCAAAACATTTGACCAAAGTTATACAGTTTAAAAGCAAAGCTAAAAAAAATACCAAGGAAATGTATGTAAATTTTTGACTGTCTAGAAATTAATAAAACAATTCTCAAAAAACTAAATTCTGATTATTCTGGCATTTAGCAAATGTAAATGATTTAGGTAATCCTAACGGACCTAAAATAGTAAACGTTTAGTATGATTTACCATCAGACACTTTTAAAAAAACTGTAATAAAACTTTTTTTAGAGTGTATGTAAACTTTTGGTTTCAACTGTAAATGCTGCAAGAAAATAGTTAAATTGAAGAGGATTGGACTAATTTAGATTAAAATAGAAGGTCAGTATTTTGTTTTTTATTTTTATTTATTTATTATTATTTTTGTGTTTATTTATTTAATTATTATTTTGTATTTTTTATTTTTTTTTTTTTTTATTTTAAAAAATGTGTTTTTTTTTGTTATCATTATTATCACTATACTTCTGTACGTATTGTTTGTATATTGCATGTTTTATTGTCAATTGTTGTGTGAATGCTGGTTGGACCATATTTGTAAGTCTTTGAAGTGATTGAATGTCTAAAAACAATAAGAAAAGTTTAAAAAAAGGGGCGTCACAGTGGCGCAGTGGGTAGCACAATCATCTCACAGCAAGGATCAGTTGGCATTTCTGTGTGGAGTTTGCATGTTCTCCTTGTGTTGGCGTGGATTTCCTTCGGGGTGCTCTGGTTTTCTCACAATCCAAAGACATGCGTTATTGGGGAATTGAATAAGTTGAATTGTCCGTAGTGTATGTGTGTGAATGCAAGAGTGTATGGCTGGAAGGGCATCCGCTGCGTAAAAAATATGCTGGATAAGTTGGTGGTTCATTCCACTGTGGCAACCCCTGATTAATAAAGGGACTAAGCCGAAAAGAAAATGAATGAATGAAAGTTTAAAAAAGAAATACTGCAAAATAATGTAATCACGATTACAAATAACAAAAAAAGAAAGCTTACAAAACTACAATCTGAGCACAAATTGTTTGGAAGAGTTTCACAAAAAAGACTGTACTGTCATCCAAAAATAAAATCAAGTGTCTTAATTTTTTAGAGTTAATATTTCAAGTAGAATATTTTAAGCAAGAGATTAAAGGTTAAACAATACAAATGTTTTTTTCACCATCTTTACTCATATTTACCCAGGATCCCAAAATGATTGGAGTATTACTGAACATTCAAAATTAACTGTGCATTGGTGTTGATGCTCACAGTGTGTGGTCATTAGTGGGTCTGTGCTTCTCTTCTCCATGGTGAATACTCAACCCTTGTCCCGTCTGCCAGCTAAAGGCGTGAGGAGGTATTTCACTCAAATACCATCCGCAAAGACTGTCACCTTCAAAATCACAATACTCTTCCACTGAGAACAGAGAAAACAGAGAACAAGTATCAGAATTATATGTGTATTGATAGATAGTTGGGGGTCAGTGAGTTTTTAAAAAAGAATACTCAGTAGCACTTTACTTGAAAGACTGACTGATTGAATGATTGATTTAATTCATATACTCTATGTGATGATTATAATTCATCTATTTATAGATTTTTTGTGTTTTATCTGAGTTTCTGTTAGAGAAAAGTTAGAAAATTATTTGACAGAGTATTAACATTTATTCATTAATTCATTTTCTTTTCGGCTTCGTCTCTTTATTAATCTGGGGTCGCCACAGCGGGATGAACCGCCAACTTATCCAGCATATGTTTTACGCAGCGGATGCCCTTCCAGCTGCAACCCATCACTGGGAAACATCCATACGCACTCATTCACACATACACTACAGACAATTTAGCTTACCAAATTCACCTGTACCACATGTCTTTGGACTGTGGGGGAAACCGGAGCACTCGGAGGAAACCCACGCAAACACAGGAAGAACATGCAAACTCCACACAGATATGACAACTGACCCAGCCGAGGCTCGAACCAGCGACCTTCTTGCTGTGAAGCGATCATGCTACCCACTGCGCCACCGTGACGCAGTGTTGACATTTTAATTTTCTATAGTTAAGTTCAAGAAAAATAGCCATGACTTAATTATAACGGCCTCATGACAGTCATGTTTATGACAGATTATGACAAGTTTTGTTGACATGACAAAAGATGCTGACAGGTTTTGTTGTCTTGGTAATGTCAAGCTGTCATAAACCTAACTCCTATCACAAGCAATATCACCTTGGCGTTTATAATGACAACACAGCAAATGGCACTTACTAACAGCTGTCATGAGCATGCATAAAATCTCATTCATATTAATGTAATGTCATGATTATTAAGGTGTATGAACACCCTCTTCAAATAAAGTGTAACTGAAGTATCTTATTCACATCTTATATGCTGTTTTGGCACTCAATAAATATTTCTTTCTATTATCAATGTTGAAAACACTTCTGCGGAAACTGTGGAACTTTTCCAGTGTTCTTTTTCAAAATCCCTGATCACATGAATTAAGATATTTTTATAGCCCCCACAACAACAACAAAAAAAATAAGCACCAATTTTTACTGTAAAATAGTCCAGAGATTAAAAACAGATTTAATAACATATCAAGTAATAATTACATTTTTCATATTTGCATATCTATGAAAAGAAATACTGACATCTAGCAATGCCTTGAAAAATAAAGCATATTAATAAACCTAAATAGGGGGGAAAATAATAAGTGTCACGCTGGTATACAAAGAAGTCAGAGATGGTTATCTTTTCATTTAGTTTATTCAACGTAAATCACAATAGGTTATCACACAGTGCTGGGCAATGGAAGATCATCCGAGGAACACCTCATACGTCTTCGCCTGGTAAACCTGGCGACAGTCAAGACTGGGTTAACAATCCTCACACCTCCGTTGGTGGCAGTGTGCACAAAGTGCATGTAGGTGAATATAGATCTTCGGATGTGGTAAGATAATAAAGACACTTCCCTTTATCAGTGCGATGGTTACGAAGACTCAGAAGGAACATCCATGGAAGAAGAGAAGACGAGGAAGCTTGGGTGAAGACAACCATAAGACTTCAATACCGGACGAAGAGTGAACGGAGGAGGTGAGTATTTAAAGTGTCCGGGCTAATGATGAGCAGGTGCAGATAATTAATAATCAGGGGAAGGTTCTCGGGATTGGTTGGGACTGGTGTGAGATGGTGAAACTGGATTGGGTGAGTGAGGACGAGCCGGGGATGTTACAGTACCCCCCCCTCCACGGGTGACTCCTGGCACCCTAGATCGACGGCGGGGACGGCCACGTCCTCGTGGAGCTGGACGACGGGGATGTCTCTGATGGAATTCTTCGAGGAGAGATGGATCTAAGATGTCATCACGAGGGATCCAAGATCTCTCCTCAGGGCCAAAGCCCTCCCAGTCTACGAGGTACTGGAGCCGACCGTCCCGCCGCCGGGAGTTGAGGATTTCCTTGACCTGGTAGATGTTATCACTGATGACTTCCGTTTGGTCGGGAGGGGGGGGTGGTTCAGGTTCTGTAGAGGGAGGAGACACAGGGTTAGTGTAGGGTTTAAGGAGGGAGACATGAAAGGATGAGGCAATACGGTACTGTGGTGGAAGGTTGAGACGGTAGGTGACAGGATTGATCTGGGAGTGGATGGTGAATGGTCCCAGGTAGCGGGGACTCAGCTTTCTGCAGGGCAGCCGGAGGCGAATGTCTCGGGTAGAGAGCCATACCTTATCTCCTGGTTGGTATATGGGATTAGGTAGCCGGTGACGGTTGGCTTGCTCGGTGTACCTCCGGACTGCCCGCTGAAGATGGACGTGAGCTGAGTCCCAGACCCTCTCGCTTTCCTGGAACCAGTGATCAACCGCGGGCACTTCTGATGCTTCCCCATTCCAGGGAAACAAGGATGGTTGGTAGCCTAGGACACATTGAAAAGGGGTTAGTCCAGTAGAGGATTGACGAAGAGAATTTTGTGCATACTCAGCCCACGGAAGATACTGGCTCCAGGTGTTTTGATGGTTATGGCAATATGAGCGTAAAAACCGGGAAATCTCTTGGATTTTACGCTCGGTCTGACCATTGGTTTGCGGATGATAGCCAGAAGACAGACTGATGGTGGTACCCAAAAGGTGGAAGAACGCCCGCCAGACCCTGGAGATAAATTGCGGACCTCTGTCCGACACGATGTCTTCGGGGAGACCATAGTTCCTGAAGACGTGATGGAACAGGGCCTCCGCTGTTTCAAGGGCTGTGGGAAGACCTTTGAGAGGTATTAGTTTGCAGGATTTGGAAAACCGATCTACAACCACTAAGATAGTGGTGTATCCTTGAGAGGGAGGCAGATCGGTGGCAAAATCAACACCCAGGTGAGTCCAGGGTCGGCGGGGAGTGGGCAACGGCAGCAGCTTTCCTTCAGGTAGATGGCGTGGAGTGGTAGTGATGGCACAGACCGAGCAACCCTTAACGTACTGGGTGACATCGTGGGCCATTTTAGGCCACCAATACCTTTCTCTGAGGAGCGAGAGGGTTCGCCTGCTACCTGGGTGTCCTGAGCCGAGGGAGGTGTGTGTACTATTCAGGAGTGGTATGCGGTATCTCATGGGTACATAGCACAAGCCTGGAGGGAGACCGGGGGGAACTGGTTCTTCTAAGGTGGCTAGACGGATCTCTTCATCAATTTGCCATAATATAGGGGCCACAGAGATGGAAGGAGGAAGAATAGATTCGGGGGAGTCGTTACGAGGATCAGGTGAGTAAAGTCTGGACAGCGCATCAGCTTTGACGTTCTTGTGCCCAGGTTGGTAGGTGATGTTGAAGTTGAATCGGGCAAAGAAGAGAGACCAACGAGCTTGGCGAGCATTCAGACGTTTGGCATCTCGTATGTATTGGAGATTTTTGTGGTCAGTGATGACGGTGAAGGGGTGTTGGGCTCCTTCAAGCCAGTGACGCCACTCTTCTAGTGCCAGTTTGATGGCCAATAACTCGCGGTCACCGATCCCATAATTCTGTTCCGCAGTAGACAATTTCCGAGAATAGTACGCACAAGGATGGAGGGCTTTGGGTTCACCAGACCATTGGGAGAGTATAGCGCCTATTCCAGTGTCTGCGGCGTCCACCTCAACGATGAACGGGAGGTTAGGATTAGGATGACGTAAGATGGGTGCTGTGGCAAACTTCGATTTGAGGTGATCGAAGGCTCGGTACGTCTCAGGGGTCCAGGTAAGTAATCGTCTTCCTCCTTTGAGCAAGGAAGTGAGTGGAGCTGATAGGACACTGTAGTTCTTAATGAACCGCCGATAGAAGTTGGCGAATCCCAGAAATCGCTGGAGTTCTTTAATGGTTTTCGGGTACTCCCATTTCGATACAGCATCTACTTTGCACTGCTCCATACTCACTCCTTGTGGGGTGATGACATACCCGAGGAAGGATATCGTGGTCTGGTGGAATTCACACTTCTCTGGTTTGAGGAATAGATGGTTCTGTCGTAAACGTTGGAGTACTTGTGTCACATGGTCTTGATGCTCTTCAAGATTACGGGAGTAAATAAGGATATCATCAATGTAGACAATGGTAAAACGATGAAGAAAGTCTCTGAAGATCTCATTCATGAAGCTTTGGAAGATGGATGGACTATTTGCCAGTCCGTAGGGCATAACGAGGTACTCATAGTGGCCGGAAGGTGTAACAAAGGCCGTTTTCCACTCGTCCCCCTGGCGGATGCGGATGAGATTGTATGCACTCCGGAGGTCTAGTTTGCTGAACACCTTAGCTTCTCTCAGTTCTTCCAAGGCAGCTGGGACTAGAGGCAGAGGGTAGGCAAACTTGACGGTGGCAGCATTAAGTACTTGGTAATCGATGCATGGTCTGAGTCCTCCATCTTTCTTTGCGACAAAAAAGAAGCTGGAGGCGGCAGGAGATGTAGACGGTCGGATGAACCCATGCTGGAGAGCTTCACTGATGTAGTTGTGCATAGCTTCATGTTCAGGACGGGATAAAGGATAAATCCTTCCGTGTGGTAACTTGGCGTCGGGCAACAGATCGATGCAGCAATCCCAGGACCGATGAGGGGGTAATTGGGTGGCTCGTTCTTTACTGAAGACGTCTAAGTACTCATGATATGCTGAGGGAATGGGATGGCTGGGAGGAGAAGTGGCTTGTATGCTTGTATTCTGCAGAGGTAATGAAGTGGAATGACCAGTAGAGGGGGTAATATGACCATTACTTTTGCACTTGGATCCCCATTCGAGGATCTCTCCAGTTTCCCAGTTAATACTAGGTTGGTGCTGAATAAGCCACGGTCGTCCCAGGATGACGTCCACAGTTGCACGAGGAAGGATAAGAAGGGTAAGTTTCTCTTGATGATTCTGATCCAGGCGAAGGGTGATAGGCTTGGTACGGCGATTGATTTTTCCTTCTCCTAGCGGCGAGCTCTGGATGGTGGTGATGCGGTACTGAATTTCATTCCTCACTGATGGAATGTTATAGCGGGAGATAAAGGTGGAGGATATGAAGTTCCCAGCGGCTCCAGAGTCCAACAGAACATGTACGGGAAAAGTTTGATCGTGTATTACCAACTCTGCAACAATATGAGGTATGGTGGATACTGTGGGTGTGAGGATGACTTTACTCACCACGAGTCGAGGTGGACGGATGGGACAGGTGGCTATCCGGTGAGTTGATTCTCCACAGTAGAGGCAGAGCTGATGTTGAATACGCCGCTGGCGTTCCGTGGCGTCTAGCCGGTAGGAGTCAGTGACCATTGGTTCTTCAGGGTCCTGCGTAATCGTGGGAGATTTGGACGGTGATGGAGAATCATCAGAGAGAGAAGAACAAGCAGATAAGTGTTGACACACACTAATAGTCTTTTTGATGAAGGATTCAAGGTTCGCATTGTCATCATAAATGACCATCTGTTTACGGAGGGAGGGTTTCAACCCTTTACGGTAAGCAGCCAGAAGCGCCACAGGGTTCCACCCGCTGCTGGCGGCAAGTGTCCGAAACTGCAATGTGTATTCGTGAATTGACATTCTCCCTTGGGAAAGATTCATGAGTTCGTCGTGCACTGATAAAGGGGTAAGTGGAACTGAAAATACCTCCTTAAAGTGAGTGGCGAAGGATTGGATGGTGGTTATTACTGGGCTACGAGTACTCCATAATGCATCTGCCCATTGCAAGGCTCGACCTGAGAGAAGGGAAATAACAAATGCAACTTTGGAAAGTTCGTTAGGGAATTGCACAAGGTTGGCTTCAATATATAAAGAACATTGTAGTAGAAACCCATTGCAGGTGCTCGGATCCCCAGAGTAACTCGCTGGTCGAGCTAGTGGAGTACTCGGTGTCACCACCAGGTTGGAGCTAGCGCTCATGGATGCGGAAGGCAACTCACTTCCGGGTAGCGTGGCGTTAGCTTCCATGTTGTTGTTTTCGGGTCCGGTATTCTGTCACGCTGGTATACAAAGAAGTCAGAGATGGTTATCTTTTCATTTAGTTTATTCAACGTAAATCACAATAGGTTATCACACAGTGCTGGGCAATGGAAGATCATCCGAGGAACACCTCATACGTCTTCGCCTGGTAAACCTGGCGACAGTCAAGACTGGATTAACAATCCTCACACCTCCGTTGGTGGCAGTGTGCACAAAGTGCATGTAGGTGAATATAGATCTTCGGATGTGGTAAGATAATAAAGACACTTCCCTTTATCAGTGCGATGGTTACGAAGACTCAGAAGGAACATCCATGGAAGAAGAGAAGACGAGGAAGCTTGGGTGAAGACAACCATAAGACTTCAATACCGGACGAAGAGTGAACGGAGGAGGTGAGTATTTAAAGTGTCCGGGCTAATGATGAGCAGGTGCAGATAATTAATAATCAGGGGAAGGTTCTCGGGATTGGTTGGGACTGGTGTGAGATGGTGAAACTGGATTGGGTGAGTGAGGACGAGCCGGGGATGTTACAATAAGCATGTGTCCTATTTTAAGGCCTAAACTAAATCAGAGAAACAGTCAAAAGCATCAGAATAGCATTGCTTTACTAAACAGCATTTAAATGGAAGGAGACATTGTACACATCTAAAGCAAAGCAACAAAATAATATTACTCAACATATCATAAAAATGTTTTACAGAAAATGTTCAGATATTAATTAATTAATTAGAATTTTCCTAAATAACTATCATTTAATTTAGCTGTAATTTGTCCCTAAGTAACTTTAATGGATTATATTTCTTTTATAATTAATATAGCTGCTCTTGGGGCGTTACGTTGGCACAGTGGGTAGCACAATCGCCTCACAACAAGAAGGTCACTGGTTTGAGCCTTGGCTGGGTCAGTTGGCATTTCTGTGTGGAGTTTGCATGTTCTCCCAGTGTTCGCGAAGTTTAAAGACATGCGGTTTAGGTGAATTGGGTAAGCTAAATTGTCCGTAGTGTATGAGTGTGAATGAGTGTGTATGGGTGTTTTCCAGTGATGCATTGCAGCTGGATGGACATCCGCTGCGTAAAACATATGCCCTGATTAATAAAGGGACTAAGCCGAAAAGAAAATTAATGAACGAATAGCTGCTCTCTTGCACTCAAATAGACAGACAGATACGCACCACAGTGCTCTTCATCAGAGCTATCGGAGCAGTCGGGTCTGAAGTCACACACTTGACTGAGGTTCACACACTCTCTTGTAGTTAAGCACACAAACTGGTCAGGAGGGCAGCTATGAGGTGGTGCTGTTGACAAAGTGGGCACAGGGGCAGAGGTGCTGGGCTCCTCTGAGGGCAGTTCACCTATACAAAGAAATACACACCTAAATCACCAACATTTAAAACCAGAATTTTAACTTAAAAACATAATCTATTGAGCAACTCTGCCTATAGAACAACATTATTTAGTTCTGATAATGATGTAATTGTAAGTAGATTTTCTAAATTTGTTGCAATGAATGTCATTGTTACAGTATTTCACCTTCATAGGACTGACAGCCATAGAAAGACAGATCATCTATGGCAATATCTCCTCTGAAGTCATCGCCAACCGTCCCCTCCACTAAAATCTGTAGCGGCGAGAAAGGAGACAGGGGGCTATATTTAGTCTACATCGGTCACAAATTTTAGATAGCAAATGACAATAGGATACAAAACAATATGTGGACCTATTAAGATTTTGTAATAAGAACAAAAAGTAGAGCTTTATAACTGACTCAAAAAATGAAGAAGTACAGGAAAAGAACAATCAAGCTGATCACTTAACAACAATTGCATTCATAGCACTTTTTTTTAAAAAGATGCAATAAAATGTATTATCCACAAGCAACTGTGATTGTTTTGCATAATCTCTGTTTTGCTTTAATACTGCTATTAAACAAAACAGTTCTATAAACAAAAGTATTGATGGCTGCTTTAAAAAGTAAATAAAAACAGTGGTATAGATATCAAAGCGCAGAAATCACATGGTTTCAGTAAACAAGCCTTTGTTGCATAACTTTTTAGAACTGTTCAGTTTTGAAATACAACATTTGCAATGAATTTTGTCAGCTTTTTATGCTTGTTTGGCCAGTTCTTTCACCAGTATGTGGTGTTATGATATACTTTGAAATCATCTGCAAAACAACCGATTCAGTTACTTCAAAGCTTTTTGCCTCCCATCACGAACAAGTTAATATTGAGCAAATTACATTTTACACCCAACAGCGGCAGATAACTGCTCTAGCTTTGTCAACAAAAGAAATTTGCCCCAGAGAAAAGTATTTAGCTATTGCCCATGCAGAAGTGTTTGTTTCCCTAAATGAATCAACCAAACTGATCAATTGACAATTGTAACCACTTACCAGAGCACCAATGTAATCTGCAGAAAGAGACATTAAAAAAAAAAAACAATCACTAAAGCACAGAACTGTGGATGGAAACAATTAGAAGGGTGGATAACAGTACACTCTAAAAAAGCTGGGTTGTTGTAACTTAATTTTGGTTTACCATGGGCAAGCCCAACAGTTGGGATAATAAGTGTCATATAAATTTAATTAAAAAAATGAAAACAGTGTTGAGTTTGTCCATATTTGATCCAACATTGGGTCAGTACAAGCCAGCATTTATTTACAGTGCATGTACTGTATTTATACTGTAACACTATGTTCCTTTAGGGGCTCCATAGACTGGAAGCTCAGACAAGCAGACAAGCAGCTAAATATAACTGGAACTCACATTTATATATAATATATTATGATAAGTAAGGCAACGCAGTGGCGCAGTAGGTAGTGCTGTTGCCTCACAGCAAGAACGTCGCTGGGTCGCAGGTTCGAACCTCGGCTGGGCTGGGTCAGTTGGCGTTTCTGTGTGGAGTTTGCATGTTCTCCCTGCGTTTGCGTGGGTTTCCTCCGGGTGCTGCGGTTTCCCCCACAGTCCAAAGACATGCGGTACAGGTGAATTAGGTAAGCTAAATTGTCCATAGTGTATGAGTGTGAATGTGTGTGTGGAAGTTCCCAGAGATGGGTTGCGGCTGGAAGGGCATCCGCTGCGTAAAATCGTGCTGGATAAGTTGGCGGTTCATTCCGCTGTGGCGACCCCGCAAGGGACAAAGCCGACAAGAAAATGAATGAATGAATGAATGATAAGTAATTGGAAATGTAATGTCAGTAAGGCTAAATTTACAATTCAGTTATAATACAAGGCATTTAAACCTGGAACACACAGTTAGTCAAAATATTCAGCACACAAGGACACCATTACATCGACACATCGTCCTCTTCGTTAGCCATACAGTAAGGGCGTACTCACACTATGAATAGATGCCTTGAACCAGGCCGAAGCGCGCTTGTCCCCCCTCCCGTCTCCCCTGACGGCCCGCACTCACATTGCATTCGAGCTGGAGCACGCTTGCATCATTGATGATGCGCTGTTCAGTTAAAGAAGCGCTCTCGCTCAGCACAGTGGAGATTTCTTTAGTTATATCGTTTAAGTCGTTTGATATGCGGTGACACGCAGTTAAAAATTTCGCTGAACAGATCAGCCACTTTTGACACTCATAAACAATCATAAAGTCCTCTGCAGGTATTAGGAGGTTTGTTGAAGGTGCAGCTGTGGTGCAGTAAGGGGTTTGCGTCTTTAATAATCTACGACAGTTTGCGTTCATTTAACAGTACGAATGATTAATAAATCCTTATGAAACAGTCCCTTAAGTCTTCAGTTTCGGGCTCAGGTGCGCTTTGCACTCACACTACAAGCGTACTGCACCAAAGCCCAAGTGAACCGCGCTCTGGCACACCTCTTCCAACTGAGCCAGGGCCAGCCAACTGAACCATGCCTAAGCCTGATTCAGAGCACTTACACTTCTCAAACGATCCGGGAAACGGGCCTGGGCACGGTTCCGATAGCATAGTGTGAGTAAGCCCTAAGACAGGCTTATCGGCAGCCAGACGTAAAGTGAACTAAATCGCTTTATTCTGCTTAATCATTCTGGATGTACTTTATCCTGTTTATTAGATGGTTACAGAACATAAAAATATTGTTCTGAGTGAGTCTGTATGGAGTCGTAATAGTTTTTAGATTCATAATTAAACGCAAAAGTTGACAGAAACGAAAACAGCTGATAGAGTATACAGAAACTTGCTCATTATTCAGGTCAAAAGATAGCGCCAAACAGTCTAAATGCAAAAGGCTGAATATAACCAAAACTGGCTGGAAAAAGCAAATACTAACCTAGGGCTGGGTGCTTTGGCCTAAAATCAAAATCTTGATTGATTTTAACTCGATTACGATTAATGAACGATTATTTTATTTATTTATTTAATTTTTTTTGCCCTCATAGTTTACTGACAAGTTTTGTATGCCATCTAAAAGCATCTCTGGCGCAGCTTCCAATCATCATCAGTATAGTGCAAAGTAAGGCTCAAAAATGAGTCCATCATCCTACTTGACCAGAGATAAGATGTGGCTGCAAAAGTATAAATAAGCCACAGCCTTTAAGAAAGCGGGGTCACGTAACACATAGGGAAAGTAATTGAAAAAAATCGTCCTGTAAAAATTAGATCAATTGTATGTTCTGAATGTTGATTTCAATTACTGTTCGATTAATTGCCTAGCCCTATACTAACCTATTAATTATTTACTCACAAGATGGTGTCAAATAGTCAAAAACAGTTAAAAGCCGAGGTGTGACAGAAAAGCAGATAAATATAAATATGGTTGTAAGTATATGGATTTGAATTTATTCACTGATGGACAAGGTGATTTGAAGTTCTTGCATGAGCCGGTGTTATTTAGCAGTTGTTTTCTCAAAATAACATATATTGGAATCAGAATCGAGTATTCCAGACAGCCATGGAATAATTCTCATTAATATATTTTATATTATAATATTATATATATATATTATATATTAATATATTATAATTTCTTATTATCTCACCTGAAAGTGATGGCCGCTGTTGATCTCCAGTATCGTCCTGTGCCAGAAGTTGCCTTGGTCACCATATCGAACCCACAACAGGTTTCCCCGTCCACTGTTGCTGGTGCGCATGTACACAGCCAAACAAAACACATGCTGACCAAACATGTGATAGTGAAATCTAAAAACACAGGGTAGTTTGGGTTCAGGACCTCGGCGAGGAGTTGGCAGAAAAGGCTGACTGATAAGAACGGCGGTGTCTTTAAACTTCTGAGGGTCTGAAGATTCAATATAGAGGAAGTGGCCATCTGCACTGGCTCGTGTGTGATCCTTCCATGGGCCTGTGTTAAACGTTGGAGTAGGGCCTTGTATGTGGGTCCAATCAAACATGTCCTCCTCGAGATCCTGAGTCCAGTTACACAGACCTTCCTCAAAGTCACACATTAGTTCTGGCACTGACAGAAGAAGAAAACATCATCACTGTG
This sequence comes from Danio kyathit, assembly GCA_903798195.1. NCBI lineage: Eukaryota > Metazoa > Chordata > Actinopteri > Cypriniformes > Danionidae > Danio > Danio kyathit. The sequence continues at coordinate 49,641,363 of LR812525.1, forward strand.
AACCAAAACAGGCAACGAACATCAAACAATGTGATCTGCTCCAATTAACTGATACTGACAGCAGTTTTCCTCGTCTGTTCCATCTCCACAGTCATCGATCAGGTCACAGATCTGAGAATAACTCACACAGGCTTTGCTCCGACCGCAGTGAAGGTGATCAGGAGTGGCACACGTCTCCACTGCCTCAGGCAGTGAGCAGTTGTGGAATATAATATCATCCAGAGCAGAGACGCCTTCATAAACAGCGAGGCTCAGTTTAGCAAAGGAGATGTAGAAAGGCCTGTTCTGTCTGCCGATCTGGACGATTACCGGGTGCCACTGGTCACCTTGGTTGTAAAGTGTTTGCCAAAGTATAGTGATGCGGTCTGAGCCATCTATCAGCAGGTGCATTTCAGCAGCACCAACTGAATGGCCGGAATTATAATGCCTGCAAGCACAATCAATGTATTTATTTAAAGCGATAGTTCACCTAAAAATTAACACTCTGCCATTATTTACTCACCCTTCACTTGTTTCAAACCAGTTTTTTTTATACACAAACGAAGACACTTTGAAGAATGCTGGAAACTCAACCACTGACATCCATAGTAGGAAATACAAATACTATTAAAGTTAATGGTTACAGGTTTCCAACATTCTTCAAATTATCTGCTTTTGTGTTCAACAAAAAACAAAAATCTCAAACAAGTTTTGAAGAGTACATGATGGCAGAATTTAAATTTTTTGGTTAACTATCCCTTTAAATTAAATCACTCAATGTAGGAGCATACTGTATACTGCAAGTAAAGTCATGTTTGTTTTGCAAATATATTGACATTTTTAATTACAACAATGTTTTATAATAAATAATATGTACAACAATTCATATTTTTACTAGGCTTAGATCTAGATATCAGGTCTGGGCCTCCAGTCACCAATTTCTACAGTCCTTACCAAAAGGTCATGACACATTCTGAACTGCTTTGCTGGAATGTGGGACTACGCAGCAAAGCCTGCTGGGAAAACCTGCTACTCTTCTTGAAAATAAACATGAAGTGTCCTTGAAGAGAAATAAAAAGAGACAGTACAATATTTAAAAAACCTTTAGAATTCTGAACTTTTGGTATTATTTAAATCATATTACTCCTAAACTAGGCGACATGGTGGCGCAGTGGGTAGTGCTGTCGCATCACAGCAAGAAAGTTGCTGGTTCGAGCCTCAGCTGGGTCAGTTGGCATTTCTATGTGGAGTTTGCATGTTCTCCCCGCATTCACGTGGGTTTCTTCGGGTGCTCCGGTTTCCCCCACAAAGCCAAAGACATGTGGTACAGGTGAAATGGGTAAGCTAAATTGTCTGTAGTGTATACGTGCGAATGAGAATGTATGGGTGTTTCCCAGTAATGGGTTGCAGCTGGAAGGGCATCCTCTGCGTTCATTCATTTTCTTTTCGGCTTAGTCCAGGGATAGGCAAACTTGATCCTGGAGGGCCGGTGTCCCTGCAGACTTTTGCTCTAACACTAGTCAAACACACCTGAACACACTAATCAGTGTCTTCAAGATCACTAGAAAGCTGCAGGCAGGTGTGTTTGATTAGGGTTGGAGCAAAAGTCTGCAGGGACACCGGCCTTACAGGATCAAGTTTGCCCATCCCTGGCTTAGTCCCTTTATTAATCAGGGGTCGCCACAGCGGAATGAACAGCCAACTTATCCAGCACGTTTTACGCAGCGGATGCCCTTCCAGCCGAACATCCATACACACTCATACACTACGGACAATTTTAGTCTACCCAATATACCTGTACCGCATGTCTTTGGACTGTGGGGAAAACCGGAGCACCCGGAGGAAACCCACGCGAATGCAGGGAGAACACGCAAACTCCGCACAGAAATGCCAACTGACCCAGCTGAGGCTTGAACCAGCGACCTTCTTGCTGTGAGGTGACAGCACTACCTACTGCGCCACTGCGTCGCCCACATTCATATTCTACATCCCAAATCCCATCCCAAATTTGCTAATAGTGAGAATGTAACTGAAATAAAGTGTGACCAAAAACATTATTATTATACAGGAGTAAATTTCTCCATGTATGTTGTTTCTTGATGTAGAAACTCAAATGTTAGGAAATATGCAGCATATATGTATGAACAAACTGTTTAACATTGGATTGAGTGTATTTATTAATTAAAACAAAGGTGTTTTATGCATTTGTGTGAATGCTCTCACCTGCGCTTGTATTGGTAGTGTGGTCCTGTGGAGGTGTTTGGTCTAGATGTTCTGTCAAGACTCCATTAGCTGAGCCTCTTACCCATTCAAATCCATCACCCAGGAAGAACTCATACCAGCCACAAGAGTCAGACTCAAAATCACATTTCGCCGCTGAAAACCAGGTTAACATTGTAACATTAGAAAACATAAAACAATAAAGTATAAATCCACCCCAGACAAAAACACTAGATTCTTATATCTGCCACAGAAATAATGAAGTCATACATATTTGGAATGACAAAAAATTAATTCTATATAAATAAACTATGACAGATCTGTCATTTTTGGTTGAACGATGCATATAGCTCAACTCAAGTACACACACTGAAATTATGTCTTGTAATGCACGATATATCGGTGCATATACAGAGGGGAAAACAAGTATTGAACAAGTCACCATTTTGCTCAGAAAACATATTTCTAAAGGTGCAGATGTTTTTGGCAGATGTTGGTAACAACCAAAGAAATCCATATATGCAAAGAAAACAAATCTAATTAGTTTACAAATTAAGTTATGCGTTACACATGAAGGGAGGGGTAAAATAGCAGTGAAAGCCCAGACAGCAGCTGAAATCTCTCAGTAGTTATTCAGCAACCCTCTGCCCTTTGTCATTGTAAATTAATATTAGTCACTTCCCTTAATCACAGCCTGTGCATCCACAGGTTAGGAGAAACGTCCACTGGAACAGGAAAACATCCACGGAAGGCGGTGAGCAGAGGGGAAAGTGAGGTGAACCATCTGACTTTGATTCCAGCTGATGTACGCCTGGAAAAGGTGAGTCTTTATAGTGACTGTGATTGCTGGTGCAGGTGTGTGTAATTAGAATTCCGGTGATTGTGCACAGGTCTGGTGAGAGGTGGCTGGAGAGGGAGATGATTGGAGCTGCAGGAATGAGATGGTAGGGCTGGACGATATGGCAAAAATTTATATCACGATATATTTCTTAATTTCGGTCGATGCGATATAATTCCGATATCGATATGGACAATATTAAAAAGACAGGAAAAAACTGCCAAGAGCGCACACAATGGATGTCTGTACCTACAAATGACTACGTCTGAATTTGTAAAGTCTATAATACCTCCAGGCTCTTATAACTTTTTTTTTTTAAATAAAAACAGTACAAAAAAAATGAACTAATGTTCACTTTTTATTTGTATTTAGCCTTTACAAACAATAAATGTGAAATAAACTATCAAATAAATAAAACTCTCAGACTTAGCTTATTAATATATATATATATATATATATATATATATATATATATATATATATATATATATATATATATATATATATAGATTGGGCATAAATTAATTTTTTTAATCTAGATTAATCTCGAAATTAATCTAGATTAAATGGCTCATTTGAATTCTGCTGATGGCATTCAGAATATGTGTGCTACCAAAATTATAAGTCTTTGAGAACGGGTTTCTCAAGCCAGGTGAGGCATTAGACCAGGGGCTCATCTCCTGTTTCCAAAATGCATCACAAACTGCTTGAGAAACTGTTCTACTATGATAATTGGTGATGAAAATAAATGATGTTCAATAAGATGTACTTGTGTTTACTGACTGTTTATTCAGGTAAACATGAATGTTGAACTGTAGGCCTACATAAGCTCCAAACAGTGATTTCATTCTTGCTTTTGATGTACGTACATACAGAAAATGCTGCTTCGCAAAGGCAAGTTCACAGAGCCCTGACGGTGTCAAACATTGAGTATGTTTACATGGGCAATAATACCTTAATACGATTTTAATATGATTAAAACAATACTCTGATTAAGAGTCTACCATGTAAACAGCGATTTTTGATTACCTTAATGCGACTAAAGTCATAACTTAACTAAACAGAAAAGGAATTAAGACGTGGAGTATGCAGATATAAGTGGCATTACTGACAAACTATTACCGTCATGTAGGACTTTTCGCCATATTTTCCGACAAGATCCACACAGGCAGCTGTCAGTAAAGGACCGCACGCACGCACACACACACACACACACACACACACACACAAACAGACGCACACACACACTGCGAAATGCGGAAGTTTTTTTTTCTTTCCAGTTGGCGTGTGTTATTAAATACCATAACACTTTCACCAGTCTTTACTCATTATTTGAGTCTAATACCCCAGTTTGTCACGGCGCATGAAAGAAATGTTCATGAGTTAAAGTGAAACTGCCGAACTGCAGTTAGAGTCAGGCATCCTGCTGATCTGATTCAGAAGAGCACTCTTTAGACAACTCACCGGCCAGGTATACATCCGCGCTAAAATACCAAGGTGAAAGTCATCATAGCTTTCATTAGACCCAGCTCCCAACCTAACTTTGAGAATAGATTAACGGCTTTTTTTTTCGCGCGATAAATTCGCACAATTTGCAGAGCACCGAAACTATAAGTTTATTGGAACTTAAAAAGCCGAACCACTTCCACCCCACTGCATTAGTCTTTCTTCTCTTATATCAACTACTGTATTTCGTCTGCATTCTTACTTGTGGAAGCTTGTTCATTCACATCTGCATTCAGAGCACTCATTTTGTAGCTAAAACTTTCTGCGACGGTCACGGAGCTTAACCAACTGTTGTGCTGCCATAGACTGTAAAAGACTGTGTGCTGCTGAGCGTTGGCAGGGTGTCTGTGATGTACGTCATCAAGCAGGTGACATCACGCTCTTTCTGACGGCTGAGCACTGAAAGTCATTCAGTGACAAGTGATAAAATGTATAAGATCTTATGTATATAATAAAATATATATATGCAAATTTATATCGAAATACCGGAAATGGGTTCAAAAATCATATCACCTTTATTGAAAAAAAATCTATCGCGATATATATTGATATTGAATTATTGTCCAGCCCTACGAGATAGTGAGGGAGAATGGTGATTGGAGCAGCAGGAACGAGCCGGGGATGTGACAATTATCAGGATGATGAAGATGAAACCAGGGTGGACATTTCAGCAAGACAATTATCCAAAACACAGCCAAGGAAACTCTCAAATGCTTTCAAAGAAAGAAAATCAAGCCGTAAAATGGCCCAGCCAATCATCTGACTTGAACCCAAGAGAAAGAACAAATTAAAGCTCAGATTTGATAGATGAGACTCACAGAACCATTAAGATTCTTTCACTCTGTTGAAGTCTGTGAAAAACTCACACCTAATTTTATTTCAGATTTTTCTTTGTTTTGTGTTATTTTTTTATGTTTGTATTGTCTGGGTTTTTGCCAAAATCTGGTTCAATTTCGTGTCAACAGCTTCTTTAGAAATATTATTCCCAGGAAAAACATGAAGTGTTCAATACTTATTTCCCTTACTGTATCTGTATTGGTTGAAAAATACTATCATTATTGACAGTTTAAAATCAAATCAAACAGCTGCTAAATTTTTTTTAATAGTTTTTGACTCGTTTTGATCCGTGTGTGGGAGATTTTCCGTTCAGAATTTGTAAATGATCTTAAAGTTTCCTTGCAATTTCCTTCACTCAAAAAATATATTTTTTTAACTTGTTCAAACTACTTAATTAAAATGAGCTGAAACAACAAAATTCTTGAGATTTCATTGGGACAGCTTAATTTTTTATGTTCAATCCACATAAATTGGTTAAAAGTGTTGTTAACTTAATTCATTCATGTTGTCCCAACACAAATCGATTGTGTGGAACCCTGCATTTTTTACAGTGTTGTTTTCTGCAGTTAAGGTTTTAACAAAATCACCTATCCACTGCATTTTGTTGTATGGGTTGGGTTAGAAAAAATAATATCAATATTTCTATATATTGGCTTATATATTGGTTTTGGTTTCCAAATAAAGAGTTATCATTAACTGTCTTGGCTGTATTTCAATGAATATGCATCTCGAAATCATGCCAGCTTTAAGCCATTTTACTATTCAACTCTCTACACTCACAACAGTTGACCTCGTCTTCTCCATTGGGGCAGTCTAAAGAAAAGTCACAGACTTTCACCCCGTCCACACAGACATCTGCCCCGCAGTGAAACTGAGACGGGAGGCACTGAGTTGGAAGAGATGCCTTACTGTCAGTCTCTGAAAGAAAGAAAAAAATAAAGCATATAATATTTCCTACAGAAAAGGTAAGCAAGGGTCAAAGAGTTAAAATGGGACTCATAAAGTTGGAGAGCAGCTAAGAGCTCCATCCTGCGCTCCCATCTTTGTTAACCGTGTTGTGATGATGTGCAGTAGATCTGACCACAGGCACATTACTATGATTAATCTGACAGTCCAGAGTGCTACTGAAATAAATCACACTGATGCAGTATCATCACACACATTTACAACCAAACACATAAACCTCAACTTGGACATAGAAAATATACACTCAGCCTTGTTCTGTGCAGGTTTGTATTTATGTCTGAAAATAAAGCGTGATTCTCGGTAACAGCTTTTTTTTTTTTTTGTGGGGGGGGGGTCAAAAGTGTGTAAAAAAGAGTTACTAACTGCAAAGCTGCATTTTTGCATCAGAGATAATAAAACCACTCCATGGTTTGGTTACGACAGTTGCACGCACTCGAAATTAAAAATATAAGTGATGTCTCCTGCTCCTTCTATCTTGAGCTGAACTGTAAATTAGAAAGTTGCTGAGCTTCTCTTCTGCCTATCACCATTGTCCCTCTGGTGTCCAGTTCATCCAGCTCTGGGCTTTAAATGTATTAGACCTTATTTACAGCTTTACATTCCTGCATCTCTTGAGCTCTCTGCAACTCACACCCTTCACTAACAGCTTCACAGTGAGGAAAGTCATCAACAAACACAAACACCATCACCATATTCGGACACACTGGGTAACTTACTCAGCATACGTATGTTAAGATTATTAAAATAAACAATACTACAAGCTGATTTACCATTTAATCAAAACTGTACTAGTATCTAATTTCATGCTAGTAGTACCCTTTTTTTTAGATACTAGTATCTTTTCCATTAAATAGTAGTACTTATTAGCTCCAAGGGCTTATTTCTTAGTCACTAGTACCTTTTTAAAATTCATTCGATGCAAGTTTTAACTTATTGGATACTAGAGCTTATTTCATTACTGATTAGTTACTACTCTATTGTTACTAGAAACAAATTTCACATTCTTGCCATTGACTTTTATTATATTATTCAGTTTTGATAATTATTATTCAGTAGATGATTTATTTATGATGTATTTATTATTTGGGAACAAGCACAGTACTTCTTCATTAGACTGTACTTATTACATTTTAGTATTTATGCATTAGACATAGAAGATGCTAGACATTTGTTACATGCTAGTATATATTCATTAGTTATCTAGTTAACAGACATTTATGTTAAACTAATAGTTATTTAAAATACTAATAAGAATTTTTATTCTACTAGTAAGATTTTATTCAACTCTACTGTGGCCATTCTGGCTAGTTATTGCATAAAGCGAGAAAGAAAAAAGCAACTGTAGTGCAAAATAAGAATATATAATAGTAGTAATTACAAAAACACTAGTGTCTAATAAATAAGTACTAGCACCAAATAGTACTAGCACCATAATTATAATTATTTTCTGCTCTAACAGCAGCTAAAATTGCTAGCTTTACATTGCCAGCCTCCACACTCATTGCAAATATGGAACCGTCTGTGGCAAGGATGCACGGCGCTCCTACAAAAACTATTACCTCATGGATATGTGCAATAACTAAAATAAAAGATATGCTATTGTGATTTTCTATTTTTTATTTTATTTAACCTATGTGTAAAAGTCCAATGTACAGTTGAAGTCAGAATTATTAGCCTCCCTGCATCATTAGCACCCCTAATTTCTGTTTAACGGAGGGAAGACTTTTTCACCACATTTCTAAACATAATAGTTTTAATAACTCATTTCTATTAACTGAATTATTTTATCTTTGTCATGATGACAGTAAATAATATTTTACTAGATATTGTTCAAGACACTTCTATACAGCTTAAAGTGACATTTAAAGGCTTCACTAGGTTAATTAGGTTAACTAGGCTGGTTAGGGTAATTAGGCAAGTTATTGTATAATGATGGTTTGTTCTGTAGACTATTGAAAACAAAATTAGATTAAAGGGACTAATAATTTTGACCTTAAAATGTGTTTTAAAAATTAAAAACGGCTTTTATTCTAGCCAAAATAAAACAAATAAGACTTTCTGCAAAAGAAAAAAATATTATCAGACATACTGTGAAAAATTCCCTGCTCTGTTAAACATAGTTTAGGAAATATTTGAAATTTGAAATATTCGAATAATTCTGACTTCGACTGTATGCATTATAACTTTTCTCTCTTTTCATTTTTTTCCTTTTATTTGTTTATTTATTTATTGTTATTATTATTATTTCTTGTTTTTGGCTCTGATTTGTTTCTTTTTTGTTTAATAATTATTAATCATTTTCGCCAGGGGTGGGTGGGGTGGGGTATTAATAGAAAATGTAGTTGGTTGCTATTCTTGTCTATAACAATGTTTGCTAGATTATTTCCAACTGTTCAATAAAAATTTGATCACAAAAAAGAACTAGTATCTAATATATAAGTGTTAGTTTGTCATGAATAGGAACTAGTATCTAATGAATAAGTATTGGCGTCAAAGAACAAGAACCAATATCAAGTGAATATGTATTAGTACAATTTTAAAAATCAAGAGTACCTAAAAATAAGCATTATTATTTATTAAATAAGTAGTATATAATAAAAAAACCTAGTACTTCATATAAAACATACTAGTATTTATACATAAAATGAGATACTAGTATGTTTTATAGATTAAGTGTTCAAATGTTAAATAGGAACGTTCCCTCAAAGGTTATTATTCTGTACTAATTGACTTATCCTTGTGTCATAATAAACGTGTATGACTCATAACATTTAACACAATTTAACTCAAACATTTTTAAAAATATCTTATTGTAGGTTTTACAGAAGAAATAGAGTCACAGCGGTTTGCCGAATTTTCCTTTTGCAGTGAATATCACTTTAAACATCAGAAGTGAAGTTGCTTTGGGAATTCAGTGTAATTGGATATACATGGTACCTTGAATCTGTTCAGACTGATTTGACTTTTATGAAACAGTGTTCACTCACCTACGGCTGGCACACATCCTCTGCTGAAGGACAGATCATCAATTGCAACGACCTCATGTGGATCACTGCTGTTGAATATCGATCCTCTAACTACAACCTGTAGATAAAGAATGATAGATTTACTTATTTAACTATACCCTATATATACTTATTTTCTTTCATGAGTCCAAATTATAAAACCTCCTTCATCAAACACATATTCATTCAGTATATAAACAGCAACCTTAAACTCCTCTGCGCTGTTTAACACCACCACTGTTCGCATCCAGGGAAGAGTGAATGGATCAGGATTGGAAGTGGGCAGAAACCAGACCTCCTGCATCTCTCCTGAAGATCTGAACTGGATCAGAACCTGCAAAGCCCCTGCCAGCACCCCAATATGACGATAGAAAGTTAGCTGTTCAAAGCAAAAGACAACAAAACGGATAGAAAAAATAAATCCCTCACCGTTGAATGCTATCCGAGCAGTGCATTTCCTGCTTCATTACACACATTGAGCTTTAAAGCTGAAACATTAAAGGCATTCAGTGGTTGGCCAAATGAAATAGCATTAATGCTGAAAGCATCTCATACTCAAAGTCATTTTGTTTTAAAGTGAGGTTTTGTTATTGCCTCTTACTGCCAAGTTCAAAGTCATCTTATTTTTGTTAAAGCAGAGAAGCACTCAAAGTGAATTACTCCATATCAAATAACAGAGGATCTAAAAGTATAGATCACAATAAGTGCATGAACTAGCCAATATGTCACAGCTCTGACAGCCTGTGCATAACTCTCTGCTGTCAATAAAACTGTGTAGCTGTAGCAGTGGGTAAGTGCTCTAGACACATAATCGGGTACTTGAGCTTAAGTGCTGAACAAGACAATGCAAATTGTTTAAAGGACACCATATACACAATGGCTCTCTTGTCAAAAAACAACAACAACATATTGTATTGAATGATATAGTCATTCATTCATTTAGGTCACCACGGTGGAATGAACCGCCAACTATTCCAGCATGTTTTATGCAGCGGATGCCCTTCCAGCCACAACCCAGTATTTAGAACGGACAAATTACTTTATTCAATTCATCTATAGTGCATGTGTTTGGACTGTGGGGGAAACCGGAGCACCCGAAGGAAACCCACACTAACATGGGGAGAACATACAAACTCCACACAGAATGCCAACTGACCCAGCCGGGACTTGAACCAGTAACCTTCTAGCTGTGAGGCAACAGCGCTAACCACTGAGCCACTGTGCCACTCCAGAATGATATATTGTTATACAAAAATTTTCTATATAATAATATATAATGTTATAATAATTTAAAAAGTTTCAGACAAATGTTTAGTGGTTTCACTAAGTTCATCCGCACACCAACAGTTGTTATAGCATTACAGTGCTGAAAAAACAGCAATTAAACAGCATAATTTAGAAAAAACACTGATTCATTCAGTAAAAAAACACTGGTTGCATTCAAAACATTTTTAAATTGCCTACCTACTACTTCCGGCAAGATTTGAGAAATTTTGGGAAGCATAAAAAGGACACTTTACTATCCCATGAGGCTAAAGTATGAATGAATGAATTGTATTGAATTATATATTCATTCATTCATTCATTCATTCAGAGGTCGCTACTGTGGAATGAATCGCCAACTATTAAAGCATATGTTTTACACAGCGGATGTCCTTCCAGCTACAACCCAGTATTGAGAAACACCCAAACACACTCATTCTCGCACACACACTCATATACTACGGACAATTTCGTTTAATCAATTCACCTATAGCGCATGTGTTTGGACTGTGGGGGAAACCGGAGCACCCGGAGGAAACCCAAGCCAACACGGGGAGAACATACAAACTCCACACAGAAATGCCAACTGACCCAGCTGAGGCTCGAACCAGCGACCTTCTAGCTGTGAGGCGACAGTGCTAACCACTGAGCCACTGTTCCACCCCCAAATGATATATTGTTATACAAAAATGTTCTATATAATATTATATAATGTTACATAATTTAAAAAGTTTCAGACAAATGTTTAGTGGTTTCTCCAAGTTCGTCAGCAACACCAGCAGTTGTTATAGCATTACACTGCTGAAAAAAAAACAGCAATTAACAAGCATAATGAAGAAAAAAAACACTGATTCATTCAATAAAAAAACACTGGCTGCATTCAAAATCACATGTCATTTTTAAATTGCCTCTACTTCAAGCAAGATTTTAGAAAATTTTGGAAGCATGAAATGTACACTTTATTATCCCATGAGGCTACAGTAGAGATTTCAATTTCATATGAACCAAAAATCGTGATTTTTTTGTTTATTTATTTATTTAAACATAAAATAACATGAACATACAAATTCTGAATAGATTGTAATTCTGCAGTCTAATTAGATTTTTTTTTGAATGGATAAGTTCCTAAAATAGATGAAACATGAATCCAAAGTGTTTGGTCAGAGACAGTGGGAAACAAAAAAAGCATGATTTTCTATACCCAGCATGTGTTTGAAGGCTTGAAGAGAGGACTGTATAATTCAGCAGTGACTTCTTCCCCATTGTTAGAGCGTATATAAAGACAGTGACCTGACAAAAAATGTAAACAAAACTCAGTAAATACAGTAAAACTTACATACATCTGCTTCTTTTGTATAAACTATTAATATCTATAGCTATTATTATCTATTAGTATTATCTGTTATTATACTTACCAGTAACATTTTCTTTAAGGCCTGTCTCAGTGTTAGGCAAGCTCAAACCTGAGCCTCTTAACCAAACATGATGCTCATTTTGAAGTTGAAAATCACAGAAACCTTCTTGAAAGTCACATCTCACAACCTTGGAGCCTTTATGAGAGGAAACTCACGTGAAATAAATCATACCATTACAGATATCATCACTACCGTCTGCTAATCATCAGAGACACCATAGAAAACATGCTATTTCTTTACAGCACATTTAATAGGCGCTTGACTGAAAATCTGCTGTCATAAAATAGATACTAGGCAGCAGATGTAAAATAAGGAAATATAAAAACCAAATTTTATTGTAATATGAAACAGGTGTACAGATTACAGTTCACATGGACATCATTTATCATTTTAAAGATTCGAATGGATAATCCTTTAGGTGCGAAACCAAATAAAGTGCTAGTGATACATGGTGCAATGCTCTGCCTTCTAAAAGCCCCAGAGAATTTAAATCAATATTATAAAAGCACTGCTGTATGTCATCTTGTAGACCTCCCAGTGTGCCACTTTATAAGAGCCCCATAAATCTCACTATTTACACACGGCGGCCTTAGAAGCATTTAAAATCATGTTGTCAACTGAAAGGAAAAAGGGCAAAAGAAAGGCCCAGTACTGTCAGAAGAGTTGCCTGTGTAATCACAGGACACATGGAAAAAAGCAGCAAAGAAAGAGTTGAAGAGAAAGAAAAGACTTATACATACAGTCAGCCTCGTCACTGGCATCTTCACAGTTCTCTCTGAAATCACACACCTGCTCCTCATTAATGCAGCCACCTCTCGCACAGGTAAACCGCTCGGGTGAACATGGCGCAGATAAAACACTCGCCAGGACAAACAGCAGAAATGAGGCCTGTACGAACACCCTCATTGAGCTCTCTGACAGATAAATCAGCAGCTCATTTAGAAATACGATTAAGCAAAAACACAGACAGACATACTCCACTTTGGTATCGTGATCGCAAATTTATGCTGCGTACAGTTAGTCTCAGAGAAAAATATACATCCGCTCTCACCGATCAAGCCTCCTAAATGGCTTTATGACTGTTACACAATGTGTGTGTGCGACTGATGTCAAAGTGTGCGTCAAACTCTTTGTAATTGGCTAGAGATAAAGTGACAGTAAAATGCAATCTATTATTTTAAGACGCAATATCATGTGCAATAAGAGCCCGGGTTAAACAAACACATTCAGGTGAAGACATTCACAGTTGAAACACTATTAGAGATTTGTCATTACCTAAACGTGCCTTCATTTTCAGCTCGAAGAAGTGAATGCAACTGAATGAAAAATGAGATGGCAAAGTAATCAGTCATGCATCAGTTCTACCCTCTGTCCTGCTCCGGCTTTACAAATGTTCATTCAGCTATAATTTCAGTTTTCATGAATCAGTGACTAAAATTCTAAATCATTCACGACACGTGGTGTGATAGAAGAGAAGCTCTGTTGGACATAATAATATCTGAATAACCTTCAAGCACAAAACAACAGATGAAATATGAATAAGGAATATTGGGGATTTACTTGGGGATTTAAAACTGAAGCTAAAACGTCTGTAGCCTACTGCTTCTTGATGTTTTTGTTGTTGTTTTAAATCAAGCTCTCTGTCATCCATAGTAATAAATCATGATCATAATCCTTTTTTAAAATCCAGTGAGATATGACTTTGTTTTATGTACTGTAAATGTAGGATAGCCTGTCTTATGTGTGAATGAATGCATTTATATTTTATTTTCACGTAAAGCAACACTACCGTCCTCTGAATAAACTTTTTACAAGTTTTGGGTTGTTTGTTAAATTAATTTAAATTATTTAAAATAAAGTTTAAAAGTTTAGTTTAGTTAATAAAGTGCATAAATCTTTGATACATTATAGCAACATTTGTTTTATTCAGTAATTTTGTTAAACACAATTTTTTTATTACGTTTGACGATAACTATTTTCCACTTGAACATATTTGAAAAACAAATGGATTCCTGTGATGGCAAAGCTGAATATCTAGCATCATTTTTTTTTATATTTACAATTACGTGATGCTTCAGAAATCATTCTAATATGCTGATTTGTTGCCCAAGAAAATATTGAAATGTCCTGTCATTCGGGTTAGAAATCCAATCTGACCTGAAATGCATTTAAATCAAGCTCATTAGAATGGATTTAGGTGAAGGTTTTTCAGTCCAGTTGTGCCATTAATTGAATTATTTGGTTGTATTAATTATTTTACCTGCAAGTATTCTGTGTCGCATGTAACAAAAACTTTGATTCATTGCATTTTTTAATCTCTGGAACCTGGACTACAAAACCAGCAGGGTCAATTTCTAAACTGAGGTTTGTACGTCAAATTAAAAGTTAAATATCTAAGTTTAAATTTACACCCATCACCTCTGCAACTCACCCAAACTACACTGCCAATAATGCATTGGTCAGATCACTCCAGTTCACCTGATACTTATTTTCTTAATCACTGGTTATGTTTCCATCCACCTATTTTTATGCGCATTTTGGATATGCGCGGAAAAACACTTGATGGAAACACCACGATGTGCATAAATTTTCAAAATGCGAATAAAAACCTATGCACATAACTGAATAGTGTAGAATAAACTTTTTATTCGAAAAGATGCGCATAAACTACGATGCAAACACTTTTACTGAACAAATTCCACTATGTGCATTAAAAATGGTCATGCGATTTTGTTATAAGAGATTATGTGATGATAAAAATGTGTGTGAATGGACAAACCAGCAGGCTGAGATCATTGTAAAATATCTGAAATGTTGTTTTGGTTCATTTAAAATGCCATTAGTGTTATTATATTATTAATTACCTCCAGAATTGTAAAGAGCGTCTGTACTCCGCGTCTTATGCCTTCAAACGCATTCAATCGCATTCAAAACACATTCATTGCGTGTCGGCATACCGCTTTCTGAGGCACGAGTCATTTAATAAATGAAGAAAAGATTCACACAGCTTCTCCTACAGCAACAAATTCAGTTTTTACTGTTGATATTTGGCGCCAGTTAATCAGGAAGTGATGATTTTGTTCACTTTGACTCATTGGATGAAAACTATGCTTTTTTTGCATGCCTTATTTGTGATATTCTAGCTACGCGCATAAATTTAATTTGCATCTTTGGATGGAAACATGGCTACTGTTGCATCTGTTCACAATTATAAAGACTTTATAAGCACCACATTTGCTCACACACCTTGCTCTTTTTTCCATTGCTGCGTCCCAATTCACATACTTTTACTATGGCATAAAAGTAAGTACTTTTTTAAAAAAAAGGAAAAGTACAAAAGAGTATGTAACAAAGAGTATGCAAGCTTTGGGACATACTTTCTTGTTAACAGATTATTGTGTTGCCTAGTTACATGCCCTGTCAATCACCCACACATTATCCACATTTCTTTCATATTTAATTTCCTACCTTATTGAAGAAGCAGCAGGATAATCTGCCATTCGCGAGTCTTTCATGCAAAGAAATCTCCTCAGGTCTTTGGATAATTATGCATTCAGACGTTAAAGTCCAAACATATCTTGACTTCTGAATGTCTTCACTGAAGGCATGAAAGGACAATCAATCATTTTGAAAATATACCATGCAATATAAGACTAGTTTTGTGGTCCATCCCTTTACATTAGATATTTCCAAGCTGGAATGGGCTATTGCAGGATAAAGCAGGTCAAAGAGAGCGAGACAATACTAATAATCCTCCCGCGAGTGATAAAATCCACAGACTGCAGTTAGTGATAATGAAGCCTTAAGACCCGCAAATCCTTAACAGTCCAATTGAAGTACAAGTCTTGTGTCACTGGAGACGTCACTTTCTGTCTCTGTGATTAGTTGAGTTTATTGATTGTCTGTGCTGGGAGATTTAAGTGGCTGTGTTTTCACTTAATGGACACTAATTATTATGTCAGTCCTCACGACACACAGCAAAGCCCAAACAGACAGTATATTAAGTTTACTGATTCAGAAAATAACACAGTGGTCACTGGCATTAAATAATTTAAAAAGATCATGCCAGTGTAACAAGCACAGAAATGTGTTTAAGGGATAGTTTACCCAAAACAGAAAATTCTGTCATTTACCCCCCTCTTTATTTGTTCCAAATCTGAAAATGTGATATTTTGAAGAAAGCTGAAAACCTGGAGTTAACTTTAACACCTACGTGTATATGCATCAATTCATGTTTTCAAATGTATCCATTAACAAATAAGTATTTGTGAGTAATCAAAAATCTCAGAGCCAGCTGGCACCTAACGTTACATAGAAAAAATCATGCCAGCAAGGCCTTTAGCTATCCCCAATGGTCCTAATCATCTTTTGTGAGTATAAATAAAATGGCACTCAAACATTTAAAAAATGTTTACGTTATAGCTAGTTAACGTTAATTATTGTAGCAAAAATTAATGCATAAGTTATGCAGTATGTTCGTGAATGATTATCGCTAATGTAAGTTACAGCTAAACGAAATATAACGTTACAAGCAGAGTGGGAAATTTAGGTGAATGACCATCAATTAAAAAAGTTTATTCTGCTGTATAAAACCCCGTTCTTAACTCTGTCAATAAATTGTAATAAATATTGTGGATTTGCATATGTTCAGGGTGAGCTTCTATTCAATTCAATTAAACTCAATTAAACTTATAAAATTGTGCATTTTCAACTTAGCATTTGGGCTGAAAACCCAACCTAGCGTTTTTAGAGTGTTGTTAGAAAATAATGTTAATTTGTGAAAATAATAAATATATTGACAAAACATTTTCCATACAATGGAATAGAGACCAAAGAGTTTAATTAATCACAGAAGAATATAATAACATTTTAAAAATATTTATCCATCAAGTAGGCCTAACGTGTAGGCCTATAATGTGCTTTTTTTTTCCTTTATTGTTTCTGGACGCTTGATTTTGTGTTTCTTACTACAACTCTTCCTTTGTTAGATTTTGCTCACACAATCTGTCACTGATCATCAACCCTTGTGAGCTTCATTCTCCTCCCCTGTAGCTTTTGCTGGATTGTATAAATGGCTTTTCATGGCCTGTATGTTACATGTCAGAGCTTAAACTATCAGCCTGCCCTGTCTACACCTTGGGTCATCCACCCATTTCATCATTCTCACTCTCCACCGAACTTTCTGCAACACTGATCCTCTCAAACCCTGACAAGCCCTTCAATCGTGCTTTCTACAAAACAATATTTGTCACAGTATTTATTTCAGGCAATCTCAAATCCCCTTTCTTTGTTTCTCTGGTGGAGGCATAACCTCAATATTTGTCTTTTACTAGCGGTTCAGTTATTTTGGAATAATTGTTAAGACTGCAATATTTATTCTCCGTTCAGTGATACAAATAACAAAAATCTAATTGTTCTTTCTGTGTCATGCAAGCCAGTGCAGATTATCAATTTATTCTCATTTCAGAATAATTCAGAATATTTCAGATCCAAAGCAAAGGGAGGAGTTAGTGGAATTTCATACGTTCATACACAAGTATTATGCTGTATGTTCTCAATTAAACTAATAAAAAGACAAACAATCGAGACTCCTTTTTTTCAATTCAGTTTCAAATTCTGCTTCATTGACTGGTCATTAGGGACTATTCGATAAAACACAGAGTTGAAATATTGAGCATAGTAATAATGATGGCAGATTTTTGGCTTGTAAAATGTTCTAGAGGTTTGTGTAAAATGAATTGAGGTCAGAATGATACAGAGGTGAAAATGAAGTCTATAAATAGTTTCAAATTAGATTGTTAGTGGCAAGGATTGTTGATTCCTCTGTTGCATTGTAATCACTAAGCCAAAGAAAAGTAAATTATTTTTTGAGTTTCCTTCGTCTGTTGAACACTAAATAAGATATTCTGAAGAATTTTTACTAATTATTGACATTCATAATTTGAAAAACAAATACTGTAGACATCAGATTTTTTTAAATATCTTCTTTTGTGTTCACAGAAGAACAAAACTCAAGCGGGTTTGGAACAAATAAAGGACGAGTAAAAGATTACAGATTTTTTTTTCTCAATAGAACTGTAATTAGTGCTTTGTTATCTTGTACACTATAAAAAAAAAGTTGACTCAACTCAAAATTGTAAGGCAACTTGCTGCAGAGCTTTTCTGAATTGACTCAACTTTCAACCCAAATACTGCACTCGATTTAGGTTGAGTCAACTCAAGAAAGCTCTGCAGCAAGTTGCCCTACAATTTTAAGTTGTCAACTTTTTTACACATCACGTTGGCGCAGTGGGTAGCACAATCACCTCACAGCAAGAAGGTCACTGGTTCAAGCCCCAGCTGGGTCATTTGGCATTTCTGAGTGGAGTTTGCATGTTCTTCCCGTGTTCGCGTGGGTTTCCTCCGGGTGCCCCACAATCCAAACACGTGCGGTATAGGTGAACTGAATAAGCTAAATTGTCCGTAGTGTATGAGTGTGAATGCAAGATTGTATGGGTATTTTCCACTGTTGGGTTGCGGGCGGAAAACATCCGCTGTGTAAAACATATCCTGGATAAGTTTGTGGTTCATTCTGCTGTGGTGACCCCTGATTAATAAAGGGACTAAGCCAAAAAAGAAAAATGACTGAATAAACTTTTTTTTACAGTGTATGAGGCCTGAATACGTTTAATGTGGTAGATTAAAAGACTACATAAAAACAAACACATATTAATGCTTTTTTTGTTTGAGAATTAGCAATAATTGCTGCTAATATAAAACTAATAACATTTAACATGAAAATATCTGCATGCAGATTATTGCCAGAAGTTGCTCACACAAAGGAAACTTCAAAAACTCTGAGTAAAACCACTTTTTACTCCATCTGTCAGCAGAGTTGACTCTGTGACCCTGTAAGACGTGTGTCAGTGTGTTCACGTCATCTAAATATAACTGTGCCTTGATCATATTATACTGCAGTGGCTGTAGCACAGAGAGCTGGGAATGAAACAGTATGAATCTCCATAAACCATCAATGCAACCTAAATTTTAAAAAGAAACCAAAGTGTTTTGTATAAATCTCATTTCCTAACACTGATCGGTTACTGTCAGTAATGACAAATACTTATTCTGAGCAACCTTATATTCCTGACAAATATAAATAAGTCCATTAAATCTGTTTAAATATGACAAAATAAACTAACAGAAATATATATACAGTTGAAGTCAGAATTATTAGGCCCCCTGAATTATTAGCCCCCTTGTTTATTTTTTCCCAAAATTCTGTTTAACGGAGAGCAGAATAGTTTTAATAACTCATTTCTAATAATTGATTTATTTTATCTTTGCCATGATGACAGTAAATAATATTTGACTAGATATTTTTCAAGACACTTCTATACAGCTTAAAGTGACATTAAAAAGCTTAACTAGGTTAATTAGGTTAACTAGGCAGGTTAGGGTAATTAGGCAAGTTATTGTATAATGATGGTTTGTTCTGTAAAGTATCAAAAATATATAGCTTAAAGAGGCTAATAATTTTGATCTTAATTTTTTTTTTTTTTAATTAAAAACTGCTTTTATTCTAGCCGAAATAAAACAAATAGGACTTTCTCGAGAAGAAAAAATATTATCAGACATACTGTGAAAATTTCCTTGCTCTGTTAAACATCATTTGGGAAATAATAAAAAAAAAAATAAATAAATGTAAAGGGGGGCTAATAATTCTGACTTCAACTGTATATATATATATAATTAAATTTTTTTTAAATTGTCAAAACAACAGTTCAAAATTCATTCATTAATTTTCCTTTGGCTTAGTCTCTTATTTATCAGGGGTCACCACAGCGTAGTGAACCACCGATTTATCCAGCATATGCCCTTCAAGCCACAACCCAGTACTGATAAACACCCATACACTCTCACATTCACACACACTTATACACTAAGGCCAATTTAGTTAATCCAATTCACCTATAGTGCATGTGATTGGACTGTGGGGGAAACCGGAGCACCTAGAGGAAACCCTGCTGCCCTCAGTTCAGAATATTTATGCAAATTTGTGATTACCTTTGAGCTTGATGTGTGTATGGGTGTTTACATTATAATAATTGTTTATAATGACTTTAATGTTAAGTTAATTGCTTTCTCCATCTTTGATGATCTCTTGTTTCTTAGGCTGGTCCAATGCTTTTATCGTCATTTCTCCTCAGAGATTTTTAAACAAGCTACTCAAACAACTCTACACACACATTGACAGAATTAATCCCCTTTATGTTTTAAGATTTTGATGTGTTTGCACAAAAGGGTCCATGATAAGACAAAACGTATTAGTCTCTTATGGTATTTCATATCTATATTAATCCTGATGTCTGTTCTTGTTTTGAAAATGAGAAAGAAAAAAGGAAAAAGGAAACATTCAGCACCAGATTCACAACATAAACGATTGCTCTTAAATAAAACAGTTGTATGATCAAAAGTTGGTAATCTATTTAAAGAACTCACAAGCCTGAGATCAAATGGTTAAGTAGTTTGAAATCAAATGCACACTCTGCATTTGCATGGCCTATACATACAATTCTCAAAATGATCAAAAATGTTTGAGACAGTAGAGAAATGAGAATCATAATCAGGTTTAGATGTAGCTTTTTCTACAAATTGTGTACAACATGCTAAATCTCAGTGTGGAGATGATGAGGAAATCTCTTTCTGTGTACAAAGCTGAGGAATTCAGTCATACTGAAGTAAAATGAAAGTGTCAGAAAGTGTAAGAAGGTCTAGAATAACCTTCACGGCATTAGTAATAAGTGAACAACTTGAATAAAACAATAAGAGAAGCTTCAAACTGAATAAAGGTACAGCTATATCCAGTACCTGAAACAGAAACATTTTTAAATAATCTTCCCTTTGCACTTTACACACATTCATTCATTCATTTTCCTTCAGCTAATATCAGAGGTCTCCACAGTGGAATGAACTTCCAACTATTCAAGCATATGTTTTATGCAGCAGATGCCCTTCAAGCCACAACCCATTACTGGCCAACACTCATACACTCTCGCACTCATACACTACAGCCAATTTTAGTTTATTTAATGCACCTATAGCGCATGTCTTTGGACTGTGGGGGAAACCATAGCACTGGGAGAAAACCCACACGAACACGGGGAGAACAACTTTATTAGTACTAATTAAAGAGTCAATTTGATAATCATAGGAATGCTAATAAGCAACTAGTAAATAGTTAATATTTGTCTCTTGTGGTTGCAAAAGTGTTTCAGATGTCAAATAAACTGAATTTGAATACATGATTTTTAAATCTAATAGTAGTTTAGGAGCATTCGTTCATTCATTTTCTTGTCAGCTTAGTTCCTTTAATAATCCGTGGTCACCACAGCGGAATGAACCGCCAACTTATCCAGCGTATGTTTTACATAGAGAATGCCCTTCCAGCTGCAACCCATCACTGGGAAACGCCCATACATTCTCATTCACACGCATACACTAAAGCCAATTTTAGTTGATGTAATTCACCTATAGCACATGTGTTTGGACTGTGGGGGAAACTGGAGCGCCTGGAGGAAACCCACACGAACACGGGGAGAACATGCAAACTCCACACAGAAATGCCAATTGACCCAGCTGGGACTCGAACTAGTGGCCTTCCTGCTGTGAGGCGACAGTGCTAACCACTGAGCCACTGTTCCGCCCTTAAACACATCCAGACATTATTTTATAGGGAAAGAGCATTGTCATACTTTATTCGATAAATAACAAATAGTTAATAACCACATTTACTTACACCACTATGAGTACAAAACCTAAAAAGGCTCCAATTTTGGCCTTTTTACAAGATGTAAAATAAGTCTTTTGTGTCTCCAGAATGTGTTAGTCAAGTTTCAGGTCAAAATACCCTGTTTTAGGTCCCCGCCCACTCAAAGTAAGTTCTCCCTGCTCACTCTCGGGACATTTCATTTCAGAAAATAAACTTGATTCAAAATCTAGATGGTAGAGGTTGTTGTGCAACATGTTCATAGCTGACTGCACTCAAAAATGACTTTTGCTGCTTGTTCAAACTACTTATTTAAACTGAGTTGAAACAACACAATTGTAAAGTTGTTTTTGGGACAACCTAATTGTTTCATGTTGACTCCATTTAAATTTGTAAAAACAATTGAGTTAACTTAATCAATTTGTATTGGGAGAACATGAAGGAACTGTGTGGAACCCAGCATTTTTACAGTACAATTTAACTGTATAAATTAGAAATCAAAATAAACGTGTACTTTGTACTTGTACTTTGTATTTATA
Source organism: Danio kyathit (assembly GCA_903798195.1). NCBI lineage: Eukaryota > Metazoa > Chordata > Actinopteri > Cypriniformes > Danionidae > Danio > Danio kyathit. The sequence goes on from LR812525.1 coordinate 49,663,679, forward strand.
TTTCTTACGTTCTGCCACAAACGCCCCGCAAGCATAACAATACAATGTGTTTTAAGACAGGATGCAGCGATTCTCACACAGCAGGTTCTTTCAACCAAAACAGACAACTGACCAGGAGACTGTACTGACCCCAGAGATTAATTATTAATATGAGAACATACCACAATGGCTTTGGCTGTAATTACTTTAGACAGAATTCAATTTTCTTCAGGAAATTAAACTGAGCCTTGGATCATCGTCTAGCAATGACCTGAATGAGATTCATTAATGTTACTGATGCCACCAAAACTATGCAAATGCAGAAATGAAATGAAACTAAAGTCACAGAATTGTACTGCCAAAGAACAGGGGAAAATATCCAAATACAGCCTTGCCTTTAAAAAACTGCAGGCAAATTTAAGACAAAACACCATATTAATGGAGGCAATAAAATTATATTCTGGAACTAGACTTTATTAGTTCCCCTACCTAGAGCTGAAATAAAAGTGTGCACTCCATGCTTGACCCAGTCATTTCATCTTCTGATTCCTCCGTCCTTCACCTCCATATCTTTGTGTCTGCATTTCTCTTTGTTGGCAAAAATATTCTGTTTAATACAGATCTGCTCCTGGGGCAAAGAAGAGATTGCAGCCTTTTAACAGTGGAGTTACCATGGATACACACAGTGTTTTCAGAAAATCTGACCACACTAGAATTCTGGACCTTGAGGGGCCTGTGTAATACTACTCCTTCTGTTTATATTAAGTATAATTATTTTAATCTGTTGTTGTTATTGCTATTTTATATCTTGTTGTTGATATATAAATAAATACAAATAAATAAATAAGTAAATATATTTGTGTGTAATCACATGTAAGCTCCCTGTATAAACATCCAGAGAACATTTAGATTTTTTATTGTAAACATCATTTAGTTTTAATAGATTTTGCATTTAGATTTATATTTCTAAAAAACAGTATTATAAAGTTAAGATATTTTTGTTAGATAATTATCAGTTTTTAGGGCGGCACGGTGGCTCAGTGGCTCACTGTTGCCTAACAGCAAGAAGGTCGCTGGTTTGAGTCCCGGCTGGGTCAGTTGGCATTTCTGTGAGGAGTTTGCATGTTCTCCTCATGTTGGTGTGGGTTTACTTTGAGTGCTCCAGTTTCGCAACCCCTAAAATAGAGACTAAGCCGAAGGAAAATTAATGAATGAATGATCAGATTTTGCATTTTGAATACAATCAAACATTAAAATCAGTTTTTTATTTCCAAGTATTTTATTCAGTTTAACTCTGTCTTGCTCATTCCTGTGTGTTTTGCACTCTTGATATTTTTCTGCCCAGTGGCTGATTCGTACAACTAAAAAATTCTCTCTAAAAAAAAAGGTAAGAAATAAGATCATAAAGCCAAGAGGGTATTTATTATTCTAGCTAATGTGTTTTGGGTGGTTGCTGATGTTTCTAGGCAGTTGCTAGACTGTTGTGGGTAGTTTCTATGAGTTTTCTAGGCAGTAATTATGTTTTTGGTGGCTGTAATGATGTTTGTATTCATAATAAATTGTCAACAAACACTCTTTGTAATTCTAATGAAAAAGAACATTATTAAATTAAATAATTTTAACCGACTTATAACCATTGTTGGGCGTAACACATTACAAATAATACAAGTTACATATTAATATTACTTTTCTAAGTAATGAGTAAAGTAACGCATCACTTTTTAAAAATAAGTAATAATATTTGAGTTACTTTTTAGTTTAAATAATTAGCTTTTAATAAATAAATTGCTGAATTAATATTAAAGTAGCCACCATTAATCTCGCAGTCAATGAGAGAATGTGTTCATTATTTTGAACGCATCGAATAAAAGGAAAAGGGGACTGTCTCAACATTGATTTTACATTAACATTAAGACAAATAGTAAAAAAGTAGCAAACATATTGCTTTAAACTTTCAATAATCTGTATAGATGGCACGTAGAGCTCTGGGGTCAGGAAGTTCTCAGATAACATTTTCCTAAAAAAAATTTTTTGATGTAAGGTAAATAAAGGTGTGGATTATTGTGTTGTTCATTGCAGAGCTCCTCTATTAAAAAAAAGAAAGGAAAAAAACAAGTTCTGAAAGACATCAAGCCTCAGGCAGGTAATCAAAAGTAATGCAAAAGTACTGTAATGCATTTCTTACTATAAAAAGTAACTAAGTAAAACAACTATTTACTTTTTAGTGGAGTAACTCAATATTGTATTGCATTACTGTCAAATGTAACTTTCCCCAACACTGCTTATATAACCCCAGTTTTAAAAAAAATGCTTTTTAGTTTTATACATTCCCATTCTCTATGCATCTGGGTGGCGCAGTGGGTAACATGTTTACCTCACAGCAAGAAGTTCATTAATTCGGGCCTTGGCTGGGTCAGTTGGCATTTCTGTGTGGAGTTTGCATGTTCTCCCCTCGTTCACGTGGGTTTCCTCCGGGTGCTCCGGTTTCTTCCCCCACAGTCCAAAGACATGCGGTACAGGTGAATTGGGTAGCCTAAAATTGTCTGTAATGCATGAGTGTGTATGGATGTTTTCCAGGGATGGGTTGCAGCTGGAAGGGCATCCTCTGCGTAAAATATATGCTGGATAAGGTAGCGGTTGCTTTCGCTGTGGCGACCCCAGATTAATAAAGAGGCTATGCCGAAAAGAAAATGAATGAATAAATGAATGATCATTCCTATTCTAAAAGTTTTATAGAGGAATATCTTCATACTAATTTGGTTAATTAAATACAATATTTTATTCCAAAAATAAATGCTTTTGTTTTCTGGCTATACGCTAGTATACAAATGTTCTTAATCATAGAGTGATAAAAAGAGATACTCAAAATCCCCTCTTTAGAAGTCTTTGACTCTAATGTGTCAAAAAAACAAGAATTTTGAATCTGACTTTTATGCAAATATATGCAAATTAGTGTTTTTTTTTTTTACTTAAACAGTGCCTTATTATATATAAAAAGCATTTTGGAAAACTTGTAAAACAAACAAAAAATTATGTAATCAATCAACTGTAGAAGTACAGCGAATAAATTAGTTAATTCCTTTACCCTATTACAGTGTCTTGCCAAAGGGAGAGTTCACCCAAAAATAAAAATGTCCTTAACATTTACTCACACCCAAGTGGATCAAATTTTTTATAAATTTCTTTCTGCTGTTGAACACAAAACAAAATACTAATATTATACATAATAATATTACTTTTCTAAGTAACGAGTAAAGTACAAAACAAGATACTCAGAAGAAATCTGGAAATCAGCATTCACTGCATTCCTTTCAGAAGGGCTCATCCCTATGCCCTAATTCCTTCAAATGGTTTACCCTCCGGAAAGACAGTTTTAAGGGATGAAGGGTGTAGGGGTCAAAAAAACAATTTTTGTAACGTACCTCTGAGTCATCTTATCGAAATGATCAAGGAGGTGTGCATTCCTCACACTTTTTGTCCGCTGGTTGACTCCCAAATTGGTTGAAAATATGATTAACATTTATTTATGAATGTATGCATGTTTGCATTTCTAATTCAAATGTATTTAATAATTATTTTATAAAATAAATATTTAATGTACAAATATTTTATACAGTAGTATCCCATAGAAAGTTTTTTTTTACATTTATAGGTAAAGTCGAACTTCGAGCCTCCAGTCATTCTGTGACACCAAACTATTTGCACAAAGGTCATGGGTGCCAAAGTGTCCATCAGTTGTACCCTTCATTCCAAAGTGTCCTTCGAAGTGGCCAGATTTGAGCACTTTGGTTTGGAACAACTTATATGGCAATATGGCCATGATGATTTTCACTGAGGAGTGCCCATTGGCAGGCAATATAACCTGTTTAGAAACCAATATTTACATCCAGAAGGAAGAAAAAGTACAATGGAAGTCAATGGCTGCTGCTTACAAGCACTGTAAGTTCTTTTAAAATATCTTTGTTCAATAAATCTTTCTTCACAGAAGAAAGAATTTCAAACTGGTTTTGAGCAAGTGGAGGGCTTGTAAATTATTGCAGGATTTACATTTTTTGGGTGAACTATCCCTTTAAAGTGGGGTAGGCTAGGCACTACTAGTGTCACCTAATGGAAGTACAACAATAAAACGCCATTTTCAAGCCATGCGTCACGGTTCCTCTAACTACTACAGTCTATAAGTAAAGGCATGTCTTAACAGATAAAAGTAGGTGATCTTTAATATAATCTCCAACATATTAGGAATACTTTCAGCTCACCTGCTGATAAGAAACTTTGCAAACATTGCATCAAAATTCATGTACAAAAGCCTAGTACAAACACTGCTAGTGTTCACCTTTGTTTTACCCTGTTGTCTGTCTGTGTGTATTTTGGCACATCTTCAAATTTTAACTTACACTCCTTTAAGGCAGAGGTGTCCAAACTCAGTCCTGGAGGGTCAGTGTCCTGCTAAGTTTAGCTCCAACTTCCTTCAAAACACCTGCCAGGAAGTTTCTAGTACAGGGGTCACCAAACTTGTTTCTGGAGGGCCGGTGTCCTGCAGATTTTAGCTCCAACCCTAATCAAACACACCTGAACAAGCTAATCAAGGTCTTACTAGGTGTACTTGAAACACCCAGGCAGGTGTGTTGAGGCAAGTTGGAGCTAAACCCTGCAGGGACACCAACCCTCCAGGACAGAGATTGGTGACCCCTGTTCTAATATATCTAGTAAGAGCTTGATTAGATGCTTCAGGTGTGTTTGATTCGGGTTGGAGCTAAACTCTCTAGGACACCGGCCCTCCAGGACCGAGTTTGGACACCCCTGGGAATCTGGATTTCTTTCTTCTGTCAACAGCAGTTAAACATCCTCCGGCTCAGCTGCTGCAGTAGCCACGCCCCAGATCTGACCGAATGCAATGATTGGACGAACATTTAATGGAACATTTCCTGAGCCCAAATAATAACCTGGAAAAAAAAATCTACTCTTAGCCATTAATAAGGCTGGCAAAGATGCAAACCAGTAATTCTGTTACTTTAAGAGTAGATGTGCGGGTTTCCTAATCGTCCTAATTCCCTCCTGAAAGCAAAACATTGACATAACAAATAGATTGCCGTTGGATTTGTAATACAATGCACCATTACATCGCACATCGGTAGGCTAAGTGTGCATTATGTTCACCTTATAAATCACAATCTGAAACGGTAATGATACACTGATGAACACATACTGCACCAGAAAATGGAGTAATGCTGAAATTTTTGATAGACCATTACACAAATGACAGGCTATGATTGCCTTGATAGATTGTTTGATTCCATTCAACCTCATCTAAAACAAACCAGGACAAGGCATTTATCAGAAGAATGAATATCAACGTCCAAAATACACAATCTCTTCAAATGTACATTACAGTTTTTCTCAGTCATTTTGGTGCATTTCTCACAACACTATTTACATTTGCACAACAGTTCATGCATTTCTCAAAACAATTAGTCATTTGTGCACATCATAGTAGCAGTTTCTCATTCCTTTCAACAAATTGCAAATGCTTTTGGACATGCATCAATTGCTTTCATACAACTCTCTGCTGTTTGTAACATTATCATTTGCTTATGTCATGTCAGTCACAATTAACTAAACTTGTGTATGCTGAATAGTCATTCCATATAAAACTAATAATCCTCATTTCATTACTTGAGTCATTACATACAAAAATGTTGAACTAGTTGTCAAAATCTGTCAAGCAAATTTTATTTTTAAAAATTAAATCTTTTTTTCTGAAAATGTCTTCTAAATTGAACAATTTGATGAATGATTTACAGACCTGTGTATGTTGTAGGTTCAGTTCCAATATGTACTGCAATATTGTCTACAGTTGTGCACAGCTCTACCCAAAGGAAGTTTATGTTTGTTGTAAAGAAGGGTGTGTTTATTCTTTTGCACGATGCTGTGAATAAATTAGAATTGTAAAGAGCAAATGCAGTAAAAATGTGAAACATACATATTCAGTGTCTTGTACTCAGATACCTCACTAATGCAGTGATGTCTAACTTTACTGTAGTTTTCAAATGGCTGTGCAAATAGTATATAGGTGCTGTCTTGAGCATTTTCAGGAAGTGTCACCAAAATCTGACTTTATTGCATTGGAAAAAATGTACAGAGTAAAGTGTCATGATGAAAACATGACTAAGCCATTTGACTATCTTGTTCATAAATAATGGTGGTAGGACTTTTCATTTTGATGAGATTGACACTTTCATTGACATGAATACTTGCTTTTGAGGAATGAGTGATCCATTTTGAGCAAGTGACACGCTTTTGCAGGTTATCCACTAGGTTCTGCAGTTTGTACTAATTGTTTTGAGAAATGCATTTACTGTTGTGCAAATGTAAATAGTGTTGTGAGAAATGCACCAAAGTGACTGAGAAAACTGTAATGCTAAACAGATAGATAGATAGATAGATAGATAGATAGATAGATAGATAGATAGATAGATAGATAGATAGATAGATAGATAGATAGATAGATAGATAGATAGATAGATAGATAGATAGATAGATAGATAGATAGATAGATAGTCAGTCGGATGGATGGACGGACGGACGGACAGACAGACAGACAGATTTGAGCGACAGTGACAGACAAAACTCAAGCCTTAAAATAAATTTTTTAATTTTGACACGTGTGAAAATAATGTGAGAGCAGGAAAATGGGGAAGAAAAGAACATACTTGTTTTGAACTTGCTGTGTGATAATCCTATACACGAGACAATGTTACCCTCTAGTGGACAATATCCGCACTTGCATGTACCTCTCTTGGTAATCAGGAACGTTGTTTGTCAAATTGGTCAAATTATTAAAGAAATATTAATGACAATGCACTGCCATGATTAAAGATGCTGAAATAACAAAGAACAAGAAAAATAAGTTACAATTTTAAAGTAGTATCCTTCCATTTTATTTTGTTAAACCCCATATTAGTGTTTTCTCTTTTCTCAATTGTAAATTGCTGATTTACTGATTAATACTGTTAAAAACAAAAATAAAAATAAAGAATAAAAATAAAGAATATAAATAAATAAATAAATAGTCAGTAATGAAGCTGCAGCAAGGAGACAGGTGGAGTTGAGAAGTTCAACTGAACTGTGAAAACATGACACGCTTCGCTTAGTTATTTTCCAATAATCATCTTGAGAGCTTTCAGTATGAATAAACGCTCATCCCTCAGATCAACAAAATATAAATGTATTTTATAAAATGATCAACAATATCATGTTTTGACAGGCTATAGGCCTATATTATAGATTAATGCTTTTGAATTTTCTTTGTTTGCAAAGCCTCTGTTTTCCAGTGTAAGCTGTTTTGCAACTCTGGTGTAAAAACCGAAAACATTTAAACAATTAATTTAATTAAACATTATTTAATTACAATTATGTTAACTAAATAATTATAATAGTTCAAAATTTAGACAATTTGTTTTAGTGTTGGGAAAAACAGCTTCAGAATTTATTTTAAGATTGCAGCAACAAAAAAATGTAGGTGACTTACAACCAATAATCAAAACAAAGAATGTTTTATAATGGAATCTAGCAGATCAGCAAATGATGAACTTCAACATCTTAATCATTTCTAGGAATAAATATATAATATTTATGAATAACTAGGCAACATAAAAGCGGCTGTCTTACAGTATGAACTGTGTCGCTCTCAAGACAAAGTCCTCTAATCCGTTAATAATAAAAATAAAAATATCATATAAAAAAATACCCCCAAAACAACAACTATAATTCATCAATTTAAGTTACTGACTAGACATATTTTTTATTTGATACAATACCTGACAAAAGTATTGTCGTCGATCCCAGTTGTAAGAGCAACAAATAATAGTTTGACTTCTAGTTGATCATTTGGAAGTGGCAGAAGGGAGATTTTCGTGTATCATCTGTTAAACTGCATCCCAATCATCACAAATACTGCAGATGACCTATTGATACCCACATGGACCCACGATTCTCACAGAAATCAGTCAAGTTTGGTGAAGGAAAAATCATGGTTTGAGGTTACATTCAGTATGGGGCTGTGCAAGAGATCTGCAGAGTGGATGGCAAAATCAACAGCCTGAGGGATCAAGACAACTGTGCTGCCCAGTACATTACAAACCACAGGAGAGGGCAAATTCTTCAGCAGGATAGTGCTCCTCATACTTCAGCCTCCACATCGAAGTTCCTGAAAGCAAAGAAGGTCAAGGTGCTCCCGAATTGTCCAGCTCAGTCACCAGACATGAACATTATTGAGCATGTCTGGGGTAAGATGATGGAGGAGGCATTGATGATGAATCCAAAGAATGTTGATGAACTCTGCAAGAATGTCCTGCAAGAACGCTTTCTTTGCCATTCCAGATGATTTTATTAATAAGTTATTTGATTCATTGCAGAGATGTATGGATGCAGTCCTCCAAACTCATGGGAGTCATGCACAATATTAATTCTTTTTCCACTGCACCGTGACTTTTTATTCTATACTGTTAAATGACAAGACTTTTGTCTCAGCAAAGTCAAACCTTACTGTCCTAATTATATAATTAATAATCTAGAGACCTTTGTCTTTCTTATAAACCACTTCTGATACCAAATGATCAACTAGAAGTCAAACTATTGATTGTTCTTCCTAAAACTTGGATAGGCGACGAGACTTTTGTCAGGTAGTGTATACTGTATGTATAAAAGAAAATAAAGTTTGGACAATTTCCAAATGGAACTCACACAAGTAATAAACAATCTTGACTCTTAAATTCAGATTGCTATTGTGGAACACATAGATGTGTAAAACAAGTGCTTTATAATAGATAAACCTTTATTAAAAAAAACAACAATCAGACAAATCCGATTTCAAAATAAAACTTTTATTATAAAACTATAAGAATTAGGAAAGTTGCTACAGATTTCACCTGCTCATTTAGAAATGGCACATCTGAGAACTGAATGGTTTGACCAAGAACACAATATTACACTCTTCTGAGGCGTCTGCAGCAACACATTATTCCCATTCCTCTGGGTGAGCCACATTTACACTTTTAAATAGTTTTGTCCAAAAGACCTCCGTCCAGAAAGGTACAATACAACAAACTCATATCAGGGTTGTAATGATGCATATCAGCACACGCTGATACTTAAGACCAGGATTGCCCAAACTCAGTCCTGGAGGGCCAGTGTCCTGCATAGTTCCAATTTCCTTCAACAAACCTGGAAGTTTCTAGTATACCTAGAAAGAGCTTAATTAGCTGGTTCAAGTGTGTTTAATTGGTGTTTGAACTAAAATATGCAGGACACCGGCCCTCCGGGACCAAGTTTGGGCACCCCTGCTTTAGACCAGTGTTTCTCAAGCACCTTCCTGGAGGGCCACCAGCTCTGCACATTTTCCAAGTCAGACACTAGTAGACACTGAAAGGGGTGTGACAGACAAAGAAGCCATCCAAAACATGCAGTGCTGGTGGTCCTTCAGGAACGTGGTTGAGAAACACTGCTTTATACTGTAAAAAAAAAAGGGGGAGTTTACATAAATGTGACATGTTAAGCAGCCAAATTATTGTTTCCCCCGCTAATTAGAGAAGCCATAATTGTTAATGTTATGCTGTTGTGGTATAAAATGTATACAACACATCCACAACAGTGAGAACCACCCCATATAAGCCCTGCAAAACAGAGAGCAACAGATCCATGGGATTGATTTGTCTAGATCAGCAGCCAGTAATAATTATGCAAATTACATTTGAGCGTTGGGAGGAGAATGTCATCGAGCACCACTTTAGAGTCACTGCATCAAAGTCTTGCAAGAGTTTCCCTTAATCAAGCAACACTGCATGGAGAAAATAGGAAAATGTAAAAACATGATAGAACAGTTTCAGCCTGAACCAAAAATAAACTGACTAAAGTATAATGCAAATGTAGTGTACATGACCTCATGCTGTACCATACAGACTAAGGAAAGAAGCCAAAGCTTAAATGTGAATAAAATCACAGCTATTATGGCTGGTTGACCAATGGAGAGCAGCTGCAGTGAAGTAATATTTGCAAATGAAGAACATTTCAGAGTTACTATTTTGTTATGATAACTGAATGACCTGTATGGTGGAACCACATCCCAACAAGTAGCGCGGTAACATAAAACACAGACGAAAACATGCTAGTGCTGCACTTCTGTTGATTGGACATTTTCATGTTCAAATTGCACACACACAAACACACACCTGTAACAGACATTACAATAATTCTAATGTGCCATTTCAGAGAAATTAAGCAAATAAAAACATCAAATGCATATGAACAAAATGAGCACCCAGCCTTATTTTACAGCGATGATAATCATACCTGCCTTTTTTTTCTTGAAAATACTCACACAATTGAACTTTCAAGTTGAAATGGCCCAGTCTAACAGCACCCTCTATTGTAACTAATGACTGAGGTAATGTGGCCCAAGTCAAATGATATGTTCAGGTATTTCCTTGATATGTAGCGCTAGTGGTGTTGGTGGGTAGCAATTGGCACTTTAAAAACTCGATACCCAAAAAGCTGAGAACAACAGACCCGAAAACAACAACAATGGACTAAATGACCACACTTGAAAAGTAACAGATCATTCAAATCCTTTCCTCCCAATTCTTCAATTAGATTGGAAGAAAAACACATGATTAGCTTAATAAACCCCTTCGGAGAACTTCTGCTCCATCGGCAGAGTGTTAAAAACTCAAACAAACACCAGACACTGTAGTGCCTCTCGTTAAGCTGAAACACTTTGGACTTTGAATATCCTCTGCAATACAGCTAGTTAAAAAAAATCCATTTGCTCCTGATATAGTACTGATCGACAAGTCCATCAAACCAGATTCACGTAACCGCTAAATCCCAGCTGAGGTAGGTGTCCAGACAGTTCAGCTGCAGAGTGTCAATTCTGACCGACAGATTAAAAATAAAAGGTAAGCAGCCAATGGGATAAGTCTGCGATGTCACCAGAGGAGGTGGAAATCAACGTCAATCAGTCCAGCCAGAGAAGCAGAGGCTATCTGAGTCCAGCCCTCGAGGTCATCCATTCTAAACCTTGACACAGCCTGAAACACACATGTGCACAAATGGTTAAGAGTAATGCACCAACTGATAAATCAGAGCATGATGAAATGATCATTCATTTTCAAATTATTTCCAGCCTGATCTCACGATGAAACGTAACTACTTTACGTTTTGTCAGTTTAGTGGCTAACTTAGTTCAGTCATGTGAAAATGTATGATTTTAAATAGGAGGTGTGGCACCCAACCCAACCCCTAAACTCAACCGTCATTAGGGGGTTAAGAAAATGTACTAAGATCCTATCCCAATTTTGTTTTGTTTACCCTTCCCCCTTTACACTCTGTTTCAAGGGCCAAGGGGAAGGGGGAAGGGTAAAAAAAGGGCTTCAAATATTACCCCTAAAATAATGGGACATCACTACAGCACCTGCACACATCATCATATGTCATTACAATCTCTTACTTCATATAAAATCCATGATCGCAACTGCTGTAGTTATTCTAGTTGCATTATTTTTTGGTATTTATCTTCAGGAAATCACTAAAAGCATATATCATGTTATCATAACAATATAATGTAGCAATAAGCATGTAACTGTACTGTCTACTTACACCATTGCCATATTCATCTATGTAAACACAAAAAAACAACATTAACATTGTAGCAAAAAGCTCATTCCCAGCCACTAGACTTCTCCGACAGGGTATTTGAGTGTAATCGAATGACAGATGTGAAAGTATGTTGTGGGAATGCTATATAAGAGTTAATATTATGGATTATAGCATTTTTTATTTTTTATTTTATTTAGCATTTTTTTAAAGCATGACGATAAAACACGAACGCCGTCATGAATGAGAAACGAGAGGTAGGGGTAAGGGAAGGGCTAAGACATAGAATTGGGATTGGGCCTAAATTGTACGAATGAGATTGTACAAATTCATACGAATTAGCCACTAAATCAAAAAAAAGATACGAATTGCCATGAGATTGTGTTGTTATTTCAATTTCATGGGTGACCGCAATGGTTAAAAATATTGCAAATGAGCATGAATGAGCATCAAGGGACAGCAGACAAAAACTCATAAATGTTTGTAACTAATTAATAGTGAGTAAATTCTAATGAACTATTCCTCTAAACATCAATCAATGTTGCTTGATACTGCAAAATGAAATATATCTGTAATATTAGTCAAAATATTAAACTGACAAGAGTTGCTTTTGGAATCATAGTGAATCAGAGATTCACAAATATTAGGGCTGAACAATTCATTGAAGGGTGATTGTGTGCTGGTTCTGTAATCAGCACTAAATCTCCAGCACATGCTTTCAGATGGAGAAGCATTAAGTCGTAGTTCACTTGCAAAACAACAACAACAAAAAAAACAGATTATGAAATTCAATATAAATCGCTCTGTGATAATGGCAGCTGTTCTCAGTGAACCACGGCTCTGTTATGTCTGAAAGCAAGTGAGAATAGCACATTTACTAACATTTCACATTTTACTCCAGACTCACTTCATAACTTTAGTTGTGTAAAATAAATTTTTCTGTGAGATGATTCTTTAGTCGTGTGTTTTTCAGCCATCTTCAAGACCATCAATGAAAGGCGAGTTGTTGGGTTTCTTTGTGGGTAGATATTTGGAGTTAGCCTTTAGAAATTTACTACTGATCACACAACCTTACTTCCTTGACAAGATGTGCATTTTGATTAATGAAGATTTTGGTTTCATCTTTATTTATTGGGTATAGTAAATATACAAAAAGAAGTATTGAGTATTGTACACATTTCATACACACGTATAATTAGTTTCACTTTACATGTTTAGACTGCGAGTGTGCTTAATGCGTATCAGCAACCAAGATCATACAACAGATGCATGCTCTCTTTTAAGTCAAGCAACGCTGGTTATAATGTGCATCATTTGACTTTCGTTACTACTGATGTTTCAGACTTAACTACAAACTTTCCATTAATGTACGTGAGAAAGCGACAACATGCACACTCGCAGTGCTGATGCAATACACGCCATACTTTATATCTGCTGCATGTGAGCTGATAAGTACAGGCATGAATATTGAATTTACGCCTAACATTCTATTGATTACTCATTTTACAGACATCCCTGGCCTCTGAGATCTCCAATTGGTTCTGTTTGTTCTGCTGCTCGTCTCTTTGTCTATACAAATGCTGTGTAACTTCAGTCTGAGTATGAGCTCAGAATCCTGCCTGACACCTAATATTACTGCTACTTCAAAATATGTTTGAAACATTTTTTCTGTAAAATTAGAGACTGCCAGCATGTCTAAAAAATTATTCAGCAAGAGGGGGAAACTAATACTACCCAAACTAACGAAAAAAAAAAAAAGAAAAAAAAAGAGTTAATAATGTAAACATTTGACTTACAAGCAATAAAACAAGTACATTAATCCAAGATATAAATGTTTTTTTAGTGTTGTTTGTTACCACAGATTTCCAATCTGATCCGATACGGAGTAAAACTCAGATTGGTATCAGTGATTCGGATTCAATACACCTTATGTGTCTAATACAGAGGTGTCCAAACTCAGTCCTAGAGGGCCGGTATCCTACAAAGTTTAGTTCCAACCACAATCAGACACACCTGGGCTAGCTAATCAATCTCTAATCATGGGTGTTTCTCAATATGCGTTCTTCAGCGGTCTTGCGTCCTCGTGTTCTCGTGTATCGTCATCATCATCAGCTGCCAAAGTTCAGTTCCAATACTCAAGACCGCAAGAACAGAGGACGCGTGAAACTTTCCGGATGTGTTCTTGATATCGAGGACGCACCAATGCAGACTTGAGCGCCGATCTTGCTCTAAAAGTCCCAGAAGTCATTGCGATTGGAGGTGGGAAGCGCAGCATTTAATATAGGTTTATTATTAAAGTTCAGAGATATAACTTATTTACCTCAGGAGTTTCCCTAAATGAAACGGTGAATATACACATTACCATGGACATCTTAATAAAGTAATAAACACATTAAGGGTGTTTGTTCGCTGAAGTTCGTATTAAAATCTGTTTTATTTGTATTGTGCAACGTATATTTATAATGTTTTTATGCAGAGTATATATTTTGAAAAGGGGAAAAACAATAAATCGTTGTATAAATGCTGTAATGTTTAAATAATTTTCCTTTTAAAACGCGAGAAGGTCACGTGACCATCAGGGAGAACGCAGCATTTCTCACAGGATGCGCTCTGTGTTCTCGTGGTCTCCCGAGTTCATGCTTCCGAGGACACTTGGCAAGACCGGTCTCCACTAGAACGCAAGTCCATTCTCTGCGTTCTTGGAATTGAGAAACAGCCTAGGTTTTCTAGAAACATCCGTGCAGGTGTGTTGAGGCAAGTTGGAGCTAAAATCTGCAGGACACCGGCCCTCCAAGACCGAGTTTGGGCACCCCTGGTCTAATAAATGTAAAACAGTAGTGTATATCAAATCATAGCTTCAAAATAAAACATTTTATATTTTATTTATTTTAAACTTGCAAGTACAGGGAGTGCAGAATTATTAGGCAAGTTGTATTTTTGAGGATTAATTTTATTATTGAACAACAACCATGTTCTCAATGAACCCAAAAAACTCATTAATATCAAAGCTGAATATTTTTGGCAGTAGTTTTTAGTTTGTTTTTAGCTTTAGCTATTTTAGGAGGATATCTGTGTGTGCAGGTGACTATTACTGTGCATAATTATTAGGCAACTTAAAAAACAAATATATACCCATTTCAATTATTTATTTTCACCAGTGAAACCAAGATAACATCTCAACATTCACAAATATACATTTCTGACATTCAAAAACAAAACAAAAACAAATCAGTGACCAATATAGCCACCTTTCTTTGCAAGGACACTCAAAAGCCCGTCATCCATGGATTCTGTCAGTGTTTTGATCTGTTCACCATAGATCTGTGCAGCAGCAACCACAGCCTCCCAGACACTGTTCAGAGAGGTGTACTGTTTTCCCTCCTTGTAAATCTCACATTTGATGATGGACCACAGGTTCTCTATGGGGTTCAGATCAGGTGAACAAGGACGCCATGTCATTAGTTTTTCTTCTTTTAGACCCTTTCTTGCCAGCCACGCTGTGGAGTACTTGGACGCGTGTGATGGAGCATTGTCCTGCATGAAAATCATGTTTTTCTTGAAGGATGCAGACTTCTTCCTGTACCACTGCATGAAGGTGTCTTACAGAAACTGGCAGTAGGACTGGGAGTTGAGCTTGACTCCATCCTCAACCCGAAAAGGCCCCACAAGCTCATCTTTGATGATACCAGTCCAAACCAGTACTCCACCTCCACCTTGCTGGCGTCTGAGTCGGACTGGAGCTCTCTGCCCTTTACCGATCCAGCCACGGGCCCATCCATCTGGCCCATCAAGACTCACTCTCATTTCATCAGTCCATAAAATCTTAGAAAAATCAGTCTTGAGATATTTCTTAGCCCAGTCTTGACGTTTCAGCTTGTGTGTCTTGTTCAGTGGTGGTCGTTTTTCAGCCTTTCTTACCTTGGCCATGTCTCTGAGTATTGCACACCTTGTGCTTTTGGGCACTCCAGTGATGTTGCAGCTCTGAAATATGGCAAAACTGGTGGCAAGTGGCATCTTGGCAGCTGTACGCTTGACTTTTCTCAGTTCATGGGCAGTTTATTTTGCACCTTGGTTTTTCCACACGCTTCTTGCGACCCTGTTGACTATCTTGAATGAAACGCTTGATTGTTCGATGATCATGCTTCAGAAGCTTGGCAGTTTTAAAAGTGCTGCAGCCCTCTGCAAGATATCTCACTATTTTTGACTTTTCGGAGCCTGTCAAGTCCTTCTTTTGACCCATTTTGCCAAAGGAAAGGAAGTTGCCTAATAATTATGCACACCTGATATAGGGTGCTGATGTCATTAGACCACACCCCTTCTCATTACAGAGATGCACATCACCTAATATGCTTAATTGGTAGTAGGCTTTCAGGCCTATACAGCTTGGAGTAAGACAACATGCATAAAGAGGATGATGTGGTCAAAATACTCATTTGCCTAATAATTCTGCACTGCCTGTATATTGAGGTAGCGGCCTCATTTATAATATAGCAGAGCTAAGAAAACAACAGAAATCTAAAAAGAGGACACAATCATATAAAAAAAAAATTCGAACAAAAAAGAAGAAAATATTTGTGTAAAAACAGTTAACAAATCATGAAATGGCAAAACATTTAAAACCGCTTCTTGACTAATTGTGGAACTGAAATAGCACCACAAGTGACTTCGCTTACACTCTCACTCTGCCATGGTTGACTTCAGTCAAGCCCAAGTAAAAACACATTTCAGTTTGTGACAAGTACAACTTTTAGCTTATTTGGAGACAAGTACCGCTACTCAAGTTATTATACCATGCAACACTGCAGATCTTACCCTTCTCCAGTGAGCGCACAGCAGGACTGGATGTGCCACGGATGATCCTTGATGGAGCTGAGTGTCAGGTACTTGGAAATCTCTGCTGCTGACATACATCCTTTCATATCTTGCTTATTAGCAAAGATCAACACTGCAGCTTTGCGCAAATCCTGAGTAAATGAGGAGAGAAAAGATTTAAAAGGGCTAGTTTGGAGATATGTTTCACATTCATATTTCACAACTGTATGCATGTGGTGTAAATATTAAAGCATGCGCTCATACCTCATGCGCTAGCATTCTGTAGAGCTCTTCTTTTGAAATGGCTAGTCTCTCTCTGTCCGTACTGTCCACTACCAGTATGATGAACTGCCAGAGAAAAACACACACACATGCGCGCGCACGCAAAGAATTATCATCAGATGTCAGGCTGCATACTACTGCACTAGCATTCAGAGATGGTTTCTAACTTTAGCAAGACCACAGTGTTGTTTGTTGCTCTGCGCTCATGCCCTTGGTGTATCTATGATCTCTTTGAGCGAGTGCTCCTGAATAAAGCTCGACAGCAGGGCCCCATCACAAATCTGACAAGCACACTTTCTGAATAAAAGGCAGGGGGTCTCGCCATTCAAGCCTCTTTGAACTTTGAACTCAGAATCAGACACCAGCTGCTAGGGTCGGGCAGAATTACCGCTGTGCACAACTGTTGTCCAAACTATTGTTCACATCCCACTGAACACACAGCTGTTACTCAGAAACTTTCTTTAAAGATTATATTAGTTTGCCTATGTATTGTTGGCTACTGGTTCAAAAACACCAATTTATATGTCTGAGGGCTTTCTAGATACAACTGTTTTTTTTTATATTTGCGAATAGGGATGGATGGATGGATGGATGGAGTATAAGAACTTTCTACTTAAAAAAATATCTAACTAAGACTATCAATATAGTAAGAATGTCCTCTGAAAGATGGTGTTACACAACCCAACTTTACGCAGGTCAGTTGCAAATCAATTATTAATTAACATTACAAGAAACAAATGGATTATTGAAGCATATACACAGTTTTGTGGACAGTATGATTGTTTTTTACATATTTATTTAGCAAAGATGCATTTATTCAGATCATTATATTAGAAACATATCATGGTTTACACAAAAACATTCAGCAACAATGGTATCGACTTTGATAACGTTCAATGTTTTTTGAGCACCGCATTAGAAATTCAGCATATACTGTTTTCTGAAGGAAAAGCAGTCTTAAAATGTAATTATGTCTTCACAGTATTATTGTTTTTATGGTTTGAGCTAATAAATGTACGTTTGCTGAAGACTAAGCTGCTTTGACACAATCTACATAGTAAAAAGTGTTATAGAAATTAAGATGAATTTAATTGAACATACAACATTTAAACTAATTCACCAAACTCAAATTTTCGAACAACAGTGTGTTTTCCAACATCTTTTTTCTGACACAACAAGGGAATAAAGTGTACTATAAAAAGTGCTGCACAAATAAGACTAACTAACATTGCACTATCTATCTCACGAGGAAGATGTATATTCAAGTCATGCATCTTAGTCCCAAGCCTCTTCATCTTTCTCTGTTAAGGATTTCCTGTCCACTCTATGAGGTCTCTCTGAATACAAATACTGGTTTAAAATAAGACACAGGAAATTCATCTTCTGCCTCTTCATTGTAGAGCGTGACCCATTTATTTTCTCCCTTTCTACCACATCTGCGAGGACATAATAACAGCCTGGACAATCACTCAGAGCAGCTTTATGCGTTTCAATTTCACCTGTCTGAAGTTTTATTTTCTTTAAATAAAATCAACAATATAGTGTCTTTTTTCTACTACACTGAATTGAAAAGTGTGTGCAGTCCTAATTCTGTCAACACAGCGTGTCAGTGCTTTTACCTCAGTGTTGGAGTAGTATGTGTTCCAGGAGGAGCGGAGACTCTCCTGACCACCAATATCCCACATCAGGAAGTGGGTTTTCTTCACCACTATTTCTTCCACATTGCTGCCAATCGTAGGAGATGTGTGCACCACCTCATTCATTAAACTGCACAACAAAACAGCTTCAGATAAAACAAACTGCAGTGATTTTGATTCATGACCACACAAAAACCTTGTTTACATATCTGTGCACACAATATTTAAATATATTGTTTTGTTGTGTTGTATGCTGCACATTATTTACCATAATAAAAAAAGTCCACAAATATGTCTTGACTATTTAAATGGCAATGGCTATTTACAACAAAACAACCAGGGCCAGGTATGAAGCTGCATTGGGTCCTTTCTTTTTTTGTGTGTGCATGAATTGAACTCTAATAATAGTGAACAATAAATATTTAAAAGCAGAGATTGACCAATTGTCAATAGTTTACAGATTTTTAAAAATGTCTCCAGAATTCAGGTTCAGTTTTGTAATATCAGATCTTGTGGTTGTTAAGAATTCAGAGCAAAACTGCACTGAGAAATGAATGTGTCAAAGGAGAAATTACTCATTTGTACACACGTAAAGCAACTAATTCTGCTTAAATGAATCAACTTAATTGAAAAAAAAAATCTATTATTGAATAAATGCTTAGTTCTAAATTGTCAATAAGAAATAAAGATGAAGTTAAGAGTTATGCACACTTAGATTATGCACTAGGCTGCACAATACTGTATATCGTTTCAGCATCGACATCGCAATGTGTGTATCCACAATAGTCACAACATCGCAAGATCTGCAATGTTGATTCCGAATCGTAGTTGACCAGGAGCAACAGAACACATGTGATTTGTAGAGTCACTGCTATGTTTAACCATAATAGAGTGGAAGTTTATCATTTGCATGTGTTTTTAAGGCCTGTGACTGAGCATTTCAAGAGTGTAAAATATTTGGGTCCAAAAAATGATGTTTGAGTGTAACAAAGATTAATTGTATTTACATATTTACGCAATTTATCAAAAAAAAATATATATATATACATTTTTTTTTTACTTAAAGTTTTTGTCTTGTTTCTAGTCCTAGTCTACAGTGAAAATAAGATTATTTTACTCATGCACTGGCAGACAATTTTGCTTTGTTTAAAAGAAATAAAACCTTTATTCTGACTCATTTCTTCTGAAGCTGAAAACAAAACGATTTTTACTTGATCTAAGCATTTAGATATTTGGACTAGAAATGAGACGAAAGCAAAGTAAGAAAATATTTTTTTTTTTTGTGATTTTTAGATGTCTGTACCTGAACTCTGTTAGACTCCCCAGAAAACTGTCAAATAGAGCTATTTAAGCATCTTGTGAAACTGTATTCAATATATATTGCAGAAAAATAAAATATCACAATATCAGATTTTTCCAATATCGTGCAGCTCTATTATACACCTAACACTTCACTTTACTGTTAAAAAGGGACTTTATTCAATACATTAATATTTACTGCGTTATAACCTTATGAAAAAAATAATGAGTTGTTCAAATTATTTCACAGAATGTTAATATTACTCTTGCTGCTGCGATTATAAATGAAATGTTGAAACCTGAAGATGAAATTCGCCATAACAAACATTAAATTATTTTTTTATAAAAATAAAGAGTGAATGAAAAGCAATTGACAAGTATAATAAAACATGTTCGGTGTCAGTCGTTTTAAAATGTTTTAAATCAAACAATCCCCAAAGTAAATAAAATATTACTTTACTTACAACTGATAAAGTATAGTTGTTTTCCCAGCGTTGTCCAATCCCACAATAATCACCTTGTGTTCTACAAGACAAAACGTAAAAATGGTCAAACCAATAATTCAAGAACAAACCTAAAACAAAGAATGAATTCTTCTCAAGAAATAACACCACAAAAATCTATATGTGAATAGAAGACGGCATAAAGTTTAAACATAGCAATCTGTCATTTATACTGAATTGACATGTTTATAGCTTTATACTGGGCTCATTGTGCTTGCTGTGCTCGCTCTTCTCATTCGTAGCCAAGTTTGTGGCTCTCAGCTTGACTAACTCCTAGATAATTGGTCTAGCAATACCATACAAACACAGCTCTGCATGCTTGCGTAACAGACATGATTAGATAAACCAGTGATCCATTCATTATCAAAGCTCAATCTGAGAAGAATCTGACAGCCCGTGCATTCTTAAAAACAAAGGATATTTATTAGGATCTAGGGCTGGGCAATATGGCAAAAATGCCAACTCAATATTTTTTTCCCATATTGAGTAACAATACATTTCAATATAAGTTGTTAATGCTTCCAGTTTTAAAAGTTATTATTCCAACAATGACTAATGCAACAAAAATTAGAGGGTTCAATAAATTACAATTTAAAATATTGTTTATTAGCAAAATCAGATTACACATTTGGTCTTAAATTAAAACAAGTTCTTAAATGGATTCAGTCAGTGTTTTCGTTTTGTAATGTAAACTTGTAATTGAAGAGAAATATATAGGGCAGGCATATTATTTTATTCTTTAGTTTATTCTGTTTTCTATGCTATTGGAAACACTGCATGTGCGTAAAAATATTCTGTTGTTCTGTTTTTTGCATGTTAAAATAAATCAGTATTTTAAAATGCACTATTCAAAGTGTCAGAAACAAAATAGACATGTCAATTAATTTTTTTATTATTATTAAATATTAATTTAATATTAATCTGACTGATTAACGTGGCGGTTGTCGGTTGGGAAAATTACCTGAAATCAGCATCCCTAGCTTTAACAAACCATTGAAATACTTTACAGATCGTTTTAATTTGATCCTTGTCACACTTCAGATAGCCAAACCACTTCCATATAACAGAATTCGTGCTGCCTTTTTTGTTGATATTTCGATCATCTTTAGATAATAATTTAAGATTAGTTGACTTTTGTCACTGCTTCCTTTCATTATTTTTGTCATCTTGTCGAGTTTAATAGCAAAGTGAGGTAGGAAATGGTCTTTTGACTTCATGCTGACGGGTTGTTGTTGCATATCGCTGCTGTGTGATTGGCTCTTAGATCAATATAGAGTAAAAAGCTTTTTATCGATATCGAAATAAATAAATTAAAAATTAAATTTTAATCGGAATTCGATTGTTTATTGGCCCAGCCCTATTGGGATCTGTGATTCCATGAAGAACATTTTGCAGTTTGCACCTCTGGAAACTTTGTATACCACAAGACTCATTGTCATGGAAAAAGGTTCTTTATTTAGAAGAAGAAAAAAAAACAAGATTAATTGAAGAACTGTTTGATGAAATGGTATTTGGGGGGAAATTGTTCTTCTATTTGTGAGAAAAAAAGATAGAAAGAAAGAAAGATCTCTTTTAAGTATGTGTGTCTAACAGAGAGCACATCTGGATTTTTTTCACCTCTGAACTGTAATGTGAACTACAGGAAGCAGGACTGCAAAACTCATGATATCTCTGACAGCTCCACAAAGACTTTCACGGCTATTACTTCCTCTAGGATGACCGACCCTTATTATACTTTTGTAGGCCTCCATCAAAAACACCACAGGACAAACTCAAGTCACAAAGAGACACGGTTTCTCAAGACAACAGTTAACGCCACCCACAGTTTTCAGTGGAACTTCTCAAAACAAACTCAAGGACAAATTTAGCCTAGCTTTAAAGTGCTAGTCCTTTTGTTTAAAGCTGTAGCTGGAGGACAAAGGCTACAGACATTAATGTGAGCATTTATCGATCGACAGCACCAATAGGCTTCAAAGTTATATTTATTTGTTTTAATTGGCGTAATCTGATGAATATCAACAATCAATTTCAAGAACTGCTGAATGACCGTAGGAATGTTTGTCAAAGAGAGGAACGCATGATATAATGGAGTGACTGGTCCTCTTCAGGACAGTAATCCAGGGAATTAGGGAAGAGAATGAGATTACAATGGTAGAATTCCTTCTATGTCTAAGTAGGCCAGAGTTATCCTGCTTTCTCCTGAGAGCTCCTCCTGGACCAAGAGCAAATGTCGGCATCTAGCCCAGAGGATTGGCTAATTCATTCGTAATGAACACACACAGAAAGCCATATTTCAACAACTAACTGAATATGAATGTAAATAATTTGGTGTCAAAAATGGCTGAATCAGCATACAACAATCCTGCCATCGCACAATAACAACATCCATTCCAGTGTTGAATTAACATCTGTCTGACATTACAACAATCCGGATCTAGTTCGAATGTTCGTCATGGGACAAAACTGCTAAGAAATGCAAAGAATTTGCCATTAAACACCATTCAGTTATTCACTCACTATCAATGCTCAACTTCACAGTTACAAAAACATGCACTCAGGTAAAAGTTAGAAGACAATGAAGCATACTAATATAAAATACAAATGTCTGTTTTTGTGCGCATGACATGCCAATAACTTTTTGTCCTGAAGGCTGGATCTCTTGGCCTGGAAGAACTGACGGCTGAAACAGGCAAACAATAGAGGTGGGAAACGGTTTCCTCAAACAGCTTTTGTTTGCCAGGTGGTCATGACGGCTGTTTCTCTACACAAAAGCATTTTCAATTCAAATCAGTTCCTTTCATTGTAATCGCACAAATTGGAAACTGATAAATTGACCCCTCTCTGTCCTCTGGGCCTACATTGTGAAAGACACATCTGTCACAGCAGCAGTGAAGACATATTATAAACAGATGTCAGAAGTGTACAAAAGTTTTTTAAAAAAACGAAAAGTTCCACCTCTGGATAGCTGTAGGCAGCAAATATTCATTTATAGCAAGAAAACACAGGCAAAATAGTAGTTTCCCCCTATGCATTTGTCAGTTTATATAGATTTTGGACTATTTTTCTTACATAACATGTTTTTTGTCTTCTAATAATAATGATAATAATAAAAATACACATTCATGTTCATACTCATCTTCTATTCCTTATGTAGATTTCAATCACAATACATATCTTTTTTTAAATTACGCATTGTGACACAAACATCAATCTTCGTAACTTTTCAGTTTTTTCTTAAAAAATTAAGAAACGTTTGGTTAATAATCTATAATCTATTAACATTATTAATTAAGATCTGATAAAAATGACATACCAAAAAGCCCATCTCAGATCATCTGTAAAAACCTTTAACTCCAAAATGTCAACAAAATGAAACTAGAGCTACTGATCCTGCTTGATCTAATAATCAGATTTCAGTTCAGGAAAATATATGCAAACGTGAGTAATGTGTATACTGAATTAGATAAAGCCTCTTTTGAATATGTAAACATTTCTGAGTTGTAATACATTATAAACAATAGTGTTAGCTTAATTTTCTTAACCCTACTCACCTGTGGGTAATAGGTGCACTAAAACCTTGTTAACTGCCAAAAATGACACTGTGTGGGCAACAAAATGACATTACAAAAAAGAAAGAAAAAAGAAGCTGTCTACCATATGGTCACCAGGAATAAAGCAATGTTTCTGGATATTGTACAATTGCAGTACTGTAAAGCATTGCATGAACATAACATGTAGTATCTCTCAATGCTTTTTTTTTTAATCAAAGTGACTGATCATAATATAACTACAAGAGCATTTTCCTGATCAAAAAGGGTCAAGTTTGAGCTAGATATTGCTCAGATATAATATACAAATATGAAATAGATATCTAAAGTCTGTAAACAAGTGGACAATACTCAATTTCTGTGAAATCATTTGAGAGACATTTAAAATGACCCATCTGTTACCTTCACTACTATCGTATCTTCTTGATAGTTTACTCTGGGCTACCGAGAGAAGATAACGCAGCACCAAAACGACAAATAACAGTTATAGTTAAGAGAGAATTAAAAAAAAAAATACATAAGGAGTATTAAAGGTAAACGTGTCATAAGGAGCCTATGGTTTTGATACCATTAGCTCGACGCCTCGGATTTAAAACGAGCCCACTAGCATATTAACATTAGCTCAGTACGCTTGGATATCAGCAATAATAACAGGGGGGGACGACAGTCAAAAACACCGGCTACAAAATCCGTCAGAACGCCATCTCCTACCTTGATTACAAAAGAAACTCCATAGTTTGGCGAAGATTAGACCCATTTCTCTGGTGGGTGAGAGGTCGTGTCCAGCGAGGGCTAGTTTTGCGGAGAGGCCTACAGCAGCTGTCCGTGGAGCCGTTATTTCTTTATAAACCCGCTCTCGCCATGCGGCTACGAGCACTCACCACACGCCTCTGCGTCTGTCCGAGTGTCCCTCTGTCTGTGTGTGTTCACAGTGTTTTCACACAGGTAAGATAAGCAGCTCTTCTTTTGTGCGGTCAGATCAAGTGTGCGACAGACGCGAGTGCGGCGGATACATCGGTACCCAAAACACAAGCGTCTTCTTCACATCACAGATCACTCTGAGCTCATCCACATTTTCCTTTAAGGCAAATTAAAAGACCGCTCCCCTTATCTGGACACACAGATGTGAATGCTAGGACATAAGAGCTCAATGGAGTAAACTTGAGGCACACGAAGTTCACGACAGCGCGCTGCTGCTGCTGCTGGATAAAAAAATAGCGAACACTCTCCCTGTTGTACACACACACCATCCCCCATCAGTGTAAGGTTACACGTGTGAGGGTCATGACGTGCACAGATCCAGCCCACAAGTGTCACCTCCATACATTGTTTTGTACTGAACATTGAACCTACATTGAATGTTCTAAATAGCAAACAAATTGTGATTATATCTTACTTTGACATAAATATACTATAGCCTACTGTAGTTGTTATAGTAATGCAACAACTAGTCATTTAAACAACCCAATATGTACCTAATAAGTTTTCTACAACTGTATACTACAATAAACCAGCTTACTACAGAATGTATAACAGGTTATAAGTCAATCAGTTATGTAGACGATGTAGCATTTATTTGTGGGAAATACTATAATATAGGCTATACATTATAATACACTTTACTGTATGGTCCAAAAACTGTTGTATTACTAAATAGTATTATAGTGGTTACAATATTAAATTAATTTATTCATTTTCCTTCGACTTAGTTCCTATATTCATCAGGCTAGCCACAGTGGAATGAACCACCAACTTATCCAGCATATGTTTTACGCAGCGGATGCCCTTCCAGCTGCAATCCAGTACTGGGAAACACCCATACACACTGTAAGGGAGCACCCAGAGGAAACTGGTATAATAACCTTGGATAAAAATATCACGGTTTCACGATATTACTGTATTGTGATTACTGCTCTAAAATATATTCTTTTTAAATGTCTGAGTAGAAAAACAACATTTTTCCCCCTTTAAACACAATATATTTTATTTTTTGAAAGTTTTTAAATATATTGGAGCAGTAAACATGTCCGGCTAAATAATGAAAATGAATCATTGACTTCTGCTGTCTTCATTAGTTTCAAAAACACTAATTTCTTTACAATTTAAAACGGCATCTTTGGATATTTTTTCTGCTGGAGACCTGCTGTTGTCCTAAAAAAATGTTTTAAAAAGTAAATGAAAAAAATCTTACATATACCTTAGGAACGGTATTACAGAAAATTGTGACGGTTTTAAAACCTTGACTTTTCCAAACCGCGGTATACCTTGAAAACGGTTATCGTCCCATGCCTACAGGAAACCCACGCCAACACAGGGAGAACATGTAAACTCAGAAATACCAACTGACAGCCGGGGCTTGAACCAGCAACCTTCTTGCTGTTAGGCAACAGTGCTAACCACTGAGCCACCGTGTTGCCTTAATATTGAAATCATTTGAAAAAGGTTTTACTTTAGCAGGTGTAATAAAGCCTTTCATTAAAACATTATTACATATAAACGTAGAGTCATGGCAAGTTCACATGGATAAAAAATGAGAGAAACCACAACACTCATAAAAACTGTAGAGATTTTAATCAATGAGGGAACTGGTTTTTCATATTTGTGTATCTTCTGTGTCACCAGAACTGTAGAGCTTATTTGCTCAACAGTGTGAAATCTCTGAGATCTGATGTGAAATGGGGCCTTTATTCAGGTTAAGTGTTTGCTAATAAACTATTAAGAAAGTAGATATGACATGAAAAAATCAAAACACTTAACAGAAGCTTGATGCTCAGATTACATGACAGGCCTGTAGCCAGCCTGGTGAAAGGGGTGGTTCTTTTTTCTCAAAAAAAAAAAGTTATTCGCTTAATTTTCTATTTAATTATGAGATTTAATGATACTGCTTTTTAATGATACTTTAAGCACTATTTTTTAGCTGGATTAGCTTATCGGATGGTCTTCATAACCACACTTTTGGATGTACCAAAAACATTTCCTAGACATTTAGCATAATGAAATATGAAAAAAAAAAACACATTTTTAAAATACAAATTACATCATATATCATTAGAAAAAAATTAGGAATCTGCAAATGTTTTAAATTAAAAACTGTAGTTACTTCACTTACATCAGATTGTACGTTTTTCTTTTTTTATGTTAAATATTTTTATTGTTTTTAGCATAAGAAAATAAACAATAACATAAACAGAACAAACTTCAGGAAAAAAAAAGTACAAAGGCCTTTTTACAATACACAAACAGACACAAATTAAATTAAATATATAAAGAAAAATAATAATAATAATTTACAGAGAAATGTGTAGGCTCCACAACTTTACATATGCCAAACCAATCCCACCTATGATGAGTAACAAGTCAGCGTTACTAATATTAAACATAATTGGGTTCCAGATTTAAAAAAAAAATATGTTTAGTTTGTTTGCCATACCATATCGCATTTTTTCCATGGGCAACACATAACTTATGCTCCTAATCCAGGTTTCAAAGACAGGCACGTGATCTGACTTCCAATTTTGTAAAATTATTTTCTTTGCTAATATCATACACAAAGATACTGCCTGTGATATATATTTATCTCCTATTTCTGAAGTGTCTCCGAAATACCCAATTTTGGCTCTGGCAGATCAATCCTGTTCAGATATAAATTAAAAACATTCTGCCAAAATGAACTAATTTTATGGCATGACCAGAATGAGTGAGACAGTTTACCTTTAAATTGCACAATAAGGAAACATTTGGGAAAATCTTATGTATTTTACTTTTGAATAATGAAGTCTGTGGATAACTTTAAATTGAATCAGTCTGTGTCTTGCGCCAATAGAGCAATCATGAATTTTGGAAAGATAATCTTCCAAAGATTGTATGTTTCCTTGCACAGCTGGATGTTGCAAAAGTGATTAGCTGAAGTCACACCAGAGCAACAGCCAACAGAGGATTCCGCATTGACTAAAAGCCTTTTTCGATAGGTTATTTTTATTCGATGGGTCAATTTATGACGGCATAGCAGTCAAAATAGAAAAGTGATCTCATGTATGGGAAAAATTTGGGGTCTTTGTCAGTGAGGGGCGGGTTTTTCGAACCACCTGAACCCCCCCTAGCTACAGGTCTGCATGACATGCCAAAGAAAAACTGATAAAACAAACACTGTTTGCAGTAACACAGTGTAAATAGGGAAATACCAAATCTGCATGAATAAAAACTTATTTTGTGTCATATTTTTTTTAAATATTCTTAGAATGGCCATTTTGTAACAAGACAACATATCATGGCATTCAGACTCAGTAAAACTTCTGTTGTAGATTTAGTCTAATATTGTTTCATATGTGGGTGTAGTCAGCTTCATGTGAATGCTGAGGCAAACATTATGTTGAGAATGGAATACTGCCATTATTGACTGTCATATATATCACCTGTATGTAAACTATGTTTGATTCATGCATATATACAAAAGTGACCTCAAAATAAATGTAGGCCTGCTATGAGATATGCTGATCCCAGTTGTTGAATCAAACATGCAACTGGGCTATAATGTAACACTGCATTTGGATTTGGTATAGTTATGCCAATGCTACTAAAAAAGTTTAATAAATAAAATAAATAAGTTCTTGATTTAAAAATCTGTATTCTTGTGAATAGTTAAAGTCAGAAATAAAATGCGAAAAGTAAGAATATAAATGAATATAAAACTGCTCTTTGCAGACAACACATGAAGAACACAAACAACAATAATGATGCAAATGAACAATGATCACTTAATGAGCCAATCATTTTAAGTCTGCATTCAATCCATGACAAAGACAAACTCTCTTTCCTTTCGACATTTGAGATGACATCTTAGAGATGAGTGCAAACTGCAGAATTTTTTATTATTTTCCTGGCAACAAAATATGGGACAGATGGTGTGCAGAAGATGTCCTGAGTCTCTTCACTTTCTTGAAGAATGCAGACAAATATCACACTCAGTGGTGATGTATATAGGCACAGTTCACTAAAGAGAAACATTTCCCAAGAAAGAGTTTCACTACATGAACATGCAATAGTATGAGACTTTATCTGTGTGCATTTTCTTTGTATATGTATGTATATATGTGTATGCATATGTGTATTTTAACTTATGTAATATTGAGACTAGGAGGCATGGTGGCTCAGTGGTTACCACTGTCGTCTCACAGCAAGAAGGTTGCTGGTTCGTGTCCTGGCTGGGTCAGTTAGCATTTCTGCGTGGAGTTTGCCTGTTCTCCCAGTATTCGTGTTTCCTCTGGGTGCTCCGGTTTCCCCCACAGCCCAGACATGCGATATAGATGAACTGAATAAACTAAATCAGTCGTAGTGTATGTGTGTGTGTATGCGAGAGCGTACCCTACTGTACCTTTATATACAATGTCAGGGAACGCTCTGAGCAAGCATCTTTTTATATATAAAGGTCAAAGCAGCTATAGGCTTGTGTATTTACAGGTAATTTAACATGGCTGGAGAGTGTAAGTGGGCTGCTCTCACAGTGATGCATATTAATATATCTACAACTTGCATGTTGTTCACTGGCAAGGATTCTCAAGAACATCAACAGTAAATTCAAACAAAAATCATTAATGGTAAGATAAATTATTAGGCATATTTATCAGTGTGTGTATATAATTACAGTATTTAATTTACTGAATGGATGTCATCGGAATATTGCAAAACAAAAAGATGTACTTAAGTCTTGATTATTTTATGTTGACATATTTCGCTGTCAGACGCTAGGTGGCGCAGAAAGTGCTATTTCAGATGCAAACTCGTACTATTAGAGTCAAAGCCTATGGTCAATGCTGTGAGAAAGACTCAAAACGTATACAATTTGCATGACCTTCAATATGTACAATCTATTAAATTTCTAAATCACTGTTATCTTCTTATTTATCTATTATACATCAACCCTTAGATCAGATAACCTGTTTATACTTCTTTGTTTTTTGTTTGGATTTCTGTTGTCTTTTCCTCGTTTTTTTCTTTCTTTATTGGCACCATTGTAAATAATCTAATGATTATTATTGTAAATGATGTGTACTAAATGTATCTATCTGTTATATAATAAATGTTCAAAAAAATGCTGTGAGAAAGCACAATATTTAACAGTAGTGTTGAAGGGTTGTGCAATAATATGCAAGCCAATGCCTACTGTTTTTTTTAAACATTCTTCAAAATATCTTCTTTTGTGTTCAACAGATGAATGAAGCTCAAGTTTGGAGCTAAGGGTGAATAAATGAATGAGTGTGGACTTTTCACATTTGGGTGAACTTTCGCTTAAATGTAAACACGGTCCAAATTATAAACTCAACCTGTTTGAAACACGCTGAGCTTTAAACATCTTTCTTAATTCAGATAGTTTCACTTTCACAAACTCTTGAAAACAATCTCTATATACTGACACAAGATGGCGGTAACGAGAAAGACTTGAAAAATGAGAACGTCCAAATTAAAGTGTCAGTTAGCCCAATAAACAAATAATTCTGTCATTATTTACTCACAATAAGACATTGGTTTGTCTTTGAAACACAAATGTAATATTTATTTTACTTTTTCTTCTCATGAAGCCAGAGAAGGTTCTGTCCCTCCACTGAAAGTGAACTCCAGATAACTTAAAGAAGGTCATAATGCATTGTAAAATGAACTGCTCTATTCATACGGGCCTTATCAGCTTTCATTAAAATATCATATTCATTAATTAACAGACAGAAATACTTTATTAATCGCTGGAGGGAAATTAAGTTTGTTACTACAGCACCATTAAAAATAATAATGAGAATATAATATTACCCTTAAAATCATCATTTAACTAAAGAATTTATAGTTTAATAGCCACAGGCAAGGGTAAACTGTTTACTGGGGATTTTGGTGCAAAGTCTCTAGTGCCGCATCTGAACACATTTGAAGTCAAATGAATATTTGACTGAACTAAAGCATAGACAACATCCTCTGACACCACAGTCAAGAGAGAATTCAATTCAACACCCACAACTGAAGCAGCCTCATGAATAAGACAACACCGACAGCAAAAAATGATGGCACTTTCAACCATTGACGCATTGCATCACAGATGTTAAAGAATTTCAGCCTTAACAAATAGGCTCTGGACCTTCTTGTACACAGCTTCAGTTCAATTAACTTTTCGTGTAAACTCCAAGAAATTCATCTTCTTCTACAATATCCACTGAGACCCCATTAATGTATAGAGGGGCTGTGCTCCTTAGTGCTCTGCAGGTCTACCAGCTCCTTTGTTTTTGTCACATTGAGTTATACAGTAGATAGTTCTGCTCGCATCATATGACAAAATTACCCACTGTAGACCTGTGCTCAGTTTCCTCACCACCGCTGATACAGCCAACTATAGCAGAGTCATCAGAACATTTCTAAAGATGGCAAGACTGTACAATATCTAAAATTCACAGTATACCAGTACAAGGTGAAGAGGAAAGGAGACAGGAAAGTACCTTGTGGAGCTCCAGTTTTACAAACCACTCTGTCACACACACAATACTGCAGTCGAACATACTGTGGTCTGCCAGTTAGGTAGTTTATTATCCATGGCACGAGGGAGGTATCCACCTGCCGCTCTCAGCTTCTCACCCATGCAGCAAAGATGGAACAATGCTGTTGAAAGCACTGGAGAAGTCAAAAAATATGACCAATAAGTTAAGACTTCTCTGTTTGGAAAACAGGGGTGTCAAACTCAGCCCTGCACAGTTTAGTAACAAATCAACTCCAACACACTCATCTGTAGGGTTCAAACAAGCTTAAGGACTCAATTAGTTTGATCAGGTGTGTTTAATTAGAGTTGGAACTAATCTGTGCAGAGCTGCGACCCTCCAGGAGTTTGACATCTGTAACAACAAACTACAAAAAATAAGATCAAGAACCTTGTGATTCTGGAGTCAGGAATGAGTTTCAGTAGTCATGTCAAAGCAATTACTAAATCAGCATACTATCATCTTAAAAACACTGCAAGAATAAGATTCTTAGTTTACAGTGAGGACTTAAGCCGCGGTCACACTGGACTTTACTCCCCATAGACTTCCATTCCTACGCACGTGAATGCGTCAGACCGGAAACGCAGGGTCATGCGTCAGATTTCGCAGGTTGCTGCGGTGCAAAGTTCAAACTTGGTGAACTCTGACCTGCGAAATCGCATTACTTGACTGCGTGAGACCAATCCAGGATCAAAACATGACCTCTCTGAACAGAAATTTAAAACATGAAGCAATCGCTCGCTTTTTAAATGTCTAATCATCTTGTTTAATCCCGCCCCTTTTCGCAGCGCCGTACGACAGAATTTCGCAAGCTCAAACTCTAGTGTGACCGCGGCTTTAAACCACCTTTTCACTGCATATGACAAAAGACAAGCGACTGACCGGAAGTCATTCATTTCCAATGGAGAGTAGTCCGGGAACTGCGTGGAGTTCCGGTTATCTCCGATTTGAGCTGCAGATGCGTTGAAATATTTGAACTCCTGCGACTAGAGCGTATGCAACCGACCGACCGGATGTAGGTCCGTGTGTGCGAGATGAGAAATGGGAGATTTTTTCGGTATTTTTTGAATCAGAAAAAAGTCTATATTAAAAAAACATTTCTATTCTTAAATAATGAAAACATTATATTTTTATGTTGTCTCCACATTCCCTCCAAGATTTTTAGAGGTCAGTTTCTAGTATTCATTCATTTATTTATTCAACCATGGTGAATGCACGAAGAATAAAGGCTCTTTTTGCACTTTATTACGGACACCACGAGAATCAGCTTCTCTCATGACAACACTGAAAATTCTGTGCGATTGCCACAAGGGGGCATATTCCGACAGGCATGTCCAAATGCCGTGTGCAGTGGAAAGGCGGCTTTAAAGAAACTAATTCATGCTTTTATCACCAGCAGGGTGGATTACTGTAATGGACTCATCAATGGTCTTCCCAAAAAGACAGTCAGACAGTTGCAGCTCATCCAAAACGCTGCAGCCAGGATTCTGACCAGAACCAGAAAATCAGAACACGTCACCTATCCCCACCAGGTCTTTACACTGGCTCCCAGTGACATTCAGAATAGATTTTAAAGTATTATTACTTTACTTGTCTATAAGTCACTAAATGGCCTAGGACCTCAATACATTACAGATATGTTCACTGAATAAAAACCTAGAAGAACACTCAGATCTTTAGGATCAAGTAAATTAGAAATCCCTTCATTCCTTCAGCTACTACACACCTCACTGCTGGAATCAGCTTTCAGAAATGCTCAGATGTGCTCCAGCATTAGGCACGTTCAAATCAAGACTTAAAACACATCTGTTTAGCTGTGCCTTTACTGAATGAGCACTGTGCTACATCCAACAGATCGTACTATTATGTCTTTCTTTTCTTTTTCGTTCTTTTATAACCTCTTTTAACACATTTAATCTGTTTTTATCTGTAAAGCACTTTGAATTGCCACTGTGTTTGAAATGTGCTTTATAAATAAACTTGCCTTGCCTTACCTGTGGTTTGGAATGACGTAATAATGAGTAAATGCCATCTGAATGTTAATTTTAGGATGCTCTGCCTTTTCACAATCATCCAGAAACTTCATGAGCACAGATTATGCTCAGCAATGACGTTCTTGGTGCAGGTAAAAATACCAATATTTTAATTCTTTTCATGTGATAAGCTGTTCTAGTGTCATTCAGCTATGCTGATATCAAATTCCATAGTATCCATTCAGGCATTATTTTATTCATTAAAGGTTTCTATGTTAGTTAGTTAGTTAGTTAATTAATTTATATAGCACATTTTTTACAACCCAACATTGCCCAAAGTGCTGAATCAATACTAATTAAAATAAGTCCTACAGCACATAACAATTAAACATAAGACAGACCCCTCGACATTAAAAATGCTCAAATGCTAAATAACAAAAATGCAGTTTCAGAAGGTTTTTGAAAACAGATAAAGTTGGAGCGTGTCTAATATGGGGTGGAAGCTTAACAGCAAAAGCCAGATCCCCACTTTGCTTACACCGGGACCTTGGTACAGAAAGAATAACTACCTCTGTTACTTCCTCTGACAACTAATTCAACAGGACGTTTGCATTTAATACAACATTATGGCAAAATCCCTGCTGACCATGTCAATGGGCACACAAAGCTTGTATTTCTCCTCTTTTGTGTTTTTCACAGAGAGCCACAGAAGTTCCTTTTGTGCACTCCATATGTGCTCATTATGATGTTCGCCTGTTCAGGTAATAGTCAGACTTTAATGACTTGGAGTGTGCTCTTTTTGTGTAAATAACTAGGTGCAAGCACAAAACCTCACATTAAACCCTCAGAAACAACTGGTTCATTTGAGCAGAAAGAATTTCTGAGCGGAGAGAAGAAAAACTAAGAGCAAAGGCAGCTCTCAGTGGTGTGAACGGTCAGAGTCCCTGCAGAGGCGGAGAGTGAACACATGTCAGCTCGATCAGACACCTCATGATCCATCATCACTACGCTGAAAAGTCACCCCGAGTCAAACTCTGACCACAGACTGACGCTTTACACTCAGAAATAAGTGCAGAAAAATCACATTTATGCAGCAGCAATATGTAATAAATAAATAAGATTAAGACAGCTGGTGGACAAACTCACATAATAACTAGCTTTTTCTCTCCTTGCAGACTGTAGCCCATTATATTATGGTGCACTCAAATTGGAGACCAAGAAGGTGCTGACTCTTAACACAGCGAAAGAGCAGAGTGGATGCGTTCTCTTTGAAAAGCCAGTCTGGAAGACTTTAAAAGCACTGACTGTAAAAGGAACGCACATCAGAGTGAGTAGGGATGAAATGTTAAAAGAGATTCTGCAATGCTTTACAATTAGCATGTCCATCTGTACTAATTACTTCTCACATACACTTATGCTAATATATTTACCTACACTATAAAACAGTAATTATGTGTAATTATAAGCCTCTACTCAGAATAAATATTAAAATAACACTGAACAAGCTACCTTGAGACTGAAGGTTGTAAGCTAAACGTGGATTTTAATATTTATGTGTTTATTAAACATTTTTTAATGATGTGTTTTAATTTGGGGAGGTTTTTAATTACACAAAATTATTGCAGTTGTTATTATCCAGTGTGAAACAAGTTGTGACCCTTTGGAAAGGAAAACTATTTCACTTAAAACTCATTTTAGACTTATTAAGTGTCTATTAACTGGTTTTGTTTCTGTACATCTTTTAAAGTACCTACCGGCTCCCCTTAGGCCTCCAGCCCCGCCAGCTCCCCACAGGCCTCCAGCCCAGCTGGCCCCCCACAGGTCTCCTGCCCTGCCGGCTCCCTACAGACCTCTAGCCCTGCCGGCTCACCACAGGCCACCAACCCTTCCGGGTCCCCACAGGCCTCCAGCCCTGCCGACTTGGGCGGCTTGCCCTGCTATCCCAGGCCGATCCTCCCTGGGTCGTCCTTCCTGCTCCTACCTGGGGTCCCCTCTACCACCCTGGAAGGACCCTCCTTCATGTTGTCTTGCCTGTTCACTTCCCTATGTTGTGTTTGTTGATGTTGCCTGTTTTGTTGTCTTGTGGTGTTTCTTGTCTGTCTTGTACCTTGTTGGATGTTCCCTTTAGGGACGCCAGGTGGCGTCCCTTTTTGGGGGGGCTAGTTTCAGGGTTCTGCCACTCTGGTCTTGTAAATTCTTGTTGTGGTGGCAGTGTCGACACTGGCTCTGTCTTGTCCTGTATGTCATTGTGTCTCTGTATGGGCGCCGTTGTGAGTGTGCTCAGACCATGCGCGCTCCCGCTTGATGCGGGTATGCGAGGTCTGTGCGTGCTTGGGACATGCGCCTTTGTACTCCTGTTTGTGTTTTGTTCTGTCAGCATCTTGCTGTTTCATTCTCAGCATCTCAGTCTGGTTGGTTTTGGTTTCGGTTGACGCTGAGATGAAACGTGCATTGCATATGTGTGAGCGCACGGTAAGGTGTTTTCATCGTGTCTAAGCACGTGGCTCAGTGTTTACATTGTGGCCGCGTGCTTCAGTATTGTGCTTTTAGTGTTGTCTTGTGAACACACGGTTAATGAGTTCTCTCATTGGCTGCCTGTTCATGTCCCGTTTTACGTGAGCACATGGCTTGTGGTGTTTTCTTGTGTCATGTGCTTTCCCGTCTATTGTCTAGTCCCACCCTCCTTGTTAACCCATTATTAGTTTATCATGTTCACCTGTTTGTGTGTTAATTATTTCTGCTTATATTCTCCTCATGTCTGCTGTCCTGTGCCAGTTCGTCATTGTATGTTACCTTGTCCTATGTGTTTCAGTCCTGATCCCTGGCAGCCAGCCCAGTCAAGTCTGTTTTGTATGTTTATTTGTTTTGTTAATGTTTCCCCCTCGGGGTAGTTTGTTTTGCATTTTATTATATTTTATTATAAATAAATACAATTTTGTCTGCAATTGAGTCCTCGCTCCTTTCCCCACCCACGAATCGTGACAGTATGCTTTTGATTCCGGTTTTGATCAAAGTTTAACAAAGACGATTATCACAAACTGCTGTATCTTAAATTATTATTATTTTACTTATATTACATGTCAGTTTTCCTGCTGTACATATGTGTATGTGCATACACAGACGTGCAGCAGGTGAGACGTCTGACATCTTAAAAAAAAAAAAGAGACCCATCAGCCAGATTTCAGCTTGAACCGAGAAAAATGGACTTTATACTGAGTCTATTGCATTGTGTTGCTGTCTTTACTGCAGATAAAGTTGGTATGTACATGTCAGCAGAATAAGTCTAAAGAATAAGTAAAAAAATAAAACTGGGGGCGTTTGTGCCCTATTAATACAATATTAGGTCAATTTAATAATCAAATGAAATGAAATAGAATAACAATGTTGTATGTGACTCTTAATAATTAAACAATATCATTATAAAAAAAATATTTTTAAAGATCTACAGTATCTGTAGTGCAGAGATGGACCCAGAAGTGTTATTAGAAAGTGGTTGTAACCCGGGGATGTGACGCTGACAACAGGGTGTGGATCCACATGCAGGTTTATTGAGGAAGTCAGGCAAGCAATGGTCACCACAGGGGCAAACAGATGTAAACAGGCAATCCAGAATCGTAGTCAAGTAACAGGCAAGAGATCAGAAGGCTGGCGGCAGGCAGGGATAAATAGAATAACAAGGCGAGGGTAAACACACGGCAAAACAAGACAAAGGTAACGCGTTGTAATGTCACAGGCTGTAAACAAGACTCGGCAACTGGAGTGAGTGTGCTGCTTATGTAGTGCATAAATCAGTCCTTGAGCAGCTTCAGCTGTGGGATTGTAATCAATCATGATCTGGAACCGGTTGTGTGTGTGTTGTATGACTGGGTGTTGTAGTCCAAAACATGGCAGATTTGTAGTCCATATGAATGTGCATGTTTACCAGCGATCTATGGAGTGAAGATCGCTGGTGATCGTGACAGAGCCCCCCCTTTAATGAGTGGCTTCCAGACACTCCTAATACAGATCAGGGGGGAACAGGGGGAGGGATGGAGGGCCAGGACCATGCAGTGAAGGTGTACCTGGAGCATGAAGCTGAGAAGGACCTGGAGCCTGGAGCTGCAGAAGGTCTGGATTGTGGAGTAGCGGAAGGCCTGGAGCGTGGAGCTGCGGAAGGCCTGGAGAGTGAAGCTGTGGAGGACCTGGAGCATGGAGTTGCGGAGGGCCTGGAGCGTAGTGTTGCGGGGGGCCTGGAGCATGAAGCTGCGGAGGGCCTGAAGCGTGGAGCTGTGGAGGGCCTGGAGCGTGGAGCTGCGGAAAGCCTGAAGAGTGAAGCTGCTGAGGGCCTGGAGCGTGGAGCTGCTGATGGCCTGGAGAATGTAGCTGCGGAGGGCCTGGAGCGTGGAGCTGCTGATGGCCTGGAGAATGTAGCTGCGGAGGGACTAGAGCGTGGAGCTGCTGATGGCCTGGAGAATGTAGCTGCGGAGGCTTGGAGAGTGAAGCTGCGGAAGGCCTGGAGCATAAGTGTGTGTAGGGTCTATAGGCTTAGTTCAGCTGACATCAGCGGGTCATACATCCACAGTGGGTCAAGAGGCTTGGGTTCAGGAGACACTGGTAGTTCATTTAATTCCAGTGGGTCAGGAGGCTTGGGTTCGGGAGACACTGGCAGTTCATTTAACTCCAGTGGGTCAGGAGGCTTGGGTTCAGGAGACACTGGCAGTTCATTTAACTCCAGTGGGTCAGGAGGCTTGGGTTCAGGAGACACTGGAAGTTCATTTAACTTCAGTGGGTCAGGAGGCTTTGGTTCAGGGGACACTGGCAGTTCATTTAACTCCAGTGGGTCAGGAGGCTTTGGTTCAGGGGGCACTGGCAGTTCACATAAGCCCAGTGGATCAGGAGGCCTTGGTTAAGGAGTCACTGGCAGTTTGTATAACCCCAGTGGATCAGGGGGCTTTGGTTCAGGAAGGACTGAAGGTTCATATGGTTTAGGCAGCTTTGGGAAGTCACACGGCTCTGGGAGGTCACATGGCTCTGGCAGCCACTCGTGGGACTCAGGTGGCGGCTCTGGCCTTTCGTGGGACTCGGGTGGCGGCTCTGGCCTTTCGTGGGACTCAGGTGGCGGCTCTGACCTTTCGTGGGACTCAGGTGGCGGCTCTGGCCTATCGTGGGACTCAGGTGGCGCCTCTGGCCTTTCGGGGGACTCAGGTGACAGCTCTGGCCTTTCGTGGGACTCAGGTGGGTCTCATACCCCAGGCCATTCGAGGGATTCAGAGATGTCTGGCACCCGCCATTCGAGGAATTCAGAGGATTCTAGCGTCCACCATTTGGGTTATTCAGAGGTGTCTGGTGCCCGCCATTCGGGGAATTCGGAGGTGTCTGTCGCCCGCCATTCGAGAGATTCAGAGGTATCTGGCGCCCACCATTCGGTGAATTCAAGAGGATCTGGCGCCCGCCTTTCGAGGGATTCAGGAGGGTCTGGCGCCTGCCATTCAGGGGTTTCAGGAGGATCTGGCGCCCGCCATTTAGTGAATTCAGGAGGATCTGGCGCTCGCCATTCGGGGGACTCAAGAGGATCTGGCGCCCGCCATTCGGGGAATTCAAGAGGATCTGGGGCCCGCCATTCAAGGGATTCAGAGGTATCTGGCGCCCGCCATTCAAGGAATTCAGAGGATTCTAGCGTCCACCATTCGGGTTATTCAGAGGTGTCTGGTGCCCGCCATTCGGGGAATTTGGAGGTGTCTGACGTCCGCCATTCGAGAGATTCAAAAGTGTCTGGCGCCCGCCATTCGAGGGACTCAGAGGTGTCTGGCGCCCACCATTCGGTGAATTCAGAAGGATCTGGCGCCCGCCATTCGAGGGATTCAGGAGGGTCTGGCGCCTGCCATTCGGGGGATTCAGGAGGATCTGGCGCCCACCATTTGGTGAATTCAGGAGGATCTGGCGCTCACCATTCAGGGGATTCAAGAGGATCTGGCGCCCGCCATTTGGGGAATTCAAGACGATCTGGGGCCCGCCATTCAAGGGATTCAGAGGTATCTGGCGCCCACCATTCGAGGAATTCAGAGATATCTGGCGTCCACCATTCAGGGAATACAGAGGGTTCTGGCGGCGTCAATGGCTCTGGCAGCTCTGGCGGTGGCGGCGACTCTGGCAGCTCTGGTGGCTGCGGTGAGTCTGGCAGCTCTGCCAGTGACTGAGGATCTGGCAGCAACAGCTCTGGTGGTGGCAGCAGCTTTGGTAACTCAGGTTGTGGTGGCCATTCTGGTGGCTCAGGTGATGGCATTTCAGGAACAGGAACTTGGACTGGAACTATAGCAGAAACAGACTCGGAACAGGAAGCCATCTTGTGAGCTAGTGGCAGATTGGTGCTTACCCATGCTTGAGCTTAGATTTTACCACATTCTTACCATGTTATTTACTTGTTTATATTTTTTTAGCTTTTGTTTTTGTCTCACCCGCTTTCTGGAACCGATGTACATGTCGAGCTACTGGACAAACTGGTAACAGTGGAAAAGCCGTCCATAGTGAGGGACGGGGTCAGCTGGTAAGCGAGAAAAGGAGCGACATCATACCACACTGTAGAGTTCGTTTTAAAGATAAAATGCATAGTAATGAGTCTGCCCTTTTGACACTGTTTATTGTCATTTTTTAGCCATGATTCTGAATAATAAAGCAAACAATCCTCAAACCCTAGTCATTTTTATTTGACAAAAAATTCTCCTTTTCTGCTGCTCATCTTGCTGTGTTCCCCAAGACTCAATCCTTCAGCTTTTATTGTTTATTTTCTGCTTATCAGTGTTTAGATCTTCAGGTTTTGGAGTCTTTAAAATGTGAAAATTTTTTCCAAAAATCCACCATTTTCTAACTGACAAAACACTTGAGATGGCTGTTCATGCTTTTGTTACATTGTGTTTAGATTATCGTGACTCACTACTGTGGTATTTTCGAGGCTCAAATTGCTTGAAATTCTCCTATACTGAAGGCTCTTCATTGGTTTCCTGTTCAGTTTTGAAGCTTTTTTAAAAAAGTTACCTTGTTTATTTATACATCTTTATATAATCAGGCTTCTATTTATGTTTCTGAATCATATGTACTTTGTCCAGAAGTCTACAGTAAAGAAACCAAAACCTGTTAATCCCACACTGTGGATTCAAATATAAACAGGATCAGGGTTTTTCTGAGGTTGGGCCACAGTTTTGGAATAACCTTTCTTTAGAGATTAGATGAGCACCTACCCTGTCAATTTTATAAGTATCTTTTAAAAACATCTATTTTCCTTGGCCTGGTTAAATCTTCTTTTATTATTTGTGGTTTCATTGTGTGTTTCGTACTAAATTCTTCTTCACAGTGTTTATATTTTCATTTTATTTGACCCTTTGCACAGCATTTTGGTCAGCTTTGTGGTTGCTTTTAAATGTGCTTTATAAAGAAATTGAACCTGAACCTTAAAATTGATTTTCATATACTTCTCACGCTACTAGCTGAACTGCCACTATAATATAAAAAGATAGTCAATTGCTGCATTCATTTATAACAGCAAAATTATAATATTAGTCAGTGTTTAAGCATGCAATTACTCACTAATTGAAAATGTAACCTAATAATCTTGCAAAATGTGTCTGTGTAATTTTGGGTGAGAATGGCTTGATGGCTTTAACCATCTTGAGAGTTTTGTCCTAGACTCACCATCCATTATTCAATAAT
Organism: Danio kyathit; assembly: GCA_903798195.1. Classification (NCBI taxonomy): domain Eukaryota; kingdom Metazoa; phylum Chordata; class Actinopteri; order Cypriniformes; family Danionidae; genus Danio; species Danio kyathit. The sequence goes on from LR812525.1 coordinate 49,704,552, forward strand.
GGACGACTCAAGGGTCACTCGTCTTGTCCACTAATTAGGCCACAAGGACACCTGTTGCATGTGCTGCATGATCATTCAAAGCATTTGAAGGGCACTGGAACACAAGCACACTTGCTTTCATGTTTACCTTATGCCTATTCATAAGCACACAGCAGAAACCACTATATGCTGTAGTGTGACTGTAGATGCAAACTTCCATCAAACCTTTAATGTTAATATGAGGGTAAACCATGACAAAAAAGCCAACGCTGGAGGACCTAGAAATGACTGACAAGCCTTCTTGTGAATAACCAGGCCATTTCTTTACAACTACTTGCCAGTTGCCACCCTTGTAGGTGCAATTATTCTACACCTCCACCTCCCAAGAACCATGGCTGCCTAAAGCGACAGCTCCTAAAAGCACATCAGTCCATGGGCCCACGTAGCTGCCAATCTCTAACACCTCCTTCATAATCAGTGGCAGCACTGAGATCTCCAAAGCAAACCGAACATATCGACCTCAAGCAGAAGATGATACCGCCACTGTATCTGCAGGTCACAAAAAAGAGGAACTTTTAGAGTGGAAAGTGAACTGCCCACTAATCAACTTGACATAAGGAGCTGAACTGATGGTGGATGAAGAAGAATGTCCATGATCCTTTAATATATTATATGAAAATAATGTACATTTTCATTTCATTTCATGGCAAAAGCTTTTATCCAGTGTGACAAGAAAGAAAGAATATTACAAGAAATCTGTTCCACACATGAAATAATAGATGTACTAAAAAGGTGCAATTAAAGTAAAAAAAATTCATAATGAGTATAAATTTACAATGAATTCTGCCATTGTCATACTCTAAACAAGCATTCTGATTTTGTGTACACACCTGGTTTATTATAAAAAAAAATTCTGTGTAGATAAAACATAAATACATCATAGTAGCTGTTTAATTGTTGTTAGAAAGGTGAAACGTTCAAAACCTTTTTTTATGTACAGTTGAAGTCAGAATTATTAGCCCCCCTGAATTATTAGCCCCCCTGAATTATTAGCCCCCCTGTTTATTTTTGTCCCCAATTTCTATTTAACAAAGAGAATATTTTTATTTTTAATAATTTTATTAACTAAGTTCTAATAACTGATTTATATTATCTTTGCCATGATGACAGTAAATAATATTTTACTATATATTTTTTAAGAGACTTCTATACAGCTTAAAGTAACATTTAAAGGTTTAACTAGGTTAATTAGGTTAACTAGGCAGGTTAGGGTAATTAGGCACGTTGGTGTATATCAATGGTTTGTTCTATAGACTATTGAAAAACTATTTAGCTTAAAAGGGCTAATAATATTGACCCTATAACGGTGTTTAAAAAATGTAAAACTGCTTTTATTCTAGCTGAAATAAAACAAATAAGACTTTCTTCAAAAGAAAAAATATTATTAGACATACTGTGAAAAATTCCTTGCTCTGTCAAACATAATTTGGGAAAAAAAAATAAAATAAATAAATTCAAAGGGGGCTAATAATTCTGACTTCAACTGTATGTGGGCCTCCATCACATTTGTACATCTGTGTCTTTCATCTCAGTTGAGTAACTTAGATTCTCTCACTGAATATCCTTCGGCTTGTCCAGGCACGTGCACACATAGGGCACAACCTGTGCAGTGTACATGCCCTTTTGAATCTGGGAAATAAAGTCCCCCCCCACCCCCCCCCCCCCCCCCCCCCCCCCCCCCCCCCCCCCCACACTTGTCATGACTGTCAACCCTCACTCTTCATGAAAATCGGGACTGTCCCCCCCCTCCACTTTTCGTGAAAACCGGGACCGTCCCCACCCCACTTTTCGTGAAAACTGGAGCATGCCCTTTGGAACGCCTCTGCACGGGCCTGGCTTAGTCCCTGATTTAGTCCCAGCAAGATTGAACCGCCAATTATTCTGGCATATTTTTTATGCCCTTCCAACTGCAACCCAACACTGGGAAACACCCATACACTCCATACTTACTTAATCCCAGAGCCTTTTCTATCGAAGTTGATTGCTGCACCATTTTGGTGTTTCATAACATTAAATTTTTACAAGGTGGATCGTTAGCCTATTGCTCAACCCCCAACCTAGAGGACCAGGCCATACACACATGCACTACAGACAATTAAGCCTACCCAATTCACCTATAGCGCATGTCTTTGGACTTGTGGGGGAAACTGCACCAGGAGCAAACCCAATCGATCACGGGGAGAAAATGCAAACTCCACACAGAAATGCCAACAGAAATGCCAACTGACCCAGCCGGAGATTGAACAAGCGACCCTCTTGCTGTGAGACGACAGCGCCACCCACTGTGCCACCCAACACTCCATACACTACGGGCAATTTACGTTTACCCAGTGCTTAATTTGTGAATTGCAAGGTCCCGGAACAGATCTGGGTAACAGATCCGGCATGTTACCCGAGGGGTGGGGGTGTTGGATGGCAGAAGGATGTCGCGGACAAAGAGGTTAGGTGAAGAGGGTTGGGGAGTCGTGGAAGAAAGTGAAAGTGAACAGCGGACAGGGGAGGAGGGCAGTTGATGAGGGGATCGGTAAAATTAGGTGCCGGATCAGATTTCAGAGGTGCCGGATCCGGCGTGTTCCGCCACAAATTAAGCCCTGCATTTACCCAATTCACTTATACTGTGGGAAACCGGAGCACCTGGTGGGAACACACGCGACACGGTGAGAACATGTAAACAGAAATACTTTCTGGCCCAGTCGGAACTCTGTCGCCTCAGAGCAACCTTCTTGCTCTGAGGCGACAGTGCTAACCAATGAGCCACCGTCCTGCCCATCAATTATCTTACAAATAAACGCCTTACACCTAAAGCTTTTGAAACATGTTTGCAATATACTCACAGAATAATTTGATTTATTTATATTTTTCATGTGGGTCGTGCTGTGATCTTTAATCCCTTCAACACCCTTGGATTTGTTGCCAACTCTCAAGCTCTTTTCAAGCTTTGCTTGCTCTGATAGCAGGTGATTTCTAAGATTTTAACGATGACTGACATTAAGACCTCTGTAGAATTAAATGCAGCCTTCTAGATGAAAAATGTGTTTACTTGGATCTTTTTTCTGATTAAAAGGAAAGAAATTAAAATACTCAACATTAAATTCCAGACATCGCTTGAAACTGTAAAAGGTATTTTGTTTGAGTTCATGCACAATAATAACAAAGTGCTTTTGCAAAGTGAAGAAACTTTGTGAAAAAGTTTTTTTCTGCTGTCTCAGTCTTTTAGAATGTCATGTTGAAGCCAGCCATTAAAATTAACTGAAAGGGCGTGTATGTTTACCAGTGTATACTGCCACACAGACACAAGACGAGCTCTACACAAGACCTTTGGCCACAGGAGAAATGGTTGTGCCCATATGAGCCTGGTTTCTCTTAAGTTTTTTTCTATCACTTTTGTCACTTAGGGTTAGGGTTAGGTTAGGGTTAAGGTTGGGTTATGGTTAAGGTTAGGATAGGGTTATGGTTATGGTTATGGGTTAGGGTTAGGTTAGGGTAGGGGTTAGGTTAGACGTTTGGCCACAGGAGAAATAGTCATGCCCATCTGCGCCTGGTTTCTCTTTAGTTTTTTTTTTCTTTCACTTTCATCACTTAGGGATAGGGTTAGGTTAGGGTTAGGATAGGGTTAGGGTTAAGGTTAGGGTTAGGGTTAGGGTTAAGGTTAGGTTAGGTTAGGTTAGGTTAGGTTAGGTTAGGTTAGGTTAGGTTAGGTTAGGTTAGGGTTAGGGTTAGGTTAGGGGTGAGGGTTAGGTTAGACATCATGCCCATCTGAGCCTGGTTTCTCTTGAGATTTTTTTTCACATTCATCACTTAGGGATAGGGTTAGGTTAGGGTTAGGGTTAGGATAGGATTAGGGTTAGGGTTAGGGTTAGGGTTAAGGTTAGGGTTAAGGTTAAGGTTAGGTTAGGTTAGGGTTAGGGTTAGGTTAGACGTCATGCCCATCTGAGCCTGGTTTCTCTTGAGTTTTTTTTTTCTTTGACTTTCTCTACTTAGGGTGAGGGTTAGGTTAAGGTTACGGTTAAATTATGGTTATAGTTATGGCTATAGTTAGGGTTAGGGTTAAGGTTAGGTTAGGGTTAGGTTAGGGGTTAAGGTTAGGTTAGACGTTTCGCCACAGGAGAAATGGTCGTGCCAGTCTGAGCCTGGTTTCTCTTGAGTTTTTTTTTTTTCACTTTCGTCACTTAGGGTTAGGGTTAGGTTAGGTTAGGTTATGGTTAGGGTTAGAGTTAGGATTAGGTTAGGGGTTAGGTTATGGTAGAGGTTAGTTTAGGGTTAAGTTAGGGTTAGGGTTAGGATTAGGTTAGGGTTAGGTTGGGGGTTAGGGGTTAGTTTGTTCCTCGCAACTGTTGCCTCTGCAGTCTTGTTTGGCTGGGACTGGTGCAGCTAAACTCAAGATGTTTAATTCATCAGAACTTCATCTTAGTTAAGCTGCTTTGACAACCTACATAAAAAAGTAAAAATAAATATAGAAATAAACATGATTTCTATAAACATGACACAAGGGTGAGTAATAGATTTTTTTCGGAGGGGAGAGGGGTGTGAACTAATCCTTTTATGTTTGTTATGTCCTTATGGAGTAACATGAACTACTTCAGCAATGTTTTCACAACGTAGGCTGTCATTGGAGAGACAAAAACCTCTCAGATTTTTTTTGTAAATGTCTTCAGTTGTGTTCTGAAGATGAACAAAAGTCTTGGGTTTGGAACACCATGAGAGTAATTCATGATGATATTTCACTTTTTGGGTGAATTAACCATTCTAAAAATACTGTTACAAAACTTACAAAGTGAAAAAGGAGCGACATGGTGGCTCAGTGGTTAGACTGTTTAAGTCCCGGCTAGGTCAGTTGGCATTTCTGTGTGGAGTTTGCATGTTCTCCCCGTGTTTGCGTGGGTTTCCTCTGGGTGCTTCGGTTATCCCCCACAGTCCAAAGACATGCAGTACAGGTGAATTGATTAAACTAAAATGGCCAGAGTGTATAAGTGTGCATGTGAAAGTGTATGGATGTTTCCCAGTACTGGGTTGCAGCTGGAAGGGCATTCACTTTGTAAAACATATGCAGGATAAGTTAATGGTTCATTTTGCTGTGGCGACCCCAGATGAATAAAGGGACTAAGCCGAAGGAAAATGAAAGAACGAATGAATGAACAAAGTGAAAAAATGTGCCTTGGCACAGTTATCATGTATTTGTAAGGATTTCTCTTTCAGACACGTCTTTAAGAACTGTGGTTAGCCTTTTATATTCATTCATTCTAGATTTTACATCTAATTTGCAATGTTTTTACAATCGACTATTATAGACACATTTGTAGCTAACCACTTAAATCCCACAACAAAACTTCAGATCAGAGCAGGAGTTTGCATATAGACAGACTTCTGCTTTCAGAATAAAACATCTTTCCATCTTTTGTGAAAAGGACGTCTCCTTCCTGCGAGGAAACATATGAAAGCCAAGAGAAAACCGATGAACAGGAAGACCAAAAACTTCAGCCTATAATTATGTGCTGCTTCCAAACCGTCATTCACATGATATGCCTATGGTCCCCACTTCTTGCAATTAACATGAATTAGTGAGTGTTTGTGAATGAGGTGAGCAGAAAGAGAGAGAGAGAGACTATGATGTAAGTGTGCGGAGAGAGAACACATCTGTTTGGTACAACACAAGCACCATGATTATGATTATCTATTTTGGTAAATTCAAGTAGGTTTTGTAGCATCTCGTCATTGTCTAATTTCCCGTCATAGCCAGATGTTTCTCAATGCCGGTCAAATTGATGATTGATAAGAAGGCCTCAATGCTTTTTTGGAAAGGTTTTGCACCCCATACACCGACTCTCATGTTGTTTATTTCGGTTGATTTCGGGTTCTTTGTGTGCCATCTCTCAGCACATCTGTATACAGAAACGTCTCTTTCACTCTCTCATAAAGTCTCTCATTACTGACTCTCAGAAAGAGCGCAAGGTGTTCTACAAATATGCTTTTGTGCCTTCCAAGACAACAACAATGGGACTACAGACCCAGAAGGGACTATGACAACCCACAATGTCCCAGCTCCAAAAACAAGATGCTCTCTTACAAAATCTTAAATTCTCTCTATTTCTGCAGTGGTCAGTCAATCATTCACAACAGGCCGTGTTTACTTTGTCTTTGCGGTCTATTCACTCCGTGACCTGAATATGATTTCACCAGAGGATGTCAGACAGGCTTAAGATGGAATGATTATGGTCTATTCAGAAGGAAAGAGAGTCTGCGAAAAAAAGAAGTGCATTATTTCAATATAAAAGCTAATCATTACTTATGCAATGGATATACGTTAATAAACAGCACATTAAGCGCAACACTACATAAAGTCTTTCTGTTTACTGCTAAAAAAGCAGCTGTGTGTTTTCTATCTAGTTGCTCATTAGTCCCGGAGCAGCTTTCACGTCTATTTAGTTGATTCTCAAGAGATGTGGCATTTAAATCTCCATGCATTTACTTGACCTTCCTGGACATTTACTTTAATTTCTTGCTGTTTGTTTCAGGCGCAGTGTTTTTAATTATGACAAAAACTCTGTTATATCACATTTTAGGTTTAGTGGTCCAGCGAGATGGTACAAAGTAAATGTCATCTGCTGTTTCAGAACCATTTAGGCAAGGTAATCTCCCAAAATAAACAACGCTATTCACAGGTAAAGCTGCTATTCGTTCTGCTGGTGTATGATTGCAGGATTTTACCTTGCCGTGGGTGTGAGGATAATCTTTGAGATGTTGAGCTATACTGATGAGGACATTAAGATCCGTATCCCTCTGGTGCTGTTCAGGTATTTGATACTGAAAACAGCGAAGCTTTGGAAAAACACACTACAGTACTTCATTGGAGTGGTATGAAAAATAATGGATAACCAAAATTAACCAAATGTTCATTAAAGATATGCAGCAACAATAAAAAAACACTTATTTTTAATCATTGTAAAAAATGGCTGTTAATGATGGTGGTACAATCTACAGATAAAGCACAATGCACACAGTGGAGCTCTAAAACACCAAGAGTGCCCATCAAAATGAATCAAGAGCACTATATATCACTGAATATTGTTATTTGAATCAGGTTGTTTTCCACAAAACATTCTGTCTTTTGGTTCAACTAATCATGTTTCAAAACCAGCAAGTATTTGATAAACTCTTTCTATGATATAAATATGGTTCATATTTTAGGTGTGTGACTCCCAAATAAACAGTAATACCAGAGGGTTAAACATCACTAAATCAATTACAAATATGACAGAAATAAAATTGAACAGCATAATCAGCTTTACTAGTCCTACCGTATGTTGTTTTAAAGAGGTCATTCCACAGAAATGTCTGTTTAATAGAAATATTGTACTTGGAAAACTCTTTAGGTTTACAATTTCTTTACATTGCATTATTTTTTCAATAAACAATACATTTTTCATGTATAACTCCATTACCTCATTTCAGCTATCATAAGTTTGTCATATTTATTTCATGATTTCATATAACGCTTTTAGTTGGTGTCACTTGTGTGACCACCATTATTGTTTGGGAATGTAAATTTCTTTTTACATTTTATATTAAACATTCTCATTAAACATCATTAAATCAAACTATTAACAAACATAATTAAAACAAATTAAACAATCCCCTTATCTCATCTCATCTTGTTTTCGTCCGCTTTTCCAAGGCCAGGTCGCGGGGGCAGCAGTCTTAGGAGAGAACCCCAGACTTTCCTCTCCTCAGACCCTTCCTCCAGCTCCTCCAGTGGGATCCCGAGGTGTTCCCAGGCCAGCCGAGAAACATAGTCCCTCCAGTGTGTCCTGGGTCTTCCCAGAGGCCTCCTTCCAGTGGGACATGCCTGGAACATCTCGTCCAGGAGGAGGCAAAACAGATGCCCGAGCCACCTCAGCTGACTTCTCTCGATGTGGAGGAGCACAGTGGCTCTACTTCAAGCTTCTCCCGGCTCTACTTCAAGCTTCTCTATAAGGGTGCGCCCCGCCACCCTGTGAAGGAAACTCATTTCGGCCGCTTGTATTCAAGATCTTGTCCTTTCGGTCATGACCCAAAGCTCATGACCATAGGTGAGAGGAGGAACGTAGAGTGACCAGTAAATCGAGAACTTTGCCTTTTGGCTTAGCTCCTTCCTTACCCCAACGGACCGGTGCATCAACCACATTACTGCTGCCGCTGCACCAATCCGCCTGTCAATCTCACATTCCATCCTATCCTCACTTGTGAAAAAAAACACAAGATACTTGAACTCCTCCACCTGGAGTAAAGACTTTCCTCCAACCTGGAGATGGCAAACCACCTTTTGCCAGTGGAGCACCATGGCCTCGGACTTGGAGGTGCTGATTCTCATGCCAGCCTCGTCAAACCACCCTAGTGCATGCTGAAGGTCCATGTTCGATATAGCCAATGTCAGCACGCAATCTCCTTATCTGTTGCCTTATTATTTTCCTGTAACTCTAACTGCATGTGTCGTATTTGCCGACCTTCTCATATTTGTCATAGTTGCCGACCTTTTCACCAATGAGGCACTATCAGACTGGAGGTTTTTGGATACCAGAAAAATAGACTTTATTTTCCATAATAAAGCCGAGGCAACGCAGTGACACAGTAGGTAGTGCTGTCGCCTCACAGCAAGAAGGTCGCTGGTTCGAGCCTCAGCTGGGTCAGTTGGTGTTTCTGTGTGGAGTTTACATGTTCTCCCTGCGTTCGCGTGGGTTTCCTCCGGGTGCTCCGGTTTCCCGCTTAGTCCAAAGACATGCGGTACAGGAAAATTGGGTAGGCTAAAATTGTCCGTAGTGTATGAGTGTGAATGAGTGTGTATGGATGTTTCCCAAGGATGGATTGCAGCTGGAAGGGCATCCGCTGCGTAAAAACATGTGCTTGATAAGTTGGCGGTTCATTCCGCAGTGGCGAACTCGGATTAATAAAGGGACTAAGCCGAAAAGAAAATGAATGAATGAATAAAGCTGAGAAAGTGCAGAGCAGACCTCTGAATTCTGCATTCTGAAGTCTCTCCTCCTGGACAAAGCCTTAAGTGTCTGTGTTTTTCACAATATTCATAGAGATTTTTGCCCCCAGATGTCTCGTTTTAACTTCTAACCATCCTTGGATAAGTTTTTAGTATAGGTGGTCCTGTTATTCTTGGCTCTCTGCCAGCTTGCTAATGTCTAGGTCAGTAACTGCTTTACATACTCATAAGTGTTTACATACATTGTCATGATGGTACATTTACTTGATAATAAGTTCCTCACTCTAGCTTCTGACACATATAGCTTCATATGAGTATTTAACATATATAATCAGTGCTTTACATATCAGTTATTTTACACTTTCAGTCATCTCATAGTGTTGCTCCTGTCCTGTCCTACTCATCTTACACAGACTTACCACAGTATTTTTACCACAGTCTGGCTACAATGAGAGGAGAATAAAAATCTTCTTCACGTGACATATTCAGACATGTTATTTATCAAAAAAAAATAATTAAACCTTTATTGGCACCAAAAAACTAGGTAAACCAGTGAAAAAAAGGAAACATCTTTAAATGTACAAAACTATTTTTTAAAGAAATCATCTCGTTTGTGTGTTTTCATGAAGTCAAACATTAACTGAATAATGTGGTTTAAATTAAAATGTTAGAAAAATTATTAGGATTTTAGAGATTTTGCAATACCAAAAGAGGACATTTCTCTGGACCGACCCCAGAGGTTTTTAGGCATGGTGAGTCAGGTTAGTCGGCTAAACCAAGTGAAAACAAGCTTGGTCAGGCGATTAACGATTAAATGCCCTGACCACCAGTCTGACCAAGTGGGTGACCAGCCAAGACTAATCACATTTGCTTTAGTTATTTCCTTTTCAGGAGATTTTACACATCTGATTTTATCCGCCTCTTGGATTGGATTTCTGAGCAAGTTAAATCGGGCATGCTGTGGGAGGCGGTGATACAGAAAACTGGACTGTTATCACAGAGATGCAGAGCATCGATGACAACAAGAGCTGGGCGTTTGACACTCTTAAGCGATCCTGGATGAACACTTATAACTAACGCAATCATCGACATCAGACCGAGCGGCGTTCAATCAGCAGCCAATCAACGCGCGCTTCCACGCTGATATAAAAGCCGCGTCCGCCGCGCAGCGCTCCGAACTGTGAATGAGCAGCCCGCAGTCTCCGTCGGGCGCGCGGATGGCGCGGACGATTTTACGCGCGCACCGTCAATCATAATTGCTTGTTGACAGAGGAAACGCACAATGCAGTCCTCTTTATTGTCCGTGGCACACTCTCCCGGGATACCTACAGCTGTTTCATTGATGTGGAAATCAGGAAACACGCAGTCGTCCAACTGGTCTGGGATGGAGAGAGAAAACGCGACGAGTCTCGGAGACTTGGACACCTTTGAGAACCGGCGCGCGCAGTACGGCCAGTTTTCTCCATCCACCTCCATATTCCTGACAGTGCTCATGACACTGCTGGTGTTCGCCACCGTCCTCGGGAACGCGCTGGTCATTTTAGCCTTTGTGGTGGAGAAAAGTTTACGCACACAAGGCAACTTTTTCTTTTTGAATTTGGCTATTGCAGACTTTCTTGTCGGTGAGTGATATTGATGACGTTTCTATCTGTGCATAGGGATTTCGTGAGCCTCAAGTGTTTATGTGTGTTTTTAATGGATTTTCAGGCGGGTTTTGCATCCCCGTGTATATTCCGTACGTCCTGACGGGTGAGTGGAGACTGGGCAGAGGGCTGTGCAAACTGTGGCTGGTGGTGGATTATATGTTGTGCACCGCGTCAGTCTTCAACATCGTGCTCATCAGTTTCGACAGGTTTCAGTCTGTCACAAAAGCGGTGAGTCCTGCGCAAACCCCCACACCTACTATATATCCTGAGATATTTTATTAGACTCTTACAGACGGGTGTATTCGCAGTGATGCCATATAGAAGAACCATTTTGGTTCCCCCACCAAAAAATGTATCTTATGAAGAAAACATTTTCTTGATGTGAAGAACATTATTAATATTCTCAAATACATTTTTACACCACAAAGGACCTTTTGGGGAATGAAAAGGTTTAAAGGTCATTCTGGACACCATCCTTGACAATATAGCTCTCTTTATTTACGGAATGTTCACCTAATAATTAACATTTATTTACCATTCAAGTGGTTCTGAATCATTTTCTTTTGAACACAAGGAAAGTATTTTAAAGAATGTTGGAAACAGGTAGCAGTTGACGTCCATAAATAAAACACACCATCAGTCACTGGCTACAGCTTTCCAACATTCTTCCAAATATCTTTTGTGCTCAACAGAGGAAAAATACTAATTTGATGGTGAGTAAAGAATGACAGAATTTTCATTTGTTTGTAAAAAAAAATCCATTTAAATACATTCTTTCTGAAATGCTGCAAACTGTGAACGCCAAGAACCTTTATGTTCAAGAATGTTTTAAAACACTGCTGATTTGTCTGAACTGATGGTGTTCGAGAATGAAAATTACTCATCTAACTCATGCAATGCAAACTAACTCGTCTAAATCACCATTGACAATATCTGCATTTATAGTCCAGCCAAAAATGACAATTGTGTCATCATTTACACATCCTACATGTGTCCAAACGTGTTTAACGTTCTTTCTTCAGTTGAACACAATGGAAGATATACTGAAGAATGTCTGAAAAAAACAGCTATTGACTTGCATAGTATATTTTACTCCTACTATGGATGTCAACGTATGCCTTTTTTCCAGCATTCTTCAGAATATCCTATTTTTTGTTCAACAGAAGAAAGAAACACATTTTTGGGGGGAACTATCCCCCAGATGAACACAGAATAACAACAGCACAAGGATGAGCCCATGTTTACCAAAATATGAAAATTCTGTCATCATTTACCCATCCTAATGTCATTCCAAAGCGGCGCATTTTTCTGGACTAAAATATATCAAAAAGGGATTCTGAAGAATTATTTTTTGTCCACACATTACAAGTCAATGGGGTCCAACATTGTTTTAGAGCTTTTATCTGTCACTATTGAGTTGCTTATACACAGACATAGAGCGCACACACACAGTACATATAATCATATAAGTGATTTCTAACTTCATTCCACTGTGAATATGTTCAGTGTTTAGATTTAAACTCAGAAGTAATCACATCATCTGGATGATTCAGTCCAGCACAGAAATGTTTTCATACATCAAATGTACATAACTTAAATAGACACATGCACACATTTTCATTTAACAATCATCTGTCAACATTTATTTACATCCCAGTGGGCAGAAGCTCACAAAAGCGTGAACACCCTCATGTCTGCCTGAGACAAATGCACTGTGACGTCCATTTAATCAGAATGTTTAATTGATTCAGCTAGCAACCAGAGTGTAATTTTCAAGTCATTTAATCTGTCCATCCATCCGTCCGTTCATCCATCCATCCATCCATCCTCAAGTGTAATGCACATGAATTCAGCTACAAATGTGTGCACTGCAGGTGAGCTACCGCTGTCAGAAGGGGATCACCAGGGATGCTGTTCTGAAGATGCTGTGTGTGTGGCTGGCTGCGTTCCTCCTTTATGGCCCCGCTATTATCAGCTGGGAACACATCGCAGGAGGAAGTGTAGTGCCAGATGGAGAGTGCTATGCCGAATTTTACTTCAACTGGTATTTTCTGATGACTGCCTCCACTGTGGAGTTCTTCACGCCTTTCATAAGCGTCACTTACTTCAACCTCAGCATTTACATCAACATCCGCAACAGGTGCGCCATGAGGGAGGAACAGCCCACTTACGTTCGGCTCAGGAGCTTCAAGATGAAGCCGCTCGGCGCTGGCGATGTTCAGCGTGTGTTTTTTGTGAGGCCTGTTGAGGAAAGCAGGGTCGCAGACTTGGCCCCGAGGTCACGGTGCTGTCGATTGGCTTCAACCGCAAAAGTGTCCGCCGCAGAGTTCGGCAATGGCAGACAATCCAAACGAAGAGACAGCACTCTCGCAGACTTGCCTCCTCTGCAGGTGGAAGAGCGTATTCTGGCGGCCAGCGAGGCTCAGTTTCATTACGTAGATCACTCGGCTGGACCACACAGACACCGTCCGGACATGGTGGCCAGCTTAGCCAGCCGTTTCCGCCTTTCTAGAGATAAAAAGGTGGCCAAGTCTCTGGCGGTGATAGTTTGTGTTTTTGGACTCTGTTGGGCGCCCTACACACTGCTGATGATCATTCGGGCTGCGTGCCATGGTCAGTGCGTCCAGCATTACCTTTATGAGATCTCATTCTGGCTGCTGTGGATCAACTCATCCATCAATCCAATCCTGTATCCCCTGTGTCACAGCAGCTTCAAAAGAGCCTTCAGCAAATTACTGTGTCCGAGCAAGACAAAAATACAGCCTCAGAACATTGACCAGAAGTATTAGATTTAGGAGGATGAGCACATCCACTTTTTTCTTCTTCCCTTTTTAATGTCATTGTAATTAGAAGTACTGAAGTGTAGCACATTTTCTTTGTGTTCATTGTCAGACCTTGTATTTGTTAAATTTTTCCTATATGTAATCATGGCTATACACTACCTGGCAAAAGTCTTGTTGTCGATCCCAGTTGTAAGAGCATCAAATAACAACTTGACTTCTAGTTGATCATTTGGAAAAGTGACAGAAGGTAGATTTTTCAGATGAATCATCTGTTGAACTGCATCCCAATCATCACAAATACTGCAGAAGACCTACTGATACCCACATGGACCCAAGATTCTCATAGAAATCAGTCAAGTTTGGTAAAGGAAAAAGCATGGTTTGGGGTTACATTCAGTATGGGGTGTGCAAGAGATCTGCAGAGTGGATGGCAACATCAACAGCCTGAGGTATCAAGACATTTGTGCTGCCCATTACATTACAAACCGAGGAGAGGGCAAATTCTTCAGCAGGATAGTGCACCTTCTCATACTTCAGCCTCCACATCAAAGTTCCTGAAAGTAAAGGAGGTCAAGGTGCTCCAGGATTGGCCAGCCCAGTCACCTGGCATAAACATTATTGAGTATGTCTGTCTGGGGTAAGATGAAGGAGGCATTGAAGATTAATCCAAAGAATCTTGCTGAACTCTGGGAGTCCTGTAAGAACGCTTTCTTTGCCATTCCAGATGACTTTATTAATAAGTTATTTGAGTCATTGCAGAGATGTAAGGATGCAGTCCTCCAAGCTCATGGGAGTCACACACAATATTAATTCTTTTTCCATTGCACCATGACTTTATATTCTGTACTGTAAATTATTTCTGTTAAGTGACAAGACTTTTGTTTAAGCAAAGTCAGACTTTACTGTCCTAATTAAATAATTAAAAATCAAGGCATGATCATATTTTATTTAGGTAAAAAACGCGTAATCAAAAGGCTTTTGCCTTTCATATGAGCCACTTCTGATAACTAATGACCAACTAGAAGTCGTGTTATTATTTGTTGTTCCTAAAACTTAGATTGGCGACATGACTTTTGTCAGGTAGTGTACAGTATTTCTTCCAGATTCAATGATGGATTATTGGTTTGTTCATATTTTCATCAATGTACAAAGTGTCTCAGTGCCATGTTTAACTTTGTAAGTATTTTTTTTTCAAACATGTCAAAATAAACTGTTTTGGTGACTTTATGAACCTTTATACCTCTTGAGACCATGGTTTGCAGCGAGAACAGTCGAGACGACATATAGACCACAATGTCCATGATAACTGTACAGCGATTCCACATGACAGACGTCCAGGAATTGCTGGCGAAGTCTGTAGTTCCCCTAGCAACTGCGGGACAGGCTAAATACAGACACATGACTCATTTCTTATAATCATATCAAGGTAACCAATTTATGCTGGATTATTTTAGGGCTTATTGCAAAGTCTGAACACTTGTCTCTAATCAGCGGTAATCAGATGTACAATGTTTTGTGAGACTGTTCAAACCCAGAGAGATGCAGAAAAATGAGTCAGAAAACCAATAGACAAACACTCTTTATATCTGCATGTATTAAACCCTGACCAGTGCAGTCAATACAACATTCATTGCAGAATTTGACTCCAAGTTATGCTTACAGTTTAGAAAAGTTGAAGATGACATGAACTGGAAATTCAAAGCGGTTTGAAATAAATAATTCAACTATGTTTGTTTAGTTTATTTAGATTTTATGTTTGAGCAAATGATCATAACTGGATTACTGGTGACATATGCAGAATTTCAACATTAAGTTTGCTCAAACCTCCCAATTCCTTTAGTGAGTCAGGTTTACATTTATTTTTGAAGCACAATGGCCACATAAATCCAACTACGGATGGATAGAACCGAGCCTACACTTTATTCTGTTTTGATATTCTGTTGAAATTGTAAAATGTGAAATAATGTTCCAAATGCCAAAACTATTCAGTGTCATGATTTGGGCTTTGATTTTACATTACATCTTAAAATAAACATAAAATACCAAACTAAAAAATATATTTTTCCTTGTCATGTTCAAATAAGCATTAGCCATGTTAATGACTAAGCCCTGCTGTTTTTGAAACAACTAGAGAACTTCTGTCCAGAACGTCAATTTTTGAGGTCATTCCACGTGTAACAGGATCAAAAGCCATTCTGAAATATTAATAATTAAAAAATGATCTAAATTGGCAGTGAGTTCATCAAAAATTATGTTGAAGACACAGTGCTGTTTTGCATGTCAATCTGTAAAATGTCAAAAGTACTTTGATTGCTTAATTTTAGTTTATTTAAAGTTTTAAACTCACTATCCTTCGCTTTAGTAACTGATTTATCAGGGATCGCTACGGTGGCCGAGAGAGCTTAACGTGCTGCAATTTAAGAAAACACGTGCAATTACAAAAAAAAAAAACGCCAATCTTCATCTATTTGACAACACACATGCTGCAAATCCTCACAACGTATACACATTAAAATGCTCTGCATTTTCACACAACTTAAACAACTTATGAAAACAAAACGCTGCATTTTCACACAAAAAAACAGAACACAATAAAAATGTGTGACCCAAAAACGTGATGGATGCTGCTGTGCCATGACTATTGCTCAGTGAAGTTGTAGGTGATCTTTGAAAGGTGAGTTTTTTCTTTGTTTATTTTAACATCCTGATTCCCTTGTCTTTTATATTTTATTAGTCCAAATAACCATAACCTAAATAGCCAGGTCTGTCATGTTTTACGGTCTCCTTGAAACATTTCTGTTGTGTTCCAAACTATTTAAAAGTGTTGTGAAAAAAATGCAGCGCGTTTTATTAAAAATGTGTTTGCATTGTGCTGTCAAACGGATGAAGATCTTTTTTTTGTAATTGCATGCGTTTTCTTAAATTGCAGTGCGTTAAGCCCTCTCGGCCACCGTAGGTCACCACAGTGGAATGAACAACCAATTACTCTGGCATAGGCTTTATGCAGTGGATGCTTTTCCAGCTGCAACCCAGCACTGACAGTACACTAACACTTGAACACCCAGTTCTGGAAAATACACTCTGGGCAATTTTAGTTTAACCCAATTCACTAATATCGCATGTCTTTGGACTGTGGAGGAAACCGGAGGATCCAGAAGAATCCCAAGCGAACACGAGGAGAACATGCACACTACACAAAAACAAGAATTCCTGGTCAAGCTGAGACTCCAGTGACCTTCTTGATCACCATTCTGCTCCTTACTAACGTAAATATATCCTATACTGTATGTCTAATTTTGCCCTGAATTTTTATTTTTAAATATGTTAATATCTTGTAACTGTGATGCACAATTATAATATTTAATCAAATTGTACATTTAAATGCAACCTTATATAAAAATATACATTTCAAAATGTATTTCAGGTTCAAGATTGTTTTTTTTAACTATTTATTTTCTATTAAATCAATGTAATGTTTACATGTTTAAATACATTTAGGAATATCTAAAAAATATCTATCTATCTACATGTTTTTCCCAAATTTGTGTTGTTGACTTAGTTTAAATGCAGAGAACAGAGAGAGTTGCTAGGCACCACCAAAAAGTAAAATGCAGACCCAGTAGCACTCATTCAGCAAGGAGATGAGAAAGGTGTCGAAGGCTGCAATTGTCACAATAATAGCTTACTGGTGTTTCTTTACAAAGAGTTCTCACTCACCATTTCACACGTGTTTGGAGAGAACATTAATAGAATGATCTACCCAAAATACCCATCTTGAAAATGTTGCTTGTTGACAAAATTTGTTTATAAACATTGCTGAAAGCAATCATTCTTAGAGCAAAGCACGTCAGAAGGAACGTGACAAGCTAAGCAAGTATAGGAGAACCATTAGGACATTGGAATAAAATGCTTATTTTTCAACATCCGCATTTGCAGTTATTTACAAAGCAATATTATTTTAACTAATTTAAAAACTACTTATTTTAATTTTAACTTATGTTAAAAATAATATTAAAAATAATATAAAATGCATATATGTAATAAAATGCACACCCTTCTGGTAAAATTTCCAATCTGTGTAACAAACCATCACAATTTAGCATAACAGATATATTTATAAGTTAAAGATTGCACCTAAAGGGATAGTTCACCCAAAATTGAAAATTGTCATAAAACATGTTTGATTTCATTTTCTCACAAATAAGATATTTTGAAAAATGCTGAAAACCTGTAACCATTTACTTCTATAGTATTTGTATTTCCTACTAAGCACGTTGATGGTTACAGGTTTCCAAAATTTTCCAAAATATCCTATTTTGCATTGAACTGAAAAAGCAAGCTCCTAAAGGTTTGGAACCACTTGAGGTTGAATAAATAGTGAGTAAATGTTGAACTCTGGGTGAACTATCCACTTAAAATATGTGCTCACACTACTATTTCAAATCTTTTTTGTCTTTTTACATCACATTTTAAAGGGTCACGAAACACCAAAACACATCTTTTGAGCTGTTGACATAAATGTGTCCCACGCTGCTAAAAACACTATTAGGACACGTATATTTCACAAAAAAAGTGAAAATTGCTTGTTTTTGCGTTATTTCAAGCAAATTCACAGCCATGAGATCCTTGTGTAAGTTCCAGCGTAGAAATTGGATGTCTGTACCGGCGAGTACAACGTGACGTCTTTGAGTTTTCAGCATTAATTAGAAAGACTTGGTTTAAACCAATCAGCGTGCTTTATTGTGAATGAGGTGCAACTTCATTAATATGCATGAGATAGCTTCAAAGAAAGTTTTGACCTTTTACAGTGTTCAGACGGCAGAGAGACGCCATGTTGTGTTGCCAAACGTAATTAAAACAAGTGGAAGAAGAAGAATTGTTTGGAGACATGGGAACATTTTTTACCCGAGAGCATCTGGAAATGGTAAAATCTGGATTAGCCACTCGTCTCCTTTTAAAAACGATGCGGCTCCAGTTGGTGTTGATTGTTCTGTCTCATGATCAGTGTTCTTTGTTTATGTTTATTCAGAGGTAAAGTTAGTTGGTATCGTCAGCAGTACTCTTTTAGTTTTTTAAGACCTACCTTAGTCAAAAATATTTAGTTACTAAGTTTACAGTATGTTAATATCACTACAATATTATAGACTAAAAGATCCGCTGTAAATGCTGCTCTCCGAATGTAAACATTTAAACACAACAATCAAACTATTACAGTCATGTAGGATTTTCGCCGCATTTTCATGGCGCTCTAAATTATTAAAAACTTTTTTCAAATAACAGTTAAAACCTCATAGTTTAATGTAAACATTTAAAAATTACACAATTAGTATCTTGGGGCTAAACGGTCATTCTTAAATGGTCTTTTAACCTGTCATCAAATAATTTGCATAATAAATATGCATGAGAAGTTTTGTGGTACAAAAATGATCATGACACTGAATGATATTTTAGCGGCTGTCTTCTGTAAATCAGGATGAAAATATGTCCATTATTCTTTTTTCACTCAGATAAAAAAATGTAATTAATTATACACACATACATACCCTCTAATAGGATTAAGATTATGCTAGAAAGAAATATTCAAAACTACATTCAATTTTCATTTCTGTGATGCTTAAAAACCACTTTTCATCTTTGACTCGTGTTTGTCACAATATTAAATAGCACTTCTACAGGCATGTGGGGTTAACATTTTGTTTTATTTGTGCAAATGCCATGAAATCAATGATATTTTGTTGTAACTGATTTACAATTAGATTATACATACAATACATGAAGGGAGGGGGAATCATAATTTCAAAAAAAGGGAAACAAGATGCAAGAGAAGGCTTCGGACATTGTTTGGATTCACAGCCACAGCTACTCATTCATTAATAGAGTCTATACACGTTCAACCATTCCACATATTAGTCAACACACTGTCCCACTCCACCTAAGTGTCTGCCGTAAAGTAAAAGGTTGAGAAACAGGACTATTCATTAGTTACACAAATGTGTTTAACTTAGCACAGCGTTTAAAATATTAATGCTGAAATAACAAAAGAAAAGACAAACAGAATCAAGTTTAGGTCCTCTAAATGAAGACTTGAACAATGTGTGGCTCAATAAAAGTTCTGCATTTTTGCTCCAGTTTGGCCAGCGGGACAAAGAAGTGGTGTAGCAACACTAGAACTGTTTTATTTCTCTCTTAAATATATATATATTTTTTTACTTTTGCTCATTTGTATGGCAACAATAATATTAATAGGGAATGGCAGTTTGAAGGAAGCGCGGAGTAGGAGTGCAGTGCATAAATTGTTCTCTAAGGAATTCACAAGAAAATGCCTCACAAAAATCAGTAAGACAGACTGAAGAGCAGAGGACGAAAACAACAGACTGAAAGTATGAGAAATGGGCAGAGAGGCAGGTGGGTTTGGCTTAGTTTTTTCCCCTGGCTGGAATACCCTGGTGTGCACATGTGGGCATATACATAAATCTCTCTATATATGTGTGTGTGTGTGTGTGTGTACACAAATATAAATGTGGATGTGTGAGGCACCTACAGCACCAGCCCTTCGTAAGCAGGTCCCTCAGACTCGGGTGACTCTCTCTGCAGGCGCAGGTGCTCCAGTGTGTTGTGGAAATGTTTGTTGATCTGCTCCGTCTCCTCGCTGGCCTCCAGGTTCGGGAGATCTTCACGGATCTTCTGGATCAGCTGATTCAGGACCTGGACCGTCACCTGTTGAGCAAACACAGACGGATAGATTGTGTGAATACAGACTGATCTGTATTAAAGACAGACAGTGTTTGTAAAGCAACGCTGCACTAAAGGTAGAGCCACAGTTTCTTGGTAACAAAGTGATGTGTGAGATCATAAATTGCTGTGATTTGATTAACTAGTTTAATTTATGCAAATATATTTACATGGAATTAGCAAGACAAAATATGCAAGCACAAGTTAATTTGGCAAGAAATGCTTTTCTGTACAGTTGTTCTCATGGGTTGCCAGAATAACCAATACGCACAACCAGTGTAGTTGTGACACAATAGAGTCAAATCAAATATTGTGCATGACCAGTGTAGATGCATTATCATTTCCACTTGTGTTTGGGTTTCATCAAAATAATTCCCTTTATTTCATCACACTCTACATCAACTTTGCAGGAGCTCTCAGTGCACTTCAAAGTGCTTCTAAGTGAACAAGGCCTTATTGCGAAAAGCAAGAGAATGAGATGGATGTGGAATGCAAATATGATTTTGATCCTAATCTTTGTTATTAATACCTTGTTTGGTGCGCCTTCCGTAGTGATCAAGCGTTTGCTCTGGAGATGGAGTGTGAATGCATTTTGTACAAGAATGTTTACACCATGAAAAAAATGGAATAGATTAGACCTCTGGAAGTGGTCAAATGTGCACAAGTGCAAACCTTTTTAGACGGTTGTATGTTAGTGCTGTTCACTTGTAATCAGATTGATGAAAACACATTTTAATAAACAGAGTCTAAAGTAACAACTGGATATCATTATTTCCAGTCATGTCAATAAAGTAATAAAGATGACTGTAGCTATGTTTCCATCCAAAGATGCGAATTAAATTCATGCGCAAAACTGGAAAATCGCATAAAAGATGTGCGAATACAGCAGCGAGAAGAGAACAAAATCGTCACTTTCTGATTAATTGGTGCCAAATATCAAGAGTAAAAAGGTAATTTATTGAAGTAGGAGAATCTGCGTGGATCTTTTCTTTATTTAATAAATGACTCGCGCCTCAGAAGACAATGCCGACATGCAATGAACACGTGGTGGCGTTTGAAGGTGTGAGACGCAAAGCCCAGACACTCTTGACAGTTCTGGAGGTAATTAATAATATAATAACACTAATACTGAAATGGTTAAGGCGTTTTAGAATGACCAAAACAACATTTCAGATGTTTTACAATGAGCTCAGCCTGCTGGTTTGTCCATTCACATACATTTTTATCATCACATGATCTCTATTAACAAAATGATATGACTTGATGATTTTAATGCGCATACTGGAATTTGTTCAGTAAAAGTGTTTCCATCGTAGTTTATGCGCATCTTATTGCATAAAAAGTGTATCCTACTCAGTTATGCGCATAGGTTTATGCACATTTTCAAATTTTATGGGCATCTTGCCATTTCAATCAAAACCCAAAATGCGCATAAAAATATGTGGATGGAAACACAGCTTGTGTGTCATTAACGACACACTAATATTGTAAGTTCAAGTCTTGAAGTCAAACTTGTACAAAAAAAAAACCATAATAAAAACAAAAGAAGTTTCTTTGAAATCTGTGCATATTTATAAAAATATCATGCAAAAACTTACAGCCTTTGCTTAATACTCAGTTGAAGCAGCTTTGGCAGCAATTAGAGCGTTTTTTTAGTATGATGATTATAACCTGGCCTGTTATTTTTGGGCAGTTTCTTCTATTCGTCTTTGCGGTTTTTCTTAAGCTTCATCAAGCTAGACAGTGAGTGTAATTTTTCAGAAATTTCCAGAGATGCTCAATTGGATTCGGATCTGGGCTCTGGTGAATGTGATTTTTATTAATTATGTGTTTTTTATTTTTAATAATTTGCAAATATTTCAAACAAACTTCTTGCATCTAGTCAATATTGTGTCTTTTTTATACAATTAAAATAATAATAATAAAATAATCCTTTTTGGAATAAGGCTGTAACATAACAAAACGTAGAAAAGGTGAGGTACTGTGAATACTTTTCAGACGCACCATGCATCCTGTTTCTTTACTAAATGATACCATTCAATTCTATTAGACTGTGTATTTGTGAATGATCACTAAAAACTAAAGTAATGGCTGCTGAAAATTCAGCTTTGCAATCATTAATAATGAATAAATTACATTTTTAAATATAGTCAAAAAGAAAACATTTACTTTGATAGTATTCCATATCAATGTTTTGAATGGAAGTGGTGTTAGTGAGACCAGCAGGGGGCGCTCAACCTACGGTCTGTGTGGGTCTTAACGTCCCAGTATAATGAAGGGGACACTATACTGCTCAGTGAGCGTCATCTTTTGGATGAGACTTTAAACCGAGGTCCTGACTCTGGTCTGGTCATTTAAAATCCCAAGATGTCCTTCGAAAAAGAGTAGGGTTTAACCACAACATTCAGGCCAAATTTGCCCACTGGCCTCTGTCCATCATGCCCTCCTAACCATCCCCATATCATAATTGGCTTTATCACACTGTCTCCTCTCCACCAACCAGCTTGTGTGTGGTGTGCGGTCTGGTGCAATATGGCTACTGTCATGTCATCCAGGTTGATGCTGCACAATGGTGGTGGATGAGGAGATTCCCCCCCAAAATGTGCAAAGTGCTTTGTGTGTCCAGAACTGCGCTATATAAATATATGGAATTATTATTAATATTATTATTATTATTACTACCTTTAAATCAAATAAATGCTTTTTTAAAAAAACAAAACAGAATCTTACTATCCCCAGACTTCAAAACATTAGTGTACATGGCTATATTTTTAGAAGAGAGGATGACATACTATTTCTGTAGGATGACAGTTCTGCTGATTATAATGGCTGTGCTTTCAATAAATGTGGGCCATCTCTCTCTCAGTTCAGATAATGTGAAAAACTGTGCCAGCCACCGAAGCACTCAAAGTAAGCTCTGAGAGCAATTAACCCAGACACGTGGAGATGAGAATCTCAGGTAAATTAACACACCCACACATCCAGATGTCACAGTCTCATAAACACACAAGAATAACTTTGGTGTGAACGACTATGGATTTATGGGGAACATTCAATTCTGTTGCTGCGTTGTGCAAAGTTACATCACAGAAACAATGCACAGACAGTGATGTGCCAAATATTGAACACCAGATGCTAACCATATGCTGTTGGTCCTATGTGTGCTGCCAAAATTGTGCTGACCCACTGATGCCCGGGCTGTAACAAGAACCCTGTGGGTGTCCTGTGGTCTCTGGCACCCAGACATAAGCAGCAGATTCAAGCCCTGTCACAAACTAGAGCTGCCTTGGATCAAACTTGTTGGTCCAGCACATCCCACAGATGCTCAGCTGAATTGAGATCTGAAGAATTTGGAAGCCTGAGCAACACATTGAGCTCTTCATCATGTTCTTCTTTCCTGTTCAATGCGTGCAGTCCAGGTTTTATCAAGTTAAATAAAGACTTTTAAAAGAACCTTTCAAGATCATCATGAAAGTAATTTCAGACTCACACAGGGCTAAATGCTAAGAATTTTTCTAATGGCCAGGTTGAAAAGATTTTTACTTGCCTTATCAAAACAATTCTGATTCAGTTATTTCTTAGCCACATATTTTAAATAATGTATTAAAACAAGCCAACTATATTTGTATAGATACAAAAACTATAAAAGACTATGGGCTCTATTTAAACGATCTAGGCGCAAAGTCTAAAGTGCATGGCGCAAAAGCATTAAGGGCATGTCCAAATCCACTATTGCTATTTTAAGGATGGAAAAATATGCTATGTGCCCCAGCGCATGGTCTAACAGGGTTGTGCTTATTCTCTTAATGAGTTATAAGTGTGTTTTGAGTATAATGTGCATTAAACCAATAAGAGTCTCATCTCCCATTCCCTTTAAAAGTCAGTTGCGTCGCACTATGGCGTATTTGCTATTTACATGGCAGACTTTGTAAGTGGAAAAACTGAACACTTCACTAACAGTAAACAGACCATCTGCAGTGCGATGATAAAGAATGAGCCTCCTCCATTTGGCGTCTTTACTTTTACTCCTTTACTTTCGTGGATATGGAAACGGTGTTGTACGCACTGCACTGAAGACATCCATTAGCCTACATATTTAATTTAATTTGTTAAGATTTGGTTTTTAAAACTATTTCTAAATTCAGTTCTAATTTCCAGCAAATGAATAAATTAACAATAATAACGAAGTGTGGTTAAAAAACGTCCTGTTCTTATGGCCCATATGGTGATGCATAAGTCTCCAAAACCCGACAGGTGGACAAATCTAAAATTGTTTTTATTAAAACAAACATAAATATGCATATAATAAATAATACTGCTAATAATACAAACATTATACAAATGCAAATTGAATAAATAACTCATGAATAAACTGAAAAAAGCATGGAGGCATGAAGGAGGCATGGAGACAGTGGTTTTTATATACATTTCTCTTTTTAAATATCTCTCTGCGCTGCACTTTAGACCAACTTTTAGATGGTCAATAGCGCAGTCTATTTCAGTTCTTTAAAATACTACCAATAATGCACCTTAACACACATCTATTTTAGACCAGCAGGCCCATGAGTCCACTAAGTGGCGCAAATGGATTTGGCATTTAAGCAATGTGGTGCAAAACGTGAAAATTAGGGGTTGTGCTGGTCTGAAAATAGCAATAAATCGCTCTAAACATGTCTTGCTCCTTATTGTGCTAGGTGTATGATAGGGCCCTAAATGCACAATCATCAGTCCTGGTCAGTGTCCTCACCGTATAGTAATACTATTAATAAATATTTCATTATTTTGTTAGAAGTTTTATTGAGATTGTTGGGGATTGAACGGGTGTTGGCTTGATTGGGTAGCTTTTATGGACATAGGGAAATTAAGACCGGTTTAAAATGATTTAAGACCTATAACACAATATTTCAGTGAATTTAAGACTTTAAGGCCTAAAATATTGTCTTTTAAATTAAATTTTAATTATATTTCACCCTGATTATCATGCTGAAACACCAAGAGACATTTCCATCAGAGAACACCATGGCCAAAAATAGGTAAAAGAAAACGGGACTCAGACTAGTTGACCTTTTCCCACTGCTCAACTGACACTTACATAGTCATTGATTGTGCTTTCCACTTTGAACAAGAACACACTTGTGACACATTCCATCGTACTACAGTAGACATTCGCTTGGCTCAGACGAGATGGAACAGATGTTGTTGCATCTGTGCATTGATGAGATAAAACGCAAGATGCTGCAGTAACGTTAACCTTAGTTAACTAACAAACTTAGACTATCCAGCATAGATAAATTATGATGACCAATTTACGAAGAGGTTAATATTAAATCTTCGTATTATTATTAAAATTAAAGGGGTATATGCACACAGACTTTTAATTTCAGTCAGACAGCCCCAGGGTTTCCGGTTAATTGTCATCCCATACAATATCGCTGCGTTTAAGATCTGATTTCTTTAAAAAAAACAGGGATCTTCACTGCCTGGCTGAGATACGATATAAAGTGGGTATCAGACCAAACAAGAAGCACTGCATTAAATTAAATTTTTATATTCTAAAATAAGGAAATTAATTTTACCCCAGCTTTTTTAATGGAGTTTCTATGGTAGCCTGCAGCTAATGATGGCACCTGCGTTTAAAGGTCTGTTATCTCTTTTTACACTTTAACAACCAAATGGATGCTTAAGTCTATTTAAGTGATTATATTGTAATTACAGTACAACATCGATGCTGTAAAAGGATTAGTATTAAACAGAA